>CM062811.1:777202799-778402799 GCA_031772625.1 Pinus tabuliformis
TGTTGAAACAACATACTCCATTCTATTGGGATGAGATAGCTCAGAAATCTTTTGATGCACTTAAACACGCGTTTACCCATGCACGTTTATTGCATCCTCCCAACTACAAACCAGGATTACTTCTTGTATCTCGCCGCCTCTCATTCCACCATTGGAATGGTCTTAGTTCAAGAAGATGAATTCTGAACTAAACATGTGATATATTACCTTAGTCAAACTTTAAATCCAACTGAGCTAAAATACTCACATGTGGAGAAATTGGCATTGGCAGTCGTTCAAGCTGTCCAACGTTTTCGTCACTACATTTTTACTACGTAAAACTACAGTAATTTCGATTGCAACCCTATGATCTATATTTTGACCAAAAAATTGCTAGGGGGCAAGTACTCTAAATGGATTGTTATCCTGCAGGAGTTCGACTTGGAATTTGAGAAATCTAAGTCTAAGAAATCTTTAGTTTTTGCGGAGTTAATGTGTGACTTCCCACGTGCTGACATGGAAACTGTGGCGGAAGAGCCCATTGCGAACGAATCCTTGTTTCTAATCAGCACTTTAGGTCCGCGGTATGGGGAAATCATCGTTTATCTCCAGACCCAATCCTTTCGGCCAGAAATTTCAAGGTCAGAACGTCGGAAAATACGATTCCATTCCCAACAATTCAGGATTATTGGAGATACTCTTTATCGTCGTGGGGTGGACTCTGTGTTTCGACGTTGCTTAACTCATGAAGAAGCTGAAAGGGTTCTAAATGACTGTCACTCTGGAGCATGTGGCGTCATATGTCTGGGTATGCCACAACCCAAAAGATATTGCGCGCTGGCTACTTCTGGCCGTCTTTATTTAAAGATTGTATTACGGTGGTCCGAAAATGCCACAACTGCCAAATTTTTTATCGAAAGATGCGCGCTCCACCTGCTCCTCTCCACCCTATAATTACCGTTAGTCCTTTTGCCAAATGGGGTATCAATTTTATTACATGTAACCCTCACTCGGCCGGGGGGGCATGCGTATATCATCCTTGCGGTAGATTATTTTACCAAGTGGCCGAGGCGATGCCTACATTTGAGGCAGACGGCAAGACAGCTGCAATTTTCATGTTCAATCATATAATTGCTAGGTTTGGTGTCCCGCAAGCGATAATCACTGATCATGGGCGTCATTTTCGAAACGTTATGATGACCGAACTTACAGGCCAGCTTGGTTTACGTCACGATAGTTCAACCCCTTATTATCCACAAGCTAATGGTCTGGTTGAATCCATCAACAAAGTTTTAGTTATCATGATCCGACGAATCATTGGGATTCATCGGTCGAATTGGCATAACATGCTATTTTCACTCGCTTTGGGCATACCGAACTTCAGCAAAAACATCAACAGGGTTCACTCCTTTCCAACTAGTCTATGGTTTGGAAGCTATGTTACCCATTGAATGCGAAATCCCGTCACTGCAAATGGCCATCGAGTTACTCCAGCCACTTCCAAAGAAGAAACACGTTTTTTATACTTGGCTCAATTAGATGAGAATCGACGTGATGCTGCATTGGCGATTGAGACTCATGCAAAACGCATGAAAGCTCAGTATGATCGAAATGTGACCCCTCGAAATTTTTCGGAAGGAGATCTAGTCTTAGTTTACGATCAAGCTAATGATAAATTAGGCGCTGGAAAATTCGTTCCTATGTGGCATGGTCCCTATGTTGTCAAGCGAAAGCTAGCAAAAGGGACCTATGAATTAGTAGACTTTGACGGGGACTCTTTGGGTAAACCCAGAAATGGTCTTTACTTGAAGAGGTATTATGCTTAAAGAATGGGTATGGAGATTTTTAGTTACGATAGTTTTTATTTCTAGCTGGTGTGTTTTAGTTTAAACAGTGTGCTTAGCTTAGAGAGTGTTTTTTCGTCATTATTCTTGCTTATCTTGGTTTTACTCTTGATATTGCAGATGTCGATGCCTCTCCAAACATACATTGGTTTCGCTGATGGTGCTTGTCGTAATACGCGGAACATTTCTTCCGCAGCTTGGGTTATCTATTCACCCTCTGACGACTTAGTATCTATGCATGGGGTAAGCCTCGGTCAAACAACGAACAACATTGCCGAGTATAGTGCAGTGATTGAGTTATTATCTGAATCTATTTTATTTGGGATTCGGAGTTTGATAGTGAGGTTAGATTCTGAACTCATTGTATTACAGCTTAATAGAGCGTATGCCATTAGAAATCTAGTGTTATTAAGATTATTTTTGAGAGTGCGTCTCTTGAAACATGAATTTGATTATATTAAATATCAGCATATTCCAAGATCTTTAAATACATTAGCAGATGTAATTGCTTCTCGAATGTTAAATAGACATTTGCAATAATCATACATGTAAATTTAAAACCATTCCATAACATGATTTACAAGGTAAGCCGGTAATAGTGATATATATATATATAGGAGTGTGTCAAAAATACATCGTCCTCGATCATAGGTTGAAAAACACCTTATGATCAGCAAAAATGATAAGTACAAAAAACAAAAATGTCATATGTGCCCACAATAGGCGATCATCCTATCACTGGTGATGATCTCTATAAGAAACCACTGCACGGGCCACCTTGCAAAGGAACCTCCTAAAAGGTCCCGGGACCCCAATCACATAGCGCTGAAGTCGACGAGGAATGTCATCTATAGTGGTCTCCGGAATATCTCCTGTCAAGCGCTCGAGATGACCCTCCAACTCGGCCAAAACCTCTACTGATTCGTCCTGTGGGGCTGGCGCGGGTGCAACTGGTTGTTTCCTCTCGTAAGGTCGGAGAGCGGCTGGTCACTGTGGACCCACATCTGCATTTGAAACTTTTGCTATCAGTTTGAGACGATGGAAAAATAATAAAAAAAATTAAAATAGGAAAAATGTTGAAAATGATTTTACCTGAATCATCCCACTGCTCTCCTAGTGGAAGAACCATGTCTGGGTCACCACGAAAATCTATCCCAGTGTAAGGGAAGTCCTGAATAGAAAAGACTTGGTTTTCCAGCCATTGGAAATACTCAGGTTTGAATCGAGCAACCTCTGTCCTCTCGTCCGGGTGACGGGCCATAATTGCGACCCATCGCATCAGTTTGGGCTCTCAAGGAAGCCCACCTCCAACAGTAAGGTGTTGCGGGATCAACATAGGAACCCTCTCCAGGCCAAAACTCACAACCAAAGCCCCATAACCAAAGGTCTTTAGTTGTCCGTTTTTGGCCCTGGTCAGTTGGCCTTTTAGATTGGCCAACACGGCATCGCACCAGTTGAAGATGATTCCTCGAAAGAAATAAACTGCCATACGCATCTGGGACCCAGTGGCAATATGTAATGCGGCAGCCCCGCAAATTCTGGCGACACTAAACATAATCACCATGAGTTCAGGAGGGATATGGTCTTTATGTCTATCCCTTTGTCTCTAGCCTGGCTGTTGCAGTACTCTAGCTCAAGGCTATCGACAGACTGGCCACCTAGCCTAGCCCCAAACAGAGTCAAGTCTTCACCTCTCTTAGGAAAACCAGTCAAGAAATATATGTCCGACGGCTCGATTTCGAGCTGGTGGCCACCAATGAAGAAGCATTGGTCCTGTATGCTCCATTGTCAACCAACCACTGTAAGAAATCCACCTGAGCCCTCATGCCAGGATGGCCCAGAATCTGTACAAGCCGCATGCCATCAAAGCATCAAGTGAAGGCTGATGATTCCATGCGGCAGCATCCACATCCTCATGCTCTCGTTCACGCCAATCTAGCATGATGTACTCTCTGCATCAAGTATAAGGATAAATTAAATTGCTAGAAATTATTTTGATTGGTCCATTTTTGAGAATTTTTGGGTTAAAAACCCTTGCGACGGGGACCGCACCCTCCGGGTTAGACATAGTGCGTGGGACCACACCTTGTCTACATGGAAGGTGCGGACCCCGAGCTTTTTCCCAATGGAGAAAAAGTCGGGGTCCGCAAGCCAGCAGTGGTAAACCTGCGGGCCCCCGCGCGCGGGTTTTAAGCCTAAAAACCCTCCCAAAAATGAAATAAATGACTAAAACAAAAATTGAAACGGTTAAAAATGAAGAGTAGGATGATGTGGATTACCTGGAGAAGACGGCGTTCGATTCCGACGGTTGGATTTTCCGCAATCTTCACGGAAAGTTTTCTAAGCAAAAGCACTATTTTCTCACCCAAAACTCAAACGGTAAAAATGAATTGATGAAGGCCCTTTTTATAAGTTTTTTGAGTAAATAAATTGCAAATTTGTTTATGTTTCACTTTGGAAAGTTATTTTTGCGACATTTTTTATCCATTTCAAACAGGTATGAGTAATGTTTGTGTTTTTGTGCAGAATAACGGATTATTCAGGCGAAATCTATCATTTTCGACGAAAAACATTTAGAGTCACCTTTAAGCTCTTTCTGACTCTTAAAACATGAAAAGATTGCCGAGTTTTTCTTTTAAACTCGTTAAAATGGAATTAAAAGATGGTCCACTTACAGCTCTTTTCTGACCGTAAAAACATGAAAAGATTGCCGGATTTGTGTTGTTTCAAATTCGATATTGGTTATAAAACGACGTGTCGTTGATCACTTTTTTACTTTTTCAGATCAAGGGCACTAATGACGAAAAGTACTCCTTGGACGTAAAAGATCAAGCGGTTCTCTCAAGTATTATTTTATACTTTTTCGGGCTTGGGAGACACAAATTTACGAAAAAGGTCAACCCTGGAGTCTTTTTAAGTTTTTTTTCAGACTCTCTAAAATTGAAAAACGCCGAGTTTCTCCTATACTGGACTCGTTAAAATTTCACAGTAAAGGACCTGTTCAATTACAAACAGGAACGAACCACTCCTTCTTAGGGTTCGAATTTAAACTAAGTTGGACTCATCCGAAGGATGAGCTTATAATCAAGCAAATGTTATCCTCCTCAAGCTTGTCAAAAATAAAGAGGTACTTGCCAGAAATGGTGGGGGAAAAGAGAGAAAAATGAGCCTGTTTGTCATACTTTGTAACCACTCTTGAACACGACACTTTCATTCACCTGGGTTGGGAAATCCTTTGCCTAACAGTTGATCAAACCACATTAAAAATCTCCAGCCGCTTTCTGGGTATTAACTTTGGGTCAATTGTCACCAAACCATCTGTCGTGTCGTTATGTGTTCAAGAGGTCATTGCCAATAAGCCATTCATCTGCAAAATATCTGTCATCCATCTTGACCATCCCTGAGTCATTCCTTGCAACTAAATTTCTTCGACTTGATCTATGATTTCGTGTTGTGGGCTTGCCTACGACGGATCACTTTCTATCGACTTCAACTCATTATCTAGAAAGATGATCTAGAAATCGTCAGTACCTTGAGATATGCATGCCTCAATGGTAGGTTTCTCGCCTTTGACGACAGGTTGCATCATTGACCTTCGATCAAAGGATTTTGTGACATGTTCGACATCAACACATTTATTCACATTTCATGGATTGTACTGGGTACTTTGAGAGCCATTGACATCACTGGTGGTTTCTCTCACACTTGTTAACAGTTTACATCATTGACTAGTAATCAAGTGGTTTCTACCATGTTCGACATCAACACATTCATTCGCATGGATAGAATCGTACTGTTTCGGGAAGTAGAAATGAAGACCCTGGATCTAGTTTCCACAATCCAGGCTGCGAGGAATTTTGTATTCATTATATAAACAGATGGCTGCGTCCATACTGTGTCCACATGAGTCTATACTTGTGATGTTTTACAAGATCATTCATGTATCAGAGCAGTAGTTATTTTTCTAGTCAGTTTTTGATCTGAGTATGGGAATGCCTACCTCAGCGATGATATGATATCATATATATATCTTGCATTGAATGTTTTTACAGGTTCCAACCGGGCTCTCCACAAGATGATCCTCGAAATGATAAAGTACTTCACTCTTCCTAAATGATAAATGAAATCCTCATCTACTACAGACTTCGCACTTTAGGGGGCAATCTGTTACACAAAAATATCGTCACCATAATTATTTGCAGTCAGTATGGGTCTATCATCACTTGTACTGTCCTCCTAAGCAAGTCTCAAACCTCAACTCTTCAAGTCAAGCTTTGAAAATGGGAGAAAGACAATGAAATTCAATGAAACTCTAGTTCCGCACTTTCTCTCACTGTCACCTGCGGTCCCGCACCTTCTATGTACAAAAAATGCGGACCTGCCCGCTCTGTCCCTAAAGGTGTGGGTGCGAACCCCTGTGAAAGTCAAAAGGCGCAAGTTTTATCTTAAAAAACTCACTTTGGGTTAATTCTAGAGGATTCTAGAAGGAATTTTGACGTGGATTGTTCGCTCTGAGGTGGTTCATGCATCCCAAAAGAGAAGGAGCTAATCCCTTGATGAGAGGAGCTATCCCTTTGAAGGAGGGCTTTATCCCTTTAAAGGGGGACCTAGTAACCTCCCTCCATTGCACTATAAATTCAGGCGTTGGGCTGGTTGCTAGGGAGGTTAGAAGCTGAACATTTTTTAGGGTAAATGCTGGTGAAATCAAGACTTCCTAGTTGAGCTTAAGAGGAGAGATCACATACCTTTTTGGCTTCATTGGGGAGTGAGTGAAACTTGTCAAAGTAGAGGAGACTTCTTGCTGGACCCTGGGAGGAGCTTGTACAGCGTCAAGGCACAAGTTGTAAAGTTCTTTTTCTTTTGAATTAATACAATCAAACTCATTTTTCTCAACAAGTATCTCATGTTATTTGTTTCATGGACTCCTTGACTTTCATGTTAAATATGTTTTATGATATTGGCTTTTTAGGTGCTATTTAATTTGTTTGCCTTGTTTGTGTTTGCAGATTCGCGACAAAGGAGCTCATTTGGATCGAAGGAGCGAGGGCATCCACAAACTTGCGTTGGACGTAAGGTAGGCCCTAAAAACACTTGTTTGCCATTGTTTATAAAAGCACATTTAGAGAAAGATAGTGTCTGGTTGGTTTGCTTGTCATTAGGTCTTCTTAAGATTCTAGGAAGGTCTATCTTGTCGGCAAGATCGACTTATTCCGTGTGACATGACTTAAATGAGGAAGAAAGTAGAAAGCGTCCATCATGTGTAGCAATTCCTCCCCCTCTCTGAAAAATTAGCATGCCCTCATGCGATGCTAGAAAACAAATTGAGGTGGTTGCTACCAGCTGTTGAATTCTATGCCTGGTGTAAAACAACATGGAATAAGGGAGGTGTTGAGAAGGAATAAGAATAGCAATGGATGATAAATAATATGAATGACATGGTCATAAGAAAGAAATGAATGAAAGTAGCACTCCCCCAAACTGAAAGATGATATGCCACTGAAAAAGGGAAAGTGGTAAAGATGTGGAATGAAGGATGATAAATAATGCTCAAAATGGATTTCATTAAATTCTCCTAAATTCATAATAAATTAGAAAATTATGCTATTTTACCTCAAGTTTTACCTCCAAAAAGAAAAATGTGAAATGACATATATGTATTGTCATTTGTTGAAGCTGATGTAGGCAGAGTTGGTACTGAAAGTGATGCAAAAGGTGGAATCCAGGCAAGAACATCATGTTTGAAGAATTGTTCACGTTCGCGAGCCTCTTCTGTTAAGTGCAATAGTATGGTCATGCTACGAATAGAATTCTGCCCATACTTGTTGTTTTCCTGTAAACAAAGCACTATTTGGCATACAATGTTCTTGAATCCATAGCATTAGTTTTGAATAGCAACAGATTAATATGTATGCAAAAATTTCAATCAGAAAAACTTGTGTATACAGGCAATAGTAATATTTTGACAAATCAACAAGTTATGGCAGAGTGCAGTAATCATATCGCATGCTAGCCCATAATGCATACATTCTCCCCTCCAAGTGAAAAAGGGATCCCATGACCATAAAGCATATGAAAGGTGTTGTGTTGATGACAAGGTAAGGGAATGAACAATACAATAGCAGAGTACACATATCAATGATAGGACAGCGGGAGTTATGGCTATAATGAGAGCAGAGTGTGTAAAGATAGTTATGAATAAGAGATAGGATGCTTTGGATTGATGATAAGTTATGAAAAAGAGAAAAAGGACAACAATATGCAAAAAGATGCTTTACTGACGGTATTCTAGCTAAAAATGATGTGATTGATCATAAAACAATTTCTCATGCATAAAGAAAACAGGGAAAATGAAGGAAATAACTTCTCTTGATAAAAAGGAAGAATAAGAAAAGGGTATTATAGTAATAATTGACGATAAGATATAACTTCAACACCATTAGCAGAGCCTCTGCTGCCAGCAGGCGTCCATAGCCTCGGCAGGGTTGCTTTTTAACCCATATGAACCAGAATCCTCAATTTATAACTAGAGAGTTTCAGTGTTGTTCTACAGAAGAGATCAGTGTGCTAGTGTGATAACCAGATAACCACACTGCCATTCACTGGGATGTAGCAAAAGTGATCAGGTCGGCTCGTGATGAGACCTCCTGTTCCAAGGATAATTTGGCTATCCAATGGATCATAACCCTAGTGTGGTGGCCATAATGGGAATGTCACTCTGTTACAGCCTTATGAACATGGTAGGCTGGCTCGTAATGAGACCCCCTATCCTCCATCTTCGAACAAAATTTTGGTGTTATTACACATTTTTATGATAAAAAGAGGGAGGCTCATTACTCCTTAAGAGCAGGGATGGTGGAAGAAGTTGAATATGCCAATAGAAAAAAAATATACCCATAATCTCATTTATTATAGACAGAGAAGAATATAACCAAGAAGGGTGAAACCAACATGGTATTAAGATGATCAATCAGTATCCAATGCAATAAAATAATATATAAATAATTGTGTCCTTTTGAAAATAAACTATCATCAAGGAGATGTCCTCTTAAATATCATAACGTAAATGATATTAAATCGCTTCAATAGAATCCATAATTCTTGTCCTCATAAAAATAGTGTACTTCATACCATGAAAGGGAATCAATAAAATGTGGTTGAGATGAACTAGGAATAATCCCACAAGAGGAAGGAAGGGTTGCTCTCGAAAATACTCCCAAAGTGTTGCTTTTTTTTTTTAGGAACAACAAAAACACTCAAAAAGTGTTGTTCTTTGTAGGGAACAACGAAGGAAATGCACGCCAAAAGGCAAAAATACACACGAAAAAATGTTGTTCCCTGTAGGGAACAACGAAAAAATGCATGTGAAAAGGTGTTGTTCTCTAAGAGAAACAACAAGAAATGCGAAAATGATGTTCTTTTGAAAAGGAACAACAAAAATGTGAAGGTGTTGTTCTTTTTTTTGTTTTTTTTTTGAAAAGGAACAGCAAAAATGTGAAAGTGCAGAAGTGTTGTTCCATTCGGAAAGGAACAACAAATCGTGAAAGTGCAGAAGTGTTGTTCCATTTGGAAAGGAACAACAAAACGTGAAAGTGCAG
This sequence comes from Pinus tabuliformis, assembly GCA_031772625.1. NCBI lineage: Eukaryota > Viridiplantae > Streptophyta > Pinopsida > Pinales > Pinaceae > Pinus > Pinus tabuliformis. Next base: position 777,212,218 of record CM062811.1, read on the forward strand.
AAGTGTTGTTCCATTCAAAAAGGAACAACAGCTGTTCCATTTCGAAAAGGAACAGTAAAATGTGCAAATACAGAAGTGTTGTTCCATTCGAAAAGGAACATCAAAATGTGAAAGTGCAGAAGTATTGTTCCATTCGAAAAGGAACAACAATTGTTCCATTTCGAAAAGGAACAGCAAATCGTGAAAATGCAGAAGTATTGTTCCATTCGAAAAGGAACAACAAAATGTGAAAGTGCAGAAGTATTGTTCCATTCGAAAAGGAATAGCAGTTGTTCAATTTCGAAAAGGAATAGCAAAACTTGAAAATGCAGAAGTGTTGTTCCATTCGAAAGGAATAGAAAAATGTGAAAGTGCAGAAGTACTGTTCCATTCGAGAAAGAAACAGCAGCTGTTCCATTTCGAAAAGGAACAGCAAAACGTGAAAATGCAGAAGTGTTGTTCCATTCGAAAAGGAACAGCAAAACGTGAAAAAGGAACAGCAAAATGGACAATCATAAAATGTAAGCATGCAAAAAACAAATTAGCTGTTCACGGCATTGATGCTGAGGATGAGTTACACTTTGAATGAAGCAACACCTGAAACACAAAATATAAGAGAAATTAGAAAAGAAACAACAAAAAACAGTATGTAAATAAATAAATTAAGTTACAACAGCTATGATGTTATGTCAAAAAAATGATTTATTCGAAAAATGTTTTGGCAGCAAAGACATGACATGAATAATCAAATGGAAATCAATTCTTCATTTCTTCTATTATGAACCGTTGGGTAATGAGTTGGATGAAATTCCTTTGTTTCATTTAAAATTTCTTTCAAGAATCACTCGTCCATAAATTGACATTCTTTTTCTCCTAGGACCTACAAAAAACGAGTGTCTACCCGCAATAAAACATTAAATCATGGAGAAAGAGAAGTGCACGACTCCCCTAATCCAAGAATTATGCAAAAAAATAACAATTAGTTACTCTGTAGAACAAATCCATGGAGAAAATAACAAAGTAAAATTTATTTGTCACTTGCGGGAGAGCAGTGGCCAATCATGCTAACCTACAGTGTTTTGATCACAACTTCTTTGTTTTTCGTCCAAATTGAGTGATTCCAAAGCCAAATGAGAGATAATTAAAATTTTTATCTCCAGTAACAACAGGTTTTAAAAATTCAATGATATGATATTTCAATTTTAGTTAGAACAACCTGCATAACATAGTCATTTTCAATTACCCAGCTTAGACCAATAGTTGATACTTCAAGCATAAATTTTTCGTTTGATGTCGGATTCGAATGATTCAAATTGGAAATGAAATTAGATTCATTTATTTATCTTCAATAGAAACAGGTTTTGAACACAAGAAGAATTGATAGGTCAAATACTATAAGGAACAGCCGGAAAGACATAGTTTTAAGGGTGCTGATTTACGATAGACAGTCAGTATTTTGATCATAAATTCCCCATACGATATCAAAAATGAGTGATTCCAATTGCATTGTAAACTAGATTCATAGGGGAATCTACCATAGAAACAGGTTTTAAAAATTCATTCATTTAGGCCTCCAAAAACTGACTGTCCCAACTCTGTTCCTAAGCTGCCCGCTAGACACCCTGTCAATGTTTTGGTTCAAACTTTTTCGTTTCAAATCCAAATTGAGTGATTCAAATTGGGTTGGAAAGTAGACATCAAGGTATACTTAGGATAGAAATAGGTTTTAAAAATATTTCATTTTGGTCCCTCAAAACATGACTGTCCCGACTGTTTTTCAGAAATTTCATCAAGCCCGCAAGCCAAAAAAAAATGTGATATTCAAGCATTTTTTCAAATTGGTGATAAAAGTGAATATGAGTGTTTGTAGAACTATTATTTCCATTATAAGTCATCTACATACACAAATGAATTAAAAAATTATCACCGATGTTGATTTCCATAGCATGTTGCAACAAAAAACAACTAGCTTTACAAAAATAAAAATAAAAAAGATGTGTTTGTTTTATTTGTTTATTTATTTTATTTTCTCCACTATCCTACTCTTCTTTGAGAATCGAATATGTTTATGTATAAGAGTATTTCCAGTGGAACCATTTTAGAAATAAGGCTTTACGTATGCACATACCCAAATTTGAAAAATGCATGTTGATGATGATGATGATGATGATGATGGTTAACGTCCACTGAGACCAAATTGGTCTATCGGACCTACAATTTTCTTAATTTTTACTTGTCTGGCTCCTTGTCTTTCTTGGCGAGATTGGTGTTGTAGCTTTCTTTTTTTTCTCTACGGTCTTCCAACTTCCTTTATCTTGCATCTCCTTCATCTCTTCTGGTTCTTGGGACATTGGTGTCTTAGCTTCGCGATCTATTGTGTTCGTTCTTTTGAAAATAGTCGGAGAAGAAGTTTGTTTTGGGAGATCTGCTTTGCTGTTAAATGGAGATTTATTTTCTGCGGTATTCGAATCCTCATAATTGTTGATTTGTTGGGGCGGGCTTTCTCCTTGCTTGTTTTGAGAGTTGTTTCTTTCTTCCCTTATTTCTTGTGACTCAGAGTTTTCTCTAGAATATTCTTCTTTGATGACAGTGTAGTGTTCTTTTTGTGCTCCTTCCCACCATGTAGATCTGTGGTGGTTTTTTCTAGCAAAATTTTTCTTAAAGGCTTTTGGGGTATGAGAAGCCAACTTCCCTTGAAAAGATGGTATAAAAAATTGTTGAAGTATGGAGTGATGATGCAAACACGTGATGGAGTGAAACCAATCTTCAATATATCTGTCACTTTCTTGATTTCCCATCATACTATGAATTTCTTGAGCTTTTAAAATGGTTTGGTGGTGCAACCTAAAAGAAACCTCATTTTCTTCCATAGCTTCTACAATTTTTGAATTTGAAACATTCTGAATCTCATTGTAAGTTTTCTCTAATGGCACATGTGAGATAGAATGGGTGGGAAGGTTGGGTAAATTTGGAAGTTCAACACTGTAAGCATGTTGTACTGGTTTATTATGGTGAGGGTATGGAATTAGTTGAGCAGGAAATTCAAAAGTAGAAATGTTGGGCAGTTTCGTACCATAACAGAAGATGTTCTTCATGTGTTTCTTCGAAGCTCCTTCTTCCAATGTTCTTGTCAATTAGTTAGTGAAATGGGTGGTGCTTACATCACCACTTAAGTGAAATCATGTGATTCATTTTTCAAATTTTCTATTTTTTTCCTAGTCATTCACACAAAAATTCAAACATCTATTTCTACTCTAAGTTCTTTAACAATCCTGCTGGAAAGCGGGCGGGAGAGCAGGGCTTTTACATGCTCTTGTACGCAGGTTTTTACCTTCCGTTTTTAATACCCAATTCTTTCCTAACAGGCACTCATCAGATGCACACTACTCTTTAGAAATGGCTACACTCTCCCCGGCAACGGCGCCAAAATGTCGAGCAATAAAAAGGTGTCTTTTTAACTCCTAATTACCTTCACATTAATTATCAACCCAGGGATGACTTTTTATTTCAAGAGTGTACTCAGTCTGAGGCGGCTATTTACTCAAGAGTAATGTTTTGCAGTATAGTGCTTAAAATCCAAAAGTAAATGAATGCTTGAAAAAGAAATCTAACAATAACATAAACTCAAATGCTCTGAAATCCAACTATTCACTCAGCAAACATCAATTGAGGATACAGTAGCAATAACTCATTCCTCTAGAGATTGATGCAATTGAAATCAAACTAGAACAAGACAATCAATCTAGGAACGAGGAAGCAATAACCAATGTTCTCTACAGTTGACAGTCCTGCTTTAAAGCAATTAAAAGGAAATAGAAATTGAACTAAAGCTGCCATTGAAAGTAAACTAGGAAAACTCTTTAAAAGCAAACTATTGCAATTAATCAACAGAAATGAACAACAAAGTAAATGGGCAGCAAACTGTAATTAAAGGAATCTGAACAACAAACTCTAATTAATGGAAATGAACAACAACAAAGCCAAATTAATAGCAATCTTTACTTTAAGAATAAATCGGACAGCACACGGAAATAGAACAGCATTGATTAATGATGGAATATGAAACAACGCTGGAAAGTCAAATATAAATACACAATAACTTAACACACGGCACACCTTAATAGTAATCTGATCTTGGTAATCTGATTATCAGTCTTAGTTATAAAGAATACGACTGTATTTTGGAATGGAACAACAACGTTCATAGATTTAGCAATCGCAAGGAAATATAGTCTCTAAGATGAATTCAGTAATACCAATTAAAGAGTGTTACAACATGGATATGCTGTAATTGAACAACAATACATTCTGTAAGGACTAGCAATGTTATATCAATGATTAAAAGAACAGCAATGTGTTACCAAGTCAAGATGAATCAATACGGCATTCCTGTCATAGAGAACGATATTACTCAATTGAACATAAATAAGATATAACAGAACCGTGATGTAAAATAATAGAACATACCAGATTACCAAATAAAGTTGATAATGAAAACCACGCATAAACCAAAGAGATAATATACAGCAGCAGCACAATCCACCAGAGGCTGGGCCCTTAGCCGCCAGCGGATGCTGCTGGGTTACTTCAGGATCAAAGATGGAATGGCAACCAGATTTATATTAAAATATCAAAGCAGAGTTACAGTGGATTACAACAAGAAATCTCTCCATCTCTCAGCCATTATCCATTCTCTCTGCCATCCTCAATTCTGAATCTCTAATTCATCCTCAATTCCATCATTCGAATCCATCCCCCTCTCTGATCTTTGTTTTCATTTAAATAGAGAGAGATCAGAGAGAAGTTACAACAGAGATAATTACAACATGATTTCTATTACAAAATTAGATTGTTTCCAACCAATTGATCAACAAGAAGATATATTTCCATCCATCTTTCAACAAGAGCAAGGCGAATTTGGCTTTGCAGCTGAGATTTGGAAAACGGCCACACAACGAATCTGAGAAAATCGTGCTCAAAGAACCCTATGTTTCTCTCAATACAAGCTGAATTTGGGCAAACCGTTCTTCACTAAAGTTAATTTGGTCTATTCTGGACAAAACCCATGTTCTAGATTTTCCAGATTCATCTTCATTTGCTCAGAATCTCAACCGCAAAACTGTCACTTCTTATTCCAACGCATTTCTAAGTTGGCACTTTTAATGATCAAATCTTCAATCTGGAAATTATCTTGGAGGCTAAAAATGGTGAATAATGTTATAACCAATTTATTAAACTTTCATTGATAAAATCATGCATAATCATCAATTTATTAGAAATAAAGGAGAATAAATAATATTTTTACATAAGAGCATAAATCATTGTAAAATAGAATTATATGATAAATTATGATAAATGACGTGATGAAGAATGGTAGAAATGGGTGGAATAAGCGTTCAAAAGTGACAATAATAATGGTATATTAACAACCCAACAAAACCCTTTCACTTGCACACCCTAGCCTTATGATCTTCTCCTCATATATTTTTAGGCCTTGCTCAATACCTCGAACCAAAACCACTTAGAATCGTGGTATTCTTGGAAGCGATCAAATATCCATTACTCTGCTCAATATTGTGGGCTAATACCATGGTATTGACCCCTAGTATTGTCTCCTCTTGAATTTTCTTGATTTTCCAACATATACATGCTTTTCTTCTTGTGAAAGTGTGTGTATATGTTTACGCTTTTTTTGTTCTATGAACTAGCATGTATATGATGTTTTGACTAAGTGGACCTGCATATACATATTACACTGCTTTTCATCATGCTTTACCTTCAATTTCTTCATTCTGATTAGTAGACTTTAGTTCCATCTTCATGTTCTTCTATACTAATGCCCTATTACATCTTAATGGACCTGTTACACTGTGAGTTTCCTTTCATCAAAACTGAACTGACCAGTGAGTGAGTTTCCATCAAGGACAACACCTATATCATAATTCCAGCAGTGTTACCGGAAAAGTGTCTATTTAGAACTGCTCTATCCCACTAAGGTGTGACAACTGCCTTAGAAACAAACAGAGAAAAACTACTTTTGTATTTCCTTTATGAATTAAATACAGAGGGGGATAGAAAGAACCGACCTGTGTCTTGCGCTAATCCTTTGATCCAATCCCTCTCTTCTTTGACAGCTTCCAGCTACTTGATCCCTTACTTTCTGAGCTTCACCAAGTACCTGTAAGATCACAGAAGAAGAAAACTATACAAAGACATGGATCTATATTTATAAACAGCTTAGGATCAGATTTAAGCTAACCATACAAATGTAACAAGCATCAATGATACAAAAGCATGGAGGAAAAACTCAAATAGTTTTTATTGACATACAAGAAGATCCAGGAGGAGTTACAACCGATGATTCCTGACCCAGCATCAACCTCCCAGCAAAGAAGCCCCTCTTCACCTCCAACAAAGCATAAATCACCCAATACTCTGATATCTATCTCAAAACCAACAGCAATTCCTTTCAATGTACAAAATTCCAGCCTCTAACCTCTGGATCTCTGGGATGAGAGATCTATATATAGATATTTTCAGAGGTGTGAGTCAGCTCTGGGTTTTTGATTAGTGTCTTCTCTCTGATATTTCTTGATGCCACTTGGAGATCTCATTGATCTCTTACTCATCCTTGGGCGATTTTGAGAGGCAAGTGTCCCAGGAGAAGTTTCTGGAAGATTCCATGATCATCCACCTCGCAAAATGTCTCCGCCACTTGTCTTTTCCCGTCCATCGCACCCTCACAATGTATTTAGGTGCACTGCAATGCACTTCCCGTGTGTACAAGGTGCGATGCAGCGCACCCTGGCCATGGAGCAAGTGCATTGATCCAGTTTTGACCAATTTTGAGTAGTTTTTCATGGAGAACTTCTGGGAGAAGCTGTAATCTGTTGACCTTGTTCCTTTAGGGGTTAGAACAACATTTTTAGGGAATTAGGAGCCCTTGGTTTATGTACATTTCATGCTTGGATTTGTAAGGCACAAAAATGTCTATAACAGTTGCCCCCTAAAGTATGAGGACGTTAACCTTTTGGTGTCGGGTGAAATGCTTTATTATGAGGGTCCGAAGTTCTTTCAATGTTGGGAGGAGACCTGTAATAAGATACAATACAATACATTATCTTCATACTGTTTTTCATGATCTAGCTGAGGCGGGTATTCCCATGCTCAGCTTTATAAATTCATTTTCATGTACATAGGGCAGACAATCGTCTGATTGTAGACTGATGATTCTGATAGAGCCACCATACTTTTGGTAGGATGATTATCTGTGCTGCAATGTTGTACATTTAATGTCTTTATTTCCCTGAATATATATCGCAGCCTGGATGGATGAAACTAGATCCGGGGTCTTCAATCTCGTCCGATCTTCACTCGAAGTACAAGTCGATCCATGTGAGAAATGTTCTGAAGTCGAACATGGAAAGACATCGCTTGATTACCAGTCAATGATGTAAAATGTTAACAAGCGCGAGAGGAATCACCGATAATGATAATGATCCTCAAGGTACTGCAGTACAATTCACGTGTGTGAATAAAGGACTTGGCGTCGAACACCACGCAAAATCTTTCGGTCGAAGGTCATTGATGTAAACCTATCGCCGGAAGTGAGAAACTTGCCATTGAGGCATGCAAGCTTCAAAGTACTGAATGGGGTGTTCCTAGACCAACTTCTTGGATAATGAGCTGATGTCGACAAGAAGTGATCCGTCACAGGAGGGCCTTAATGAATCCCACATCAATGACACGGAACGGAGCAAATGATTTTGATGGAGGTGAAAACGATCTGATAATATACGGTTCAGGGTGGCGGTCATGAAAAAATGGAGTATAATGTATGGTAGTGGGTGGGACACAGGTGGCTTCTCTGGATGACTTCTCTTGAACAGGTCGGTGACACTGATGTGATGGATTGGTAGCATTAACCCCAAATGTGGATGGTATGGTGTGACCATGGCGATGTGACCGGTGAATGAAACAACCCAACCCGACTCGGACACGGAGTGGAAGTGTCATGTTCAAGAGCGACTTGCTACCAATAAAGATTCTTTGAGTTTTCTTCCCAATTTTTCCCCAGTCATTGCTGACCAGTACCTCTTTATTTTTGTCAAGCTTGAGGAGGATAACATATGCTTTTTCTATAATTTGCCCTTCGGGCAAACCCATCGCTATGTTTTAACGAGCCTAGCGATAGTGAAACTCGTTCTCGTCTAAAGACAAGTTTGTCGCTATTAATATTTTTAACGAGTTTAACGACGAAGATAACTCGGTCCTTTTCATTTTTAGAGAGTCTGAAAAGGTACGTAAAGGTAACTCCAAAATTCCTATTTCGTCATCTAATCCCTTAAGTCCGAAAAAGTATAAAACAATACAGAAGGGATGAATTTTCGATAGTTTTAACGAGCCGAACAAAACAAGCGCTCGATCTTTTTGTGCAATAATCCCTCAGGTCCAAAAAGATTAAAATCTAGAGGAGGGATAGCACTTCCTGTCCCTTTAACGAGCTGGAAGGCCAAGGACTCGAAAATCTTTTCATATTTTACGAGTCAGTTGAAAAGAGCTTAAAGAAGACTCGTCTTTTGAGGAACGAGTGATAAAACGGGTAGCAGCTGATTCTAGGTAAGGTTTGGAATTTTCCAATCACGGCAGTGTCACAAGGATGGCTAGTGAAATCACTCTTCGTAGTTGTTCCTCAAAATGGGTAAACAATCAAATGGAGGTGAATGATCGGCCAATGTAAAAGTGGAGGTGACGGTGCAAAATGGCTGAAGTACTACATTCACGGTGGTTATTTATCGGGGAATAGTTCATTTTTTAACGAGCTTAAATGCGGGTGGAAACATTTGCTCGGTACGGGTTTATTTTTTAACGAGCTTGAACCTTGTAGTAACACTGCTCGATAAGTTTGCATGCCCCCAGCATAATAACTCAAATCGAGGTGCATGCCCCCCAAGCTTCATTGCATTCAACTCGGTGGTTGGAATGAAGGTTTACCTTTGAGACTTGGAAAGGGGATTTGTTTCATTTTTTAATGAGGTTGACACAGTAAAAGAACTATCCTCATAATCCACCTTGTTTACAATATTTGATAGAAAATCAAAAACTGAAGGATGATTAAAGTTGCTGGAATAATCTTCGTGGTAAATCGGAAGATGGGAGCAATGGTAGTAATCTTCCCATGGTGCCTCTCCTATCATCATTGATTGAATGATTCCTTCGTCTGTAGAATGTACATGCGACCAAGGATCTGAAGAGGTGCCATATTCCTTAGACCTATCTATCCAAACACTCGATGAGCATTGATTTGGGTTTGCCCGCCAAGCCAAGAAAATTGATTGCTACAATATTTCTAAAATGGCGATGATCCATGCTGACAAAATGTTTAGGAATCTTCTGAATCCATTAGATATAGAAGATTTCATATTGCAGTTTTCCACTGTGGCCACTTCCGCCAGATTACTCGGAGGCGGTAGGGAAAAAGTACCCATTAAGGCAGGGTCTTTTAGGAGACCTACTCCGATATTTTGAAGCGAATGATTGCTTCCATGGATCATTGGAATGCTTCCCGTAACTTGTGAACTGTTGGGGAGAAATGTTTATTGGTCAACGATTGTAATTCCTCCCTGAAAGGGAAACGCAATCTTCCTGAAGTAGGTCGACACAACTGCGGCCATGGCATATATCCAGGGCCTTCCCAGTAGGATGTTGTAATCGAGGTTTCCGTCAATTACTTCAACATCAATTTCTACTGTTTTGCCCCCTAGTTCAACTTGCAAGTTACTTAAAATCCCATATGGGGTGTATGATCATCCATCAAATGCTTTTAACGTCGTTGACGATCTTGACAAGGGTGGTGAGCCTAAATTTTTCCAGCAACTCATCGACATAATACATGTAGATGCCCCCTCATCAATAATTGTTCGATGAACAGTTTTGTTGAGGGCTTTCACTTGAATAAGGAAAGCTAGTTGAGCTGGTAACTGAGGGTCATATCCTTTATGATCAAAGGCCACAAGATTGGAATCCATTGGGTCAATCCCACTTATTGCTGATAATAGATCCTGCTTTTGGGAGGGGAACTTTTGTGGTACCTCAAGTGTCGACATAGCGAACGACGATTGGGCCAGGTCCTCTACTATATTATAATTCTGTGCTACTTTGGCACGAGGATTAAATGTCGATTTGCGTACTACTCCCTTTGGCGGATTTATCTTTGGCTCAGGAATGATGGGCGGCACAACTTTGGTCAAAGTTGTTGTCGAACTAGTAGGTTGTTCATTAGCCTTGTTATTCGATGGCTGTGGATTCCTGTAATCTTTATTCCTTGTCAAAGCATCATTTTCCTGCTTTGAGATAGACAACATAAGCACTTGGGATCGGGAAGCATTTTGATTAGCAACCAGTTTGGTTCCCGGGTTTGGAAACGGATCAGTCAATACTGCTAAGGTTTTTGAACTCTTAAAGAGTTTTTTTAACTTCAGCTTTATGTGGACAATCTCTCGTCCGATGATCCTCATCGCATATATGACACCCCGCAAGGGGTTTCCTTTGCCCAGAAGGGTTTGTAGAAGCTTTATCGTGCTTCTTTTTCCTCCCTTTCTTTTTCTTCTTGCCCCCTGGTTGCTTTAGTTGTTTGCCCTTGTCAGTTGACACAGCATTTACTTCCGAAGCAAGAAGTTCCTCATTTGCATTTTGACCGTAAATCTTACGGGCCTTTTTAGATGTAGCCTTTGTCGATTTCATGTCTGTTGCGCCAATCACGCCATCACCAGCATGAGAGTCATTGTTTGATTTAGGAGGGGGAGGAACTGAGAATTCCGGTCTAGGAGCGTCAGGTATTTTATCGTAGAGCGTGCCGGACTGAGTGTAAATCAAGTCCAAGTATTGCACACGAGCAATAACCTGCTCTTCGGTGACAACACCCCCTTTTGCCACATCTTCCGTGATGGAAGGCAGTAATGACTTGATAAACCATTCAACTAAGAGCTGATCGGGAACATATGTTTTCACCATTCTACGACGACGTCGCCACTCATGTATATGATCAGATATGTGAGTGGCCGTTGGCTGTTTGAAGTTGGTAAGAAGTTCTGTTCCCGTTTTGTACCTTATCGGTAACTGAAAATGGGTTAAAAAGGTTGTGGCTAGGGTACTGAAGTTGTCAAATGAAGCTCTAGGCAATTCGATATACCATTTTGTTGCCAGACCAGTTAACGTTCGCTGAAAAAGGCGAAGCCTAATCGAATCATCGTTTAGAGTGTTAGATGAACACCACAGATGAAAGGTCATCACATGATTCGACGGGTCTTCACCCAGATTTCCATTAAATTTAGGAATATCTGATGGAAGTTTATGCGGAATTGCCGGCCACCAAGAGGCGTAAGCAATTGGATCATTCGTCAGCCGGTTTAAATCTGGTAATTCTAGAGTTGCTACAAAGGGAAACTGTTGATTCAGGTTAGGCGAAGCATACCCAGGATAAGATGGAATCACCTGAGCAGTGGGTCTTTGCATACCAGCATAATGTATTTGATGCTGGCAACTTTGACAAGGTTGATGGGCACAACCATTATAATATGGTTGTTGATAACCGCTTTGGAAATGCGGTTGCCCATTACTTACAAAGACTTGTTGCTCAGGTCCTTGATATGATTGTTGGAATGGCGGTTGTTGAGATTGAACCAGCCATGGTTGTTGGACCATTTGCTGTTGCCCAATACTGGATGATTGACCAAGATGAGGAGTCATAGTACTTGTTTGAGCCTGAGTTGCTCCAGATAAGGAGGCACTAACCTAAGGTTGTGATTGAGTCATTGAGACAAGAGGCTGTTGTATCGCAACCTGAGAAACTTGGGGTTGACATACAACAGGTAACTCTTGTACTTGCGACGCAGTCACCATAGCAGGTATAGTGGGAATATTCGACAAAGGGTGGACTGGTTGCATTGAATATACAACCCTTGGTTGCTGAGGCAGTATTGGTACCCAACCGCTGGATGTAATTCCAGTTTGACCTGAACTTTGTTGTAAACTCCCATATGGTTGTTCTCCGGGAGGGAACAATGAAAAGGCATACTGCCCTCCATATGGTGGAAATCCAGTACTTAAAGGGTAAATTGGCCTTTGAAGACACATTGGATCAATTTGTTGAGTTTCAACATAAGAAATACCAGATGATAATCCGAATGAAGAAATAGGAACTGACCATGTCGTTGAAACAGTCCCTGATTGGACTCCGGCTTGTTGTTGATAACTCTCCTGGACAAATGGTATACCATCGAAAATCGTTGGAGTAGCAGCAGGAGGCTCTGCCGCTGCTGCGCCGGATGACACGGTCCTAGATGTTGATGGTTGTTCAGACATATCAGTCTATCCAAAAGATTTCCTAGCGATTCTACAAGAACTTGCGATGAAGGGAGACTAACTTCGAAGATCAACAAGGGAAAGGTGATGATTATTCCGTTTAAAATAAATTTTAGACGCTTTGACACAACTTGTTTTTTCAATTTTTAAGAGTCGAGAAAAAACAAAAGATGACTCTAGTCGCCTTCGATTTTTAATGAGCCTGAAGTGACAAGTGCTCAGATGGACCTTTTCCGTTAAGGAGTCTAAAAAGGAATGAAAGGGACTGCTCTGGAGATCTAGGTAGAGGGAGTACCAAACCAATAGCAAAACTGCAGAATACTTTTTACGGTACGGCAGTCAATCTTCCCGAATGCTGTGTTCAGTGCATTGCGATCGATAGGGCGGCAGACACGGCTTCCTATGGATAAAGGATTTAAGCCTATAGGGGTCTCCCAAAATATACTCGACGGTACGTGGGAGCACAAGTCCGTACTGGCACTTATCGTCTCAAAGTGGAGGAATCACCCAACCATCAATGAGGACAACAGTTACCAGGCTTTACAACGCCGGAATACGTCTCTAGCCTAGACCTCTAAATGTTGTGCGTTAAGTTCCAAAGCGTTGTTAGATTCATTGAATTTATTTTAAGTTGATCTTGCTTATGAAGTTTGCCTTTTGGGTTCACCACGAGATGTAGATGTAATTCCTAAAATGCAATCTAAAGATGATAAACAAACTTTTATCTCTTTTGTGCAATGAAAATCCTAGCTACTAGAGGAAAAGAAAGACACAATCTTTTCACAAAGAGCAAAGAGCACACTGTAAATGCACTTTCCTAAATCAAGCCAAACAGACTGTCAATATGCAAATGCACATGCATGTATTTGTTTTCGACTTTCTTAGTATTGATGCTAAAAATAAAGTTGATGTACAAATCTGAATTTGCTTTCAAGCGACAAACACAAACAAGCTTCTTTTCGAAATCAAAAGATAGAGACGATTACGACACTTTAAGATTTTGAAATAAACACTCGTTTTTGACACTAGAAAATCACAAATTCAGACCAAAGGTAATAGTAAAAGTATAATCGACCATCAACAGCAATCAAACTTTCTCCTATGATCGAAATCGACACTTGCGACATATCTAAATCAAAGGACGACAGTACGACTATTCTACTTTTGCAATGGAAAACTGTAAACGACTCAAAAAACACACAAAAACATCTACAGTTCTTTTGTACAAAGGAGGCGGAATAACAACAAGGAAAAGGGGTTTTAAACAGACATACACTGATCACAGGCAGCAAAATTCAGAGACAAAACTGGAAAGAATGAAGCACAAGAAGCTCAGCTGCACAAGGCTAGTCTGATCAGCGCACCTGTAACACAGAGAAACTGGATTGCAGCGTAGGTTGCCCTTTCGGGAAGTGCGCTGAAATGTAGGAACTCTTAACAGTACCTGAGCTGGGCCAGAAACGAGAATCTGTCCGAGTTCTGGGTCACGGTTTGCAGTTTAGTCTTTGGTTTTTGGCCGAGTAAAAGCAATCAGTAATGCACAATCAGGGGTAGATCTAAGGAGGGTCTAAGAGCTATCACAAGGACAATCAGATCATTTGTGAATCAGCTATTCAAATCATAAACAAATCCAGTGAATGGATTGAAGCAGCAGATGTCTACTTTGCATTTGTTATGGCAAATGCAGTTCGAATGCTACTTATAAGTTTATGAAACAAACAACAAAGAGATACACAAACAAACTAATTAGACATTCTCCCCAGCGGAGTCGCCATTTTGTTACCGGGAAAAGTGTCTATTTAGAACTGCTCTATCCCACTAAGGTGTGACAGCTGCCTTAGAAACAAACAGAGAAAAACTACTTTTGTATTTCCTTTATGAATTAAAGACAGAGGGGGATAGAAAGAACCGACCTGTGTCTTGTGCTAATCCTTTGATCCAATCCCTCTCTTCTTTGACAACTTCCAGCTACTTGCTCCCTTACTTGCCCAGCTTCACCAAGTACCTATAAGATCACAGAAGAAGAAAACTATACAAAGACATGGATCTATATTCATAAATAGCTTAGGATCATATTTAAGCTAACCATACAAATGTAACAAGCATCAATGATACAAAAGCATGGAGGAAAAACTCAAATAGTTTTTATTGATATACAAGAAGATCCAGGAGGAGTTACAACCGATTATTCCTGACCCAGCATCAACCTCCCAGCAAAGAAGCCCCTCTTCACCTCCAACAAAGCATAAATCACCCAATACTCTGATATCTATCTCAAAACCAACAGCAATTCCTTACAATGTACAAAATTCCAGCCTCTAACCTCTGGATCTCTGGGATGAGAGATCTATATATAGATATTTGCAGAGGTGTGAGTCAGCTCTGGGTTTTTGATTAGTGTCTTCTCTCTGATATTTCTTGATGCCACTTGGAGATCTCATTGATCTCTTACTCATCCTTGGGTGATTTTGAGAGGCAAGTGTCCCAGGAGAAGTTTCTGGAAGATTCCATGATCATCCACCTCGCAAACTGTCTCTGCCACTTGTCTTTTCCCGTCCATCGCACCCTCACAGTGTATTTAGGTGCACTACAATGCACTTCCTGTGTGTACAAGGTGTGATGCAGCGCACCCTGGCCATGGAGCAAGTGCATTGATCCATTTTTGACCAATTTTGAGTAGTTTTTCATGGAGAACTTCTGGGAGAAGTTGTAATCTGTTGACCTTGTTCCTTTAGGGGTTAGAACAACACTTTTAGGGAATTAGGAGCCCTTGGTTTATGGACATTTCATGCTTGGAGTTGTAAGGCACAAAAATGTCTATAACAAGCAGTTCCTTCATCATAGTAATCATAGTTTCGAACTACCTCAAATTCTCCATGAGGTCATATTATGTTGATTTCATCTTGTCAATATAGAAGAGTTCAAGGCACATTGTCTACAAACTTTTTTGCATCATTCTAATTGAAGGTATTCTTCATATTTCATCATGATCATGTAATAAAGAATTTTAAACCATACTATATATAATCATATGATGATATGACTTTATCTATCTATTACCACATATACATACCTTTTCCTTTATGTGATCATCTATACTTTCCTTTAGCAACTTTCTTTCCTTGCTTCAATATGAGAGTACTTCAACCAATTTGTCATTCTACCTAAATTTTTCACCATACCTTCATCCTTCTAAACAATGGATCCCACACAAGGTGGATAGTAGACTATCAGTGAGACACTTTCTTCTTCCAAGCAGAGGTGAACCTTCTTATAAATATTCCAATGGAGGATCTTTATTATCCTCATTCTGCAAATTCTCCTTTCTAATAATGATGATGTATGATGATATTTTTATCTTTTATCTTGCTAGATGACTTTTTCCAGCTATGTATCCTCCTACTATGGTTTTCTTTCAATGTCATGAGCTACTTTATTTCTATCATGATGACAACTTCAACCGTGTAGACTTCTACTTCAGTTATCCTTCCATGTTTATAAGATGATGTCATCTATATCTCAGCTCTAATGCATCTATTAACTTTTATGAACATGAAAATGTGTGATATACCTTTCAAAAGTGGAGCTTTATCACTTCCTCCTTCTTTGACTTCTTATTTCCAAATTCTTCTTCTACTTCCTCCATAACATGGGCTTCATTTCTTTCCTTTATCTTATTGTTTTCCTTCTTGAGTTTATGAAAATTAATTTTTAAATTTCCATATTCATTATACTCATAGCATTGTATGTTTGACATGTCCATCTTCTTCCTTTTCTTAGGATCAAACTTTCCAAACTTTCCTTTCTTCCTAGCCATGGTAGCAAATTCTTGAACTTGTTCATTTGATACAACATCACTTTTTTCTTTTAACCTAGTTTCTTTAATATTACATAATGACCAAAGTTCATTGGATGGAGTGGCTTCCTTATTTTCATAGATACTTGATAAAAAGTTGACCTATTCATTAGGTAGTGCATTGAGCATAACGGTGGTCATTTCTTTATCAAACATTATTTCTCCTAGCTCTTGGAGTTGATATTTTATTTGAGATACCCTCATAAGGTATGGGGCTACTCCTTCCTTTGATGCCTTCATCTTGTATAGTTCGGTTCTCAATGATATAACTTCTCTTGTAGTACTTATAGAAAACAATTCTACCAACTTATCATAGATTTCTTTTTATTTCTCCAACTTTGCTACATAAGGAATGAGAGAATCCTTGATTGATTCTATAAGGATCTATTGAGCCCTTACTTCTCCTTTCATGTACTTCGATATTGCTTGAGATTTATCTTGTGATATTTTAGAGATTTAACCCTTAACATATTCAATAAATTCATTCTCTAAGAGGATCAAATCTATCTTCTTTTTCCATGCAAGGAAATTTGATGACCTAGCCAATTTGTTGCTATCCTTGTAGAATGAAGTTATATTAATGGTATATTTAGACATAAATAGAAAATACTTAATTTTCAAGTGAATATGTATCTTGATGATGATTTCTTCAACTTGATTTCATATCGATGATGTTTACTTATTGAATATGCCTTGTTGATGATGATTGCTTCCTTGATGATATCTTTCTTTTTCAAGGATGGCAATACTTCTTATTTTAGATGGTAAGAAATGTCTTACTTCAAGTATGTGATCCTTGTGATTTGATGCTCCTTATTTCCTTCCTTCAATATTATGTGTGGATTAGTCCTTCTTAATGATCTCCTTGTGATCAACCCTTATGTATACTTCTTCAATTGAATGATCTTCAAGTTGCCTCTTCTTTTCTTGTCACCTTAGATATGATGCCATGTTGAGAAATCTAGGGGAAACTATATTAGGTGATTTCTCTTACTTTTATAAATGCTTGTGATGAATTTTTACTTAACTTGATTAGCTTCTCTTTTCACTTGATTATTATTGGTTTTCTCTATCATCAAACAACTACCATACAATGATGATCAATGAGACAAGAGGACAGAAAATGTAGGTTGTAATCTAGGGCCAAAACCTCTCCTCTTGAGAGGAAAATCCACAAGAATTATTCTCTTCTTATAGAATTTTTAGATGATGAATTTCAAGACCTAAGACCTTTGACAAATATCCCTCCAAGACCAAGTAAAGCTTCTCCCTTTTCATGAAATTTTCTTTCCTACTACTTTGACCTACCAACTTCTAGCAACATAGACCCGGCAACTTCCAAAAACTTTGACCCATCAACTTTCAACAACTTTGACCTAGCAGCTTCCAACAACTTGTTTACATTATGATGCATGTGTTGTACTTGATGGCAACCCATTAGTGGCAAAACAACTCACTTGTATATGGTAACTAGATGAATCTATAGGAGAGATATCAGAGGTGATAGAATGATGGATCAGAATAATGGTTAAAGGTTTGATACAGGGAGGTTGTTAGTGTGTGTTGTCCTTGGTAACAGTTATTCTTTGATAAATGAACTAATTGATAAAAGTATAAACATGATGTGAAAAAATTCATGGTAGTTGTGTTTACAGATGTGAAAAAATGCAGGGTTGTTCAAAGGAATCAGTTTAGAAGTAATATACAATGGAAAATCACATTATAACAGATCTATTCAAAGGTAACAGAATAATGGTACAGAAGAACGGGATGATGGAACAAAGGACTACAGATCAAAATCATGAAATTGAGGAAAAAGAATGTTTTCAGGTATGTTAAGTTGTATACACCTATTCACTGTACAAAAAGAGAGTATACAAGTAGATTCACTGTACCAAAAGAGTGCATATGCATACACACACTTTCATAAGAGGAAAAATGCATATGGGATGGAAAATTAAGGAAATTAAAGTGAAAGAATATCGAGGATCCATACCATGGTATTATCCCATAATATTGAGCAGAATAATAGTTACTTGATCCCGTCCATGAATACCACAGGTTCTAAGCGTTGTTTTGGTTCGAGGTATTGAGAAAGGTTAAAACTATATGAGAAGACGATCAAAAGGCTAAGTGCACAAGTAATGAATATCTTATGAAGTGTTAGATTAAAATAAATTATGCATGTTATGGGTTTCTGATGCCTTGCTTGATCTGGACTAAGTATGCACCTGAGTGTTTGATGATGGATAATATCTAATGATGGATCAAGATCATAATGACTTATCATTATGTGATTTGATAATGGATAAGCTAGATCTAAGTGCTAACAAATGTTTTGTCCTTTAAATTATTTGATATGGGTATATCTAAAGTCTAGAATAGTTGCGATGTTATAAGCTTTTATTTGCAGATATATATGTTGGTTCACCTTGGTGAAGGTGTGTATACACGTTGCTTCAGCACTACCAAGTAGCGTATGCAAAATAAAAGCATGTTGTTCAGAGATGGTTGATCTATCTGATCAATGTTGTTGTTTTACTGTCATCTATCAATGATGTCTTCTTAGATCTGAAAGTAGAACTAAATGTATAAGGAGATTGAGTCTAATTGATTGATTGATTCAGTGAGAAGGGTGATCTTTGTTGTTATATGTTTAGATCTCTGTAATTTGACAGTAGGTCTTGATAATGTTACTGGTTGGTATAGTTTTCATTCAGAGGTTTTTATGATTCAGTACTTTTGGAGGTATACTTTGGTTTGGTTAAAGGAAGTAGCGTATACATGCAGGTTGGCTTCACTAAAGTAGCGTATACATTCTGACACATGATTTTTGAGGTTACAGTTGGTTCTGGTTGTTGATGCAGTGTTCTGGGTTCAGATATGTGTACTAGTTACAGTGATCTGTTTGTTCCAGTTAATTGGTTGAATTGATGATTAGATGATTCAGTTATGTCAGAGGTTTTGATTTAGTTGTAGTTCATTTAGAGTTTGATGATTGAGTTTTAGATTTGATGAGTTTCAGTGATTTATTGACTTAGTTGTGGTTTATTCAGAGATTGATGATTTGGTTTTAGTTATATCATAGATTGATGATTGAGTTTCAATGATTGGTTGATGCAGATGTATTTGATGGTCGTATTGCAGTGATGATTGATTTTGGCTTCAATGTTACTCATGGGTCCAGTATGAAAATTTGATGAAACGTGGCCTTCATAATGTGTTGATGTGTACCAGGAGTATCCAGTCTGAAAATTTATGAAACGTGATCCCTAGAGGATTATGAGGGTTGGATCCTTCAGTAAGGAATTTGAAGCTTCTTGCCAGTAGTGGTTGGTGAATAGATCATGGGGTTGGAGCTCCCTTCCAGTAGTAGTTGGACAAAGAGAGAAGGTTGTAGCCTTCTGTAGGTTGACGCCTACTTACTGGTAAACATATCGTCTAGTACACGAGCTAGGGGATTATAGCTCCCTTCCAATAGAAGTCAGAGAACAAGAGAAGGTTGTAGCCTTCTGCAGGTGGATGCCTATGTATTGGTATGATTCTACACCAGTACAATATTGTAAACAGATTATTCTGTTTATTAAAAGAAGACAAAGACAACAGTAGTAGGTGGTTTTTCTCCCGCATTAGGTTTCCACCTTAAATCTTGGTGTTCATGTGTGTTTCTTATGTGTGATGGTTTATTATGTTATTATTGTACATGGTTACTGTTTAATGTTTAAAAAACTATTGATGCACTGATTAAATATTAACATATGATAAATTAATTGAATCATAAGTTCATTGGATATACGTTGGTTTCCTTAAGAACAATTACGTGAACACGCAAGTTCCCTTCACTGATGTAGCGTATATAAATCTAATTATTAAACGGAAAAAGTTATTTATTTTTAAATACTGATTCACCCCCCTCTCAGTATTATTCCCAACAATTGGTATCAAAGCACGTCCTTTGGCACAATCTTGATCACTTGAAAGAGATCCTTAGTAACAATGGGAAAGAAGCAAAAGAAGAAAGCACCTCAAAAGAAGAAGACATCTCAAAGGAACTGTGACAATGGGAGAGACGACTGGCTATTATGTGGAAGCAACTCTTCAGATTCAGAATCACCTCAGAATGAATATGAACAAGAAAAAGAATTATCGGGTATGAATTTTTTGTCCTCTGGTGATACATTTCTCTGTTCATTTGAAGATAATGAATGTGACAGTGAAACAACTGAATTTTCTCTTATGGGTGAAGGAGAAAGAAAGCAAATAGAGGCAGAATTCAAAAAGCTCATAGACACAATTAGAGATCAAAAATATCTAATTGATAAAATGGAATGTGCCTACAAAGAAGAAGTTACCAGGTTAAAATCTCAGTTGGAGGAAGGAAACAAAATAAAGAAGAAGTACAAAGAAAAGGAAGATCAAAGTCAAAGGTTGCAGGATGAAGTGACATCATTGAGAAATGAAGTGAATGAAAAGGACACAACAACCAAGGAACTTATAGAAAGAACCAGTTACTGTGAAGGTCTTGAAGCTATGGTCATTTCTCTAAAAGAAGATCTTAAAAATTAAAATAAGCAGAATGAATAACTACTTCAAGAATTTGAAGAACAAGAAAATGAAGTTCTCGAATTAAGGAAACAAGTGGAAGAAGGAAGAAAAGTTGAAGAAATCATGAAGAAGCAGTATCTTGAAAAGGAAGAGCAATATCAGGTTGAGGTAAATATCCTAAAAGGTAAATTAGAAGAAAAGGATAAACTTTTATGATTTCAAGATAGTACTAAGATTTTGGATGATATTCTTAGTAGTCAAAGGTCTCCTACCATCAAATTTGGTCTTGGTTTTCATGAAACTGTTAAAGGTGAATCTAGCTCACAAACTAAAGCAAGGAACTCTAGTGCAAAATCTGAAATGCTCAACAAGGAGATAAGAGGTCAACCCCATCAACAACCAAGGAAAGAAAGTCTTCAAAGAAAATCATTTACTCCTAATTATGGTAGTGGTAATCAATTCTTTCCTCTGATGAATAATGTTGAATGTTTTATATGCCATAATTTTGGACATGTTGTAGCAAGATGCGGAAGTAGAATGGTTCAAGCTAATAACTATCACACAGAAAGATCATTAGCTTCCAATTAATTTAAAGGATATTGTTTTTCTTGCAATATATTTGGTCACAAATCCATTGATTGCTTTAGAGGGAATATGAAACATATAAGATGTTATTCTTGTAACAAGTTTGGGCATGTAGCAAAAGAATGCAAGAGAAAATTTCAGCCACCATACCAAAAGGAGCAAACATCATCACACTCCAATATATGGAAAAATAAGGAACTACAGTCAAAAAAATGTGGCATAACTTAGTATACAGATAGAACAGACTCAGGACGAACTGAAAGTATGAAATTTTAGTGTTCTAATTCTCATACGTAATTATAATGAATACAAGTTGCGTATATATGCGAGTTAGAATATGCATAGTCGCATATATGTTGGTTTGATGAAGATGCAGTGGGACACACTCAGAGAAAAAGGGTTTGATATGGTTCAAACAATTATCAATTATCTTTTATGTCTAGATGATTGATGACGACAGTATTTGGATGTTACTTAGAAGTGATTTTGACCCTCATAAGTTGTTTATGACTTGATGCATAACTATTTGATGATGATGCCTTGATGATTCTTACTAATATATGCAATGATCAGATCTGACAGTGAACAGTTGGCACAGGTTTAGGGGGAGAATATGTTATGCTTCTAATAATGCATTGTTGGCATTATTTTTAGAAGTATTTGGTACATAACTATTCTTATCAATGGTGAGGATGCTTATGTTGTTGAAGCGTTTAAATGATACAACATGTTATGTTGCAATGTTGCCTATGATGAAATCTCAGATGATACTTATATTTATTGAGCCACATAGTTTTTATTCAGATCAGATTTATGGATGATTGTGGATGACTCTTTTGATGATGCATATAGTACACATGGTATGTTGCTGACATAGTGATCTTCATAAGGACAAGGAGAAGAACAAATCTTGAGTACACGACTTCATTATTTGATAAATGTCATTTATTTTATGCTATTGTCATCATGCCTTCAAAAGATTCATAAATTTCATATGGTGCAGTTATGGATGAGGATTCCTATAGTTCTTGAGGATTTTTGTTGTTGATGGTATCAAGAAATATTGACAAATGACTAGGAGCTCATGGTTTTCTAGATACATATTGTTATCTCTATGATGGACACATATTATGTTGATACATGGATGATTACTTAATTTACACCTTGGTAAATAATGTTGGTTGGCCAAGAAAATGGTGTTATTGCAAGTTACATGAAGTCATATCTATTTGAAGACATGGCTTACTTGGTCACATAATGATGATGACTTCTTACTTTATGATGATAGGTTTGATTATCATGGTTGATTCTTATCATATATGGATATTGGAAAAATCCCTAGTGAAGATACATGGTTGATATATTGAGGGTGGTTATGAAAAGATCATGATGTTATTCCTAAGAAAATGATGATTTTATGGTCATAGATGATGACTATGGTGCTTTCACGTATATATATATATATATATATATATATATATATATATATATATATATGATATGTGTGAATAGTTTTGTATCTACTTGGAAATATGACATATTCCTAGTTGATTCCTGGCAGGTTATGGAGCAAAGTGATCTTGATAAGATCAAGAAGATGAGTTGGTAACTATATATGGCATACTTTGTCACAATATTAAAGGTAAAATGGATTATCTTGCAAATTGATGATGGAGATATACAGGTTGTTGTTCTTGATGTTGTTAACAAATGCTTATGGTGCAGATCAACTATGGTGTATGATAGTTGTTGATAACTATCATGGTCTTGTTTAGATCTTTGGTATTTGTTATGAATGTCATGTATATAATTTTATGTAAAGGTCAGTAAATACCTATGATGTAATAATTGTCATATTCAGTCATTTCAAATATGTAAACCCCCTTGGATGGATGGATGAGTCAAACTTGGTGTATCTCCACTTGGCTGGTGTTGTACTATGAACCAACCCCCCCATTTATATATAGCAATAGCTGAGGTTAGACATATAAATGGGAACCCTTTTTAAAATTTTTGGTCTTAGAATAATAAAACCTAACTCTAAGAAATTGCCTTAAAAAACTCTTAAAACAACCCAAATATAGGATCCTCATCAGAAATCGTAAATCACATTTTTTCCATGTGATGAACATGAAACACCTTTAAAAAATTGTGATGTGCGATCAAACCTCCCACTGCGATATCCCGATTAAACAACTTGCGAACTCACAATCACATTTCGCAGAAATCACAAGTAATTAAGCCTTGCCACTATGAATTTCATTAACGATTTGTGAATTGCGATATCACAATATTGCAATCGCATTTCACCTTATAAGAAGGAAACACTACATTACATCATTTTAAAGATTGTAGTGTGCGAATAGAGCAGTAAGCATGTGAAATAATTTCTTTTGAAGGTAATAATGAACAATTTGACAAGGTAATAAATGTTTAGCACCCTAAGGAGAGGTAACGATTTTCCAAGTAATGGGTAGTTAACATTCAATATCTCATCTAAACCTTTCCCACAACCCAAAGTCATTTCAGAAAAGCTTTCAATCTTAATTTCCTGATACCATCTGTGCTGATATATCTCGTCCATTTAATGCAAGCTACAAAAGACATGTCATTGAGGAAGGTGATGCAGAAACAGAGCATTGCAGAGTCCGAGTTTACAGCAATGGCTCCTATGTAGAAATTCCCACAGTGGATCACCTGATAATGCAATATACGAAAGTAAAATACAAGATCTACTTCTACAACAAACTTTGCAAAAGCTTAATCAATTTGAGCTAGATCAATCGAAACACATATAACAGAGAAGAAGAAATCATACACATGAAACACAGAAGAATACTCTGGGGAAAGCCTCAGCTAAAAACCCTGATCTCTGTATTATCATATAAGTGGAAATATGTCTGTATTACACAAAACATTAGCTCACAAGCTATCCTACTCTCAGTACAATCCATGTGCTGCTCATAGACAATCAAAGGCTTCTCACAAATCTTCTCCTCTACCCTCCAAGCCTCCTATTTCCTTGCGCAGTTTCTCCTGGGGTCCAATGTTGCCACCTGTGTGAATTCACCTCTCACACTGCTCACTAAACTCAGAAGTAACTGTGCAATCTTGAAGGAGATAATTCCTTCTACATGGATGAGTTTCCTATATAGGAAAATTCCTCCAACTGATAGTACAATGTCCCTATCGTTAATGTCAACTGGGTCTCTGTCTGAACTGACATGCATGAGTTATTTATGAAAGAATATTTAGTTACCTGGAGAACACTAGTTGCATGCATTAACTGACTGAACTCACAATTAGTTCCTCCAACTATTTGGAACTAATTTAACTAGATTTAACTCAATTAACTGAGCTAACTAATTACAACTCATCCTTATCTCCTTAATTAAGGGATAACTTCCTCAATCAAAGGGATAACTTTTGCATGTCTTCACATAGACTTCATGTTTGGTTTTCTCTAACTAATTAACTCAAGATGAATTAATTAATTATTTTACAAACAGTTGTTGAGCTCAAATTCGAATTTTAATTCTCAATTTTAATTCAGGGACTAATTAAAATTGGAATCTATCCCAAAATTCTATTTATAGAAATGATATTTTTAGCATTTCTAGTTTTTGTTATTTCCAACAGAGTTGGAGTATATCCTGAAATGTTATTTATAGCAATGTTATTTTTAGAATTTCTATTTTTAGCATTTCTTGTTGCTATTTTCAACACTCCCTGTCAACAAGAAAGGCATTCAACTCGAACCCGATCCTGAACCTTTGGAATGTTTTGCATGCAACACTTTTCTCAAGTGTTGTTTCTCCAACAACTTTAGGAACACAAAAAATATCCAACCTGAATCAGAATGATGCCTCTATCATCAAAGTCTCTGACTGTTATTGTCTCTGTCGACTGAAAACTCTACACCTCTGTGCTCTTCAGTATCTAACTACTCTAGCCTCTCTCACTTTGATCTCTGACCGCATCAATCACACTGATTCCTCCTATTTCATCTGTGTTGCTGTCAGTCCTGTCTCCCAGTACTGCATCCGCACTACACCTCCTCTCATTCTATTGCATCATGCTTCCCTACAACTCAGTTACTCAGAAGTAAGTAATTGATCTCCCAACTGACCTCCCTGTTGGGCTAGAAACACCCTCTGATGCTGAAGCTTCCTCTGCTGCTCCATCTGCATTTGTCTCTACCCACTCAGTCAGTCCTACTACTTCTCGTCACGGCTGCCATAGAAAGGTCTAATCAAAGAGGTTGCATACCTCAAGGATCCTACCGCTATTTTAGCCTTCTTAGGACTATCACTTCACATCGCCCCACTTCACACCTATAGGTATGGATGCATGTGATCCCTCTACCCACTTGGCTCGAAATTTCCCCCTACTAGAGGTCTATGCATGAGTGGATACCTCCACTTGGTCTCCTCTCAGCTTCTCCAGTTGTGGCTGCTCCACAACCTCTTGATGTTGCTTCACGAATTGTGGTTCCTCCACAATTGTTTGAGACTTCTTCTGAGGCTGCATGTTGAGAGGTAATGTACTCTCCCTCTCAACCACCAAGTCTCCAATAGTTTCCTTGCTCCTCAAGGCTTTGCACGCATCTTGAACCTCAAGAGTATATAGGTTCTTGACTCGTGAACCAGTATGTTTCACCTGTCTCGTGGTGATGTGTCTATGGAAAACGTTTCCCTTACTGAAGACTACATCACAGCCTTTGTCTTCCAACATAGCAATAGACACAATATTCTTCTTCAGACTTGGTACATACTTTACATCAGTCATGGTAATGCAAGCTCCATGCTCCCTCTGAAAAATAATTGTGCCTACTTTTGAGACACTATACTTTTCATCATTACCCATCACTGTGAGTATCTGGAGATTTTTCTCCTCCAAGGTACTGAACAAACTCTTATCATCGGTCATGTGGAATGAAGCTCCACTATTAATAAACCAACCACGTCCCACCATGGATGAAACTAATACATACGAAGAGGGAGAAATCCAACTCGAACTATGAGGCCGATGCCTCACCTTCATATCCTTCCTTGGATCCCATCTTGGATTTCTTCAATGGACAATTTGTTGCAAAATGGCCCACCTCATCACAATGAAAGCATCACACCTTTGATTTGTCAAACTTCTTCCCACCATGGGAGGAACTCGATTTGGGATGAGAATCCTTCTCCTTCCCTTTCTTTTCCTTGCTCGCTAAGGCACAATTTTCTTCATCCTCCTTAGATGAAGAACCATCTCTAGTGCTTCTCCTTATCTCCTCCTGCATCAGATCCAGCCAAAGTTGTTCCCAATCTGGCAGTTTCTCTCTTCCATTAACCGAGTCTTGGTAGCTATGCCATATCTTAGGGAGACTGAGGAGTGCTAGACTCACCATGTCATCATCAATTGTCATGATCCCTACACTTCCAAGCTCATCCCTGTAGGTGGTGAGCTTGTTCAGATATGTAGAGATCATGTCACACTTTTCACACTTGATTTTCTGAATCTTGTCTTTCAGTGCCAGCTTCCTTTGATCGTTGTTGTTTTGATATAGATCTCTCAATGTTTTCCACATCAAAAACAATGTCTCCTTCCCATGGGGACTCGAGACTATGTGGTCTCGAACTCCCTCCAGAAGGATTCTCCTTGCTCTAGCCACACATTTCTTCCATTCCGCTAATTCTGTATCATTATCCGCTCCTAGCTTTGGGACTTCTTGATCAATGAACTCCTTTAGACCATTATCCTCTAACACTGCTTCCATGTGATCCTTCCAGGCTATATAATTTGAGCTGCCATCAAGGGCATACTCGAGTCTTAAACTGTTGAATGCCATTGGTGAAATTGAGATGTGATAAGAACTTGATTTCTGTATTCAGGAATCTCAAACTTCGAACTTCTCCCTTATTGTATATTGTTCTCTCCTTTGATCACCTTTGCTCTGATACCATGTAGAAATTCCCATTATAGATCAACATATTATGCAATATACTAAATTAAAATACAAGACCTACTTCTACAAAAAACTTTGCAGAAGATTAATCGAATATGAGAAAGATCAAATAGAACACATATAACTAAGAATGAGAAATCAATCACACATGAACATAGAAGAATAGCCTGGGGAAAGCCTCAACCTAAAACCCCAATCTCTGTATTATCATACAAGTGGATATATGTTCAGATTACAAAAAGAATCATCTCACAAGCTATCCTACTCTCTTTGCAATCCAACTACTTCTCATAGACAGTCAAAGGCTTCTCACAAACCTTCTCCTCTGCCCTCCAAGCCTCCTATTTCCTTGCGTAGTTTTCCTTGGGGTCCAGTGCTACCACCTGTGTGAATTGGCCTCTTCACACACTCACTAACATTTGATCTAACTGCGCAATCCTGAAGGAGATAATTCCTTCTGCATGGATGAGTTTCCTGTTAAAGCCTACATTAACCTCAGGCTGAAGAAGGCAATCCTAGGATAACCACAAACCAAGCTTAACCTGGTAGCTAGCCCTACCAAGTCGGGAGAGGGCTCTC
Source organism: Pinus tabuliformis (assembly GCA_031772625.1). Lineage (NCBI taxonomy): Eukaryota > Viridiplantae > Streptophyta > Pinopsida > Pinales > Pinaceae > Pinus > Pinus tabuliformis. The sequence goes on from CM062811.1 coordinate 777,240,078, forward strand.
TCCTTGTGAATCTTAGTCAAAATGACTGGATCATATATGGATTTTTGGCTAGGTATAGTAGCTCTAGGGTTTATGATTGTTTTTTTTTGTTTTGTTGCTTGATCAAATGGAGTAGGCAGCTTTTGGTTCGAGAAATGAATTCAAGATGCAAGGTGTCCTATGGGGCGAGGTAGGTAGATGCTTTGGCACTTGAAATTGAGTGAGATGGTAGGTCTAAGATTGGTGAGGAGATAAGGAGGGCATGCAAACATCATGTATCCTACTCAAACAGTAGAAAACATCAAAACTGAATGGTTTCCCAAGGCAGAGCACTATAAACAATGAATTCTACCTATTTATCTTGATATCATTCAGCTAGAAGAAATGAATTAGATTGTGGCACACACAAAACATGAGAAAAACTAATAACAGAAGAAAGAACTATGAAAAAACACCATACCACAAGTATCCCATAAAATAGTTGCAAATCCTGGTTTATTTTCTTGCCAAACTGTTGATAAAGGTGTATAATGTAGCTCAGAGCATCCAAGACAGTCCAACCTTTGCTAATGATAGAAAAAATACATAATGTAGCTCAGAGCATCCAAGAGAGTCCAACCTTTGCTAATGACAGAAAAAATACATAATATAGACACAAAACCACCTATGTTAGCCATCAGGGGTCGAATCCAAGAGAAAAGGAGTTGTTGCAACCATTTCCAAATAAGGAACAAGAATATAGGTAGTGGAACAACTTGCCTCTATAAGCATGGAAATTGATTCATTGACCCCCAAACCAACTCAAACTGATGAATCTACCCTCTAAGATCATTTCACTATTACGTTTACATACCAAGGCATTAATTACAATCATAAATTCATCCATGAAGAGAGAGAAAGTCAACTTGCAGTAAAAATAGAGGAAAACTGGATTTTCTGGCAAACTGGCTCAATGCACAGCGCCACTGGCCAAATGCGCAGCACCGCTTTAGACCCACTTTTGAAGGCCTTCCCCTTGGAAACATTAAGCCCAATATAGCTCATTCGAAAGGTATTCTTGTCTAGTTTCTAGAAAATTTTGAACTTTTTCATTTGGAGGTCATTTTTCCCCTCAAAAGTGAAATCTCCCAAGGCTGCTTCTGTTTGTCCAAAAAGAGGCAGAGAGGTCACTTTTTGGTAGTTTTTTACCTTTTGGTGACCTATTTTTGCTCCAAAATTGCTGAAATTTTCTGGGTTTGATGTTCTCATCATGTTGAATCCATATATATAAGCCTTTCCTCCAACAAGTGCTCCAAGGAAAAGCGCAACGCCAATGGCGCTGCACATCTAGGCCAATTTTCTATTTTCAAAATTTAGAAAAAACAAAAAAATCATCAAACCTTGCCCAGGTTTGGCATGGGACACCACCATTAGTTTCTTTTATGTGCTAGTGAGGCTTCAGCCAAGATTTTCAACTTATCTTGCTCCTTTTTTCTCATTAAGGCCTTCCTCAACCTAGCCTTAAACTTCCTCATCCTTATGTTGCAGATTTTGTTGTGGGTCATGTAGTGGTAGGCCATGCGGTGAAGCATCTTCTTGTCTATGTTGGCCTTCTCAATCAGCCCCTCAAGGTGTATGTTGACCCTCTCAAGCCATGTTTCCCTATCATTCTCAATCTCTTACTCAATAGGGGTCAATGGGACATTAGCTTCTTTGATAATTTGCCTGTTTTCTTTGACTATTTCCAGCTCCATGAGGACTTGCTTGTCACTCAGTTGCTTGTTTTCTTGCTTCAAATACCTGATGATGAACTTAGCTCTCTCTAAGGTATCTGACAAGGATTACATTTCAGCCTCTTGTTCCTTTATGATCATGTCTTTGACAGGATCCGGATCCTGAATTTCCAAGTCAATGACATCAACTCCTTGATGAGTGAATACTACTGTGGCTCCTCATGATCAACAAGATTGAAATCTCTTTCCTGCTCATCACTAAGTTCCTTCTCTTGCATTTTTTCTTGCCTTTACTTTTGCCCTTGCTTTGCTGCTCAACCTATACATGTTTTGTTGAAGAAGAAGGCAAAGCCCCTTCCATACCTTGTGGAGATAGCATTTTCCTGTGGCCTAATGATGAAGGCGAGACCCCTTCCACACTTCGTGGAGATAATACTCGCCTAGCAAATGCAAAAATTTTCCTAGTACCCCTCTTGTATGTCACAAACACTGGTACTGCAGTAGTTTCAGTCTCTTTGACTTTTTCATGGCTTGAAGGTCCACCTTCTTCAGATGTACTGATGAAAAGATTTGTGGGCCTTTGAACATCTCATGAGAAATGAAGCTCTCCCATGGCATGTTAAGAAGGTTCAGCTGATGTAGAACAATGATTTTAATCAAAGAGTAATCGAAAATGCTATTTAATTGTTGGGGGTATGGCTTCCTCTTTAAAATATGTGCCATTTTCTCAATGTTTCTAAACATGAAGTAAGGGATATTCATCATTCTTACTCTAGTGAAATGCATCAGCAGTCTAATGTGGTAGGCATACAACCGAGAGAACCTACCTTCATAGGTGAAGTACTTGATAATGATTTTCATCAATGGAGCAAACCTGTCTTCCAAAAGCTTGAATGGGAATACTCTCTTCATTTTGTCTTTGTATCTAGCCTTGATTTAAGGCTCATAGTACTCCCTGTCAATATCCAGACCTTTTTTCCATTTTTCACCCACATCTAGAATATAGGTACCCTCTGAGATGGTAGTTGGTGATATGGCAAATGTTATCCCAGTAAGGGTTACTTTACTATTGTGCAACTATGTCACAAACAACCTTGCCAACTCATGATGAAATTTGACTCTTTCTATCATTTCACAAAAATCAAAGCATGACTGGTGTTTAAAGCAAGAAATGGCAAATGGATAGGCTTGCAGCTCTCTCAAACTAGTGGGCTCCTCTCTGATAATCCTTCCTCCTTTATGAGGCTTCCTTTGTTGTATGTTTCTCTCCCTGGAACTGTCACTAAGGGTGTCTTCTTCAAAATCATACTCACTGTCTCTTTCCATTTCTTTTTGTGGCTGTGAACACTTATGGACGATGATGGGATAGGGTGGATGAATGAAATGAAGATGAGTATGAAGAGATTTTAAGAGATGAGTAGGTTTTAAGGGAGAAAGGGGTTTAGCGAGTGTAGGGCTTAAGGAGTGAAAGTGGGAATGTGGTAGATGTATGAGGGGAATGGGATTTGGGAAATATGTAAATGGGAGTGGGGTTTGGTCTAGGGAATAATGGCAAGGATAGGGTAAGTAAAACAATGGAGAGATGATGAAAAGTATCGTTTCACCCTAGAAGCTAGGGTTTGAAATTTAAAAATGCTAAATACCAAGCTTAGCAATCAAAAACCTAGATCATAAGATAGGAGTAGTGTACTTACTTGTTTAAAGGGAGAAACTGGATTTTTGAGGTGAAATGGCAGCTTGGTGAAGTTTTTGGGCTTGGCTGGGCATATGCGCAGCGCCTCACCCAGGTGCGCAGTGCCTCCCAGATGCGCAACACCCATGTAAATTAACAGTGTGAATGGCTGCCAAGTGTGCAATGCCTCCCAGATGCACAACACCCATGTAAATTAACACTTTGAATGGCTGCCAAGTGCGCAACACCTCCCAGATGCACAACGATGGTCTTAGATGCGCAGCACAGGTCAGAATTTCTCAAAAAATGCAGCAACTACACTCCTTTTCTCAATGACACTTAAAAATCGTTTTTTGGCTCTCCTTTTGGCATTTGAACTTCAACTCTAACAATGAAATGATTAATAGAGGGATGGGCTTTATATAGCTTTTCAAATTTTTGATTTTTGATGTAGAAAACCCACTTTCATAATGTCTATTTGTTTTTTCCAAATACTCTTTTTTTTATGCTTGGTCTTTTTGCTTTGATAGGTGGATTGATGCTCAGATTCTTTGACTTTTTGCAGTGGCAGTACTTGGCAATATCACCGGGTCACCAAGAGCAGCATGGAACCATTTATTACATATGAGAACAATAAAATTACATGAAATTTAAAAAATAATATACAAATGCTCTGATTTCACCTCAAAACTAGTTTTGAGGTGAGAATTTCATTAAGCTTACAAATTAAGAAATTATGACTTTCTGATCATTATTTGACCTCCCCATGTCTTTGCTAACCATTATTGGCAATAATCACTAAATTTTGACCATGGTGGAAACCCTAAGACCTAATGAGGCTGAAACCCTATGTAATTGATGAAATGAACTGAAAATAAGCATAAATCATTGACTGAAAGGTATGAAAGGAGGTCAGCAAGTACATATCATGAGGGAAAAACTGGATTCAACCCTACCATCAGTAGATCCATGACCTAAGAAACCTCATCGGAATGGGACTCCTAGTATGAAATGCAAAAGAGTGAATTTTGATCACTAATGGAAGTGTGCAGACAATGACACTAGCATTTCCTATATATGAAAATTCCTCCAACTGATAGTGCAATGTCCCTGTCTTTAATCTCAACTGGGTCTCTGTCTGAACTGACATGCATGATTTATTTATGAGAGAATATTCAGCTATCTGGAGAACACTAGTTGCATGCATGCATGCATTAACTGACTGAACTCACAATTAGTTCCTCCAACTGTTTGGAACTAATTTAACTGGACTTAACTCAGTTAGCTGAGCTAACTAATTACAACTCAAATATAACTCATCCTTATCTCCTTAATTAAGGGATAACTTCCTCAATCAAAGGGATAATTGTTGCATGTCTTCACATAGACTTCATGTTTGGTTTTCTCTAACTAATTAACTCAAGATGAATTAATTATTTATTTTACAAACAGCTGTTGAGCTCAAATTCGAATTTTAATTCAGGGACTAATTAAAATTGGAATCTATCTCGAAATGTTATTTATAGCAATGTTATTTTTTAGCATTTCTATTTTTTGCTATTTCCAACAGAGTTGGAGTATATCCTGAAATGCTATTTATAGCAATGCTATTTTTAGCATTTCTATTTTTAGCATTTATTGTTGCTATTTTCAACATCCTATATTCTCTAATACGATCTGTGGTGCTGACGAGGGAGAAACAGCTTGGGAGGTCATATACAACAAGCTTGAGGATGAGCGTCCCAAGGTTATTGTCACAAAAGCAACATCTGATTCAATAAAACCTTCAGGACTCCAATTCAAGGATGCCACCTATTCTTTCCTTCATAGGATAGGAGCGACAACTAAAATCCTGCCATACACAGATATGATCAGGTGGGTGGTGGAAAACCTCACAATTGAAGATAGGTAATTCAGGAATTCGTGAATGGAACTCATGGGGTCATTCAGAGCAGAGGACCTGAAGCAAATGTACCATATACCTGACCCTCATGATATATATGATACCACATACATAGCCAACTTCACAAAGAAGAACAAGAGCCCTTCCAGGTGATTCAGGGCTAGAGAGTGTTGGACAAAAAATTCAATTTCGAGAAACTGGGTATGTATGCTATAGCCTCTTTGGCAAACCCCTACAACTATGCAGCTACTATGTTATGTAGACTATATGTGTTACCCAATAATGCTAAGTTTTCCATAGAATGGATTCCTCTGATTGATGCCTATGTTAATTCCCAAATTATGAATTGGGCCATTGTAATGAACCTAATTTCTTAACTCTTAACTCCTTAATTTTATTTTATTTTATCTTTTTGGTTAACAACATACCCGAATATCTAAGGAATTTACTCATACCTATCTTGATCATTCCACTATAGAGGCAAGGTCACATCTTAGTGCATTAACCGACCTTCCTTAAGTGGTCATAGTAAGCAATGTATTACTAATATCACAACATCACAACGTTAATGCATTTTCCCATTTATGCATTTATTTAACATATCAATTTATTGGGTATATGCATATGGGGAATGTTCATAAATACAACATTTCACATTTGATCTCTAAACAATAAATATAAATAACATCCTCATGTCGATTCTTTAAGTTTTGATCACCATAGGTCTATTCGACATTGGATTTAACATATGGATTTCGATTTATGTACAATGATTATAATAATAAACCTATGACAACTCTGGAGATCTATTACCCGTAGGACTGTTCAACATTTAACACGGTAATAAATATTAAGGCTCACGTGATTCCCAACTTTAACTCAGGTCGATTATCTCCGAGCATTAACACTGCTGTAAGGTTACATTGTTCATACTCCTTTCATGTCATAAAGGTATCTATTTATGACCTGTGGTCCTTGGACTTCACACGACACCTGTGCCTGCATTTTATTTAATTTCAACAAGACCTTGGTTGTACACACCTAACGTGGCACGCACCTCCATATTTATTTTTGGTATTTGGAAATCGATAAACGCTCCAGATGATCCTTTCTAAGATCCACGGTTCTGGATATTTTCGCTAACCCCTAAGCATCGCTTTACTCTACCCTCCCACTTCAAACCATTCCTCTGCTATTTTCATTCTGGTCTGTTTTCATGGAAGCCCTAGAGGCAAGAGGGTTTCGTCCCCTTCACCTCTATCATCCTGAGGGAGAAGGTCGTCGGCCCTTTACCTCGGCCCACCTGCAGAGAAATATGGGTGTTAAGGTATGTAGCCCGTAGGGTGTTGGAACCATGCGAACAACAACCTCTACATTGGTAAGTTTCTCTATGACTGACGAAATCACCATTTTAATGGAGTATCTTGTCTGAAGTTAAGTAGTTCATAATTTTATATTTTTTTCCTGCATATTTTTAATGAACTTCGCCCTTCCATCAAAGCAGAGGGTATATCAGTCTTCTTCCTTCATGCTACCTTTGGGTAAGGATCTGTTCTGACCCAGGTAAGTCCTTATGATACAGTTTGGTTAACATTTTTTTTGTTGATTTACTGATTTCCTTGCGTTTATACTCATCTTCTACTTCCCCTAACATACTATCATTTACCCTAAACTATTCGAATAGGTTTGGGTGCTAACTTCCAGATTTTGCGTCCTTCACAGGTAATCAATTTCCCATTTTATTATTAGATATGGTGTGTTTAAAGTTTAGCATTATATTACATATAACACTAATTCCTATGGTTTCTTCTCACGCAGGTAATCCTAATCTCAGAAGTCCCCAAGATACCTGTGTGTTGGCTACTGGCATTTAACCCTCATGCATTTTTCTGTTGCACAGGTTGGTCTTCTCCGCTCAGCTAAGACTCTCCTTGCGGATTTTACCCCGTTTTCGTTCGTTCTGCAGCTGGCAGACTTCAAGGTGGCCACGGCCCATGCAAGCCGTTTTGGGCTCTTAACTGCCACCATCATGAATCTTTAGTTTCTTTTCTTCGTCTTGAATTTTGTTAATCCTCAACTGAAGGATTCAACGGTTTAATAAGACATTTGTATATGACTATTTAAGAAAAGCACATAGATGCTCATACTCTGTTTCAAGTCTCTATGTATCTTGAAAATCCTCATGAATCTTTAATACACTTGAGTCTATGTTGATTTATATATGTTAGTTATTTCAATTTTGTTCATGCTATGACTGGAGCATGTGATTGCCATCTGGGAGTTTATCGTTATACCACATTTTCCTATTAGGGTATGCTCTCGTATATATATACTTTGTTCTATTGTTTCTATTTTGTTTTATGGTTGTCATTCCGTATCTAGGATTAAAACAACTTCAATATTTTGCTTATCATTTAAAGGTTTACAGCATATCATGTGCTATTGTTTCGTCTAGGAATATCTGCATTGATTTCTATGATCTGAGGCTCTCGCACTATATACATGTTTGAGGAAAGGCTCAAAATTATCGTTTCGGATTTCTTTATTTATTTGATTTGATGAGTAAAACAATTCCTGTGTATAAATGTTGATATCATATACCTTTATTTACCCTATGATCACTGGCCCGATTCTCTTAACCTTCAGAGAATCTGGCATATACATTTCTCTGGGGATTGTACCCACGATTTCCGGTTGGGGGTGAGATCTCAGCTCAGAGTCTTCTCGACTCTAAGACATTATCTACCCTCACCTCACAGCACATTAATTTGTTTACAGGATTATACAAAATTAGTTGTCCCTGTATTTCAACTTCTTCTTCTTCTTTACATCACCTCTATGGATAGCTCCGCTGACCAGCAGGTTCATATGATATGATTCTTACTTATTAATTCCTTCCCATAGGATTCACACGTATTATGATTTATTATAATACCCCCCCCCCCCCCCCCTATTTTACTTAACCTGCATCCAATGTATTCATAATCTTCCACGCTAACTAAAAATAATTTTCTCCTATAAGATCAATATTAATATGGATAATATAAGGTATACAAACCTCAACAGTCTATTTCAGTAATACTCAATCATCCATTACAATTTGGTAACCTCAATAAGTATACAGCTAAAGTGCCTTTGTAACTATCAATTCATGAAACATGTTTATCCATTTATCTAACATAACTATGTTTTTTATATAACTCGATAGGAAAATAATTCTACATATATATAATAATCTTAAACATAATATGTTAAGGAGAATACTAAAACATATGTTGCTAGTAATATCACCTACCGATTATGATGAATAACAATCTTTCCATTACAAGAAATAATCATCAGTCACTATATGAATAAAACATGTGATTTATAAATCCAACACATTAATCCTAACATGCATCGAATCCAATTTCTAAAGGCATAGTAAGAATTTTCTGACCAGAATTCTTATACTCAAAAAATCATTGGTTGACTTCACCAGACCTCCCAACCATGAATCCTTTGATTCCCCTTAGCTATGACAACTTGCCTTTTGCATGAGTAACCTCTACTCTGCTTTGATAATGCATATTTAACATCATCTTGTTCACAGATTTTTCCTGGCAACATCCTGCCTTCAGGGGTTCTATTTCCCCTTAGCCTAGGCGTTTTCCATGTTTTTCTTTTCCTTAAAGCTAAAATCCTACTTTTCCACTTGCAGTGCTTATATTACCGCTTTTTATCTCTCGCCGGATTAACACAATTATATGTATTTCTATATATAATTTTCTTTAGGAAAGAGATCGTGGCGAATCTGATACCTCTCAAATTTGGGCAAGTTTCATCCTATTTTCTGGGGTCATCCCATGAATTTTTCAAAAGTCATAATTATCATATTAACAATCTATATTAATCAAAATATAAACATTTACACACTTATTGTTATCATATACTAGCATATGTTCTTTTTGCAGTTATTCCATAATATTTCAAGTTCATGAAAATGGGAGATATTACAGCCACCATCATCACCGAATATCGACAGAAGAAATCCTCCTCTCCAGAGAACCTTCCTCCATTCTATTTCAGTGTCTACATTATGGATGCCATCTGTTTTTGCACTAAATTTCCAACCACCTTACAGGACCCCTACCCTATCCATATCAGTCATAAGCAAATGTGGGAATCACATTACATACCCCATTTCTATAAAATATGTCATGTTGGTATTTGGCCACTACATCAATTAATTTTCAATAGGAAAGCCCTCAGGTTTTCGCAAGAAGCCACTATAGACCTTTTGGCTGTCGGAAAATATTTTGTTGAAGAATGTTTCACCTATGTTAGGGTTTTTGGTAGCATAACGGACCCACATTTCCTCCCCTTGTATATTTCTGATAAATTGTTGGCAAGGGAAATCACCCACCAAACCGTGGGAAAAGGCCTGACCAAATTTCTCAAAGAAAGTAAGAAATTGTTATGGCCATATTTTCCTATCAAGTGCAGTTATTTTTCTTTGGAAAAATTTAAATTTCATGCGATAAAGGAATCAGTAAGAATGGAAGGCCTCGTAATTCATACTTTGTCGAAAAGGCAATTTGATCCAGACAAGGTAGCATGTAACATCACTATTGCACTAAATATCAAGCCATATAACCATGAGGCTAATATTTTGAAGACCTGTTACAGTCGGATGAATCCTTCGAACAATCATTCGAATGGGCAAGGGAAAATCTGAGTCCTGCAGATTTTGGAAACTTTTAGGAATTCAGAAGTAGAAGGCTTGAAATAATCTCAATGCACCTGTTGAAAATCGAGGACAAACCCACACCCAATGTGACTATCAAGAGTGAAGGACCTAGTTCTCGCATTGAATCTCAGGTAAATACTGAGAAAACACTAGATACAGGGAAGGCCCAAGACACCGATAACATAGCAGAATTCAGCAGGAAGTCAACTGAGAAATAAGTTATGAGCACCCCACCTAAAGAGATCAGTTTAGAGGTCAAAAGCAAAAGTTTGGAACAAGAGTGGGATCAGTTTAATAAGAAACTGCAAGACACTCCCAACACCACAAATACCAAGGAAACAATGGAGTGTCAAACTCCTTTGCATAATCAGGAAAATACAAAGTCCAAGCCAATAGAGAGCAAGCAATAATTTCTCAAGAAAGTGAGATTATCCCTGCTCTGCCCACAAGAGAGATTGTCTTGAAAGTGACTAAAATCCCTCCTCTAGATGTGTTCTACAGCTCACTACATAAGGTTGTAGTAAGAAGACAGAGGAAAAGGAGAAGGATAGAAACACCTAATCTCCCACCTAGAAACAAGCCAATGGACATAGTCTGGAGGGACATTCCTTCCAACCTAGCTGAGAACTTGACTAGATTGTCACAGTTTACGAGAGCATATGCAACGGCCACCATGGAAAAAGCCACTGAAGTCTCTATTTTGTTGAGAGAAAAGGAGGAGAAGATTTCACAGCTCGAGCAATAGCTTGAAACAGAGAGGGCAAGTGTGAACAGGAAAGCCAATGACCATCTTGCCCAATAGTAAGAGAGCATGGAGGCCATGAAGATAAGCCATGAAGCTGATATATTGGCCAAAAATATGCAATTCCAAGAATTGCAGCAAGCCATGGAAAGATATAAGGATACTCCTACTATCGAGGAGTTCATTAAAGAGGCATTGGAATTGAATTCCCTCTTGATTAAATAGTAAGAACAATTCTGCCAAAAGATGTCACACATCGCTCCTTATCTGATCACTAGCGACCAGCTAACAGATAAAGTAATTGACCATAGAACTGAGTTTACTAATCTAAACACCAGAATCTCAGAGTTCATCGAATGGAAAGAAACAGAAGATGGGAGGAAAGCCAATCTACCTAAGATTGAGGAGACACACAAGGACATCCTTTTCACAGATTGGGATGCAAGGATCAAGAAAGTTGAGTTAGCAGTGGCAAGAGTAGTTGGGGTGGAGAAGAACATAATCAAGGCAGTAAACCACACTATGTTTTCCACCAACCTGGTAAAACAAGGCAATCCAAAAGAAATGCCAGATTTAGGTGATTTGCATAAAAGATAGCAAGAAAAAGTAGAAACTCAAAGGGAAGCAATCGCAAAGTTAGAAAAGACCGATTAGGATTCATATTGGCAATACCTCGTCAAGCTACATAGCCAAATCATGACCCTTAACTGCTCACTTCATTCGACTCAAAAGATGTTGCCACCTCTCACCGATGTGATCTTCATAGGACAGGTCAAAACACATTTTGGGGCACCTCCTCAAGTAAAACCAATGGCAGACATATGTGATTTGAAGGAAAAGCTGGTAGATAGCAAATCATAATCTTAGCCTCTACTCATCAAGCCACTATTTATTTTTAGAGTTAGTTAACTAGTTAGGAGGAAGGTTGTTTGAAATCTCCTCAAATTTTTGTATAATCTATTTTTGCACATCAGTTAGAATAGTATTTATACCCTTCTCATGCATTTAGAGAAAGGTCCATAATTTTATCAAAAAAAATTTCAAATAATGCACTATTGTAAGTTTGTGAATGCTTTGGTGAAATTATGGAACATGGTCGTTTCTTTTAAATATCAAAATATTTTCCTTTGTTGATGCACTATTGTATACTTGGGAGATGATTTGATCTGAAGAAATGAGTTGATACATGTCATTAGTCAGATGAGCAAAGCTTCACGCATATGGTACTTTTATCTTGTATGATTGATTTTGTTTATGTTTAATTAGTGACAACACTTTATTCTCATGAACTATGTATGGGATACATTCTTTCTATTAAGCGTTAATTGCACTATTGTATTATGCCTAGTTGAAAATGTCTCCTTACGTATATAAATCATCATATATGCGATATAGTTTATAAAATTTCTTTGATTAACTATTTAGTCAAAAATATTATCTTTATATGTTATCATCTATGTTTTATGTGTGATTGATCTTTATTATCACATGTCAAGAAGATATCTCTGTAGATTGTATATCACACAGAAATACCTTGGTTTATCTTAGAATAATTTAGTTAGAGATTTGGGTAATAGAATAGGTCTTTTAGATTATCATTATTCTATTGCAATCAATTGTGAACCACCCACTCTCATCTTAAAACCCACACTGGGAAACTAGTCCCATTATACCCAGTAGGAGCCACCACTTTAAACGGAAAAGGAATTGTCTTAAGGTCTGAACCGGGTGGTTATCCCACGTGTTTCGATAGAAGAAATCTGAGGCCGCAACATTTTGGTGCTATAAGGAGCGTCACCCAACTATGAATGGCATATAAGCCTAAAGATCAATTGAAAAACATTCATAAGAGTCAAAACCCCTCCACAACTTCTACACCTTCTAGATCTCATTCAAAATCTCTTGATCGGAAATCTCAAGTTGTAGAAACATCTCCCTTGTCTCCTAAAGTAGTAAGACGAACACCTTCTCTAGATTACACTCCTGAGTCTCCTGAAGTCCATTCTTTGACACAAAAATTAGAAAATATATCCATTTCTTTCGAGAAACCAGAGAGGCCCGAAGTTTCTAAAGAAAGTGTTACTTCCTTATTACAACAAACTAGTGTATTAACTAGATTGCAAAGTGAAAGGCTTGGAGTAACCCCTTTTGATTTCCCCATCCCTCCACGACATAGGAAAGTTACCTCACGAGGATCTAATTCGGATACTAGTGAGATCACATCACCTTTTCAAACATTCACTTCTACTCAATCCACAACTTCTCAATTATCCACTTCTCCAATTAGTACTGCTACTAGTAGTACTAACCCAGTAGTAAGTTCTTTTCCATCTATACCTACTTTTGGGTCAACCTTCCCATATTCTCAGTCTCCAACTCAAGTTATGGCCAATCAACCCGCTCAACCTTGGACAAATCCTGGTGTTTTTCTGGTTGCAAATCCAAATGCGCTCCTAGCAAACCCAGAAAATTGGTTGCCTAAGTACAAATCCCAATGATGTTATTCCTGTTGAAGAACATATAAACAACTTTATGTTAGCCATGAATATTAATGGAGTTGCACATGAAGATGTTGTAATTAGATTTTTCCCGTATACCTTCCAAGGATCTACTGGATCTTGGTATTTTTCCCTTTTGGTAGGTTCAATGAGAGACTAGGATACCTTTCAAAAAGTATTTCTTGCAAAATTTTGTGATGACAGGACCATAACATCCTTGATCAATGATCTTTCTAACTTAAAAGCTAATTTAGATGAAAGGACCAAAGACTTCAACTCCAGATTTAACAAGTTGCTAAACAAAATCCCAATTGCATCAAAACCTGCAGTAGATGTACAAATAGAATGGTACGTATTGTCTCTTCCTTCTAATATTGCAATTTTTATAAATAGAGCCAATAAGGTGACCCTTGTAGAAAACATGAAAGAATCCCTGTCTATAGAAAGAAGGATTATAGCTTTAGAAAATAGATCACAAACAGATGAGAGGAAGTCAAAGAAAGTAACATTTAAGGATGAACCAAAAAAGAAAGCTTCAAAGGACCCTTTTGATCTTGAAGGTCTTCAGAAAGTGTTAATGACCTTGTCTAATGAAATGGTCGAGATCAAGAAACAGGTCATTGAATCCTCTACCCCAAGAAACCTTTTCACTCATTTAAAATAAATACTTCTTCTGCATCACAATCGCCAAATAATATTTCAACTGCTAAATCTGATCAAGAAGCAAAAGAAGACTCGCCAGCTGAAGAGGAAGCCGAAATAGAAGAAGAAGTTGAATTAAATGGAATGTGGGATTTATCCTCCCAAATGAATAAGAAGCACAAGCTATGCTAGTGACCACAAGGAGTAAAAACCCTCCTGATATGTCTATAAGAAATCAAAAATCAAATATTGCTACCCATATAAAGGAGAAAACCCTAAGCAAGAATTCTAAGACTATCCAAACTGACCCTATTCCACTAGATCCTCCAAACGCTTCCAAAACCTTGGTAATCTCAGATACAGTGGAATATAATATATTGGAAGATATGAAAAAGACTAGAGCAAACATTTCAATGCATGAACTCACTAAACTCAAACAAAAATAGAAAATTCTATTAAGAGAGTTAAAACCAGTTCCTGTATCTCCTTTACCATTTGTTGTGGTTATTGAGGCTGCCTATGATACGGGAAAACCTCCCTCATCTTCAAACAAAGTAGATCCTTCAGATTTAGTCCTAATTGGGGATAGATCTATTTCTCATATTCCTCCATTTCTTCTTACTTATGAAATTTTCAAAAGAAATGTTCATAATTTTCTTGTTGATTCAAGAGCCTCTTCAAATATTATTCCAAGAGTTGTGTGCACCAAATTGAATATTACACCTCAAAAATCTACAGTACACATAATTCAATTAGACAGGAAAAAAGTAGAGGTACTTGGCTAAATAGCATCAGTTTCAATTAGGCTTTCCTCTAATCCAAAATTTTCACAAATAATTGATATTCTAGTGGCTGATATCCCAGAATTCTATGGTTTGATTCGAAGTAGGGACTAGTGTCAAAATTTGCATGGTTACTTCGCAACTAATTGGTCCCACATGTGGTTGCCACATGACAGTAAACCAAATCAAATTAGAGTAGACCGAGAAAATTTCATGAAATACACAGTCACTGACCTCGAGGGAAGCAATGAACCTATTGCCTTCACCAATAACATCATTGGAAATTACTCAGCCAAGTCATTTTTGGGGTCCTTTAATGCTTAGAGATCTCCCTTCCTAGATAATACCATAGTGTCTCAAATAGAAAACTTTTCACAAACAAATGCTTCTAAGTGTGTAAATGTAGTAAATAAATTTTCAAATAATTATTTATTCTGGACTCTCTATTTTGACGGTTCCAAATCTGAAGACGGTGCAAGCGCAAGATGCATTTTGATCAACCTGCAAGGAGAGAAAACCATGTTATCCTGTAGACTTGAATTTTAGTGCACTAATAATATCGTTGAATATGAAGCATTGATCTAAGTACTGTCTAAAGCCATTGGTCTTAATGTAAAATATTTGCAAGTCTATGGAGATTCTGAAATAATCGTTAAGCAAGTAAGAAATACAATTCATTGTGTCTCTGGGCACCTTAAACATTATCAATCGTTAGCCCAGAAACTTACTTCCCATTTCACCGCTTTTAATATTTCTTTATTTCCTAGGTTGCAAAATGCAAGTGTTGACTTACTCGCTAATGTGGCATCCAAGCTTATATCCTCAGAGGATTTCAGTCCAGACAGATTTTCAATAGAGTTAATATCCATGTCATCTGTTCCCGATAATGTAACAAATTGGAGAGTATTCAATAACAATACAGATATAGTTAATTTCCTTACATCAAAAGGGTCGTATGAGGAATAGGTCATAGATGAACATGAGCATGATCTGCAAATTAAACACAATCAAGACCAAAACCCAATCCCAAAGTATGTAGTTAAGATGGAAGATCTCTATGATCTAAAGGATAGGTTCAAGAAAGTTACCAACTCCAAAACTCAAAGTTCTACTTTGATATTTGAAGTAGTAAACCTAGGGTCAACTGAAAAGCCTCAAAATGTCAACCTAAGTTTTGGCCTATCAACTGAAGAAACAATATTATTCATTAGGTTGTTGAAAACATACAAAGTTGTCTTTGCTTAGCATTACGCAGATCTCAAGACCTATGATACCTCCATAATTCAACATACCATGCCTATGATTTTAAATGAAAAACCAGTTCAACAGAAGCTTCAGAAAATTCACCCAAACCTTGAGAGTCAAATCAAATCCAAATTGAACAAGCTTCTAGAAGCCAAAATAATATTCCCTGTTAGACACTCAAAGTGGGTATCAATGATGGTGCCTGTAAGGAAAAAGAACAGTGATATTAGGATTTGTATTGATTTTAGAAACCTAAATAAAGCTTGTCAAAAAGATAACTTTCCTTTGCCTACGACGGAACAGATATTGCAATCATTTGCAAGTTTCGAATTAATGTCTTTTCTAGATGGGTTTTAAGGATATAATCAAATTCTTGTGCATCCAAATGACAGATTAAAGGCAACATTCATAATCAAATTCTTGTGCATCCAAATGATAGATTAAAGACAACAGTCAGGACCAAGTGGGGAACATATGCCTATCAGAAGATGCATTTCAGACCCATTAATGCAAATGCTACATTTCAACGTGCTATGGATATTGATTTTAAAGGTCTAATTAATAGATCAGTTATTATTTACTTAGATGACATCATAGTCTATTCTAAGGATAGGAACAATCATTTAAGTGACCTGAAGCACATTTTTGAAAGATTCAAGAAATATGGCATTTCCTTAAATCCCAAAAAATATTATTTTGATTTACCAGAAGGAAAACTTCTTGGATTTATAGTGTCCAAGAAAGGGATTTACATTGATCCTGGTAGAGTCCAAGAGATCAAAAAGATTCCTCTCCCACATAACAAAAATACCATGCAATCATTTCTAGGCCAAATTAATTTTGTAAAAAGATTTGTTCTAGATTTTTCACAGATCATCCTACCCCTTCAAGAAATGATAAGAAAAAACATAGTTTTCAAATGGGGCAAAGAAAAAAGAGAGTCATTTGAGTTAATTAAAAAAGCCATTATTAATGCTCCTTCTTTGACAACTCCTGACTTTCCCAAACCATTCATATTATATACTTTTTCATATGATACATCATATGTAGTAGTTTTAACACAGCTGAATGATAAAAATAACGAGGCACCCATCTCTTTTTTTAGTTCCAATTTGCAATGTGTCGAGTTAAATTATTTAGTTGTTGAGAAACAAGCATTTTCTGTTTTTAATACGTTGAAACATTTCAGACCTTTCCTTCTCAAAACCCATACAAAGATAGTAGTACCCTACCCCGCAGTAAGGAAATTATTGATCCAAACAGAAGTAGGGGAGAAAAGAGCCAATTGGGTTACCGCGCTTCAAGAATATGATGTAGAAATCCGGAAAGATAAAATTATTATGGGCCAAGGTTTTTGCAGGATGTTAATTGGAGCTTCCCACTTGTCAGCAGGAGAAGATCAAGATAATCAAGTACAAATATCAGAGGTAATCCTCAATGATGAACAATCACAATATGCTGATTTGAAATTTTTATTTGAAGAATGGGTATGCTCCTATGCATCTTAATTATAAAACAAAGTGTGCTTTAAGGTTGAAATAAAATCAGTATGAATTAGTCAATGATGTATTGTTAGAAAAAAATTATGATTCAGTATTGTTAATACACCTAGAAAAACATGAAGCTAAGAAGATCATGCAGGAATTACATCATGGACCAGCTGGAGGACATTTTGGAGGAAATACTACAGCTCACAAATCCTGCATGCAGGATATTATTGGCTAGCAATATTTAAGGATGCACATGAATATGAAAGAAAGTGTAAAAATTGCCAAAGTACAGTTAGAAGAGAAAGGAAGCCAGCATTCCCTTTGCAACCAGTAAACATCCAACAACCATTCAAACAATGTGGATTAGACATAATTGGTGAGATTGTTCCTAACTCTTCAAAACAACATAGATACATCCTTATAGCTACTAATTATTTCACAAAATGGGTAGAAGATATCCCACTAAAGATAGCTAATACAAAAAGTATAATGGATTTCATTGATCAGTACATAATTACCAGGTTTGGCCTACACCCAACTTTAATGTTTGACAATGCATCTTATTTTTCTAGAAATTCAATGGTAGAATTTGCTCTAAAGCAGGCTTTTAAGTTAAAATATTCATCCAACTATTATCCACAAGGTAATGGATTAGCAGAATCAACAAACAAAAACCTCATCAGAATTATCAAAAGGACTATTGACCAAAATCATAGGAATTGGCAGAAAGCATTGACATTTGCTCTTTGGGCAAACAGAATTAGATAGAAGGCCTCCATTGGTTCTTCTCCTTTTTCTTTAGTTTATGGAAAAGAAGTTGTTCTTCCCACAAACATAGCAATCCCATCTCTTGCCCTAGTGCAATTCATCGATGAAAACCCTTCCTCTTCTCTTCAGGCAAGACAGTTTCAAATTCTTAAGCTTGAAGAAGAACGAGAAAAGGCTAAAGCAACCCACTTCCATCATCAACAATTAGTCAAAGCCTCTTTTGATACAACCTCTTCCAGTCAAAAAAATTTTGAAGTAGGTGATTTGGTTTTAAAATGGGACAAAGCACACAAGGAAAAAGGTAAACATACCAAATTCCAAAGAATATGGCTTGGCCCTTTTCAAATCATTGAGAAAATTGGTCAATCAACATTTATTTTACAAGACTTGTCAGGTAAGATAGATTCTTTGCCTGTTAATGGGCAAATCTTGAAAAAATACTTTTCTTAAAAAATAGCCTCTTCCAATTTTGTATCATATTGCCTTTAAGATTCTTAGGAAAATAAAGGTTAAGTAGTATTTATGTTATGAAACCAGCTCACAAAAAGATAGAAAATATGTATAAACGCCTTCGAAATAAGTCTCTTCGAGGGGGAAACCTCCTTTACATTACACAAATGAACATTTCTTGGATGATACAAATGACAAGAGTTCCTTTTTATATATAGGAGTCTAAGGGTTCATAATATAATCAGAGCCAACATAACAATAATAATGTAAGGGCACAACAATAACAATAGTGGGCTTCTATGGGGCACAATAATAACAATATGCGGACTACATGGGCACAAAAATATAATAAGGGGGTTGTACTAATAATAATAAGGGGTTACACTAGTAGTATAGGGACCTAACATGCCCCTCTCCTTCAAAAAGTGTTGTCCTCAACGTTTGAGTAGTTATTTATGCTTCTGTATAAAATTCTTGTCCTCCCATGTGGAATATTCAGTAGGTAAGTTCTTCCACTTGATGAGATACTTTGAAATTGATCGATTTCGTAGTTGCAGGGTTCTTGTTTCTGTGACTGCTCTAGGTTCCAATATGATTTTTCCGTCCTCGTCAAGTTTTGTCAATATTGTTTGAATTGGGATCTTTTGCAACTTTTGAATGACTGGCCACACTTCTTCATCTTTCTTCCATTTATCCCTTGATTCATTTATCCAATCTAGTTGGATAATAGGAATAGCACACAACAATGCTTCCACATCCTCATCCTTTCCTAAGAGTGCATCTGCAACAACATTTTTCTTCCCTTTTTTGTAGATGATTTCAAAGTCATAACCCAACATATTTGTGACCCATTTTTTATGTTCTTCTAAAGATAATATTTGTTCTAAAAAGTATTTAAGGCTATCATGATCCATTTTTACCTTGAAGTGTCTTCCCATTAGGTGAGGTTTCCATTTCTTAAGTACATGTAGTATTGCCAACGTTTCCTTCTCATAAATAGCTTGCTTGAGATGTAGCTGTAAAAATACACAATCGCCTAGATCAAAACTTCTTACAGTGTGATGTTGATCTGCCTGTTTTTTCATTTGATTCTGCACCGAAGTGGTGTTATTCTTTAAAAGTTGGAAAACTTTTTGTTGATGCTCTATGTGATCTTTCACTGCTTGAATCTTTTTCTTCTTAATATGTCCTTCTATCTTGATAGTTTGAGGAGTGGTAATTTCTTCAAATGCATTACAAGATATGGTCGGATTCATTTCTTTATGCATGATGTGATATTTCACTTCTTGAACATTTTTCTTCTTGATATGTCCTTCTATCTTCATAAATTGAGAAGTGGTAATTCCAGCCAATGAATTACAAGATATGGTTGGATTCTTTTCTTCTTTCTCGATGTGATATTTCACTTGAACCTTTTTCTTCTTGATGTGCCCTTCTATCTTGAGATTTTGAGGAATGGTAATTCTTGCCCATGCTTTACAAGATATGGTCAGATTCAATTCTTCTTTCTCTAGGGTTGGTTCCTTGTGTATATCCTCTTCTTTTGAGGTTTCTTGATCCTTTTCTTCCTCCTCTTCATAATCTATGTAAAATAATTTCTTCTCAGCACACTTATGACCTTTAGTGTATTTGCTATCACAATTTTAGCAAAGCCCTTTTTCTCTTTTTTCTTCCAATTGTTGTGGTGTAAACCTTGTAAGTTTTGGAAGACTAGGAGAAAAAACAATTCCATAATTATAATCATGAGTGGTGGGATTCCTTGTTTCCATAATTTCTCTTTCACTTTTTTTTTCCAACCTGAATTTCTTCTCCAATGAATCAAGTTCCCAAAGACGAACCTTATGTTGAATCTTATCCTTTAAAGTCCCTATGAAGACATGAATCATTTGCTTCTCTGGAATATCATTTACCCTTATATTCAATTTTTGAAAGTCTTCAATGTTCTCTGCCATTGAATCCTTTTGTTTGAGATTTATCAATTGGCTAAAGAAGGTGTTGCTCTTTGTATCCTCATAATGTGCTATCATTTCCTCCATGAAAATTGACCACGTAACAAGTGGTTTACGAGAGCAAATCCCTTTATACCATAAAAATTGATCTAGTTCTAAACATGAAGATGCAATATGTACCTTTAATAGTTTCACCTCATGTAGATGAAAATATTGATCCATCTGTAGTATCCAATTTACTGGATCCTTGCCATCAAACTTCCTCATATCATTTTTTCTTGATCTTAGGAACTTGATCTTGAAATGACCGTAACTCTATAATTTCATATCTTTAGGTTCTGAAATTTTATCCTGTGATAGCCCTCTAAGTCCTCTTTCTAACACCGCAAGTCTGATTGCAATTGGATTCTTGAAGAAAGAGTTATTGCCAATCTCCCTCAATGACCTAATTATGGACTGGTTCAGTAGAGAAAACTTGTATGATGTGCCACATGTCACTGTTTCGACCTTAGGTTCTGAAATGGATAACCCACAAACTACAGTCTATCTTGTTTCTATCACTCTTTACGAAATTTAAATCAGATTCTCCGATAGAGAGTTATGACGATTTTCCCAAGGTCACCTGTTTGGAATGTAATTCGGGAGCTTGTTGAAACCCTAAATGTCGTGGACAGTATCTCCGAAAATATAGAGAAACAAGATTGGAAATTTGGGCTCGAGCTTCACCAATGTTTAGGCTCAAATGGGTTTTAATTTTAGAGTCTGAAACTTTGTATAAAATCAATTATAGAGAAAATTCCACGGTGAGCTTTTTGAGATGGAATTTTGGAGCTTGCCAAAACCCTAACTTCTTCAAATCATATCTCTGAAAATATAGTGATACAATATCTGAAATTTGGAATCGAGGTTCAGAACGATTTATTCTCAAATGGGTTGTTTGTTTATCATCTGAAACATCGCAGAAAAAAATTTATAGCGAAAATTCCACGAAGACCTATTTGGAGCAGCGAAACCCTAGAATCCAAAGCTCTGATACCAAATGTTATGAAACCAACTCACAAAAAGATAGAAAAGATAGAAAAAAACCTTCCAAAAAAGCCTCTTCGACGAGGAAACCTCCTTTACATTACACAAATGAAAATATCTCCTTTTTATATAGGAGTCTAAGGGGTCATAATATAATTAGAACCGACATAACAATAATAATGTAAGGGCACAATAATAACAATAGTGGGCTTCTATGGGGCACAATAATAACAATATGGGGACTACATGGGCACAAAAATATAATAAGGGGGTTGTACTAATAACAATAAGGGGCTACACTAGTAGTATAGG
Organism: Pinus tabuliformis; assembly: GCA_031772625.1. Classification (NCBI taxonomy): domain Eukaryota; kingdom Viridiplantae; phylum Streptophyta; class Pinopsida; order Pinales; family Pinaceae; genus Pinus; species Pinus tabuliformis. The sequence continues at coordinate 777,261,977 of CM062811.1, forward strand.
GACCTAACAATTTACTTTTGGCTTTTCAAAATAAAATCTTTGACAATATTTCTGATTTTTCGCTTCTATAAGTAAGTAAAAGTAAAAAGAAATAATTAGGAAATTTGAGTACCAAATTAAACTTGATTTCTTTGGAAAAATTTGATCTTTCTAAAAACATTTATTCTATGAACAAACTCTTATCTTTATAAAGTATGGATGTTTTGTTATCAATCAAGAAAAGAATCTTTAACCTAGTAAAGACTTTCTGTAGATCAGTATATTAAAACTCTATCATTATCATCCAAAACTTTTAAAAGAGCTAATGATTCACCCCAGCTGATAAAATTTTCCTTTTTCAAAGTGTAATTCTAAAATATACAAAACTTAGAAGATAACAAGTCTCATTACAAGCTTGTTTACCATGATCATAGGGAAATAATTAAACTGATATTACCAAAACTACATATCAAAATAGGGTAATAGCCAATGATCTCATTGATTAGAGGATGAGGGGTCTCATCAAGAGCTAGCTTGTTCAGTTTAGTTATAACCAGTGAATGGCATTTCCATTATTACGTCACCAATCCTAGTCAATGTCTTTTAAGAAACCTAAAAGAAAATATTGTAATAAAAAGTAAAAAAGGACAAGATCCAAGTGAGATTCAAAGCAAGTGAATATCATTTTGAAATTCTAAAATTGCTTCAGATGGGACAAAGAATCATTTTTGGTTAAAATATAACCCTGTAGAGGCTATAAACGCCTGTTGGAAATAGAGGCTCTATCTGTGATAAATGAGTAAACACCAAAAAACTAATCTGCAGAAGACACCTATTATATCACTTTAAATCTTATTATTGGTGGATACAAACATTTGTATTTTTATCACTACAAAAGTAAAGTAGTTGAATAAATAGATTGATTAAAGTGATTATAACTCTAGAGAAATGTTGCTTACTTTATAACTCATGTAATTCTTATTCCTATAACTCTAATTACTTTGAAAGTTTTAGGAATTTCGGAAAACTACTCGGAGATAATTGGTTCTCCCAAGTGAATCGCCAATTGTTGTACTGTGAAACAACCCCCCTATTTATATATAGCAATAGTTGAGATTAGACATATAAATGGGGACCCTTTTCTAAATTTTGATCTGAGAATAATAAAACATAACTCTAAGAAAGTGCCTTAAAAAACTCTTAAAACAACCCAAAGATAGGATTCTCATCGCAAATCGCAAATCGCATTTTTTCCATGTGATGAACATGAAACACCTTTAAAAAATTGTGATGTGAGATCAAACCTCCCACTGCGATATCCCGATTAAACAACTTGCGAACTCGCAATCGCATTTCGCAGAAATCACAAGTAATTAAGCCTTGCCACTATGAACTTCATTAACGATTTGCGAAATGTGATATTGTGATATCACAAACGCATTTTACCTTATAAGCAGGAAACACTACATTACATCATTTTAAAGATTACGATGTGTGAATAGAGAAGTAAGCATGTGAAATAATTGTGTTTGAATGTAATAATGAATAGTTTGACAGGGTAATAAATGTTTAGCACCCCAAGGAGAGGTAATGATTTTCCAAGTTATGGGAATTTAACGTTGGATATATCATCTAAACCTTTACTACAATCCAAAGTCATTTCAAAAAAGCTTTCAGTCTTAATTGCTCGATACTGTCTACGCTAATATATCTCGTCCATTTCAGGCAAGCTACAAAAGACATGTCATTAAGGAAGATGATGCATAAATAGAAGAAACAAAGCATTGCAAAGTCTGAGTTTACAGAAATGGCTCCTATATTCTCTGATACGGTCTGCAGCACTGACGAGGGAGCAACAGCTTGGGAGGTCATATACAACAGGCTTGAGGATGAACGTCCCAAGGTTACAGTCACAAAAGCAATAGTTGCTTCAATAAAACCTTCAGGACTCCAATTCAAGGATGTCTCATGTTCTTTCCTTCATAGGATAGCAGCGAAAGCTAAAAGCCTACCATACACAGATATCATCAGGTTGGTGGTCGAAAACCTCACAATTGAAGATAGGCAATTCATGAATTCACGAATGGAACTCATGAGGTCATACAGAGTAGATGACTGAAGCAAATGTACCATATACCTGACCCTCATGATATATATGATACCACATACATGGCCAACTTCGCAATGAAGAACCAAGAGCCTTTCAAGGTGATTCAGGGCTGGAGAGCATTGGAGAACAAATTCAAATTTGAGAAATCAGGTATGTATGCTATAGCCTCTTTGGAAAACCCCTACAACTATGCAGCTGCTATGTTATGTAGACTATATGGGTTACCCAGTAACGCTAACTTTTCCATAGAATGGATTCCTCTGATTGTTGCGCGTGTTAATTCCCACATTATGAATTGGGCCACCATCCTATCTGATAACCTGGCCACCATCATCATCGAATATCGACAGAAGAGATCCTCCTCTCCAGAGAACCTTCCTCCATTCTATTTCAGTGCCTACATTAGGAATTCTATCTATTTTTGGACTAAATTTCCAATCATGGGTTGGAAATGGACCTTACAGGACCCCTACCCTATCCATCTCAGTCATAAGAAAATGTGGGAATCCCATTACATACCCAATTTCTATAAAATATGTCATGTTGTTATTTTTCCACTGCATCAATTAATTTTCAATAGGAATGCCCTCAGGTTTTCCCAAGAAGCTGCTACAGACCTTCTCGCTGTCAGCAAATATTTTGTTGAAGAATGGTTCACCTATGTTAGGGTTTTTGGTAGCACAGCAAACCCACATGTCCTCCCCTTTTATATTTCTGATAAATTCTTGGCAAGGGAATTCACCCACCAGACCATGAGAAAGGCCTAACCAAAGTTCTCAAAGAAAGCAAGAAATTTTTATGGCCATTTTTTCCTATCAAGTACGGCTCTTTTTCTTTGGAAAATTTTAACCATGCGATAAAGGAATCAGTAAGCATGGAAGGCCTCAGCCTTCATACTTTTCCGAAAAGGTAATTTGATCCAGAAAAGGTAGCATATAACATCACTACTATGCTAAAGATCAAGCCAAATAAACATGAGGCTAACGATTTTGAGGACCTATTACAGTCGGTTGAATCCTTCAAACAATAGTTCGAATGGGCAAGGGAAAATCTGAGTCCTAGAGATTTTGGAAACTTTCAGGAATTTAGAAACAGAAGGCTCGAAATAATCCCGATGCACTTGTTGAAAATCAAGGACAAGCCCACACCACTATGACTGTTAATAGCGAAGGACCTAATTCTTGTATTGAATCTCAGGTAAATACTGAGAAAACATTGGATACAGGGAAGGACCAAGACACCGATAACACATCAGAATCCAGAAAGAAGTCAGCCGAGAAATAGGTTATGAGCACCCCACCTAAACAAATCAATTCAGAGGTCAAAAGTGACATTTTGGAACAGGAGTGGGATCAGTTTAATAAGAAACTACAAGACACTCCCAACACCACAGATACCACGGAAATAATGGAGTGTCAAAATCCTCTGCATAATCAAGAAAGTACAGAGTCCAATCCAATAGATGAGCAAACAATGTCTCAGCAGACCGATATTTTCCCTGCTCTACCCATAAGAGAGATTGTCTTGAAAGTGATTGAAATCCCTCCTCTAGATGTGTTCTACAACCCACTACAAAAGGCTATAGTAAGAAGACAGAGGAAAAGGAGTAGGGTAGAAACACCTGAGCTCCCACCTGGAAACAAGCCAATGGACATAGTCTGGAGGGACATTCCTTCCAACCCAGCTGAGAACTTGACTAGATTGTCACAGTTTATGGGAGCATATGCAACGGCCACCATGGACAAAGCCACTGAAGTCTCTATTTTGTTGAGAGAAAAGGAGGAGAAGATTTCACAGCTCGAGAAGCAGCTCGAAACAGAGAGGGAAAGTGTGAACAAGCAAGCCGCTGACTAGCTTGCCCAATTGCAAGAGAGTATGGAGGTCCTGAAGATAAGCCATGAAGCTGATATATCGGCCAAAAATATGCAACTCCAAGAATTGCAACAAGCCATGGAAAGATATAAGGATACTCATATTGTCAAGGAGTTCATTAAAGAGGCGCTGGAATTGAATTCCCTCCTGATGAAACAACAAGAACAATTTTGCCAAAAGATGTCACACATCACTCCTTATCTGATCACTAGCAACCAGCTAATAGATAAAGCAATTGACCAGAGAACTAGTTTTACTAATCTAAACACCAGAATCTCAGAGTTCATTGAATGGCAAGAAACAAAAGATGAGAGGAAATCCAATATGCATGAGGTTGAGGAGACACACAAGGACATCCTTTTCACAGATTGGGACTCAAGGATCAAGCAAGCTGAGTTAGCAGTGGAAAGAGTAGCTGGGGTGGTGAAGAACATAATCAAGGCCGTAAACCACACTCTATTTGCCACCAACCTGGTAAAAGAAGGCAATCTAAAAGAAATGCCTGATTTAGGTGATTTACATAAAAGCTAGTAGGAAAAAATAGAAACTCAAAGGGAAGCAATTGCAAAATTAGTAATGAACGACTGGGATTCATATTGGCAATACCTTGTCAAGCCGCATAGCCAAATCATGACCCTTAAGTTCTCACTTCATTCGACTCAGTGGATGTTGCCACCTCTCACTAATGTGATCTTCGCAGGATAGGTCAAAACACATTTTGGGGCACCTCCTCAAGTCAAACCGATGGCCAACATATGTGATTTGAAGGAAAAGCTCACAGACAGCAAATCATCATCTTAGCTTCTGCTCCTCAAGCCACTATTTTTTTTTAGATTTAGTTAACTAGTTAGGAGGAAGGTTGTTTGAAACCTCCTCAATTTTTTGTATAATCTACTTTTTCACATTAGTTAGAATAGTATTTATACCCTTCTCATGCATTTAGAGAAGGGTCCAGAATTTTATCAAAACATTTGCAAAGAATGAACTATTGTAGGTTTGTGAATGCTTTGGTGAAATTATGGAACATGATCGTTTCTTTTAAATATCATACTACTTTCCTTTGTTGATACACTATTGTATACTTGGGAAATAATTTGATCTGAAGAAAGGACTTGATCAATTTCATTAGTCAGATGAGCAGAACTTCACACATATGGTACTTTTATCTTGTATGATTGATTATGTTTCTGTTTAATTAGTGACAACACATTATTTTCATGAACTATGTACGAGATACATTCTTTATGTTAAGTGTTAATTGCACTATTATATGATGCCTAGCTGAAATTGTTTACTTTCATATATAAATCATCATATATGTGATATAGTTTATACAATTTCTTTGACTAACTATTTAGTCAAAGAAGTTATGTTTATATGTTATCATCTATGCTTTATGCGTGATTGATCTTTATTATCACATGTCAAGCAGATACCTTTGTACATCTCATATCACACAGAAATACCTAGGTTTATATTAGAATAGGTTAGTTAGATATTTGTATAATAGAATAGGTCATTTAGATTATCATTATTCTATTGCAATCACTCGTGAACCACTCACTCTCATATTATAACCCACACTAGGAAACTGGTCCGATTATCCCCAGTTGGAGCCACCACTTTAAACGGAAAAGGGGTTGTCTTAAGGTCTGGACTAGGTGGTTATCCCCCATGTTTCGGCAACAAAAATATGAGGCTGCAAAAGTTGGGTAATTGATGTATGTATGATTCATTGGTGATAGGAAGGTCATACTCACATAGTTAAGTTATAGAGTCATGTTATTCTTTCAAAATATTTCTACAAACTCTGCATATGCTCAGGGGGAGCATGAATGGTATAGTGCATCTCAGGATGTACAAAGGGGGAGTTTAATCAGAGAATTCAACATGTGCCTAGGGGAATCATGATCAATGTTCATATTCAGCTATTCAAATTTCGAAGTCTTCATTTAACATTGGTCAGTCAACCCTTTACCCTTGATTTCAAAGGGGGAGAGTAGCTTGGTGTTTGGAGAGTAGCTTGATGTTGTTTAAAGGTTATGGTGATCAAACACCAAAGTAGTTGCCATCAAGTCCAAAGGGGGAGATTTTTGGCATTATGATGCATGTGTTGTACTTGATGGCAACCCACTAGTAGCATAACAACTCACTTGTATATGGCAACTAGATGGATCTGCAAGAGAGATATCAGAGGTGACAAAATGATGGATCAGAATAATGGTTAAAGGTTTGATACAGGGAGATTGTTAGTGTGTTTTTTCCTTGGTAAAAGTTATTCTTTGATGAATGAACTAATTGATAAAATTATAGACATGATGTGATAGAACGCATGGAAGTTGTTTTTACAGATGTGACAAAATAGAGGGTCATTCAAAGGAATCAGATCATAAGAAATATAAAATGGAAAATCACATTATAACAGGTCTATTCAAAGGTAACAGAATAATGGTACAGAAGAATGGGATGATGGAACAAAGGACTACATATCATAATCAAGCAATTGAGGAAAAATAATATTTTCAAGTATGTTAAGTTGTATACGTGGGTTCACTGTACAAAAAGAGTGTATATGTATACACGCATTTTTACAAGAGGAAAAGCGTGTATGGGATTGAAAATTAAGGAAAATAAAATGAAAGAATACCAAGGTTCCATACCATGGTATTAGCCCACAATATTGAGCATAATAGCAGTTACTTGAGCCTGTCCACGAATACCACAGGTTCTAAGTGTTGTTTTGTTCTGAGGTACTGAGAAAGTATAAAACTATATAAGGAGGAGAAGACAGAGGGCTGAGTGCACAAGTAATGAATATCTTATGAAGTGTTACATCAAAAGCAATTATGCATGTTATGGGTTTCTGGTGCCTTGCTTGATCTGGACTAAGTATTGTTGGGAAATGGAAAAATGAAATTCCAATTTAATTTGTCCTTGAATTAAATTGTGAATTAAAATAGAATTCTTTTCTCATAGCAATTTGAAAATAATTAATTAAGTTTAATTAACTCAATTAATTTAGGAAATTTGAATTGGAAGTCTTTTAGAAGACATGTATATGTTCTCCCTAACTTATAGGAGTTCAGGATGAGTTATGAATGAGTTGTAATTAGTTAACTCATTTTATTGAGTTAAGTTCATTTAAATTAGTTACAGTCAGTTTCAGGAACTAATAGTGAGTAAACAGTCAATTGGGACACTAGTGACCTAATTATTGCTACTCTAGTTAACTGAAGATTCCACCATCAGAAAGTCATGCATGTTGATTCTGAGAAAGACCCAGTTGAGACTAGAGTGTAGGGACATTGTACTATTTGTTTTAGATTTTTCTGTATTGCACTGATAGTGCATGCAATCAAGAACTTATCCTTGAGGGATTGCGTTGTGTTTAGAGGCTTTATTTCCCTTTAAATACAATCTATATGTCAAAGCAATTACACATTGGAATAGAGACTTGGAGATCTTGTGAAGAGGTTAAGCTTTGGCCTTGAGCTTACTTATGAGTTGGAGATTGATTACTAAGTGTTGGGATTGTTCTAGAGAGAACAAGCATTGTAATTTCATCTTGATTTTCCGGATTAATACAAAACAGATAGTCGGGTTTTGAGTTGTGGCTTTCCCTAGATATTTATTGTGTTATGTTCCTTTGATTCTCTTCCTCTATTGATTATTGTTTGCTTGATATTTATGGGCTTCTGTTTTAAAGAGTAGAAGTAGATTCTCATCTCTTTCTTTAGCAAATTGCATTAGCTTGTGAATCTATAGGTTCTTCTATATGGTATTAGAGAAAGATTCTTTTTTGGGCCAAGAGTTTGCATAGAAGTTCTGAGAATTTTTGTGCAAAATTTTCAAAAAAAAATTCAGATTTGGATTCCTTGGGAAAATATACCCAAATTCAAAAAAAAAATCGGTCGAATTGGAGTTTGGATGAGGGAGATATCGTTGATTTAAAATCATCTCTCTAGAGGAGATTTTGAAGTTTTGAGTTTCTGGGTTACAGGTGAAAGTCTAATTTGCATACATACTTTAGGATCGGTAGATGGCATTCCATGGCTTGAGGCTTGAGTATGCCTTGGAAGGCAACTAAAATTTTATAGCAAGGAGGGACAGGATGGAGGTTGTGCTAGAAGATAATAGCTTGAAGGAATTCATTGATCAAGAAGTCCCCAAGCCAATGGCTACAGATGGACAGAACTTGGCCGAATGAAAGAAGTGTGTGGCAAAGGCAAGGTGGATAATCCTTGAGGGAGTTCAAGACCACATTTTCTTGAGTCTCGATTGAAAGGAAACTTTGCATGCTATGTGGAAAACATTGATGGACTTGTATTAGAATAGAAGTGATCAAAGGAAGTTGGCACTGAAGGATAAAATTCATAAAATCAAGATGGAGAAAGGTGAGATGATTCCAAAGTACTTAACCAAGTTCACTCAATGTCGGGATGAACTTGGAAGTGTTAGAATCACAGTTTTCGAAGAGGATATGGTGAGCCTTACTCTTCTTGGACTCCCAAAGAGTTGGCATAGTTATCATGACTTTGTCAATGGTCAGGAGACGCTGCTAGATTGGGAACGACTATGGTAAGATTTGATGTAGGATGAGATCGGGAGGAACACCAAGGATGGCTCTTCATCAGAGACTAATGATGAAGAGAAATGTGCCTTAGAGATTAAGGCAAGGAAGGGGAAAGGTAAAATTTCTTGTTCCAAATCAGATTCTTATCATGGAGGTAAGAAGAAGGACATGACGAAAGTTAAATGATTTCATTGTCACAAGATGGGTCACTTTGCTACAAACTTTCCATTGAAAAATTCCAAGGAGAAGTCATCAGGAGGAGTTGTGGGTGAGGCTTTTGCCTCCCAATTCAAATTGTACTTTTCCCTCATTACATGCATGGTGTCTTCATGATGGGAAGTTTCTAGTACTTAGACAGTGGAGCTTCTTTCCACATGACTAGCAACAAAGAGTTATTCAGTGAACTAGAGGAGAAAGATCTAAAGATGCATATCAATATGGGTGACGATGGGAAGCATAGTGTTACAAGTATTGGCACTATAACCTTTCATAGGGAGCATGGGGTTCCTCTCACCTTGAATAATTTTATGCATGTACTCGGTCTGACGAAGAACTTGGTATCTGTCACCATGCTTGAGGATAGAGGCTATGATGTGATCTTTTCGAAAGGAAAGGCATTCCTTCCACACATAGATGCGAGTCAAGTACAGAAGATACGGATTCAAGTTCAGAATATCAATAAGATAGAGGTAGAGGATTGTGTTGCTTTGAGTTCAAAAGAAAAAAATATGTTGAGCTGAGACATCGGCAAGTTGTGGCAGAGGCGATTGGGCCACTTGCATCATGGGGCTTTGAAGATATTATAGCAAATCTCTATCGGTCTTCCCAAAACTACGCTTGATCAATTTGGTGCATACAAGGGTTGTACTTTGGGAACATACACCAAGTCTTCCCTTGGAGATAGAGACAGTCGAGTAGAGTCTATTTTGGAGAGAGTCCATTCAAATGTGTGTGGACCATTCTCGACAATATCCATCGCCAAACACAGGTATTATGTTATATTTGCATATGACTATTCTCTTAAATGTTGGATATTTTTTATGCAGAAAAAGGATCAAACTTTCAAAAAAAATTGTGAGTTCAAACCATTGGTTGAGAAAGAGTCAGGAAAAAAGGTTAAAGCTCTATGGAGTGATAATGGTGAAGAATATGTATCCAATGAGTTTAAGAACTTCTATGCAATGAAAGGGATTAAATGAGAGTTGACGGCACCTCATAACCCTCAACGGAATGGGGTTGCCGAGAGGAAGAACAAGAACATAGTAGGGGCAACAAGGGTGATGTTGCATGATTAGGGCCTACCACTAAACTTGTGGGCTGAGGAATTCAACACAACGGTTTATGTTCAGAACGTAGTCCACATCGGATACTTGAGAGTAAAACACCAGAGGAAGCTTATTGCAGTAAGAGGCCATATGTTGGTCACTTCAAGATTTTTGGGTCATTGGTTTATTTCCATGTGACCAAAGATGCACGGAAGAAGATTGAGCCAATAACAAAGTTGGGGATCTTTGTGGGGTATATTGATACTCCCCACAACTATCAGGTGTACATGCAAACTAGTTGGATGACAGTGGTTCGTAGGGATGTCAAGTTTGATTAGGAGAAGGTCATGTGAGTACCCCTTGAGAGGGAGCTTGAGCTACATGCGAAGGAGGAACTTTTAGTTCCTAAGGTTGACGAGCCTCAGATTGATGTGGAGAAACCACATGCAGAGGTTTCAGGAGTGGAGACATCCACTCAAGAAGAGTCTTCCAGAGAGGGAAGAAAGGGTATTAGAGAGGCTGAAAAATTGTTCGATGATGCATGGGAGAATGTGGGAGCATCCTCTTCTCAACGTAAACAAAGGAGGTCACCAGAGAGGTACACTGGATACATGGCACTTATGGGTGTATGTGTTTTGATAGAGCCATCTTCCTTTCAGGAAGCAGTGCAGTAGCCAATTTGGGTTGACGCAATGGTGGAGTATGACTCCATAGTTCGAAACAGTGTTTGGCATGTGGTCACAAGACTGGAGGAAAAGTTAGTTGTGAGCTCATGTTGGCTTTACAAGGCAAAGCAAGTTGCAAATGGTGGTGTGGAGAAGCATAAGTCCATATTTGTGGCCCGTGGCTTTTCATAGGTAGACGAGATTGACTATGATGAGACCTTTGCTCCTATTGCAAGGTACTCATCTATCAGATCTATTTGGCACTATCTACATAGATGGGTTGGAGTATCCATCAGATGGATGTAAATATTGACTTCCTCAATGGAATGATTGAGGAAGAGGTGTACATAGATCAACCTAAAGGTTTTGAAACCTTGGATCATGAGTCACATGTGTGCTGACTCATGAGAGCATTGTATGGGCTGAAGCAAGCACCCCGTGCTTGGTACACCAGGATAGATAGCTACTTCATTGGTTTTGGCTTCTCAAAGAGTGAAGCATATGTGAACATGTATCACATAGTGGTGGAAGGTAATATTTTGATCATTGTAATTTATGTAGATGACCTCATACTGACATGTGATGAGAATCTCATCAAATCTTGCAAGGAGGACCTTGCAAGAGAATTTGAGATGAAGGACATGGTGCTCATGCATTACTTTCTTGGCATGGAGGTATGGCAGGGAGATGGGGATTTGTTTGTTTCTCAAGGCAAGTATGCCAATGAGATACTCAGGAGACTTCACATGGAGAGCAGTAAACCCATGGAGGCTCCTCTAGCTAGTAACTAGAGGAAGGAGGGTGCTACTTCAGGAGAAGTAGTAGAAGCTACTATTTACAGACAACTTGTGGGTTCACTCATGTATTTGGTGAACACACGACCAGATATGTGTTATGTAGTTAACTATCTTAGTCAAGCAATGGTTAGTCCTACCAAGCTGTATTGGAAGGTGGCAAATCATGTATTGAGATACCTCATAGGGACTACTCAGTTTGGGTTGTGGTAAAGATAGATAGAGGGAGTGAAGCTTCAAGGCTTCACTGATGCATATTGGGAAGGGAGTCCATCTGTTAGGAAGAGAACATTAGGAGGGATATTTAGTATTGGGTCAGTTACAGTTTCTCGGTACAGCAGGAAACAGAGATTGGTTGCACTCGGTTGTTTGGTTAACAAATCAATCCAATAGTAATTTATTGTGATAATCAGAGTTGTATCAAACTCTCTAAAAAACCTATTTTTCATGATCGGTCCAAGCATATAGATATTTGGTATCATCATCTCAGAGATTTTGTATTGAGGCGGATCATGTTGTTAGATTACATTCCCACAGAGGAGCAAGATGTTGACATCTTGACAAAGGCATTGCCAAGATGTAAATTCGAGTTTCATAGAGACAGGATCGAGTTAGTGAATAATCCTTTTCTTGTTGAGAAGGAGTGTTGAGAAATGGCAACAATAAATTCCAGTTTAATTTGTCCTTGAATTAAACTGTGAATTAAAATAGAATTCTTTTCTCATAGCAATTTGAAAATAATTAAACAAGTTTAATTAACTAAATTGATTTAATAAATTCGAATTGGAAGCCTTTTAGAAGACATGTATATGTTCTCCCTAACTTATGGGAGTTTAGGATGAGTTATGAATGAGTTGTAATTAGTTAACTCGGTTTTTTTATCTAAGTCCAGTTAAATTAGTTCCAATTATTTTCAGGAACTAATAGTGAGTAAACAATCAGTTGGGACACTAGTGACTTAATTAGTGCTACTTTAGTTAATTGAAGATTCCACCATCAGAAACCCATGCATGTTGATTCTAAAAAAGACCCAGTTGAGACTAGAGTGCAAGGATAGTGTACTATTTTTTTTAGATTTTTTGAGTTGCACTGATAGTGCATGCAATCAGGAACTGATCCTTGAGGGATTGCGCTATTTTTAGAGGTTTTATTTCCCTTTAAATACAAGTTGTCTTTCATAAGAATTACACATTGGAATAGAGACTTGGAGAGCTTTTGAAGAGGCTAAGCTTTGGCCTTGATATTGCTTATGAGTTGGAGATTGATTTCACTGAGTGATGGGATTGTTCTAGAGAGAACAAGCATTGTAATTTCATCTTGATTTTTCAGATTAATACAAAACAGATAGTGGGGTTTTGAGTTGTGGATGTCCCCGGATATTTATTGTGTTACGTGCCTTTGATTCTCCTCCTCTATTGATTATTTTTTTCTCAATGTTTATGGGCTTCCGCTCTAAAGAGAAGAAGTAGATTCTTGTCTCTTGCTTTAGCAAATTGCATTAGCTTGTGAATCTACAGGTTTTTCTACAAGTATGCACCTAAGTGTTTGATGATGGATAAGATATAAATGCTATGATATGGGTATATCTGAAGTCTAGAATAGTTGTGATGTTATAATTTTTTATTTGCAGATCTATATGTTGGTTCACCTTGGTGAAGGCGTGTATACACATTGGTTCAACACTACCAAGTAGCATATGCAAAAGAAAAGCTTGTTGTTCAGAGATGGCTGATCTATCTTATCAGTGTTGTTGTTTTATTGTCGTCTGTCAAGGATGTCTCCTTAGATATGAAATTAGAATTGAATGTATAAGGAGATTGAGCCTGATTGATTGACTGATTAAGTGAGAAGGGTGATCTTTGTCACTGTCTGTTTAGATCTCTGTAATTTGACAATAGATCTTCAGAATGTTACTGGTTGGTACAGTTTTGATTCATAGGTTTTTATGATTCATTAATTATGGAGGTATACACAAGTTTGGTTAAATGAAGTAGCATATAAATGCATTTTGGCTTCATTGAAGTAGTTTATAAATTCTGACACGTGATTTTTGAGGTTACAGTTGATTCTGGTTGTTGATGTAGTGTTCTAGGTTTAGATATGTGTATTGGTTATAGTGATCTATCTGCTCCAGTTAATTGGTTGAATTGATGATTAGATGATTCAGTTATGTCATTGGTTTTGAGTTAGTTGTGGTTGATTCAAATTTTGATGATTGAGTTTCATAGTTAATGAGTTTCAGTGATTGATTGACTTAGTTGTGGTTGATTCATAGATTTATGATTGGGTTCCAGTTATATCAGAGATTGATGATTGAGTTTCAGTGATTGGTTGATGCAGATGTATTTGATGGTTGTATGCAGTCATGATTGATTTTTGGTTTCAATGTTACTGATGGATCCAATATGAAAATTTGATGAAACGTGGCCTTCATATTGTGTTGTTGTGTACCAGGAGTATCTAGTCTAAAAATTTATGAAACGTGGTCCCTGGAGGATACTGAGGGTTGGAGCCTTCAGTGAGGAAGTCGAAGCTTCCTTCTAGTAGTGGCTGGTGAATAGATCAAGGGGTTGGAGCTCCCTTCCAGTAGCATCTGGAGAACAAGACAAGGACATAGCCTTATGTAGGTCGGTGCCTGTGTACTGGTAAACATATCGATTAGTACAAGAGATAGGGGGTTATAGCTCCCTTCCAGTAGAAGCTAGAGAATGAGAGAAGGTTGTAACCTTCTGCAAGTGGGTTCCTACGTACTGGTATGAGTTTGTACCAGTATATGATTGTAAACATATTATTCTTTGTATTAAAAGAAGACAGAGACAACAGCGGTAGGTGGTTTTTCTCCCACATTGGGTTTCGACCTTAAATCTTGGTGTTCATGTGTGATGGTTTATTCTGTTATTATTGCACATGGTTACTGTTTAGTTCTTAATAAACTACTAATGCATTGATTAAAGATCAACATATGACTAATTAACTAAATTATAAGTTCACTGGATATACGTTGGTTTCCTTAAGAACAATTGTGTGCACATGAAAATACCTCTCACTGATGTAGCGTATATAAATCTGATTATGAAATGGAAAAATTTATTGATTTGTAAATATTGATTCACCCCCCTTCTTAGTATTATTCCCAACACAACTTTGACCTAGCAGCAACTTTCCCTTCCCAACAACTTCGAATTCCCTAACAACTTCTTCTGCAACTGCGACTTCCCCAATAGTTTTTTCTACAACTTCGACTTCCCCAGCAGTTTCTTCTGCAACTTCGACTTCCCCAACAACTTCTATAATTTTTATCTAGTAGCTACTTTATAAACCCTAACACGAGAGAGAGATATAGGTCCAAAACTTTGATCTTACTTCTCTTATTCCTTTTCTTGATTTTCGTCCTTTTTCCTTTGACTTCTAGCTTCTTTCTTGAGGAGATCAAACTTCTTTATTTCTTGAGTGATTTTCCATGATGCTGACTTGATCCTTCTTTTAGGCCGACTTGTCTGCTAAGGTATTGGAGGGTCTTTATGACACTTTTGAATTTACAAAAAAAAACTTTAAAAGATACAATATGCCCAAAGGGATCCTACATGTATGAAAATTAATCTTTTGAATTCATAACTCTATGACAAACCTAAAAGCGCTCAATGGATGTTTGACCTATAAATAAATTTATCTTGAACATGAAACCCATGCATCAAGAATGACAATAATAAATTTATTTTTCTCTTTAATATCAAATACACACACACACACACATATGTGTGTGTGTGTGTGTGTGTGTGTGTGTGTGTGTGTGTGTGTGTGTGTGTGATTACAATAGACATTATGAAGACTGAATCTAGTTACACATTTCAATGAATGGAACTCTTGAATTTAATGAGTTAGTTCAATTGGAATGGGAATCATATGGCTAAGAACCATCATGAGATGACTGGACAATTGGATATTATATTTTTATATTGAATTGACCTAGATTAGTTGTAGATCAGGATGCCTATTTTGTAGTACTAATTGGGTCAATGGTATATTTCAATGAGAAGTCTATCTTTCACGGATCATGATCTTTCAAATGGATAGTTGAGTGAATTATCACATGATTTGAAACCATTATGTAATTGAAAGGGGCACATGAAGATGAATAATTTAATCACTGAAATTTAGAGGATTAAACCCTTAACTATTATTTTGTAAGTTTTATTGAGGCATCACAGCTAAGGGATTAGTTTGGAGAGAAGAGAAGAAGGGTATTATTAAAGGAAAGGAATGCATTGAATCTTTTATTAACAATAATGTTAGAAGTATTCTAACACAATATTGTGGATGGAAAATCCTAAAGGCCATTTATATTGCACTATAATAATCCATTAGTCCACAAACTCAGAATTGGAGTTACTCAAATCATTCACTAGGGAAATGTTTATAAGTATCTCATCCCCAAGACTAAAATGGGTGGTCGATTTAATAAATGTTGGTACATTAGAAAAAAGTTCAATGTGTGTTAGTTCTAATTATAAAGCTTATGGAAACTAGTGTTATATCTATCAAATCTTTGTTGGTTTTCCTAGTAGTCATAAGGGTTGTACACATTTTAAAATGACTTGTATAACAAGAAGTTTAAAATCCACAAATTATATATGAGATAAAACTTTAGAATGTGTCTAGGCTAGATTTTTCCCCTTATTCAGTTTACATGGGTTTTTCTTGAGCCTATATAAACAATTCCTTGCATTATAATTTAATCATAACCTCAAACCATATTTGGGTGAAGAAAGATCACAAATATATGATGCCTTAAACTGCGTCATCATTCATTCATTCATTCGTACATCCACAAAATATTTTATCTCAATAAATGTATCACAAAAATATGTTTACATAATATAAAACAAGGTCATTCTAATTTTTTCCAATAGAAAAATCACAACTTTTTATTAAGATAGTCAAAAGTTACATGTGCAAATGATGTGAGGCATTCAACCTCTCAGTCAAAAATGTGGCACTCAAAAAATCGGGCTTTAAATAAATAAGTGCAATCATTTTTTTCAGGTTTCTTTCTCTTTTTAAATATGTATTTAGCAAAGAATTTTTTATATTGGTCCCCTTCAGTTGTTGTTGGTTTTGTATTTCTTGTTGTTGACCTAGTGCTACAACTATCCTGCTACAAGTGGGGCCAAGCGTCAACTACAATAAGAAAGAAATGTTAAATTCATATTTATATTTATTATTATTACAAATGTTTTATTAATAAATAGAGTAGTGGGGTGTTCTTTACCTTCTTCGATAGTGGATGGAAGCGAAATACTTTCAGATGTGGCCATGTGTTCCTCCTCTTCTCTAGCCTCATTTTGTACATGCTCTGGTGTAGAAATAAGAAAGGATATAATTAATACACCATTTGCATTTAAATATTTTTAATTGAATCCATACTACAATTTTTTTAGAACGCATTAAATACCTCTAGTATCAAGTTGAACATCGGTTTCAAGAGGCACTCCACTGTCCGCAGGTTCATGTGTTGTATCTACATTTCTTGTTTGTGTTTTACAATAAAGCACATTACCTTATGGCCAAAAATAATAACTAATAGAGTTTACAAGTAATCATTTATAAATGTTATTTGTTTCTTTTATTTTCCTGAGTGTTAGGTTGCGTGCTAGAAGACTGTGAAGACCCCAAGCTTGTCCTACATCCAACCATAGCTTGATAGTCCTACTTGAAAGCAAGCTTGAGGTCTTCCTCCATAGAAGCCTCTTTGAATTGTGACCCCTATAATTTTGCACGAGAACATGATTTTTTCTTCTTCTGTGATATTAAATTAAAATTGCTAAGAATTTATAATTTCGATGCAAATCATTTTTTTTATATACTTAGAGTTTTTGCAGCTAACTTTGAGTAACCACACGGGCCAAGATGATTCTTCCCATATTTAGCTATTCTAGCCATCGTGGATTTGGATGTATCTAGGAACCTATATTTAAAATATTGAAAAACTTAATTAGAGGTTACAATGATGATAAAGCATCATAATTACATTATTAAAAGTGCCCCATACCTTCCTGGTCTAGGTGTTGTCTTCCCTACTTTTCAAAGTGCCTTCTCATTTGCATCTACCACGAGGGCTTTCCATTCCATCTATGGAATCACTGGAGGGCACTCATGCAACCTGATCCTTTCAAAATGAGACCTATACTGGTCTCACAGATGTTTTAAATGTAAGTATGCCTTTGAGGTAACTCCAATCTTGTTGAAGGTGCCCTTACTAAACAGACGAACCATCATGTTCATAAGTTCATCCTTCAACTTGGAACATTGGGATTTCTAGTTTGTTCGAATGGTGGGCCCAAATATTTCCAAGTTTAGGTCATACAAATGCCTATAAAATACATCATTTCCTACAAAATGATTATATCATTAGTTTAAAATAATCACGTACTAAACCTTAATTTCAATTAGATTGTACTTAATATTTAAAACACTTCTTAAATACCTAGAAGTTTATCTAATTTCATGGGGATATGGTCATCATCTATCAAAAATTTAATTGGTAGTGTTCCCATCCTAGTAACACAGAAAGATCTAGGAAATATCACTTCAAATTGTGCAATGGGATCATGCTCTACATCCACAACATCATATGCAGATCTCGATGTATGTTTTACAGGGAGTGCATATCTTGGTGTGTGTGGTTCAATGGATGTACCAGTATCAATGACCAATGTGTCACTCATAGGTGGAACATTAACGTTGCTACCAACGTCAACCCCCATAGTTGCAGGATGAGGATCATACTCCATTAAAAACTCCTGTAAAATAGAGTTTTTTTTATAAAGGATGAGATAATTAAAATCATAAATAAATAAATGGGATAATTAAATTAGTTTATTACCCCATACTAATGAATTTGGCACATAAATGTTTTTATTTGGCCTCTTATCTCTTTTGTCTGTGGCTCAATCAGAACTAAAGAACTGATTTTCTTGTTTTCTTTCGTTCGAAGCTTCTTTATTGTTTGGATCAGATTGGCGGACATGAAAATTTCTTCTTCAGTAAGAACTTCCCCAGTAGCATATGTGGACGACTCTAAGGATGGTGCCTTCCCCTATAACCCTATTTATCAAATAAGTGTAATTTGTAATTTTATTCAACCAAGAGGGGGAAGTTTAGCCAATTAAATATTTTCTCGTAAATATTATTATATCTCGAAAGTTCATTATGACACATTAAAAAAATTAAGCAATTCATCCACAATTAATCATGATTATATTAATAATAAAAACACTACTAAAATATGTCTAAATTTATATAGAAACTTCACATTATAACAATATAAAAGGTTCTAAATTTATAAAAATTCCATCATCTTGGAAGGCTCTTGGAAGAGGCATTATGATAGGATTTGTATATATTCCATATTGTATTGAAACAATACTTTGAAAAGGATGAAGGAATGCATTTTCTCAAGTTGGTCAATCTTTCATTTAGTTATATGATGCCTAAAGATTTGAATTTGACTTACTCTCTAATGAATAAAATGCTACTCTAGGATAAATCTCATGGTTATATCATTTTATGTACAATTACATTGATGTTTACCTGCTGTGAGGTTGGTGCCCTTTGACCTTGATCAACCTGCCACAATATTATAACCATGATGTATTAAAATGTTTCCTTAACTTACAAGATTCGTGACAATATATTGTAGTAAATTATAATCATAACATATAATAGACATTGCTTACAAGTTGGGTAAAATTGAATACATAATGCCCCCATAATAGCAATATGTGTATCTATTCAATTCAGATTGTAATCAATGAGCAACTCTTCCCCTACAACCATTGATTTAATGGCACATACAAATACATGGTTTCCTTCACACCCCTCGAATATGCAATTGGGTTGTTTATTTGTGGTCACGTGCGATGTACTATTTTTTAAACCTGCAATATTCCTTGTTGCTTTTGGCCTTCCATCAATATACATAGTTTCACCTTTATTTTGATCATTTTCTTTTAGTTGTATATAATTTGGGTTCACTCCATATCTTTGAACACTTTTAGTATATTGGACTCGTCATACCAAATCATTGTAATTGTAATAGGGTCTGACATACTCCATCGATTTAATTAATCCTCCATAACATACATTTTTTGCCATCCATGGAATGTTGGCATTATGGCTCAGTTGGGTTGTTGGCATTGATGTCAACCTAGTAGTGTTGGTGTCGGAGGTTGCATTGGTGTTGGTTATAATTCATGTCAACCGTGTATGCACATGATAATGATATGGTACTTTGATTGTGCATTTGTTTCATAACTAGCTTGATGGTTGCAGTTGTTAGTGCATGTTGTTGAATTGTGTGTGGATGCCTTGGAAGGATGTGGAGTTGCTACACCTAGTTGACAGTATTAGAGATTGTCAAGTCATGAAAATGGCAATGGGTGTGTGTATGGATGGTTTTCAATTTGTATTCTTAGTTGTAGGGTCTGTCATTGATGGTTGTATAGGTTGAAGTAGTTGTGGTGAAGTTTGATGGTTTGAGTGTTGAAGTAAATGATGGATGGCATACAAGTCAACCTAGTTTGACTTATGATGATGTTGGTGATATTGCAGTGACTTGGTGAAGTGTTGCAGAGGTATTAAAGACTTCCAAAGGACCTGTAGAGGCTTTTCAAGTTCTTGGAGAAGTTTCAACATATCCTGAGTTGAGTTGACTGAGGTTTGACCATCCTCTACCCTGTTCGTATACTTTTTGAGTCATGGGAGCAATTTTAGGTCCTTAGTCACATGGAGATCAACCTATGGGAGTGAATGGATCTCCAGTAGCATGTAGACTCTCCAGTATCATGTAGACTATGTTATGGGAGTGACTAGGTTGTTTCATGAGAAATTATCCACATTTCTCACACTCTTCAGGTGTTTAATTGTTTTTCTGACATTTCTTGTGCGGGACTCTTCATGTAAAGGTCAAAAAAAAAATGGACTTATAGAAGGTGATTAAAAGGGAATATTAATTAGTAAATGAAGTTATTGAATTGATTGAGTCAATAGGAATTGAAACAAACCACTTTCAGCATATGGATAGAGCTCCACTAAAGGATTGGAATTTTGATTTAATCATTTTCAAAAACTAAAAATATGTGGAGAAAGGTTGCTCATTTGGTAGGTTCTCTTGAGTGAGAAATGTGTTATAGTGTTTTGGAGAACCATTAATGAGGAGTGTGATTTGGTTGAAGTAGAATGTGCATGGAGGTATGGTTGTAGCAGAGACAGAAGTATGCAGGGTTGAAGACTATGTTTATTTGACAAAGCTACAATGGTTTTGCTAATGCATTTATGATTGTAAGGGTAGAATTATTGTTTGAGTTCATATGATTATGATATATCGATTGCAGCAGTTTCACATGTTTTTCATACGGATGTTATGTATTGCATTGTTGAGTTTATGCATCTAGTTTGTTTGCAGAAAATGTATTGAGGCTATGTGATATAAGAATGGTGTATGAATGTGAGAGAGGAGTATGATTTGAGATTGATTCAATGATTTATATTTTGAGCTATGATGATATTTTTGTTGTGATGTTCATGTTGAGCAGCTCTAGTGTTCTAGTTTGAAAATGTATGAAAGGTGAACCACATAGAGAATTGGGGTGGGAGCTCTGAAAATACAAGGATTGAGAACAAAATTCTTTATAAGTCCAATGGAGGTTGGGAAACGCTTGTAAATAATATAGATTTTGTAGAGTCATGAGTCTAACGGTGGTTGGGAAAGGCTTGTTGATCAAATAGAGTCTGTAGAGTCATGATTCTAATGGTGGTTGGGAAAGGCTTGTTGATCGGATAGGATTCTGTAGAGTCATGAGATGGAGATAATAGTTCCTTTCAGATATTTTTCATATTGTACTCTCTATGTAATGATTTCCTTGATAGATAATAATATATATTGAGAAGCGCAACAACAAAAAGGGTGGTTTTTCCCCAGCGAAGGGTTTTCCACCAGAGATCCTATGTCCCTATGTTATGTGATGTTTTTGTTTCATTATGCATGTTTATTTCTTATGATTATGGCTCTCATGTGTTGATCCAGTTAAATTTGTATGTTCCAATTCTAACTCTTACATGTTAAGAAATGAATGGATTAATATATTGGATAAAGAATGGTAAAACTGTGTAATTGTTATCACTACTTATTCACCCCCCCCCCTCCCTTAGTAGTAATCCTAGTTCCAAAAATTGGTATCAGAGCATGGTTCCTTCTAGTGCAGCTTCACCTCTAAAGGGTATATCATGGGTAACCATGAAGGATTTGCAATTGATGGAGTTCCTTTTTTACATGGATCAGATTACATGCTTTGGAAGGTAAAATTTGAAGCATATCTTTTAACTTTAGATGTGGATATTTTTCTCTCAATTGAATATGGTACACAAGATGAGATTAGTGAATAAGCTAAGAAGATAACTTTGAAGGGATTTCCAAATCATGACGTAGAAAAAAATAGACATTGTAATACCACAAAATTAATCATGGACAAGATGCACATTTTGTATGGAAGAGAAAGGATTCAAGATTCTGAAATTAGTGAAAAGTACCTTTGCATTCTTGAAGAGAAATAGAATGATGAAAAGTATTCTACATTCATACCAGTACCATATCTAATTTTATCTCAAGAAGATAGCAAAAGTAGCCATGAGAGAAATAACATGCAAATCATTGATCTGAAAATTCAACATGAGGAAGTCATCAAGAAGAATGAGAATTCGTCAAATCAGTTTCAAGAATGGGAAGCTTATTATGTGAGTCTAGAGAAGGAATTAGCCTCGTTGAGATGTGATCTTGAAAAGGAAAATAATCAGCTATCACATTATCAAAATTTGGAGAAAAACACCAAAATTTTGGATGAAATCCTCATCACTCAAAGATCTCAACTTGCTAAAACTGGATTGGGATTTGAAAAAGAATCATGCATTATGAAATAAAAAGAGAAAGTGGAGGGCATTCAAAAAGAAAAGAACCATAAGTCTACCACTTCTAAATTCAATCAAGGTTATAGGAAGCAACATCTCAAGCGAATCCAAAGAAGAAAAGTGTTTATCAATAAAAGAAAAGAAAAGAAGATCATAATCACAACATGCAGTAGTTCATGAAGACATGAAATTAGCCAAGTTTTCATCATCCAGTAAATCAAATCATAAGGTATCGAAATTTATTTCATGGGTATTTTTTTTCTTGCAATCATTATGGTCACCATGCTAGAGAATGTAATTTTTTTGCAAGAAAGAAAAACTTGTTCGATAACCGTTGTTCTAAGTGTGTAAAATATGGGCACAAAGTTGTAGCTTGTAGATATGACAAGATCAAGTCAATAAAAAGAGAAAGCCCACCATTGAAGACAAACATTAGGGGAATTTTGAGGTCTAAAATAGGCCTCCTAAAGAAAATTTACAACCAAAATAAACTTTATACGAACCAATAGGATTCAAGATGATGATGTCAACCATGGGGGATGATTCACCATATCTGGAGTAAAATAGTAAAAGGATTAAAAAATAATAAAATAATAAAACTACTTTTTAGACTCATGTTTTCAATGTATCTCCCTAAGGTTTTACTCAAATTTTGAGTGGGGTTACTCATTGGATGTAAAATTTAATTCCTCATCCAAGGAGTTCCCATGTTACATACTTTCGATGGACCCTGCTACATGAAAAATAAGAAATACATGAAAAAACGTGATTGCAATCACGTTTTTCATGTATTTCTCATTTTTCGTGTAGCAGGGTCCATCGAAAGTATGCAACATGGGTACTCATTGGATTAGGAATCCAATTATGCATCTAACAAGTGTTGCGAAATTTGAGTAAACCTATAGGGAGATGAGTTGAAAATACGAGTTTAAAAAAAAAAATAATAATAATAATAATAAATTAATTAATTAATTAATTAAATAAATAAAATAATAATAAAAAAAATTAAAAAATTAAAAATTAAAATATATATATATATATATCTTTTTTACCTCAAAAATTTGATGATGTAATCCAATCTTATTTTATTATTTCCACTATTATTTTATAATTTCCTTAGGAGGCCCATTTTAGACCTCAAAATTCCCCTAATGTAAGCTATGGAGCAGAAAATATGAGCTACAAATAACTAGCTCTTCAAAGGACATCAAGGAAGAATGTTCTGGTTTGAAGAATTATATTCTACTCAGGGGAATTAGATATATATCTTGTGCACAATAGGAGATTTCTTCAAGAGAAGCCAAAATTGATAGGTGCATGTGACTAGAAGGAGGAAGTTTCAGCCTCATGCATCTATTCATTTCAGGTCCACAAGATCGTCTTAAGGCATAGAAGGAGAGTGCATGAGTTTAGGGGGAGTCTACAATGATTGATATATCACGTTGCATTTTATATATTTTCTCATGATTGTTGATAGTTGCAACCATGTTGTTAGAAGATTATTTTTCTATTTTATGCACTCTAACAAAACTTCATTCAGCAAGCAGTAGTTGTTGATGGAAAGATGGCATATGTCTAGGGGGATTTTGATATGGCTTTATGATTTGCATGTATAATACTTATGCCATGCAGGATATTATGTCTTCATGGGAAAATTGGTGATAGTTTGAGAGAATGATGTTACTCTCTTTGAAACCCTCACTCTTGTACTTCATTAGGGATTCATTTTTCACATGAGGAAGATTCATTGATACATACATGTGTACTAGGAAGTTGAGGGTCAATTTATATGTGTTGATTGAAGAAAGTTGTTACATCATTAAGTATAGTTGTAGCATCGTTGAGATTTCATTGCATGTGTATTCACATGAGTCGTATATCTTACATTGCATTATCATGAGTTAATGCACCCTATTTTCATATCATATTGTCATAATGATTTCACTTTGAAGACTATCACATATTTTTGTTGATGATGATGAGGATTGTGCTTGTTGGTGCACATATAATATCAAGAGAGCGTGGATGAAGTTTGTATTGCAGATTTATTACTTTGTTGATGGCCATCGTATGCTTAGAGGTTGTGCTACAGAAGAATGGTTCCATGGTTATTGTTGTTAATTGTGTTTGAGGATTACTTGCATATGTTGTTGATGTATTATTGTTTTCAGATCAGATTATTGCTCATGATGTATGTGTATTGCTGGTTTCGGAAAAAGAAAGGTTGTGTTTATGGAATATATATGTTGTGTCTTATGATAGTTTGCTAATGATTAGAGGCATGTTTTTGCTTGATATTCAGTTGGAGGTTATTGTGTTGATTGATCATGGATCAAAGACTTGTGTTGTCATTTCTTATCATCTTTGTGTTGATTGATTGATCCATGAAATGGATTGTATTTATCGTCATGAGTCAAGATTATCTTGCAAGAGAACATCATGAGATTTATTTCAGCCTTATATCAGCTGGTATATGCTATGTTTTGCAAACATGTGTGGGATTTTAGAATTATTTTGTAGTCATGAAACATCGTGTATCACTGGTAGTGTCATTTGATTGATGTTCATCTACAAGTGAAGAGTCATATTTCAGCTTTGATGAAGAATTGTCATAGTCTATCATTTTTGTAGCAATGTAGTAGGATTCTGAAGCCATGTACTTTCATTTCAATATTTATGAGTCATAGTACTTGGTTATTTTGGAATACCCTCCCACTTGTCACATGGAGGAAATTATGTGTTGTTTCTCACACTATATTGCTGATGACAGTCATCATATGCCTCGCTACTATTGTTTCTGGTTATGATATGTTGTTGCATGGGAGGATGTTGTTTCCATTATCTACACTATGTTATGTATGTAGTGTAGTCTTGCTTTATGATGTTGATTAGTTGTTTTGTTGTTGGTGGTGGTGATGTTAAGGTGGATATGATTCTCATGTTGATTTTCATGTTGTCATTGGCTTGGATGAGAGTGAGGTTGATGTAGTTGGTGCTATTGAGATAAGTGATGTTGTTGTTATTTTTGCTTATGATGTGTTCATGCTCGTATTATATTGATGTTGCTGATGGTTATGATATGTTGTTTCTAATGGTTGAGAGTGTTGTTCATGAAGATTTTATTGTTGCTTCAGGAGAGAGAGTTATTACTACTATTATTTGTTTTCATGATACTATGAGGAGTGTTGTTGTCGTCTGATTATGATTTGACCATGATTATGTATATGATGTGATGTTATGTTTACTAGTTATGGTATGGTGTTTCCCACACTATGTGGATGATTATGGTTGTTTCTACTTGTTGAGACACAGCTAGTGTCCAGGTGAAGTAGTGTCTACTTTAGCTATGGTTATTTGGATGAGGTCCTTTACCATTGATGTCAAAGGGGGAGTAAATGAGGAGTTTTTTAGAGTCTAGTTGGTTGGTTCAGTTGAGGTTGCCATCAATGCCAAAGGGGGATTTTGTTGGAATTATGGCTCATTTGGGTGGATGAAATTGATGTCAACTTGGTTATGCACATGCTAATCAGATAGTACTTAGATTGTGCATTGGTTGTAGACCTAGCTTGATGGTTGCAGTTTTTAGTGCAAGTTGTTGACTTGTGTGTGAATGCCTTGGAAGGCTGTGGTGCTGCTACACCTAGTTGACAATATTAGAGATTGTCAAGTCATTACTATGGCACTATGTGTGTATGGATAGTTTTCAGCTTGTATTATCAATTGTAGGGTCTGCCATTGATGGTTACAAAGGTTGGAGTAGTTGCGGTGAAGTTTGATGGTTTGAGTGTTGAAGTAGTTGATGCATGGCATAGAAATCAACATAGTTTGAATTGTGATGATGTTGTTGATATTGCAGTGACTCAGTGAATTATTGTAGAGGTGTCAGAGACTTTCATAGGACCTACAAAATATTTTCAAGCTCTAGGAGAAGTTTTGGTAGTTTTTTAGCTGAGTTGACTGAGGTTTGACCATCCCCTGCCCTAGTCGCATGCTTGTTGAGTCATGGGAGCGGTTTTAGGTCCTTAGTAGCATGGAGGCCAACCTATGGGAGAAAATGGAGCTCCAATAGCATCCATATTGTGTTATGGGAGTGACTGGGTTGTTTCACAAGAATTTCTCTACATTTCTCATGCTCTTTAGGTGTTTAATTGTTTTTATAACATGTCTTGTTTGGGACACTTCATGTAAAGGTTGGAAAAAATTGTTGGAATTATATAAGGTGAATAAAAGGGAATATTCATAAGTAAATGTGTTATGAAACCAGCTCAAGAAAAGATAGAAAAGATAGATCAACACCTTAGAATTCAGCCTCTTCGAGGGGGCAACCTCCTTTACATTACATAAATGAACAATTCTTGGATGATACAAATGACAAAACCTCCTTTCTATATATAGGAGTCTAAGGAGTCACAATATAATCCAGCCGACCTAACAATAATAATATAAAGCCACAAAAATAACAATAGAGGGATTCTATGGGGCACAGAAATAACAATATGGGGGTAATAGGGGCACAACAATATAAATAAGGGGTATAACTACAATAGTAATGGGGTAATCACTAGTATTATAGGGACCCAACATGCCCCTCTCCTTCAAAAAAGTGTTGTCCTCAATGCTTGAGTAGTTCTGGATACTTCTGCATAAAATTCTCATCCTCCCATGTGGAATCTTCAGCGGATAAGTTCTTCCACTTGATAAGATACTCTGAAATTGATCGATTTCGTAGCTGTCGAGTTCTTGTTTCTGTGACTGCTTCCGGTTCCAATATAATTTTTCCTTCCTCATCAAGTTCTGGCAATATTGTTTGAATTGGGAGCTTGTCACCTATAACCTTCTTTAAACATGAAACATGGAAAACTGGGTGCAATCGAGAAGCTGCAGGAAGCTCCAATTTGTATGCCATAGTACCAATCTTTTGCAACACCTTGTACAGACCATAATACTTTGGTGATAATTTATTATCCTTCTTAGCTTGCTTTAGGGACATTTTCTTATATGGTTGTAGCCGTAGGAATACCCAATCACCTACATCAAAACTTCTTTCACTGCGATGTTGATCTGCCTGTTGTTTCATTCTATTTTGTGCCAACACGAGGTTATCCTTTAAGAGTTGGAGGACTTGTTGTTGATGTTCGATGTGATGTTCCACTGCCTGAACCTTAGAATTTTCTCTTAAATATGATGTGATGGATGGTGGTTGATACCCATAAAGTGCCATAAATGGGGTCATTTTTGTTGCTGTATGGAAGGAAGTGTTATACCACCATTCAGCCAGAGGCAACCATTTGACCCATTGTGTCTGTTTATCAGATACAAAGCAACGAAGATATCCTTCCAAACATTTGTTTACTATCTCAGTTTGCCCATCAGATTGAGGATGATAAGATGAGCTATGAGCTAACTGAGTACCAAGACAAGAAAATAATTCTGTCCAAAAATTTCCAGTGAAAATGGGATCTCTGTCACTTACAATAATCTTTGGGTTTCCATGTAGCTTTTGAACTGTTTCCATAAATGCAGTAGAAACTGTACTGGCTTTAAATGGATGTGATAATGCACAAAAGTGTGCATACTTGGTAAGTCTGTCAACTACCACCATGATGACACTCTTTCCCTCAGACTTGGGTAAACCTGTGATAAAATCCATTGAAACCTCCTCCCAACGTTGGCTTGGAATGGATAAAGGTTGTAATAGACCCGGTGTCTTAATTGTTTCAACTTTATTTTGCTGGCAAACCAAACATTCCGCCACAAAATTTTGAATATCTGATTTAAGGCCATCCCCAAAAAATTCCTTCTTAACCCTGTGGTAAGTTTTTAAAAATCCTGAGTGCCCTCCTAAGGGAGAAGTGTGCAATTCCATAAGAATCTTTTGTTTTAGCTGGGAATTCTTACAGAGGTATAAGCGATCTTTGTACCATAACGAATCATTTTGCCAGCTAAATGTATCAGAAGTACTGGAATCTTGTTGTAGCTTTCGAATAAGTGCCCACACTTCTTCGTCATTCTTCCATTCCTCCCTTGCTTCGTTTATCCAATCTGGTTGGATAATAGAAATGGCACACAACAATGCTTCCACATCCTCATCCTTTCTTGAGAGTGCATCTGCCACCACATTTTGCTTCCCTTTTTTGTAGATGATTTCAAAGTCATAACCCAACATCTTTGTGACCCACTTTTGTTGCTCTTCAGAGGATAATCTTTGTTCTAAAAAGTATTTAAGGCTATCATGATCCGTTTTTACCTTGAAGTGTCTTCCCATTAGGTAGGGTCGCCATTTCTTAAGTGCATGGAGTATTGCCAACATTTCCTTCTCATAAATAGCTTTTCTTAAAAACTTTCCCTTGATTGGACGACTTTCAAAAGCAATGGGTCTTTCATCTTGCATTAAAACAGCACCAATTCCATTTCCTGAAGCATCACATTCCACAATAAAGGTTTTTGTGAAGTCCGGTGTAGCTAAGACCGGTGCTTGGCACATTGCCTCTTTAAGATGTTCAAAGGCCTTTGTTGCTTCCGGAGTCCATGAAAATGAATCTTTCTTCAATAATGTTGTTAGAGGTGCTGCTATTCTCCCATAATTCTTAACAAACTTGCGATAATACCCTGTCAACCCAAGAAATCCTCGCAGATGCTTTATGGATGTGGGGATTTTCCATTCCTTAATGGCTTTAATTTTGCTAGGGTCTACCTTAACTCCTTCATGAGATACAATATGACCCAAATATTCCACCTCCTGGACTCCAAAGAAACATTTGGATCTTTTTGCATATAATTGTTTCTCCTCCAATAGTTGTAGCACCCTGTCAACATGTTCAACATGATCCTTCCAAGACTTGCTGTAGATTAGTATATCATCAAAAAATACTAACACAAATTTTCTAAGGAATGGTTTGAAAATTGAATTCATCAAACCTTGAAATGTTGAAGGTGCATTGGTAAGGCCAAAAGGCATGACCAAAAATTCATAATGACCCTCATGAGTTCTAAATGTCGTTTTTGGAATGTCTTCAATCTTCATTCTGATTTGATGATATCCCGAACGAAGATCCAACTTGGTGAAGTAAATTGATCCATGCAATTCATCCAGTAATTCATCAATAACAGGAATGGGGAACTTATCTTTAATAGTGAGCTTGTTGAGCTCCCTATAATCTGGACACATGCACCATGATCCATCCTTCTTGTGCACCAATACTACTGGAGCTGAGAAAGAACTTTGACTCGGTTGAATTATACCAGCCTCTAGCATTTTTGCAACCATACGTTCAATTTCACTTTTTTGGACATAGGGATATCTGTACGGCCTGATGTTTGGAGGAACACTTCCTGGAATCAGATGAATAGCATGATCATGATCACGCATAGGTGGGAGACCCTTGGGAGTCTCAAATACCTTGGAATGATTGTCCAAGACTTTTTGGAGATCTGGAGAAATAGATGATTCCAATGTGGAAACATCTAGCGAGCATAATTGTGCAATTACACCTCTTTGCTCCTTTCTTAGAAGCTTTGTCATACCATGAGAGCTGATTATCTTTCCTGGTTTCCCTGCAATACCCCTTAATTCAACTTCCTTTCCTTCCGAAGAAAATTTGATGAAAAGTTCTTGAAAATTAAAAGCTATTGTACCCAAGGATTGTAGCCATTGGACTCCTAGTACAACATCCGCACCTCCCATTGGAATGGAAAGCATTGGGCTAGTCAATACATATTCTCCCATGGATAGCTTGATATTATGGCACTTTCCAGAGCAATTTATTGTTCCTCCATTTGCAATCATCACTTGACACTCTGGTGCTAGATATAGGAAGCAATTCAATTCTTTTGCTACCCTACAATGAATAAAATTGTGGGTGCTTCCTGAATCAATCAACACTATTACCTTTTTCTTCTTGATTTGTCCTTCTATCTTGATGGTTTGAGGAGTGGTAATTCTCGCCAATGCATTACAAGATATGGTCGGATTTATTTGTTCTTCATCTAGGCTTTGTTCCTGGAGTATATCTTCTTCTTTTGACCTTTCTTGCTCCTTTTCTTCTTCCTCTTCACAATCTATGTAGAATAATTTCTTCTCAGCACACTTATGACCTTTAGTGTATTTGCTATCACAACTGTAACAAAGCCCTTTTGCTCTTTTTTCTTCCAATTGTTGTGGTGTCAACCTTATAGGTTGTGGAAGACTAGGGGCAACAACACTTCCGTCTTTATAGTTGTGAGTGGTATGCTTCCTGGTTGCCATAATTTTGCTTTCCATTTTTCTTGCTAACCTGAATGCCTTCTCTAATGAATCAGGTTCCCAAAGGCGAACATCATGTTGGATATTATCCTTTAAAGACCCTATGAACACATCAATCCTATGCTCCTCTGGAATATCTTTTACCCTTATGTTCAATTTTTGGAACTCCTCAATGTGCTCCATTACTGAACCCTTTTGTTTGAGACTTATCAATTGGCTAAAAAAAGTGTTGCTTTTTGTATCTTCATAATGTGCTATCAATTCTTCCGTAAAAATTTCCCAAGTGATAAATTGTTTACGAGAGCAAAGCCATTGATACCATACAAACTGATTTGGTTCCAAATATACAGTTGCCATACGTACCTTTTGTGCATTTTGCACATTATTGAGATCGAAGAATTGCTCCATCTGTAATATCCATGTAGCGGGATCCTTGCCATCAAACTTCCTCATATCGATTTTTGGAATATGGTGATTCTTCAATCCAACATTAGTGTCTATGGTATCATGATTAACATTTCTTTTGTTCTCATCATGAGTTTCCTTTACTACCTTTTCACCATTAGTGACCATTTCTTGTAGCAACTTCTTCAATTCTTCCATATATGTCTTCAAATCTATCTTCAAATCTGCCATGTCTCTCTTCAAATCTGTCTTCGAATCATCCATCTTAGCTTCCATGCCCTTTATCTTAGATTCCACGCCACTTATCTTAGCTTCTGTTAGCTTTTGTGAGCGTGACATTTGTTGCACTTGTTCTTGTAATTTTGATATATCATGTAGCATTTCTTCTTCTTCTTCATGAGTCATGCTAGAGCTTTCAGGTTCCTTACTAGGTGTTTGCATTTTCTTTCCTCGGGGAATCAGTTACCGATAATAATGCTTTACTATGCCCTTTGAATTCCGTTAAACCAAGCTTACACAAAAATTTAAAAAAAAACTACACACCTTTTTTCACTTTATAGAAGCCTGATATTGAATCTGATGTATCTCTGTAATTTCGGATCATCCAGTTCTGAAATTACTACCTGTAGTAGCCTTCTGTGTTCTCTTTCCAATGCCACAAGTCTGAGCCAAATTGGATTCTCCAAGGAAGAGTTATGTGAAATCTCCCACAGTGACTTGCTTTTAGACTGGTTCAGTAGAGCGAAATTGTACGACGTGCCACGAGTCACTGTTTCAACCTTTGAATCTAAAACACACACACAAGAAACTACAATCCGTTCTCTTTCTGTACCTTATTATGAAATTTCAATCCGATCCTCAAAGAGAGAGTTATGACGATTTTCCCCAGGTCACCTGTTTTGAATGTAATTCAGGAGTCTGCAGAAAGGCCAACTTCCTCAGATCATATCTCCGAAAATATCGCGCAAAAAGCTTTGAAATTCGAACCCAAGGTTCAGCGCCAATTCTTCTCAAATGGGTTTTTTTTTGCGACTTCTGAAACGTCACAGAAAAAAATTATAGCGAAAATGCCACGATGACCTGTTTGGAGGAGCGAAACCCTAGAATCCAAAGCTCTGATACCAAATGTTATGAAACCAGCTCAAGAAAAGATAGAAAAAATAGATCAACACCTTAGAATTTAGCCTCTTCGAGGGGGAAACCTCCTTTACATTACATAAATGAACAATTCTTGGATGATACAAATGACAAAACCTCCTTTCTATATATAGGAGTCTAAGGAGTCACAATATAATCCAGCCGACCTAACAATAATAATATAAAGCCACAAAAATAACAATAGAGGGATTCTATGGGGCACAGAAATAACAATATGGGGGTAATAGGGGCACAACAATATAAATAAGGGTTATAACTACAATAGTAATGGGGTAATCACTAGTATTATAGGGACCCAACAAAATGAATTTAGTGGATTGATTGAGTCAAGAGGCGTTGAACCAAACTACTTTCAGCATATGGACAGAGCTCAACTACAAGATTGGAATTGATTTAATCATTTTCAGAAACTACAAATATGTGGAGAAAGGATGCCCATTTGGTTGGTTATCTTGAGTGAGAAATATGTTATAGTTTTTTGGAGAGACATTGGTGAGGAGTGTGATTTGGTTGAAGCAGAATGTACATGGAGGTACGGTTGTAGTAGAGACATAAGTATGTAGGGATGAAGACTATGTTATGTGATAGAGCTACAATGGTTTTGCTAATGCATTTGTGATTGCAAGGGAAGAATTATTGTTTCAGTTAATATGATTGTGATAGATTAGCTGCAGTAGTGTTACATGTATTTCATATGGTTGTTATGTATGCACTATTGAGTTTCTGCATCTAGTTTGTTTGTAGAAAATGTATTGAGGCTATGTGAATTGAGAATGGTGTATGAATGTGAGAGAGGAGTATCATTTCAGATCAATTTAGTGATTGATATTTTGAGCTATGATTATATTTCTATTGTGATGTTCATATTGAACATCTCTAGTTTTACAATTTAAAAATGTATGAAAGGTTAACCTTATAGAGAATTGGGGTGAGAGCTCTAGCAATACAAGGATTGAGAACAAATCTCTTCATAATTACAATGGAGGTTAGGTAAGGCTTGTAAATCAGATAGATTATGTAGAGTCTTGAGTCCAATGGTGCTTGGGAAAGGATTTTTTATCAGATAGAGTCTGTAGAGTCGTGAGTTCAATGGTGGTTGGGCAAGGCTTGTTGATCAAATGGGATTCTATAGAGTCATGAGATGGAGATCATATTCCCTTTCAGATATTTGTCATATTTCAGTCTCTATGTAATGATTTTCTTGATAGATAATATTATATATTGAGCACTGTAGCAACAACAAGGGTGGTTTTTTCCCCCATGAGGGGTTTTCCACCAGAGATCTTATGTCCCTATGTGATGTGATGATTATGTTTCATTATTCATGTATATTTATTATGATAATGGCTCTCATGTGTTGATCCAGTTGAAGTTGTATGTTTCATATCTAATTCTTACATGTTAAGAAGTGAATGGATCAATATATTGGAGAAAGAATTATAAAATTGTGTAATTGTTATCATTATTGATTCACCCCCACCCCACCCCCCATCTCAGTAGTAATCCTAGTTCCAACATGGAAAATAGGCCCAAACCATTTAATGACAATGGGGTAATGTGGTATATCCTTTCAATCATATAAAATTCAATGTTTATTTCAGGAATATACTTGGGTGCCCATTATTTCACTAGATGTTTGTACCCCAAGGGCACCTCGATGTCATCTATGCTCTCATTATCATAAGAACATAACCCCCTTTAGCAAGAAAAATCCATGTGTTTATGGAAGTTTCTTCTAATCGTTTCATCTCTAGTTGATCTTTTCCTATTAGACGAGATAGCAAATTTCTGGTCAATTTCTTCTATCCTACCTAAACTTTCATCACTCAACGAAAATAGATCTGACAAATACCCGTTTGGTTGAAACTCCTATAACACTCCATCAAATTAGAGAAACTATTAGCGAGTGTCATAAGAGATATTGAGAAACGTCTTGATGAAACCACAAGATAATTATAATAGTACAAGTGAGTTATAAGTAAGTTCTCTACATTTAAATTATTCAAGTAATATTTTAAAAATTGAGAACTTGAGAACCTATTCATCTTAACCAATGTTGAATGAACTCACTCGATAACTTGAGAACACAACATAATCAAATAGTGTTTAATCTTCCATTACAAAAAAAATACCCACATACTTTGATATGTTGAAGAATGTAACTAGTTTCAATGGAATAAAATGAAATAAAATTAGATGTCGAGGTTGTTGAGATTTGTAGCTTGGGGGATGCTCCAATCCCTAGGCTAGAGGGTTTTGGAGGAATTGGCACACAAAAGTGGCATGTGGGCTAACAACCAAAGCCAGTGGGATTTGTACCCAAGATTGTGGGTGTGGAACTATGAGGCATTTCGATGATTTGACACATGGAGGTGTTAGAGGAATTTGAGAAAAATTGAAGGCAATGAAAATCATCATAATTTGAGTTTTCTATGATGAGATTTTGATTTTTCTATATGGTTGTTGGGTTTTCACATGATTTTTTCAAGTCGACTTGTGTAATTTTATGAGTTGTGAAGCCCACAAGGGATGATTAGATGAATCCCTTAAGAAGTCTGTAAATCAAAGTGAGGAGAAGCCACATTCTCACTAACCCAAGTGCAATTCATCATAAGTGGAGAGAATCTGAAGTAACTGTAGCCTAAATGATTCTTGTCAAGAGAAGTAGGAGGCAGATTTGGGTTTGTTTTGTCTCTATTCCAAATTTCTACTCCCAATCATGATATCTCTCTTTGGAAAGGGCTTCTATAGGATCAATATAGACACAGTGAAATACATTGTCTAGGCATTTTTTATGTAATCATAGGAAAGAAAACTTAGCACAAATAGTCTTACCACTACCAGTAGGTGTTGCAACTAAAATATTATCATCTGATTTATAAATCACTAGAAATGTGTGAGTTTGAATAGGATTGAAGTGTCTAAATTATTAATATAGTGCTCCATATGAAGGATTTATTAATGCAGACACAGGAAGTGGTCGTATGTCTAGAAACTCAGTTGGATATCGGTATTTCCTTAGACTATACAAATTGTGCAATACCAAATCAATACCCCAAAATTATTAGAAAAAATGGAAGAGATAGGAAATCTTTCCTTACCTATCATATCTATAGGAAAAACAAAAGTATCCCACATCATCACCAATTTATCCCACTATGAAGCCAAAAGTTCCTTATTTTTTCCTCTCCCTAACATAGCCCAAGAATACCAAAGAAAAGTGACACTAAGATATCACGAATGATGAGGCCTTGATTGATATTGTCTATCATATCACAACCCTATGGAACTCCTCCCTTTAGATGCATCATAATAAATATTTTCATAGGATGAGTCACATGAGCCATATCCTTGACTAGATCAATAATGAGATATCCATTATCCACAATTGGAACTACTATGGGTGAATTGTCCTCATTCGTGTCCTTGGGACTAACTTCTCAATTACACATACCCACCCCATGATGTTAAGTAATGGAAAATCGAGAACAATCCACCATTAAGTGGACCACTGCATGGCATCTAGAACAGAAAATGACATCCATATAGTTAAGAATATGACTATAGGAAATATCACCGTTAACAATTTGGATTGATTCATATAAACCCTACCTAGAATTGATATCAACTAGAATTTGGGCCATTAACCACAAGTTATTCTCTACATACCCATCATCACCTATAATATAGGATCTAATTGCATATCCTATGGCTTTAATACCTACATTATTCCAAATTTCAAGTGGGATATTGTGAAATTTTACCCAAATCAAAACATAATATGATTAATACATATCCACACATCAAAAAAAAGGTGCCATAGTATAATCCCAAGAAAAAAATGATTCATAAACCACATTTGGGCCAATACCTTGAATGCTTCCTCCTCATACCAAAGGATAAAACCATACCATGCTTTCAACATGAAATTAATAATGGCACTATACATGAGAAAAAAGGAAACCCAAATTATTGCATCCACAAATAGAAATGACCTATATTAAGACATAAATTGAAGAACTTATTGACTAATGTTTTGTTGAGAAATTCCTCAACTTGATAAATATAAATGTAATTTCCTACCACAAGAGAAATAATATTCCCATGGGATCTGATGGGCCTTGTCCTATACCAATGACTATTGTGGCTTCGTTTTGGAACAGCTAATGAACCTCTATTTTCCTCAATCCCTAATCCCACTCTGATTGAGGGAAAGAACGATGAGTGTCAAACATAGAGTTTGACCCACCTTCCATTAGGATAGTGCTACATGTCATGTTATGGACACACATACCCACAAAAGCATTCACATTAAGTGCCACATGAGAGGTCTTAGGCCTATTATTAATCTCAAATGATGGTGGATGTAGATTTCCAAATACATGAGTGGAAATGTTAGGAATTGTTAGAGAATACTTATTTGTCTCTATCATGTCACCATGATATAGCCATGTATAATTGTTAGAGTGATTTTTTGAGATTTGAGATGACATAATTATGATAACTAGCTATAAGAAAATATGATCCTTGGAGAGATATTCATCCAAGTATCATATTGGCTAGACATTCTGATCATCTAAAGAGGGACCCATGCTTGGAACAAGAACCTCTTCCCTTACAAGAATAATTTTTTCATAAAAATAGAAACCTTTAAAAAACCCTAAGGACAATAAAATTATCCAAAAAAAATTCTTTCATTACACATCAAAATTCACAAGGTGCATATGAGATTTAAGGGCTTTAAAATTTTAAAAATATGAAAAAATTCAAATTTTCATCACCACGTTTCACTAAAAACGTGTTACCCATATTCATGTATTCACTCTTAGGACAAATAAAAACACTTTTAGATAAATATTTGATCCATACATTGTCCGATGAAATATGTGACTTGTATCAAGGAATATAAGAGGCCTCGATAAAAAAAGGAAAATGGTTCTTCTTAAGAAATAAAAGTCATGCCATAAAAACTAGATATCCTGCTATTACAAAAACAAAGTGTAGTGCTTGGCACATATTGAATACCATCATAGCATGTTGTCAAAGTAGTGACATAATAGCAAAATTGTTGATGAAATGGTAGATGGAATAGCCATACTCTATAAAATTTCTGATATCATCCTCTTATATGTGACAATAGAGAATCGCCTCATTTAAGAACCTGCTAGGAAATTAGATACAAAGAAATCGGAACAATAGCCAACTTGTATGGCCCATCAATGTCCCACCTTAAGGGAACCTACATTGACTCTATACAAGAAGTAGGGGGGAGAAATAAAATAACTTAATGGATTCAATGAGGGTATTTCAACATTTTCAACTCTTTATTTGAGAAAATACGGGGATTTCACACACTATGGGAAAATGAAACCCATTTCAAGCAATTCAATAAGAACCTTAAGATTATAAACATCCAAACCATATATTATCTTGATACTTGGAACAATAGAAGAAGAATGTAATAGCTTGGGTAAAAATTTCATGTCAATAAAGTTAATAAAAGAAAAATAATAACCACGGTCATGGGACATGTATTCCAAGCTAAATCTTGGGCAAAAACATCATAGTATGGGTGTTCATTTAGTTTATTATGGCTAAGGATATTGGAAAAGTGGCATTAATTGGAATTTTATTTATGAAAATAATGGAAATTAGGAGAAAAGGAAGGTGAAAGGTCACAGGTTGCATGTGAGGAGGAAAATGAAGGAAAAATAATGGAAATTGATGAAAATAGAGGCCTCATTAATAAAAAGGCTTCTGAGCATCAGTTCGTACCTTTTGTAAGTTCATTTTTGGAGCTCTTTCTATTTTCTCTCACACACTCTTGGACACTTAAGAGTTTTCTTGGAGCACTTTAGCATTGGATCAAGAAAAGAAAGCAATAAGAATCAAAGATCAAGCAAGGAAGAGCAGGATCAAGCGACTACAACAGGATTATTTGTAGGTATCGAGTTGCATGTATGATTTCCTTCCTATTTTTGGCATGCATGGTTATGCATATGTGTTCTTGGTTCTCTTATTTTCATGGGCATGGGTTTTTCCAGTTGTGACAGTGTTTTTCAGCCTTACCTTGCCATTTACGGATAGCCATGGTATGATGGGGTTCTCATGTTTTGGTTGAGTTAGATTGTTGGATAGATTCAAAACTTAGTGAGGTGGTCTCTGAAAGAAAGAACACATGGCCTAGTAACCCCTAAACCAGACTGTGGATTGTGGTAAATCTTGTGGATTATGGTAAATCCTTGGCCTAGTAACCCCTAAACCGGACTGTGGGTTTCGGTAAAGCTAGATTTTGTGTTACCTTGGTGGGCCTAGGAATCTTCGACTGATGAATGGCAGGATATATAGTAAATTTTAGAGGTGGTTTCCCTCGATTAAGGCTAGGAATCCTTGGTCAGCGAATGGTAGAATATACGGTAAATATTAGAGGTTGGAGTTTCTATTAGGCCTAAGGATTCTTTACCATTGTATGGCAAGATGTACAGTCAAGCCTAGAGACTAGAAGACCGAAAAATTCCTCACGGTGTAGGTGGAGAAATATGGTGGCATCTATGCCTATTTAGGGCCTAGTGATCCAGTGGGGATTGTGGTAAAGCCTGGTTCTATTGATGAAGGTGAGGTGGTTTAGCCTCAGGAAACCTTGGTTGATTTTGGTTATGAGTCACACATTCATGATTGGAATATGGCAACGGGGTTATTGGCTGAAAGAAACATTTGGTTCAATTAATCTAGGTGTTACAGGGAAAAGTGTCAACACAGAACTGCTTATCCCACTAAGGTGTGATAGCTACCTTAGAAACAAACAAAGTAAAGCTACTTTCGTTTTTCCTTTATGAAATATAGATGAAAGAAGAACAAAGAAGACCAACCTCTATCTTGCGCTAATCTCCTAGATCGATTCCTCTCTCTCTTGATAGTCTTTCGCTACCTGTTCCCTTGCACGCCCAGCTTCACAGAGTACCTGTAAGATCACAGTAGGATAGCACTATACAATAACATGGATCTATAATCATAAATAATCTAGGATCAGATGTAAATTGACCATACAAATGCATAAAACATAAATGACACAAGAGTATGGAGGAAAACTTGAATAACTTTTATTGATAAACAAGAAAAAGCCAAGGGGAGTTACAACCAGTTGTTCTG
Source organism: Pinus tabuliformis (assembly GCA_031772625.1). NCBI lineage: Eukaryota > Viridiplantae > Streptophyta > Pinopsida > Pinales > Pinaceae > Pinus > Pinus tabuliformis. The sequence continues at coordinate 777,301,151 of CM062811.1, forward strand.
ACCCAGCATCATCCTCTTAGCAAGGAAGCCCCTCTTCACCTCATACAAAGCTTATATCACCCAACAATCTGATGTTGTCTCAAGAAACCAACAGCAATTCCTTACAATATGCAAAATTCCAGCCTCTGGATCTCTGGGATGAGGGATCCATATATAGATATCTATAAGGGAGATGAGTTAGCTTTTGATTTGATTAGTGTCTTCCCTTTGATAGTTCTTGCTTCCACTTGGAGATTGAGGATCTCTTACTCATCCTTGGTTGAATTCAGAAAGGCAAGTGTCACAGGAGAAGTTTCTGGAAGTTTCCATGCCTCTCCACCTCGCGGAATGACACTGCCATTTGTCACTTCTAGCCCATTGCACCCCATAGAAGGGCTTTTTGAAATGCAACGCACCCACAGAGTGTATTTAGGTGAGATGCAACGCACTTTGCCTATGGAGCAGCTGAAATGATCCTGTTTTGACCAGTTCTGAGTAGTTTTTCATGGAGAACTTCTGGGAGAAGCTGTAATCAGTTGACCTTGTTCCTTTAGGGGTTAGAACAACACTTTTAGGGACTTAGGAGCCCTTGGTTTATGGACATTTCATGCTTGGGGTTGTAGTGCCAAAAATGTCTATAACAGTTGCCCCTAAAGCATGAGGTTATTAATCTTTTGATGTCGGGTGAAATGCTTTATTATGAGGATCCGAAGTTCTTTCAAGCTGGGAGGAGACCTGTAATAAGATACAATACAATACATTATCTTCATAATATTTTCATGATCTAGCTGAGGGAGGAATTCCCATGCTTAGCTTTATAAATTCATTTTCATGTACATAAGACAGACAATCGTCTGAGTGTACACTGATGATTTTGGTAGAGTCATCATCCCTTTGATTGGATGATTATCTGTGCAGCAATGATGTACATTTGATGTCTTTATTTCCCTGAATATATATCGCAGCCCGAATGGATGAAACTAGATCCAGGGTATTCAATCTCGTTCGATCTTCACTCGAAGTACAAGTCTATCCATGTGAGAGATGTTCTGGAGTCGAACACGGAAAGACATCGCCTGATTACCAGCCAATGATGTAAGTTGTTAACAGGCGCGAGAGGAATCACCGATAATGATAATGACCCTCAAGGTACTGCAATACAATTCACGTGGTGTGAATAAAGGACTTGGCGTCGAACACCACACAAAATCTTTCGGTCGAAGGCCATTGATGTAAACCTGTCGCCGGAAGTGAGAAACTTGCCATTGAGGCATGCAAGTTTCAAAGTATTGAACGGGGTGTTCCTAGATCGACTTCTTGGATAATGAGCTGATGTCGACAAAAAGTGATCCATCCCAGGAGGGCCTTAATGAATCCCACATCAATGACATGGAACGGAGCAAATTATTTTAATGGAGGTGAAAACAATCTGATGACATAAGGTTCAGGGTGGCGGTCATGAAAGAATGGAGTGTAAATGCATTGTAGTGGGTGAGACACAGGTGAATTCTCTGAATGACTTCTCTTGAACATATCAGCGAAACTGACATGATGGATTGGTAGCATTACCCCAAATGTGGATGGTGTGATGGGACCATGGTGATGTGACCAGTGAATGAAACAACCCAACCTGACTTGGATGCGGAGTGAAAGTGTCATGTTCAAGAGCGACTTGCTACCAACAAAGTTTCTTCAAGTTTTCTTCCCAATTTTCCCGAGTCATTGCTGACCAGTACCTATTTATTTTTGTCAAGCTTGAGGAGGATAACATATGCTTGTTCTATAATTTTCCCTTCGGGCAAACCCATCGCTATGTTTTAACGAGCCTAGCGATAGCGAAACTCGTTCTTGTCTGCTATGGACAAGTTTGTCGCTATTAAGTTTTAACGAGTTTAATGACAAAGATAACTCGGTCCTTTTCAATTTTAGAGAGTCTGAAAAGGAACGTAAAGTAAACTCCAAAATTCCTTTTTCGTCATCTAATCCCTTAAGTCCGAAAAAGTATAAAACAATACAGAAGGGATGAATTTTCGATACTTTTAACGAGCCGAACAAAACAAGCGCTCGATCTTTTTGTGTAATAATCCCTCAGGTCCAAAAATATTAAAATTTAGAGGAGGGATAGCACTTCTAGTCCCTTTAACGAGATGGAGAGGCCAATGGCTCGGCAATCTTTTCATATTTTACGAGTCAGTTGAAAAGAGCTTAAAGGAGACTCGTCTTTTGAGGAACGAGTGATAAAATTGGGTAGCAGCTCATTCCAGGTAAGGTTTGGAATGTTCCAATCACAGCAGTGTTACAAGGATGGCTAGTGAGATCACTCTTCGCAGCTGTTCCTCAAAAAGGGGTAAACAATCAAATGGAGGTGAATGATCGGCCAATACAGAGTGGAGATGATGATGAGAACACGACCAAGGCTTTTAAAGGCTGAAGTACTACATTCACGATGGTTATTTACCGGGAAATAGTTCATTTTTTAATGAGCTTAAACGCGGGGGGAAACATTTGCTCATGGCTTATGTTTATTTTTTAACGAGCTTGAACCATGCGCTAAAAATGCTCGATTAATCCAGTCGTATAATAAGAATGTCCCATTTAAAAATGGAAATTTTTAGAGTTTTTCCCCACATCCTTTCTTTATGCAAGTTAGGAAACGACCAATCCTACGAGTTTAAAGGGTTAGAGGACCTACAAATTTAAAAAAATAAATAGTCGCTCTTTGCTTGCATGCCAAAAGGTTTGCATGCCCCTAGGTATAAAACAGAGTTTTAAGGTCACCTTTCAAATCTCCATAAAAACATTTGTTTTATCATGAAAGGTCTACTTCTTTCAGGTCACCAAAGATTGTTCTATTCACAGTGCAAACAAAACACTTCTTCGGCGATGTCTACCGAAATAGACAAAGGTGAGACAATCCACTCACATAACTTTGACAAGAGAATCTTATTCCAGAATAACTCCCTCTTCCAATCACGGACGGGAGTACAGACCAGTCATATATCTCTCGCGGAAACCTACCTTATACCCGAAGTTTTCCTGCCAAAGCAGACCAGGGTGCATGCCCCCTCGGTTTCAGCCATGTTCCCCGAATCACTCGTGCTCATCGAGTGGACGGACTGGAGATTGATGAGACATTCCTTGTGTGAAAAGACCATTCAGGGATGGCATATGACTATTTGCTCTGTGTGATCCGGGAAATGAAAGTTGGTCTACGAGCTTGACCACTCTTCCTTCGTGCGAAAAACACATTACTCTAAAGAGTGAGGAGACAATCGCTCCCATGCAATAAATATAGTCTCGTCCAAGGAGTAGATTATAATCCAGGGGTCCTTGAACTACCATTATGTTCATGTGAACGGTTTTCCTTCTCAATGTTATGGGCACATTGGGAAGGATCCCTAACGGTCAACTGGTTCCTTTGTCAAAGCCTGTTAGATTTCTCATGTCAGGAAAAATCGATGGCGAACCAAGCGCTTTCCAAGCAGTCGAGGAAAGGATACTCACAGAATCCCCTTCATCTATGATGGTACCAACCATAACCATTCTATATACTTGAGCAATAATTCGGAATGGTACACTAGCTGGTAAACGGGGTCTGCCTAGTTGATTCCAGTCGAAGGAGACAACTAGGTTGCTTGGAGGTGGGACCGAATAGACGGCCGGGTACGACTCTGACGAACTTCCTTCCTGCGGTAAAGGAATGGGTAAATTGCCCCCATGTTCATCGGAGTCTGTGCTTACAAAAAGAATTTGGACAGTGTCATCCTTATTCTCTTCTGTGACTATATCATCTGAAGATGGAACCTCTGAAGGCAAGACCAGGTCAATTGCCGCCTCAACCTTTTGACTTTCATCTGGCATGGGTTCAGATGGTTTGTCTTCAATGATAGATGCTTCGGCCAACCACCTGAGCGGGTCAGCCGGCTTTTCAACTAGTGACGGACTCGGCAAGAGTTTTTTATATCCAGGAGGAAGTCGTAATGGTGAGACCGGACGATCGTCCAAAACTCTTTTAGCCTCATCTAAGAAGGGACAACGGTGGACGGCATGGTCGCCTTCGCACAGTTTACAAGGAAATCTATATTTTCCTTTTTGTCCTGGGGCTTCACTTTCACTAGTCGACGGTGTGCTTTCAACATGATCATCAGAGGTTGACGACACCGGGTTATGCAAACGAGGAGACCAGTCCCTTAAGATCCGAGGGATGCAAGGACAATCTCTATGGTAGTGGTCTCCTTTGCAAATGACACATGGCGATTTAGGCTTGGTCAGTGCAATGTGTGGATTTTCGCTAGACGACGCTCGGTTGCCCCCTTTCACTTTTGGCTCCTTCTTTTTCTTCTCTTTCTTCTTCTTTTCCTTCTTCTTCTCAGGTACTTGATTTTTGGCTTTACCAACCCCATCAAGTGAAGAAGAAGGAGGAGAGGAAGAATTGGAGGAAGTAGAAGGTTGGTGGGTAACTCTGGATTCGTCTAGTTGTTGACTCGATTGTTCAGGAATTGCAGTGTTCTGAACGACAGAGGTTGAGAAGAGCCATACGGGCAAGCCGATTGTCAATCCTGGAAGCGACAATGTGGCCATATGGGGTGCACCAACATCTCCCCAAGAGGAGAAGGGACTAGGATTTCCTCCAAGGGGAATTCCTTGGTTGGTGGGTTCCATTTTTCTCAACCTAAGATCAACGTAGGAAAGGGTGATGATTATTCCGTTTAAAATAAATTTTAGACGCTTTGACACAACTTGTTTTTTCAATTTTTAAGAGTCGAGAAAAAAAAAAAGATGACTCTAGTCGCCTTCAATTTTTAATGAGCCTAAAGTGACAAGTGCTCAAATGGACCTTTTCCGTTAAGGAGTCTGAAAAGGAACGAAAGGGACTGCTCTAAAAATCTAGGTAGAGGGATTACCAAACCAATCACAAAACTGCAGAATACTTTTTACGGTACGGCAGTCAATCTTCCCGAATGCTGTGTTCAGTGCATTACGTTCGATAGGGCGGCAGACACGGCTTCCTATGGATAAAGGATTAAGCCTATTGTGGTCTCCCAAAATATACTCGACGGTACGTGGGAGCACAAGTCCGTACTGGCACTTATCGTCTCAAAGTGGAGGAATCACCCAACCATCAGTGATAACAACAGTTACCAGGCTTTACGACGCCGAAATACGTCTCTAGCCTAGACATATAAATGTTGTGCGTTAGGTTCCAAAGCGTTGTTAGATTCATTGAATTTATTTTATAGTTGATCTTGTTTATGAAGTTTGCCTTTCAGGTTCACCGCCAGATGTAGATGTATAATTCCTAAAATGCAATCTAAGATGATAAACAATCTTTTATCTTCTTTGTGCAATGAAAATCCTAGCTACTAAGGAAAGAGAGACAATATTCTTTCACAAAGAGCAAAGAGCACACTCTAAATGCACTGTCCTAAATCAAACCAATCAAACAGTCTAAATGCAAATGCACATGCATGTATTTGTTTTCAGCTTTCTTAGTATGTGAATGGAAAAAGAAAGCTAATGCACAAATCTGAATTACTTTTCAAGCGACAATTACCAACAAGTTTCTTTTCGAAATCAAAAATGGAGACAATCACAACACTTTACGATTTGGAAATGAATACTTGCTTTCGACAATAGAAAAATTACAAATTCAGACCAAATACAATAGTAACAGGATAGTTGACTATCTACAGCAACCAAACTCTTTCCTATGACTGAAAATGACACTTGCAACACTTTCAAATCAAAGGACGACAGTACGATTACGTTACTTTTTGCAGAGGAGAACTGAAAATGACTCAACAAATACACAAAAACATTTACAGTTCTTTTGTACAAAGGAGGCGGAATAATAGCAAGGAAAAGGGATTTCAAATAGAGATATACTGATCACAGGCAGCAAAATTCATGAATAGAACTAGAAAGAATGAATCACAGAAACCAAAACTGAACAATGCCTAGTCTAGTCAGCGCACCTGTAACACAGGGAATTTGAAATGCAGCGCACCTACTACACTCGGGAAGTGCGCTGAATTTCAGATTCACGGAATAGTACCTGTGCTGGGCCAGAGACGAGACTTTTCTTGGGTTTCGGGTCATAGTTTGCAGTTCAGTTCATGGGTTTTGGCCGAGCAAATGGTAATCAGTAATGCAACAATAAGGGGTAGATCTAAGGAGGATCTAAGAGCTACCGCAAGGGGCAATCAGAGAGTTTGTAAATCAGTTGTTTAATTTATAAACAAATCCCGGAGATTGACTGAAGCGGCATTTATCTACTTTGCATTTGCATAGAAAATGCAGTTCGAAAGCTACCTGGCTCGACTTCAGGCTCCGTCTGTAAGTTTATAAAATAGACAACAAGGAAGATAAACAAACAAACTAATTCGTCCCCAGTGGAGTCGCCATTTTTTTACAGGGAAAAGTGTCTACACAGAACTGCTTATCCCACTAAGGTGTGATAGCTACCTTAGAAACAAACAAAGTAAAGCTACTTTCATTTTTCCTTTATGAAATATAGATGAAAGAAGAACAAAGAAGACCAACCTCTGTCTTGCGCTAATCTCCTAGTTCGATTCCTCTCTCTCTTGATAGTCTTTCGCTACCTGTTCCCTTGCACGCCCAGCTTCACAGAGTACCTGTAAGATCACAGTAGGATAGCACTATACAAGAACATGGATCTATAATCATAAACAATCTAGGATCAGATGTAAATTGACCATACAAATGCATAAAACATAAATGACACAAGAGTATGGAGGAAAACTTGAATAGCTTTTATTGATAAACAAGAAAGAGCCAAGGGGAGTTACAACCAGTTGTTCTGACCCAGCATCATCCTCTCAGCAAGGAAGCCCCTCTTCACCTCATACAAAGCTTAGATCACCCAACAATCTGATGTTGTCTCAAGAAACCAACAACAATTCCTTACAATATGCAAAATTCCAGCCTCTGGATCTCTGGGATGAGGGATCCATATATAGATATCTGTAAGGGAGATGAGTTATCTTGTGATTTGATTAGTGTCTTCCCTCTGATAGTTCTTGCTTCCACTTGGAGATTGAGGATCTCTTACTCATCCTTGGTCGAATTCAGAAAGGCAAGTGTCACAGGAGAAGTTTCTAGAAGTTTCCATGCCTCTCCACCTCGCAGAATGACACTTCCATTTGTCACTTCTCGCCCATCGCACCCCATAGAAGGGATTTTTGAAATGCAATGCACCCACACAGTGTATTTAGGTGAGATGCAACGCACTTTGCCTATGGAGCAGCTGAAATGATCCTGTTTTGACCAGTTCTAAGCAGTTTTTCATGGAGAACTTTTGGGAGAAGCTGTAATCAGTTGACCTTGTTCCTTTAGGGGTTAGAACAACACTTTTAGGGACTTAGGAGCCCTTGATTTATGGACATTTCATGCTTGGGGTTGTAGGGGGTTGTAGTGCCCAAAAATGTCTATAACACTAGGGTCGGGTGGTATGTAGAAGTCCCATACCTAGTTGGCTTATGCATTCATTAATAAGAGTTCCTTATCCTTGGTATTTCATGTGTAAATGTATTGGTTTATTTATGGACTTTATGGTTGTTGTATCCTTATTATTTCTGTTATTTATATGTTGGTTATAAGTATGTTTTATGACAGTGATGATGTATGGATCTCATCATGTTTTAATTTGTAAATGAATGAACAATGAAGATATGACCTAATATATGATAATGTAACTAATGTGATAAGGCATCAGTTATTCTTAGCGATTTTCAAATAAGTATGAGACCCCTATGATCAGATATGTTGTTATGACCTGTAGAATGCATATTTGTGACATTTTTATGAAATTCCTAGCATGGCTAGTAGGGTTCTAGTCAAGTCTTTGTTCAAGTATTTGCATTAGTATAGTTGTTTCGATGTAACTTTTCATTTCTAGAAGTTTCATGAAGTTCTAGGTAGTGACCTGAGACATAACCCTGAAAATGTGGCACATAATCTAGGGTCGTAGGCTCATAACTAGCTGAAAAATTCCCCAGTCGCTAGAATTCTCTCACTGTGGGAGTGACTAGAGGGCCCCAGTCACATGAATTCCCATGTCATGGGAGTGATTGAGGCTCTAGGATAGTAAAATGTCAATTTTCCTCAAGGGTTGGTCATGTGGAATGGTTGGTTGGCTCCTGAAGGTTCTGTAACATATGTAGAAAGTCAGATTGGTTTGGTTTTGTTGGTTCCACTTCCTTAATTTTACATGGGGATTTGAATCATATCATAGTAGCCTCTCATCACATGTTTACCCAGCAAACTGGTCAACTTGGGTAAATGTGGAGGATGGAGTCACAAAGTGGTATCTGAGCATGGTTCACCCCTTGGCATGGATGGGCGGTGTTTTGGTCATGCATTCATGTCGGTTACATATTTGTTCCTTATACTTGTGTTCTATGTGTTGTAGGTTTTAACCCCATACAGAAATTTCCTGCACACGAATACTAAAACACATAAAATAAACAATGCGAGAGCATAACACATAAAACACATATACACAAAGATTTTCCCCTGGATCCAAAAACCAGGACTACCAGCTTGATTTTTCATTATGTTCTTTCAATGTTACAATACATATTTATACATGCCGAAGCATCCAATACCATGGACCGAAAAACATCACGTCCAATACCATGAACCGAAAATCATCGCGTCCAAAAAACATGTGTGAAAATCATGCACAAAACCATAGGTGGGTCCGCCCAACCTAACATAGGGTCCAAAACCAAAATTTTCTGGGGCACCCCATAAAGTGGGGTTACGGGTGCCCTTCAAACCCCCTGTTAACTACGTGGAAAGAATATAACACAACCCAACATTCTCCCACTTGTTGTTTTCTTTCCATAGGGGGTCACAAGAGAGCTTAGTCATTTTCCCAACCCTGAAATGCCCATTGTCTCTCTACACCAAGAGAACTTCTCAGAGCTCACAGATTTTGTCAATGCATCTGCAGTATTCTTCAAAGTTTCCACCTTTACCAGCAACACCTTTTTGTCTTCTATCATATCCCTCACAAAGTGATATTGAACATCAATGTGCTTTGTCTTTGAATGATATGTAGGGTTCTTTGCTAAGAAAATTGCACTTTGTCTATCACAGTCTATCCTTATAGCTTCTTATACTAACCCCATACTTGAACACAATCTCTGCGACCAAACTACCTCCTTGCTTGCATGAGTGGCTGCCATGTATTCTGCCACTATAGTTGATAGTGCCACTAGAGATTGTTTCTTACTCATCCAACTTACTACACCTCCAAATAGGTTAAACACATACCCACTTGTAGATCTTCTCTAATCCAAATCTCTAGCCTAGTTTGCATCAACAAAGCCACGAATATCCAACACTCTGTCCAATCCTGGTCGTCCTTGGTAGCATAGACCATAATCACTAGTGCCATGCAAATACCTGAAAACCCGCGTCACTGCTGTCCAATGCTCCTTTCCTATTTTTGACATAAACCTGCTCAATACTCCCACTGCATGTGCAATGTCTGGTCTAGTACATACCATTGCATACATTAGGCTACCTACTGCACTTGCATATGGAACACGGGACATGTCATCTTCCTCTTCTTGTGTCTTGGGACATTGTTCAGCAGGTAACCTCACACCTACAGGAATAGGAACCTTCATCGGTTTACTATCCTGCATATTAAACCTCTGCAGTATTGTCTCGACATACTTCCTCTAGTTTAACCAGAGCTTCTTATTCGCCCGATATCTTTTAATTTCCATGCCCAAAATATAGTTTGCAGCACCAAGATCTTTCATGTCGAATTTGAAGGACAATTGGGTCTTCAAATTCTAGATAATTTCTTTGTCATTTCCAACCAGCAACATATCATCCACATACAAGACCAGATAAATAACATGGTCACCAATTAATTTAAAATACACATAGTGATCTGCTTTGCTTCTGGTGAAGCCGAGTCCCCGTATAAATGTATCAAATTTCCGATACCACATCCTTGGTGACTGTTTTAACCCATATAGAGACTTCTTTAACTTGCATACTAGTTCTTTCTTACCCTTCGCTAAAAAGCCTTCAGGTTGCTTCATGTATATTTCCTCTTCCAGATCCCCATGAAGAAATGTTATCTTCACATCCATCTGTTCTACCTCAAAATAAAAAGCAGTAGCAACAGATAAAAGTAATCTAATAGAAGTTACCTTGGCAACAGGAGAAAAAAATATCACCAAAATCAATTCCCGACACCTGGGAATAACCTTTTTCTACCAACCGAGCTTTGTATTTCTCCACTTTTCCTTCTGCATTTGTCTTCTTTTTGAACACCCATTTACTGCCAATGGGTTTCCTTCCAGCCGGCAACTCCACCAGATCCAAAGCCTCATTTTTGTGCAAAGATGCCATTTCATCAACCATGGCCTCTTTCCAGAGTTTTCCATCCTCTGAATCTACTGCTTCCTTCACAGTTCTGGGATCATCGTCAGTGATAGATAAAGAAAAATTTGAACAAAAAGCAGATGGACTATACCTTTCGAGCTACCTTCTTTCTCAAACTGATCTTCTCACAGCTGGAGTTTGTGGCTCTTCATCTTCTGATTCCTCCTCTGCTGTAGAATTTGATTCTTCCTCCTTTAGCTCAAACTCTATCTTCTCAAGTTCCTTTCGTCGGACTTCATGTTTAATAACATCTTTCACCTCTCTGAACACCACATCTTGGTTGTACACAACCTTCCGTGTGACTGGGTTCCAAAGCTTATAACCCTTTAAACCATCCTTATACCCAATAAAGATGCACTTTTCATATTTACTATCCAATTTGGTTCGTTTCTCCTTTGGAACATGTACATATGCATCACATCCAAATATCCTCATATATGAAAGAGAGGGTTTCTTACCATTCCATACCTCTTGTGGAGTCTTATCCTCCAATGTTGATGAAGGTGACCTGTTGACCAGGTAACATGCAGTATCCACCGCCTTTGCCTAGAATTCCTGTCCTAACCCAGCACCACTGAGCATGCTTCTTTCCCTTTCCATCAACGTCTTATTCATTCTTTCTACAACTCCATTTTTCTGAGGTGTATATGGAGTAGTCTTCTACCGTGCTATACCACACTTCTTACAGAATTCTTCAAATTCCTTACTGCAAAACTCTCCATTGTTATCTATCCTCAGCACCTTTATCTTCTTTTGTGTCTAGTTTTCCACCAGAGCCTTAAATTCTTTAAACCTGTCAAAGACTTCAGATTTGTTCTTAAGGAAATATATCCATGTATTCCTTGAGAAGTCATCTATAAATTATACATAGTACACAGACTTACGTAGTGATGGAACCTTCACAGGTCCAAACACATCACTGTTCACAAGTTCTAATATATGTTTTGCCCTCTTACTACTAGAGGGGAAACTCACCTGATTCTGCTTCCCATATACACAATTTTCACAGAAATCAAAATCTAGAGAGCTATTACTCATACCTTCTACCATACCTTTACCATGAAGTATCTGAAGGCCCTTTTCTCTAATATGTCCAAGCCTTTGATGCCACAGCATGGTCTTCTCTCCAGAGACCACTAGATTTTCTGCTCCACTTTCAGGAACCACAGAACTATTGCACCCATCAATAACAATGCTACCTTGTATCTTGTACAGAGTTCCAATCTGAACTCCTCGCATAAATACCAGTGCTTCCCGAAGAATCTCACAGGTATCCTTCTCGAAAACTATTTTTACACCTGCATCATCCGGCTTGCTAACAAAAATCAAATTTCTGGCTAATGCAGGAATATGTAGAACACCTGGAAGCATTCTAACCCTTCCATCTTGCAACTTCAACTTTACTTTTCCGCGACCAACGATTCTAACCTTCCTGTCATCCCCTAAGAAGACATCACCGCCATCATATTTCTCATACTCGCAGAACCACTCTCTATGGGGAGTGAAGTGAAAGGATGCACCTGAGTCAATCAACCATGCCTCATGATCTACATGTGTACTTGAAGAAGCCAAGTACACATCCCCACCTTCATCTGAGGTGGTTTTCACCTCTACAGAAGGAGCCTCATCAAATCCCTTTCCTTTGTCAGGAGCTTTAGATTTACAATCCCTTTTGCAGTGCCCTTCCTTTCCTCTAGCACACCACCTTTATAGGTTTTCTGGAGATTTAGATCTCCCACTCGATGACTTATTTTTGTTTGTGTTCTGGGTCTGCCCTCGTACAGACAAGGCATCACCATTTTAGCTCTCCATGTTTTTTCGTCTCATCTCCTTCGTCAGCAAGGATGAGACTATTTCATCAAAATGCAAGATAGTTGCATTGCTACCTATTGCAATAACCAGAACACAACAAACTAATGCACTTATCTTCATCTGAAATTTTAATATCAACAGATGCTAACTGACTTACCACAGTATTAAATGCATTCAGATGCTCTGTCACCGAGTCTCCATCTTTCATCCTCAGGTTATATAGTTTTTTCCACAAGAATAGTTTATTCACCAAAGACTTAGATTAGTACAAAGTCCCTAACTTGTCCCACAAAGCCTTCGCCGTAGCTTCCCCTGATACATTCAGCAATACTGAATCTGAGACACACAATCGCATTGTGCTCTTTGCCTTCCGATCCAAATTATTCCATTCTTCATCGGACACTCCCATTGGTTTAGTACTCGGATCTACCGTGATCCATTGGTCTTTATCCACCAACAGATCCTCCATCTTGAGTTTCCACAACTCAAAACGCTGACCATTAAATTTCTCGATCTTTATCTTTCCACTGCTCACCATCTTCTTTCACCACCAAAATCGATCTTGCAAATCTCCCACTGAACAAGGTCTACCATAGGCCCGAGCGAAACCCCTCAGCAACAAAGGCATCCCCTTGAAGCCAAAACATCTCTGATACCAAATGTAGGTTTTAACCCCGTACAGAAATTACCTGCATATGAATTCTAAAACACATAAAATAAACAATGCGAGAGCATAACACATAAAACACATATACACAGAGATTTTCCCCTGGATCCCAAAACCGGGACTACCAGCTTGATTTTTCATTATGTTCCTTTCAATGTTACAATACATATTTATACATGCCGAAGCATCCAATACCATGGACCAAAAAACATCGCGTCTAATACCATGGACCGAAAACTGTCGCGTCCAAAAAACATGTGTGAAAATCATGCACAAAACCATAGGTGGGTCCGCCCAACCTAACATAGGGTCCAAAACCAAAACTTTCTAGGGCACCCCATAAAGTGGGGTTACGGGTGCCCTTCAAACCCCCTATTAACTATGTGGAAATAATATAACACAACCCAACATGTGCTTGTTACATACGAATGGTGTTGGTCAGGGTCGCAGTTGTTTTGCCATGTGAAAGTGGATGGTATGTTGTTTGATGTGTTTATCATGAGTATAGGTTGGTTATGCATGTTAGTGTTTGTATGTATTATGTATGCATGCATGTCATACATATGTTGAGTATGCATACATTGATGTGGTTATAGTTGTTGTGCATGAGGTCATGGTATGTGGTCGGTATGGTAATGCATTGATAATGGTTGAAATGATGTTTATGTATTGTTATGATTATGTTTATACATGTGTTGCGCTAATCTCATTGATCTTGTAGATGAGATATCCTCCCTGAACTATACTGAGGTATGTTGATTATGTTTATATTTTTGTTTATCTGACATGGTATGCTTGGCAGGAAAGAGATCAAATATGACTAGAGAAATATGTTAGACTACAGTTCACGAGATTCTTCTTATGGATTAGATGATAGTGTCGTGTTAGGAACTCTTCTAACGTAGCAAATACATTGAGAAGTTTGAAGGCGAAAATAAGAAGTTGTAAGTCAGATAATGACAAAATCATCCAGGAACAGGAGAAACAAGCATAATTTAATGCAGTAATCCTTCAGAGTTTATCAGAATTACAGAGACAGAGACCACTCTGGATCAGCCATGGTTAGGAAGATATGACTAATGGGTCATATAGAAGTATATATCATGGTGGTCACAGGTCAGATAGGGATGACATGGTTAGAGATGGAAGGATTTTGGATACTTCAGATAGGAGAGGTGATGGGCACAGGTACTATTCTAGTTCTTGTTCTGACAGGCACTATGATCATCATCGTTATCACCCTTACAAGAGGAATGACAGGGGATACTTGCCATATGAGTTCAATAAATCTAAGCCACCTACCTTTGATAGAGATTTGAACAAACCGGAGGATGCATAGGCTTGGTTACTTGGGATGAATAAGTTATTTGAACTGCATGATTACACAAAGAATATCAAGGCTAGAATAGTTATCTTCAGCCTCAAAGGGAAAGCATACATCTGGTGGGAAGATGTGAAGAGAGTTAGAGACATCAAAACATAAGACTTAAGTTGGCATGACTTCAAGAGACTTTTTAGGAAGAAATACTTGTCAGAAAGGTACTATGATAGAAAATTCAAGGAATTCTATGAGCTTAAAATGGGATCGATGAAATATGAGGTTTATACAACCAATTTCCTAGAGTATTTGAGGTATGTATTGTATCTTAAATATGAGAAAGCTGAAGTTCATAGATTTTTTAGTGGATTTCCATTAGCTTTTAGAGATCAGATTGAGTATGATGAGCCTCAGTCGCTTAAGGAAGTTATTGGGAAGTTGAAATACTGTTATGAGTAGTCAAAGTGTAAGAATGAATCTCAGTAAGGATGGAAAGGAAAAGATAAAGGTAAATTTAAATGGAAGTTGAAAAGAACAAGGCCTCATAATATAGAAGAGAAAGAAAATGTTGCACCATACAAGAATTTCAACGTAGCTAGACACGGACATGGGTCACAACAGTAGAATAGAGGTGATGGTACAGGATGATTGGAGTGTTGGACATGTGGTAAGGAACATCTTAACATAGCTTTTCCATAGAATCAGGGTGGTAGGCCTCAAATTTATAGTGCATAGGAGGTGTATACAATTGGGAATGTTGGGCAAAGAATTCCATGAATTTATGCAGCACTAGATAAAAAGCAAGCATAGCACTAGGAAATTGTTATCGAGATGGACAGTAAGCTTTGTGATCAAGTTGTTTCCATTTTTATTGAACCTAGATCTAATAATAGTTATGTTAGTTCTAACTTGGTGGATAAGTGTGGTTTGAATAAAGAAGTGCATGCAGAATCTTGTTTAGTGTAGTTGGCTATAGGTACAAAGAAGAGAGTGTGTAATTGGGTAAGAGCTTGTGCATTTGAGTTGAATGGTATGCCTACCTCAGCACATTTGAATGTATTACCATTGGGATCATATATTATGCTTTTGGGTATGGATTGGTTGTTTCTACATAGGACCAAAGTGGATTCTTATGACAAGGAAATTAGGTGTTTGGATGACAATGGATAACGGAGGATCTTGTAGGGTAAGAAGAAAGCAACATTAGTTACAATGGTGATAGTTATGTAGGAAAAGTGCAGTCACAGAAAAGGGTGTGTGTTATTTGGAGTGCATATTTCTAGTGATAAAGGTAAGTATGTTGAGGAAGCAAATGTATTAAGTAGGTAATTGATCTTGCAGCAATTTCAAGATGTGTTTCTAGCAGAGATTTCAAAGTTACCACCTCATAGAGAATTGTACTTTTCCATTGAGTTGCTACTAGGGGCAGCACCGGCATCAAAGGCAACTTACACGATGGGAACACCCAAGTTAATAGAGCTAAAGTTACAGTTGAAGGACATGTTTGACAAGGTAGTTGAAAAAACTGACCATCAAGAATAGGTTCCCGTTGCCGAGGATTGATGACTTGTTTGATCAGTTGAAGGAGCAACAGTGTTCTCAAATATTGATGTGAGATCTTGATATCATTAGGTACGCAATAAAGAAGAGGACATTTACAGGACAAAATTTCGTGCCATGTATGGGAATTATGAGATTTTTGTAGTTCCATTTGGTTTGACTAATGCTCTAGATATTTTCATGTGCTTGATGAATAGTGTGTTGCATTCCTTATCTGAACAAGTTTGTAATTGTATTCATTGATGACATCTTGATATATTGTAAAAATGAGGAAGAGCATGTTGAGCACTTAGCAACAGTTTTGAGATTATTGAGAGAGAATCATATGTATGCCAAGCTTAGAAAATGTAGTTTCTTTCAGATATAGGTGAATTAGTTGGAAATGTTGTTTCCAAGGAAGGCATAGTAGTGGATCCAAAGAAGATAAGAGCTATCATGGAGTGGGCATCTCCTAGAAACGTGGATGAGGTAAGATCATTTATGGGGCTAGCAGGCTATTATAGGAGTTCATCAGGAACTTCTCCCAGATTGCATATCCTATTACATCATTGCAGAAGCAAGGAAAGAAATTTGAATGGACAGAGGAATGTGTAGTAAGTTTTGAGCAGTTGAAGCAGTTGTTGACAAATTTTCCAGTGTTAAAGATTGCATATCCAGATAAAGAGTTTGTGGTGTGCACAGATGCTTGCAAGAGAGGACTTGGTGGATTACTTATGCAGGAAGGAAAGGTAGTGTGTTATGAGTCATAGAAACTAAATGAGCATGAGCATAATTATCTGACACAAGATCTTGAGTTGGAAATGCTCATTCATGCTTTGAAGATGTGGAGACACTATCTTCTTGGCAGGTAGTTCAACTTGATGAGTGATCACAGTGGATTGAGGTACCTATTTCCTAACTGAAACTAAATTCCAGACAAACTAGATGGTTGGCCACAATCATTGAGTTCGACTTTGAGATCGTGTACATAAAGGGTAAGGAGAATAGGGTTGCAGATGCTCTTTGTAGGAGAGTGCTATTGAATCATATAGCATCTATTATTTCTTATGGGAAATACTTACAAGTTCATATCTTACAGGAATTTTAGCAGGATGATAGGTACATGGAGCTTATGCATAGGCTACAGCAAGGTACAGGTGATCAGGATGTTGGACTATCATCTTATTGTTGAAGAATCTAGGGAAATTATAGTTAATGAGATTATTCTAGGCATGATAACTATTTGTGAGGTTTTTTTCATTTTTTCTTATTATTCCAATCTTCACTTATTATTATTAGAGAGTGTATTCGTTAGTTCATCAAATAGATACCAAAGAAAAGAGACAAGAACACAAGATGTTGCCATCCTGTCATGGTCAAAACCTCTCCCTCTTGGAGAGGAAAACCCACACAAAAGATACTTATAGAGATTCTAATTGACGAATACCAAGATCGTGACCCTTGACCTACTATGTCACTCCAAGACCAAGACATCAATCCTCTTCTTACTACTAAGATCATCATGAACATTTTTTCTTCACCTTGATCATTATTCTTGTACCTTCACTGAGATGATTGTTGTAACATATCTCCATCTTCATTAATTCACTCTTACTGATATCATCATCATGTCAACTAAGTCTCTATATTGACCTTGTCTTCATTGAGATCTCAACTGTGTTTATGCGATTACTGTGAACATGTCGAGAGTGCATTTCATGACAAGTATGTTGAGACTATGAGTGCAACTGTGTGATCATCATGATCCTACTTATGCCAAGATAGTAATATTAATATTACACCTAGAATATATGTTGAGACAGTGAGGTTTCCCGAGATATTTATTATCATATATATGCAAAGACTTCTAGGAGATAGGTCCACTGATACTGTGATAGTGTTCTTCCCTACACTAAGATATTTCCTACACCAATACTGGAATCATGATGATCATCCAAGAAATGTAGAGCCATTGTACTCGCTAAGATCCTGAACCACTGTGCTTATACTTGACTGAGATTCTGAGCCACTATACTTTACCGAAGTTGCCGATCTATCTGGAAATCCTTGACTGTAATTCTGAACCATAATGCCTATTTATAGTGGTTATGTCTTCCATATTTAGCTGGCGTGTTAATGTGAACTGATGTGTCTCCTTTATTGAGCTGACATGACATTTATATATTCTTTGAGGCTGACATGACTATCTTCTTCATTGTTTAGCTTGCAGACTTCTTCTTGTGCTTGTCTTGGAGGATTGTGCTTGTCTTTGAGGGACACTTGTCATTTCTATAGACTCATATTTTTCTCATGCTCAAGAAGAGATTATTAATACATGGCATTGACTCTTTAACTTATCCTAAGTCTCTCAATAAATAAATAAATAAACCTCTTTCTCATGAATCCCATGCAGCAAGTCATAATAAATTCATTTTCTTATAAATCATAATTACAATGTCATGAAGATCGAACCTAGTTACACTTTCTTCAACACTTACAGTAGATGGTTTAGTCATATTTAGGGATAGGATCTATGTGTTCAATGATAGTCAGCTCAAGAAGATTGTCTTGAGAGAGTTTCATGTGAAACCATATTCTGGTCACCCAGGATATCAAAATACAATGAAAGTAGTGAAGAAGTTTTATCATTGGCCGAATCTAAAAAAAGGACATGGTATAATTTGTGGCTAGATGCTTGGACTATCCACAGCTAAAAGAAAAATGTAAGCATCTGGTTGGATTAATACAGTTGATTATAATTCCATATTGGAAGTCAGAGGTAATTTCCATTTTCCAAGGACATCTAGATAGCATGATTCCATCATGGTTGTGGTGCACGGGTAGACAAAGGTAGCGCACTTCATTCCAATGCATTCTATTTATTTAGCTAGTGATGTAACATGGGTATTCATCAGATATGTGGTCAAATTGCATGGTGTTCCAAAGAATATTTTGTTACAAAGGGATGCTAAGTTCACTTCGAAGTTTTGGAAGGAGTTATTTGCAGGATTGTGGATATAGTTGGCCTTCAATACAACTTATCATCCACAAACAGATGGACAAATAGAGAGGGTCAACCGGATATTGGAGGACATGTTGAGGATGTATGTGATGCATCAGCAGAGGAGATGGGAGGATTATATACCATTGGTTGAGTTTGCCCACAATAATGGTTACCAAGAGTCACTCAGGATGTGTCAGTTTGAGGCATTGTATGGGCAGAGTAGCAATACTCCCATCAGTTGGAGTGACCCAGTGAATAGGGTATTGATAGTACCGTACATGTTGGCAGAGATGGAACAGGAAATGTAGGTAATCAAGGAGAATCTGAAGGCATCACAGGGCAGGAAGAAAATTTATGTAGATCAGAATTGGTTGTTTAAGGATTTTTAATTTGGGGAACATGTGTGTTTGCACATCAAGCCGAAGAAGAGCTCCTTGAGGATTGGATCATGTGCCAAGCTAGCACCTTGGTTTTGCATACCTTTCAATATTCTTGAAAGGATTGGACTAGTAATCTATCGACTTGTACTGCCTTTGAAAGTGAAATTCCATGATGTTTTCCATGTGTCATTGCTTAAGAAGTATGTTGAATATGTTGATCATGTGATTGACTAGCCCATATTGTAGGTGCATCCATATGGAGAATTCCATCTGGAACCTCATTGTATATTGCAAAGAAAGATGCTCATGCTTCGGAACCAACAAATCGAGCAAGTTAAAGTGTAGTGGAAGCACTTTGGGCCCAATGAAGCTACATTTGAGATGGTAGATAAGATGCGGGCTATCTATCCTTCACTATTCGTGGGTTGATGAAATTTTTCGGTATATGTTTTGGTGTGATGTTCTGGTATATGCATATATGTATATGGATGTAAATAGCACCATGAGTTTTGTTATAAAGCTCCAATAAGCGGTATGGGTGTCATGTCATTATGGTTGTCATGCTGTTATGATGTCATGTCAGTTGTTTCTCAATAGGTTGATCATTGTACATACTACAATCAGCTAAGTTATAAAGCTCAATGGGTTGTACGTTTTTCTTAATTTTGTTGGTTGTAGGTGTCGTTGTGTTGGAAAATTAGAAAGGCAGTAAAGATTCTCGATCTTGATAATTAATTGTAATGTTTCTTATTATTATGATTATTTATATCTTCTTTCTTTATTTCATCAAGCAAATACCAAAAGTAGCAGCACATAAAACATTGAACACAAGATGTAGGCACATGCTAGGCAAAACACACCTCGAGGGGAAAACCTAGTCAAAGAAATTCTTCCTTTCAATAGTATTCTTTGAGACTCTTCACCCTATACCTTGACCAGACCTTCCCCCCATACCAAGTCAGCCTCCAAAAGATTGACCTCTTCCTAGTAACTTCGACTATGCAGCAACTTGCAGTACTCAGCAGCTTCCAACAGTAGTCCAACTTGGAAGACTTCGATCTCCTAATCCATAGCACAAAACAAAGTGAGACCACCACCAAAATTTTGATTTTTCTCTTCTCCTTAGGCTCCCCCAAACTCTCATTCACTTCAACTTCCTGGCAAAAAACTTTCCTAGCTTCCTACTTCATACTTCTACCCATCAAATAGATTTTTACACTTCCACCCAGAAGAGAGAGAATGAGATGTGTTTCTTGAAATGAATTCGATGTGCTTACTTTTATAGCCTTCTTGGGCTTTGAGTCAAATATGAATTATGGAACCTCCACACCATGTCAGCCTAAGGACCCATTACATGATTCAAAGCCCAAGAAGGGTCTCTTTAATTGTACAATAATTCTATAGACTCAGAATAAATCCTAGAAGTCCTCAATGGGGACTTTGACCTAAAACATGGTGACCCAAGAATGAAACACATGTTTTAATAAGTCACAACAACAATAATAAAAATTATTTTCTTTATTCTTTTGACAAGTACATTACATAATGACTCAAGTACATTATTGAAGACCATAATAGTAACGTTTTCCAACACGTTGGACACCGAGGATGGTGTTCCCCCAAGGGGGAGGGTTTTGTAACAGCCCTGGTGAAAATTTAATGTAAATAAAGTTAATAAAGGAAAAATAATAATCATCGTCATGGGACACGTAATCCAAGCTAATTGTTGGGAAAAAATATCCTAGTGTGATTGCTCATTTGGTTTATTATGGCTAAGGAAATTGGCAAAGGCAATGGAAAAGGATTTTTCCAACACTCCCTCTTAACTAGGGAGGTATTCATAATGTACATATACAATCGATTATCTCAAACTCTATGAACCATGAAGAATTTTAGGCACTGCAATGCCATGGACTAGATTCCTGACCAGGGAAATCTATCCAAGTGGGACTAAGATTGACTCAATTTTTCAACCCCTCTAAGTACCATCATGCTTACTTGCTAACCATCAACCCAAAAATTTAGGTGTGTATCCAAAACGGAGCTCTTTGATTAACACTACCTTTCCAACATCTAAACATCAACACAATGTGTCAGCCAGATGTCCTCTGAGGCAATGCTTCACTCACAAAGCCTCAAAACCCCTTGATACAGTAGATCAATAATAAAGAGTCTCTCCCAATCAAACTGATTGGTAACCAGCATGCTATCAAATCCTTCAAGAGCTTTACTTGTACAAACACAACCCCAATCAATAATATACTTTCATATGTACATAATCAAATACAAACCTCCGGGGTACTATAGACAACAGATGTTGCTTCAAAACTTTCCATAGTAGGACTATCAACCAAATATTTGACAAAAGATTCCTTGATCATATGCTTTCCTTCCTACTTCATATGGAACAACATATTCTTCAACCAGATCCTACTTTCCTTCTTTTAGCGGCACTTCAAAATGCATTCTCCAATTTCCTTTTCTTGTTCATGGCCCTCACTCAGACTTACAGTTGTTAGTCCTTGTCTAGTGCATGACACATGAAAAAAATAACCATATCTGACACTCCCTCTCAACCAGTCAACCAGGAATCACCTCTTTATCCGGACTCCCTCTTAATCTTAGGGAGATCTCTTCTATGCGTGCTTCCTCCGGGAGGTTAGCTTCTTCTTTTTTGACATAGGAGAATATTTATGTGGCTTCCACCAACCATTTCATCAAATTTATCGTCAACCTCTTCATGATTTTCATATCAAGCATCTTCACCAAGTTGAATATTATGTAACAGCACAGATTTCTTTTCACATCGAGCATCTTCACCAAGTTAAATATTGTGTACCTGCACAACTTAGATAGAAAGCACAACCAAAACTATAGAAGCATGATGTTAGCCATATCAAAAACACAGAATCATTTCAAGGCTTCATTCATATCAGATACCCAGACTTAATTATAAACAAGAGACATATACTCTTCAACATATCGTTAGGGACTTTGTCATACACCCTAAACTACTTCATAACAACAGTCATTCCATCTAGGGTTTCAAAATGTCTTCCAAAGGTATGACATACATTACTACAACATATAGCAAACCATAGAAACCATTCACACAAATATAGATCTTCTAACAATCTTTCAAAGCATATATGTTAGACTTCTCACTAGGGATTCGTACAAATCCTAGATTTCATACAAACAGATCCATCAAAGTCAATCACAACTTAGTCATTATCCTGACCAACTTTCACTAGGGTTAGTTCCAAACCCCTAGATTTTCAGTCAACCATCAATCAGTCACTATCATGACCAACTACCACTAGGGTTAGTTCGCAAACCCTAGATTTCCAAGCAATCATCAAACTCAACCAAAAATTCCAATTTTAACAATCTCTTCAGGAATTTCAAATTAGCATATAGTTAACATTCATTGGAGGTTTCTAATTCAACTAAGGTTTAACTCCAAAACCCTAAAATTCACAAATTCACCAATATCTATACAAATCTCAAATCATCATATTCCAATAATTTACTTTGACTAAGGTTTAATTCCAAAACCTTAGAATTCCATTTCACGGACTCAGCAATCATTACATACATAAATCTCAGATTGTTATATTTCACACTAGATAATGTCACTACTAGTATTTAACTGCTAAACCCTAGATTTTTATTTCCAAAAATCCCTTAATAGATTTCAGATTGTTATATACTAGATATTTTTACTTCACTAGGGTTTAGCTACAACACTGTAGATTTTCATATATCGTCACCCTAGAATCTTTGACAAGTACTTCCATTAAATCCTAAAACTCATGGCCATTAATGACTAGGTCAACACATATCTAGGCATTCATAACCATTCATAAGCATATCATATGTCCAACAACATTAATACATCTTGACCTAGATGAAACTAGGATTTCAACCAAAAGGACATATCTATATATGCCTATATTTCATCATCATGCAAATATATTTCATATCATGTGTTAGTCAAACTCAACTTTACAACAATATCAAATAAGATTTAGACACACAATTATTTCAATTATACTTGG
This sequence comes from Pinus tabuliformis, assembly GCA_031772625.1. NCBI lineage: Eukaryota > Viridiplantae > Streptophyta > Pinopsida > Pinales > Pinaceae > Pinus > Pinus tabuliformis. The sequence goes on from CM062811.1 coordinate 777,324,342, forward strand.
GTTTGATCAATCAACGCACACATACTAAGTAAATCAAATCTAAGACAATATAAGGGACTTGCTCACATATTCCACCAAACCCTAATAAGATAGGGTTCCAATGTAGAACACACATTCCACCAAACCCCAATGAGCTAGGTTTCCAATGTAGAATTACACATTCCACCAAACCCCAATGAGCTAGGGTTCTGTTAGGGTCCTATATTTCATAGGAGGAGTTGTTTTTACCTGGTGATTTTATATTTGAAAAAATGTAAATAATGTTTCATGTTTGAAATTTATTTCCAAAAGAAAAATATATATATATATATATAGAGAGAGAGAGAGAGGGAGAGAAAAAGAAAAATAAAATAAATTGTTGGGGATAGAAAAAATAGAATAAAGAAAGAAATGAAAGAAAAGAAAAGAAAAAAAAAAAAAAAAACAAAGAAAAGACAAGACAAAGGAAAAAATATATGAAAAATGTCCCCCTAGGTGAAAAAATCCAAATGCCATCAAAAAAAGTAGATATACATGAAGACCTTCACTTAGAACTGTTTGTATATAAGTGTGCATCTTTTTTAAATGCCACTTAGAAATAAATTGTTCATTTAATCATGTTTTCTAATCATGATTAAACTCGATCCAATAGGTTAGGTTAGGGAGATAAATCAACCATCTAGCTTAATATTGGTTGAAATGGTTAATTAGAATAGAGAAATGTTAGCCAAACTGCCTAAATTTGGCTAAAGTTCGATTAAGTATTTCAATAAAATTTCATATTATTTTGAATAGGAAAAATAATAAAAAGGCTTGCAAATCAAAATGCGCCTTTAGAATAGATTAATCATGCTTAGGATAAATTAATTAGGTTTAGAATAATTAATCATGTTATTTAATAACAATTAACAATTTGTAACAAGGCATCTGGCGCTCAAATTTTTGTTTTATGATAAAGTTGAAAACGACAAAATTGATTTGCCATTATGTGTTATGATTGGCACATGATTCAACGGCCGCAATCTACCCTTCCCAGATCAATGGCAGGGGATCATTTTCGGCCCCCCAGTGAATCCTGCTGTTATTGGTTGGGTGGAGGGGAGGGGGTCCAAAAACCAATAATTAAATCCCCAGGCCCCACGCTACGTGGCGGCCACTCATGACTTCATACCCCCTGCCTAAAACCACATATCACCCCCCCTTTGAAAACCACCTTTCTCTCCTCTAATCCCACTAACAGTCCACTACATCAACTCTTGTATCCTAATCTCCGCTCCCATCATCACACCACCTATCTCTCCCTCATTCACCTATCAACATACTCATTACACAATAAACTTGTTGCATTTTCCCGTTGTGGTTAAGTGTTTAATCATTTATTCCCCAATCCACCCATTCTTTAATGGATCTGTATTCAATGACCACCAATATGATCATTATAAATAAACCCTGTTATACCCGTGTGGTACTCCTTTTCATTATTTGGTGTTTGATTTACAGGTACTGATCTCTGATATTTCATTTCGTGTCCACCACCAGCGCCTGTCATTTCCTGCAATTCAAGGCTAAAATTACCCAGCTAGGTAGCGTTCAGATCGAGTCTTTGTCCTCCCTTTTGTCTTTCCACAATTTACAGACATGGCACCCAAAGGAAAGAGGAAATATTCCAATCTCAAACCAAATGATGAAAACCATATGTCCTCTGCCACCTCAGACCTTGTAATGTCCCTTAATACTAAATAATAAACAAACAAACAAAAAATAATAAAAATAATATATAATATAATATAATATTAAATAAATAAAAAACAGTAATAGTAAATAAATAATAAATAATAATAAAACAATTTAATTACATGCTCTGAATAAATATAAATAAGAAATAAAACAAGAAAACGGTAAAAATCAGTAAAGCTATCAAAAAGTAAAAACAAAAGAATAAAACAAGAAAGCAGTAAAGTTGCATGTTGACACATGGAGTGTGTGCATGTGGTTCCCCTTCCAATGTTTGCTCTATTTAATAGATGGGGAGGAAGATGAGAGGCATTCCATCATTCCAAGATTCTATCATTCATTCTCTTGGCATAATAGTGTTCTAAGGCAGAGGAGTCATTGGAAGTAGTACGTTGATTGAGGGCTCGGGGGTGGCTAGTTGTAGCAAGTTCTTGCGCAATTGAGCCTACGGTTGGGTGGAGAGTTGTCCCCAAAACCTTGTTGCCGTTACCAGATGTCAACCACAGGTAGCACAGGTAAGTGCTACTCTGATTTGAAATTGATATTAATTAGAAACCTAATTACATGTTTAGATGAGAGGCATTCCATCATTCCATGATCCTACCATCCATTCTCTTGGGAGAATAGTGTTGTGAGACAAAGGATACCCTGGCAGTAATATGTTGATTGAGGGCTTGGGGGTGGCCAGTTGTAGCAAGTCCTTGCGCAATTGAGCCTATGGTTGGGTGGAGAGTTGTCCCCAAAACCTTGTTGTCGTTAGTGGACGTCAACCACATGTAACATAGGTAAGTGCTACTCTGATTTGAAATTGATATTAATTAGAAACTTAATTACATGTTTATTTTTGGCTATTGCAGACCTCGACCATTTACCCTTGGTGGACCAGTATTACGAAATTGATGATAGTGAGTGTGAATTTGACTTGTTCAAATTACACCATTCGTTGAAGCAAACTTATATGGACCAAGGGGATGACATCAATCTCTCGAAATCCCAATTTACCATGTTTATGTTTCCACAGGTCCACCATTTTCCTGATTTCATCATATGGTGTCAAGCTAAATATAATCCAGTTCAGAGAACCATTGTGGACCAGAATGGAGACATTATGGTCACTATTTCACCAGAAACCATAAATCAAATGTTATTAATTCCTAAAAATAATTCTCTCAGTCGGTTTTTTTTAGCTTCTCTAATGGATCTATATCATAAACTCGCTTTCCCTTAGAGAGCACAAACCTTTGAGATTTTCCTCCTAAAGGATGCTCAACTTCCCAACAAAAGTCCCCCCTATCTGGCTTCCATGTTCCCATAAAAAAAAACTAAACAGGGTACTAGTCAGACCAATGGGTGGATGAGCCTATTCTAGGTTTTCTTTCCATTTTTCTATGGAGCATAAGCCAACATTCATATTTAATTTTAGTCACTTTTTGTCTCATAATATGCATGAACAATTGATGAATATCACTACCGAAGGCATGTTCAAGTATCCATCTATATTAGCTTACATGTTCCTTTTTTAGCAAGGTGACAAATTTACAATAGCATTGCAAAAGAAAAATGATCAAGGAGTCAGATAGTCAATAATATAGTGGACCTCATTGGTGAGAAGAAATTAAATAGAGTTTAGTTTTACAAATTTCATAGACATTTTTATTCATACAGCTACAGGGCTTCTCAATAGTCAGATTGAGCCAAGCATCAATTCATAAATTAAGAGGATTTTTCACCTAAGTGAGCAGGCCAAAACTGGAGACTCGTATCTGTACTAGAGCTATACAGAAATAAGAGTATATGGGTGTGAAATACCCCTATATAAGTTACCCAAATATGTTCTAATGAGGATATTTTCTCTGGAATATATTAGGGAAATGATTAACATGGATGAACTCCACTTTGTTTCGGGTAAAATAAAATCACAGTTTAAAATTAAGTCACGGGCGGGACCTTTTATATGTAATAGAAGAGAAATAGGGAATGAGGCAGATTTAGTCCTCAAACAAATGAATTTCCACCTGAGTTTCACCTGGTCATATGACCCATTCGGTATAATTTCTAATTTATGGGTGGAGCACAAAACCACACCTTACAATCATACCCCCAGATCAGAGATCGAGATATTCATTAATCAAGACCAGTGTGAGGAAAACACACTACAATAATTAGAGGAGAAGACTCTATCAATAGCCACCTACCAAACTCCAATGCCTCAAGAGAAGCAAACAAAAATACAAGGGGAATAAAGATCTTCACCAATTACAAAAATCAATTCCAAGGAATTCATTATTTTACAGAAAATGATTTGAATTGGATCCTAAACACTATCTAAGTTTTCATGACTATTTCAGATTATGTCAAAAAAATTCAAGTCTTATGGATGGTGAGCTTATCTGGAATAACCTCTAACAGTGGCAATTTGTGGTCAACACGAAACAACGAGGACCCTCGGTCAAGCGTGCAGACCGTTGGCCCATGGTGACTGCACGCTGGCACAAATTGACAAACGGGAGGTTAGATCCAGAAACAGAGGTGGTTTTTGATACGCAATTAGAGCTAATTGCGTATTGTAGGGCATCCCTCTCAGTGAAGGAAAGCCCCAATCACCCGGTCATGAGGAAAAGCATAAATCCGTACGAAAATCGTTGATTCTGTCAGAAGTAGGGTCCCACACTAAAACCAACAAGATATCGGAAGGTATTCAAGGTGGTAAGTAGTTTTGACTGAGTCCCGCCCAATGCCATACATCAAGTGAAATGTGTCCAGCAGATGAGAGAGAAAACCGCCCGCATCAGACAGGTAAACACCGTGCGACTTGCTCACCTGATATGAAGGATGACCGTAGGATCTGGGGGACCAGATTGACGACGGAGATTCGTCCTGATGACTGACTGGATTTGACAGGTTAAAAAGCAAGATGACAGAGGATTTGAAGTCCGACATGGACGATGAGTTGGAAAACAGAATTAATGGCCATTCGAGTATGATTCAGGGAATCTGACACCCGATTCGTTAGCAAACAGGTGGCCATCTCCTTGCAAGGCGTTACCCAGCAATGATGACATAGAGAAGAGGGATTCGAACGGACTGAGGATAGGGAAACTAGAAGGCTGGTAAGCATAAACGAACAATCACAAGCAGACTGGCTTTAAAGCCATGAACTGATAGAAGCAGAGCAGGCAAGAAAGAAATGAAGAAGACAAACAGAGAGGCAGTGACAAAAGTTATCCATACGTAGCTAGCTAAGAACAGAGAAGAAGTCAAGCTGACCTGAAGGCAGCATCGAGCCAGACAGAGCCAGAGTAGAGTCAAAGAGTCTGTGTACTCCAGAAGGCTTGCACGGGTCAAGCAAACTCCTTGATAGAGGCTTGTCATACTACTGTGACCTTAAAGGTCGAGAATCAGTAAGGAGAGTCTGTGTACTCCAGTCCTACTGATCTTCATTTGTTTAGTGAGACTCAATCTGAGTCCATTGTTGTAAAACACTGCTTGAAAACATAATAGAGAGTCCACCACTAAAAGGTTGGACCTGGAGACGTAGCCCAGGAGCATTGGGTGAACTCCTTATTTGTTGCATTTTGCATGTTTGATTGTTATGTTTTTCTATGATTGCCTCAATGTCTATGTATTCTAGCAATCTTACAGATCCGTTGCATAAGTAACATAGGCACATCCAAGCACATGAGTCTGTAATACCTTTAATTTCTTCATTCTAGATAAATTCCAGATCAAGTGGTATCAGAGCATTCAGTTGTTAAGGTTAGACAAGCTTGTGTTGGATTTTGTTGTTGAATGTTAACTAGATCAAAGCTTAAATTAAGAGAAGGAGAGTTGGTTGAAGCTAACCCAGAAATTGGAAGAGGCTATTCTAAGAGGAAAATGTCGGAAGAGAATCCCTTGGAATCAGACTCCCGGTTCATGGATAGTTTTATGACCATGAAATCCATGGTGGAGGAAATGTATAGAGAATTCAGGAAAAATAAGGATGAAGATTCATCCCACTCCAAACAAGACAAGGGAGTAGAAGAATCCCTCCTCCGTGACCACTCTAAAGGCAAAGGGAAAGAAGAAACATTTCTCACCCCTCCTAATAGCCCTGATAATAAAAAGAAAGCATCGTTGATTAAATTAGATGTTAAATTTGATTTACCAATATATGATGGAGAGTTGAATGCAGAGAAGCTGGATAACTAGATCAGACAGATTGATGTTTATTGCAGAGTACAGAGCATCGGCTCAGACAAGATTAAGATTTAGCTAGCCAGTCTACGCCTTGGAGGCACTACCTTGGTATGGTGGGAGGCAGGACACAAGCTGACATGAAGAAACATGGTAATATTCTTTCTGTCTGGAGTGAATTTGTTTCTGCAATCAAAAAACAGTTCTATCCACTAGCCTATATGCAGCAAGCCATGATGAGCTGGCAAACTCTTCGCCAATTGAAAGGGAAAAGTGTACAAGGTTATACTCAAGAATTTAGAAAGAGAGCTTTGATTTTAGGAATTTCATTAGACTCACCTGAGACTCTGTTGAAGTACATAGGTGGTCTACACAGCTACATGAATCACACTATTCTCATGTTTAATCCCACTAGTATAGATGAGATATTCGTTCAGGCTACACATCTAGAAGCCAGAGGTAAGAATGGGAACCCAGAAGTTGGGGGATCATCCAAACCCACTGCAAGCAAGAATAAGGAGAAAATAAAATAGAAATGGAAAGAAAGGAAGACAAATATTGTACAGAAGAACAAGTCCTCATGCACTCACTGTAAGAAGGATGGGCATGATGATGAACATTGTTGGATTCTGCATCCGGAGTTGAAACCCAAGAAAAATGAGGGCAAGAAGAAGAGAATTGTTGTAGCTATTCAAAAGGATTTGGGGTCAGACTCAAGAGATGAAACAACAATCGCAGCCACAGGTATAAGAGGTAAAAATTATGAAGCATCTACTAGTAATTCTACTACTGATAATGAAGAAAAAGAGAGGAAAAGACATGATATTTTTCATATTCAAGTTATTTCCAATCACCAAAAGATTGATACTTTGTTTGATGGTGGCTCACAAGTAAATTTAGTTTCTGAAGCAATTGTAAAGAAATTGGGATTACTAACCACACCTCACAAGAAACCATATCCATTAAGTTGGTTATGTGATAAAGCAAAGCTACACGTGTGTTATAGACATTTTTGTGCCTTACAGCTATAAGCATGAAATGTCCATAATATAAGGGATCCAAAGTCCCTAAACATGTTGTTCCTACCCCTAGAGGAACAAGGCTAACAAACCACAGCAATTCACAGAAGTTCTCCACCAGAAACTGCTCAAAAACAAGTCAATTCAGGATCAATTCAGAGGCTCCACTAGTTGTCTACGCTGAAATGCAAAGTCTGCACTGGCTACCTGCACTGCAACGTAGGTAGAAGCACTACCAGGGTGCGCTGAGTGAGAATTGACAAATGGCAAGTTCATTCATCAAGGTGTCAAGACCCTGGAAGCTTCCAGAATCTTCCTCAATGACACTTACCTCAGTGAATTCGACTGGTGATGAGTAAGAGGTTCTCAATCTCCAAGTGGAAGCAAGAACTGACAGAGGGAGAGGACACTAGTCAGATATCAAGCTGACTCATCCTCTCTCCAAACATCTATATATGGATCTCTCCTCCATGAGATCTAGAGGCTGGAATTTTGTTATTGCAAAGAATTGTTGTTGGTTTAAGATTGGAATCATTGGGGGCTTAATGCTTTGAGGGAAGGTGAAGATAGGAATTTCATTTGCTGGGAAGGAGATGCTGGATTGGAGCCCTCTGGGTTGTATCTCTTCCTGAACCTTGTTATTCATCAATAAAGCTATCTTGGTTTCTCCTATATACTGGTGTATCTTTGATGTATGATTGCATTAGTATGTTTAGTTTATTTCTAATCCTGAACTAGTTATGAATATGAATCTATGTCTTTGTGTAGTGTTCTCTTCTTGTGATCTTGCAGAAACCTCTTGAAGCTGGGCGAGTGAGAAGGCAAGTAGCTGTGAACTCCCAAAGAGAAGAGAAACTGTATTGAGGGACAAACGGAAGACACCGGTTAGTCCATCCATCTCTCTTCATTCTTAATTCATAAAGGAAGAATACTAGAGTAGCTGTTTTTGTTTGTTGCTAAGGCACTATCACACCTTAGGTGGATAGGATCGTCCTGCATAGGCATTTTTCCCCACAACAAATTGGCGACTCCACTGGGGAGATCTGTTTAGTCATTTTATTTGTGTCTCTATCATTGTTTGTTTCATAGACTCAACAGCAACAATCGAACTGCATCTGCTATTCTCAGATGCAAAGTAGACAGCTGCTGCTTTGATCCAATCACTGGATTTGTCTATGATCTGAACAATGGACTCACAAATGATTTGATGATCCTTTGTGATAGATCTTAGCCCTTCCTCAAAGCATCCCTTTGATTGTACCTTGCTTTTTGCTTTGATTTGGCCTGAAACTATAGATTAAATAGCAAACTGTGACCCAGAACCCAGTGAGAAACTCTCGTTTCTCCTTCAGCGCAGACCCTGTGAAGAGGTTCTGCATTTCAACGTAGGTCTCGTGACGGCTACCTGTGCTGAATGTCAAAACCCCTGTGTTGAGGGTGCGCTGATCTAGTTAGGCCTTGTGCAGCTGGGGTTCTCTGCTCTGTTTTGCCCTGTTTTGATCTCTATTTTTTGCAGCCTGTAACCAGCATAAGTACCTGTCTGATAACTCCTTTTCTCTGCTTAAATTCCGCCTCCTTTTGTACAAAAAGACTGTGAGTGTTTTTATGTGTTTGTGGCATCATTTACAGTTTTCCTTTGCAAGAGTGAAATAGTCATCCTGTAGCCCTTGATTCAGATCTGTTGATTGTGATCTTAGGAGAGAGTTCATTGGTTGTTTACAGTTGATTATACATTTACTTTTGCTTTTGGTTTGAGTTTGTCTCTTTTAAGTGTCGAAACAAGTATTCATTTCAGAAATCGTTAAGTGTTGTAATCTCTTCTACCCTCTCTGATTTTGAAAAAGTAAACTTGTTTGTATTTGTCATTTAAAAGAAAATTCAAAGTTGTACAAAAAGCTTTCTTTGTAGGCATCAATACTAAGAAAGCGGAAAACAAACACCTGCATTGTGCATTTGCATCTTGATAGTTTGCATGTTTGATTTAGGAAAAGTGCATTAGAGTGTGCTGATTGCTCTTTGAGAAAAGATGGTGTCTTTCTTTTCCTTTTGTAGCTAGGATTTTCATAAGTTGAAAAGATATAAAGCTTGCTTATCATCTTTAGACTGCATTTAGGAATTGTATCATACATCTCGTGGTGAACCTCAAAAGGCAAACTTCTAAAAAGATCAACCTAAAATAAATTGAATGAACTTAACAAAGCTTTGCAATATAACGCACAACATAGAGGTCTAGGCTAGAGACGTGTTCCGGCGTCGTAAAGCCTGGTGACTGTCGATCTCGTTGATGGTGGTTGATTCCTCCTGAGGGACGATAGCGCCAGTACGGATTGTGCTCCCACGTACCGTCGCGTATATATTAGGAGACCCCTATAGGCATAAAACCTTTATCCTTAGGAAGCCGTGTCGGCCGCCCTACTGATCGCAATGCACTGAACACAGCATTCAGGAAGATCGACCGCCCGTACCTTAAAAAGTATTCTGCGGTTTTGCGAAAAGTTTGGCACACCCTCTACCTAGAACTCCAGAGCAGTTCCTTTTGGCCTTTTTCAGACTCTATAACGGAAAAAGTCCATCCGAGCATTTGTCACTTCGGGCTCGTTAAAACATCGAAGGAGACTAGAGTCATCTTTAGCTTTTTCTCGACTCTTTAAAATTGAAAAAGCAAGTTGTGTCTAAAGTGTCGTTAAAATTTATTTTAAATGGAACAATCACCCCTTATTCCTGCGTTGATCTTTAGGTTGAGAAAATGGAGCACACCAACCAAGGAATTCCCCTTGGTGGAAGTCCTAGTCCCTTCTCCTCTTGGGGAGATGTTGGTGCGCCCCATATGGCCACATTGTCGCTTCCAGGACTAATAATTGGCTTGCCGGTCTGGCTCTTCTCAACCAATGTCGTTCAGAACACCACTATTCCTGAACAGTCGAATCAACAGTTAGACCAGACCAGAGTTGCCCACCAGCCTTCTACTTCATCTAATTCTTCCTCTCCTCCTTCCTCTTCGCTTGACGGAGCTGGTAAAACAAAAAACCAAGTTCCTAAAGAGAAGAAGGAAAAGAAGAAGAAAGAGAAGAAGAAGAAGGAGCCAAAAGCGACTGGGGGCAAACAAGTGGCATCTGACAGAAATCCACACACAACACTGACTAGGCCTAAATCGCCATGTGTCATATGCAAGGGAGACCACTTCCACAGAGATTGTCCCTGCATCCCTCGGATACTAAGGGACTGGTCTCCCCGTTTGCACAATTCGGTGGCGTCAACCTCTGATAGCCATGTTGACAGCTCACCGTCAACTAGTGGAAGTGAAGTCACAGGATAGAGAGGGAAAGCAAGATTTCCCTGCAAACTGTGTGAAGGTGACCATGCCATCCACCGTTGTCCCTTCTTAGACGAGGCTAAAAGAGTTTTGGAAGATCGCCCGGTTTTACCAGTGCAACTTCCTCCTGGATATCAAAAACTCCTGCCAAGTCCTTCACCAGTTGAGAACCCGGCTGCCCCGCTCAGGTGGTCAGCCGAAGCACCTATCATTGAAGATGAACCGTCTGAATCCATACCTAACGAAAGTCAAAAGGTTGAGGCGGCAGTTGACCCAGTTTTTCCTTCAAAGGCTCTATCTTTGAATGATACTATCACAGAGGAGAATAAAGACGACACCGTCCAAATTCTCTTCATCAACACAGACTCCGACGAACAAGGGGGCAATTTGCCCATTCCTTTATCGCAGGAAGGAACTTCGTCAGAGTCATACTCGGCCGTCTATTCGGTCCCACCACCAAGCAACCTAGTTGTCTCATTCGACTGGAACCAACTAGGCAGACCCCGTTTGCCAGCAAGCATTATCGTTCAAATATACAGAATGGTAATGGCTGGCACCATCATTGATGAGGGGGCATCTGTGAGTATCCTTTCCTCTATTGCTTGGAAAGCGCTTGGTTCGCCAGCGCTTTTGCCTGAAATGAGAAATCTGACAGGCTTTGATAAAGGAACCAGTCGACCTTTAGGGATCCTCCCCAATGTGCCTATAACATTGAAAGGGAAGACCGTTCAAATGAACGTGATGGTCATTCAAGGACCCTTGGATTATAACCTACTCCTTGGACGAGACTATATATATTGCATGGGAGCCATCGTCTCCTCACTCTTTAGAGTAATGTGTTTTCCGCACGAAGGAAGAGTGGTCAAGCTCGTGGACCAGCTTTCATTTCCCGGATCACGCATCGCAAATATTCATATACCTTCCCTAAATGGTCTCTTCATGCAAGAAATGTCTCAACCCACGGTCCGTCCTCCTGATGAGCGCGAGTAATCCGGGAGGATATGACTGGAACCTAGGGGGCATGCGTCCTGGTCTGCTTCGGCAGGAAAACTTTGGGTATAAGGTAGGTTTCCGCGGGAGAATATGACTAGTCTGTACCCCGTCTGTCTAGGAAGAGGGGTTATTCTAGAATAAGATTCTTTTGTCAAAGTTATGTGAGTTGACAGACGAAGTCTCTCACCTTTGTCTATTTCGGTAGACATCGCCGAGGAAGTGTTTTATTCATGGCTGCGAATGGAGCAATCTTTGGTAACCTGAAAGAGGTAGGCCTCTCCCGGTAAAACAAATGTTTTATTGGACATAAGAAGGGGTAACCTTTAAATCGTACTTTATGCCTGGGGGCATGCAAACCTTTTGGAGTGCAAGCAAGGGGCGGCTATTTATTTTTTAAATTTTTAGGTCCTTCCCTTTAAACCTGTAGGTCTAACCCTTTAAACTTGTAGGATTAGTCGTTTCCGAACTTGCATAACAAAAGGATCCGGAGCAAAGCTTTGTAAGATGAAGCTCCATAAAAAATAGAATCTTAATGAGACATTCTTATCATATGACTGGGTAATCGAGCAGTTTTAGGACACAGTTCATGCTCGTTAAAAAATAAACATAAGATCGAGCAAGTGTTTCAATCCGCGTTTAACCTCGTTAAAAAATGAACTAACCGGTAAATAACCACAGTGAATGTAATATCATCAGCCATTAAAGCCTTGGTCGTGTTTGCACCGTCACCTCCACTTTTCCATTGGCTGATCATTCACCTCCATATGATTGTTTACCCATTTTGAGGAACAGCTGCGAAGAGTGATTTCACTAGCCATCCTTGTGACACTGCCGTGATTGGAAAATTCCAACCTGTACCTGGAATCAGCTGCTAACCCGTTTCATCACTCGTTCCTCAAAAGACGAGTCTTCTTTAAGCTCTTTTCATCTGACTCGTAAAATATGAAAAGATTGCCGAGTTTTGGCCTTCCAGCTCGTTAAAGCGACCGGAAGAGCTATCCCTCCTCTAGATTTTAATCTTTTTGGACCTGAGGGATCATTGCACAAAAAGATTGAGCGCTTGTTTTGTTCGGCTCGTTAAAACTATCGAAAACTCATCCCTTCTGTATTGTTTTATACTTTTTCAGACTTAAGGGATTAGATGACGAAAAAGGACTTTTGGAGTTAACTTTATGTACCTTTTTAGACTCTCTAAAAATGAAAAGGACCGAGTTATCTTTGTCGTTAGACTCGTTAAAAGCATTAAATAGCGACAAACTTGTCTTTAGACGAGAACAAGTTTCACTATCGCTAGGCTCGTTAAAACATAGCGATGGGTTTGCCCGAAGGGCAAGTTATAGAACAAGCATATGTTATCCTCCTCAAGCTTGACAAAAATAAAGAGGTACTGGTCAGCAATGACTGGGAAAAATTGGGAGAAACTCAAGAAAACTTTGATGGTAGCAAGTCGCTCTTGAACATGACACTTTTCCTCCGTACCACAATCGGGTTGGGTTGTTTCATTCACCGGTCACATCACCATGGTCTCGCCATACCATCCATATTTGGGGTAATGCTACCGATCCATCGCATAAGTGTCGCCATATGTTCAAGAGAAGTCGTTCAGAGAAGTCAACTGTGTCCCATCCACTGCCATACATTATCCTTCATCCTTTCATGACTGCCACCCTGAATCATATGTCATCAGATCATTTTCACCTCCATCAAAATCATTTGCTCCATTCCGTGTCACTGATGTGGGATTCATTAAGGCCCTCCTTTGACGGATCGCTTCTTGTCGACATCATCTCATTATCCAAGAAGTTGATCTAGGAACAACCCCTTCAGTACTTTGAAGCTTGCATGCCTCACTGGCAAGTTTCTCACTTCCGGTGACAGGTATACATCAATGACCTTCGACCGAAAGATTTTGCGTGGTGTTCGACGCCAAGTCCTTTATTCACACCACGTGAATTGTACTGCAGTACCTTGAGGGTCATTATCATTATCGGTGATTCCTCTCACGCTTGTTAACGGTTTACCTCATTGACCTGTAATCAAGCGATGTCTTTCCATGTTCGACTTCAGAAAATTTCTCACATGGATCGACTTGTACTTAGAGTGAAGATCGAACGAGTTTGAAGACCTCGGATCTAGTTTCATCCATCTGGGCTGCGATATATATTCAGGAAAGATAAAGACATTGACATGTACATCATTGCAGCAGATAATCATCCTACCCAAAGGATGATAATTTCATCAAAATTATCAGTCTACCATCAGACGATTGTCTATTCTATGTACAGAAAAGTGAATTTATAAAGTTGAGCATGGGAATGCCCGCCTCAGCTAGATCATGAAAGCAGTATGAAAAATAATGTATTGTATTGTATTGTATTACAGGTCTCCTCCTAGCAATGAATGAACTTCGGATCCTCCTGATAAAGAATTTCACCAGATAAACAGCCTCATACTTTAAGGGGCAACTGTTATAGACATTTTTGTGCCTTACAGCTATAAGCATGAAATTTCCATAATCTAAGGGATCCAAAGTCCCTAAACATGTTGTTCCTACCCCTAGAGGAACAAGGCTAACAAACCACAGCAATTCACAGAAGTTATCCACCAGAAACTGCTCAAAAACAAGTCAATTCAGGATCAATTCAGAGGCTCCACTAGCTATCTGCGCTGAAATGCAAAGTCTGCACTAGCTACCTGCACTGCAACGCAGGTAGAAGCACTACCAAGGTGCGCTGAGCGAGAATTGACAAATGGCAAGTTCATTCATCAAGGTGTCAAGACCCTGGAAGATTTCAGAATCTTCCTCAATGACACTTGCCTCAGTGAATTCGAATGGTGATGAGTAAGAGGTTCTCAATCTCCAAGTGGAAGCAAGAACTGACAGAGGGAGAGGACACTAGTCAGATCTCAAGCTGACTCATCCTCTCTCCAAACATCTATATATGGATCTCTCATCCATGAGATCTAGAGGCTGGAATTTTGTTATTGCAAAGAATTGCTGTTTGTTTGAGATTGGAATCATTGGGGGCTTAATGCTTTGAGGGAAGGTGAAGATAGGAATTTCATTTGCTGGGAAGGAGATGCTGGATTGGAGCCCTCTGGGTTGTATCTCTTTCTGAACCTTGTTATTCATCAATAAAGCTATCTTGGTTTCTCCTATATACTGGTGTATCTTTGATGTATGATTGCATTAGTATGTTTAGTTTATTTCTAATCGTGAACTAGTTATGAATATGAATCTATGTCTTTGTGTAGTGTTCTCTTCTTGTGATCTTGCAGAAACCTCTTGAAGTTGGGCGAGCGAGAAGGCAAGTAGCTGGGAACTCCCAAAGAGAAGAGAAACCGGATCGAGGGACAAACGGAAGACACCGGTTAGTCCATCCATCTCTCTTCATTCTTAATTCATAAAGGAAGAATACTAGAGTAGCTGTTTTTGTTTGTTGCTAAGGCACTGTCACACCTTAGGTGGATAGGATCGTCCTGCATAGGAATTTTTCCCCACAACAACGTGACTAGCCAATGTGAACTTAATTTTTATTTTGGGTCAGCATTTGTAGATGAGGTTGAGTTAGATATAGTTCCCGGATATATGTGGAATTGTTTTAGGAAGTCCTTACTTGTATGATAGAAAAGCTATTTTCTATAGAGCTGAGAACAAGTATCTACTCGTTAATGATGGAATCGAATATATTGTAAGGGCTCATAAGCTCAAGAATGATTATACTCTCATAAACTCAGGGCAGATGAAACGAATTGTAAATTCATGAAAACAATTTTTACTAATGGTTGTAAAGGAAAAGAAACCTGATAAAACCAATGTATTTGAGGGCTGTGATGCTAAACAGCAAGCTGATTTAGAAAAAGTTGTTTTAGAATATGATATACTATTTTAAGAACCTAAAGGTTTTCCACCCAAAAAGGAAATAGTACATGATATTAATTTGCAGCAAGATGCTCCATTGCCTAACATTGGAATGTATAGGTTGTCCGCTCTAGAGAATGCAGAAATCAAGAAGCAGGTACAGGAGTTGCTCGAGAAAGGGTTCATAAGACCTAGCACATCACCATGTGGGTCTCTAATCATCTTGGTGAGAAAGAAATATGGCTCATGGAGAATGTGCATTGATTATCGAGCACTGAATAAAATAACGATCAAGAATCGTTATCCTCTTCCTCATATAGATGATCTATTAGATCAATTGAAAGAAGTTGTTTATTTTTCCAAGTTAGACTTGCATAGTGGATATCATCATTTCAGAGTTGCAGAACAAGATGCATGGAAGATTGCTTTCAAAACAAAGCAAGGATTGTATGAGTGGCTAGTTATGCCTTTTGGCTTAACTAATGCTCTTGCTACTTTCATGAGAGTAATGAATGATGTACTCAGACCTTTTCTTGATGATTTTTTTACTGTATATTTGGATGACATTCTTATATTCAGCAAGACATGGGAAGAACATTTAAAGCATGTTAAGCAGACTCTAAATGTTTTGAAAAAAAAAACATTTATGTTAAACTTTCAAAATGTGAATTTGGCAAAACATCTTTGAATTATTTGGGTCACATAGTAGGGGGTGGTGAATTGAATATAGATCCCTCTAAGGTTGCAGTCATTTTAAATTGGCCTAAACCAAAATCTGCTATTGAAGTTAGAAGCTTCTTAGGGGTAGCACAATATTGGAGAAAGTTTATTGCTAACTTTTCCTTAATTGCAGCACCTTTACATGCTTTAATAGGATTGAACAAGGTGTTTCAGTGGGGAGGCAAACAGCAGAAAGCCTTCGACACCTTGAAAGAAAAGATTAGTACAGCACCAGTACTAGCATTGCCCGATCTTCAAGGACCATTTGAGATTGCAATCGATGCCAGTGACTATTCCATGAGAGCAGTGTTGATGCAGCATGGTAAACCCATATGCTATCATTCTGAGACATTTAATTCTGTAGTAGTTAACTATCCCACATATGATAAAGAATTGTATGCATTAGTACAGACTGTGAAAAAGTGGAAACATTACTTATTGGGAAAAGAGATAGTTATACACACTGATCATTAGCCACTTCAATATTTACACTCCCAAACTAAGTTGCAGCAATCAAGACACTATAGGTGGATGGGTTTTCTACAACAATTTCATCTTGTCATCAGATATAAAAATGGCATACACAATAAAGTTGCAGACATGTTGTGCAGACCAATTATAAATGCATCTACTATACTTAAGCATAATTCAGTATTGCATGAAAGCTACATTGAACAATATGCTCAAGATATAGACTTCAAAGATGTATATGCAACTTTAAGTCAAGGTAAACAAGTAGGAGAATTGGACTATCATGTTAAGGAACAAATCTTGTATCATTTGGGAAAGTTATGCATTCCACAAACTGAAAGAGTAAAGATAATTCGAGAAGCGCACACTTCTCTAATATCAGGTCATTTTGGTGTAAGTAAAACAGTTTCACAGCTGCAAAGATATTGTTATTAGCCAAAAATGAGTGAGATAGTTTCTAGATATGTAAGAGGGTGTACCATGTGTGCTAAAAGCAAGCCTAGCAATAGAAAACTAGGTTTGTACACACCACTACTAGTACCTTCTCATCCTTGGGAAAGTGTTTCCATGGACTTTGTGGGAGGACTTCCTAAATCTAGGAAATATCATGACTATTTATATGTTGTTGTGGATAGGTTCAGTAAAATGTGTATTCTAATACCATGTAACAAGCAGATTACAGCTGAACAAACTGCAAAGTTGTTCTTTCAGCATGTATCGGTTCATTTTGGATTACCCACTTCCATTATATCTGATCAAGATACCTGATTTGTTGGGAAATTTTGGTTGAGTCTGTGGGAATTGATGGACACCAAGCTGAAGAAGAGCAGAACCTTTCATCCACAAACAGATGGCTAAATAGAAGTGGTCAATAGGACAATGATCCATTTGCTCAGAGGCTATTGCAGCAAGCATCACAAGCTCTGGGATGAACCTTTACGTTATGTGCAGCATGCTTACAACCGAGCTAAACACTCTTCTACACAAAGATCTCCTTTTGAGATCTGTTTTGGTTTCACACCAAGGTATCCCTTGGATTTTGTCTTTGGTAAAGACATAGAAGTTGATGGACACAGTGATGTGGACAAGACAACCAAGTTCATTGAATAAATCCAAGAGATTCACTAGGTAGTACAAGAACAGCTGGAAAAGAGCCAAGCCAAGTATAAGGCAAGGCATGATAAGCATCGGATGGAACGTAGTTTTCAAGTTGGTGACCAAGTCTGGCTCTATATCAGCAAAGACAGAATGCAGGGTGAAGGTAAGAAGCTGAAGCCAATAAGGTATGGACCTTTCAAGATACTTGAGAAAATTGGTGAGAATGTTTTTCGCCTTGATCTACCAGCTTAGATGCACATCTACTCAGTTGTTAATGCAGACAACTTGAGACTATTTGAACCTTCATTAATTTAAGATCCCAAAGAGCAAAGTCAATTGCTTTCTATCGATGATCTGTTACCTGAATATCTCAATGAATTACAGGAAGACACCGTTTTGGACAGGAAGGTGAGAACAATGAGCAAAGGATCTGTTGAGTACCTTAGGATTGGACTCAAAGGTTCAAATCCAAGTAGTGTGAAATGGATAGAAATTGAGCAAGCGAGGAAGTTATACCCTCACTTGACTAATGCTTAAAAGAAAACCAACTTTTGGTGGTCCAAAAGCTTTTTCAGTGGGGAGGCCATGATCTAAATTGGATCCTAAACACTCTCTAAGTTTTCATGACTATTTTAGATTATGTCAAAAAAATTCAAGTCTTATGGATGGTGAGCTTATCAAGAATAACCTCTAACAGTGGCAATTTGTGGTCAGCACGGAACAACGAGGACCCTCAATCAGGCGTGCAGACCATTGGCCCATGGTGACCACGCGCTGGCACAAATTGACAAATGGGAGGTCAGATCTAGAAATAGAGGTGGTTTCTGATACTCGATTAGCGCTAATCGTGTATCACAGGGTGTCCCTCTTAGTGAAGGAAAGCCCCAAGCACCCGGTCATGAGGAAAAGCATAAAACCGTACGGAAATCACCGATTCCATCAGAAGGCGGGTCCCGCGCTAAAACCAGCAGGATATCGGAAGGGATTTGAGGTGGTAAGCAGTTTTGACTAAGTCCCGCCTGATGCCATACATCAAGTGACACGCGTCCGGTGGATGAGAGAGAAAACCGCCCACATCGGACGGGTAAACACCGTACGACTTGTCCGCCCGATATGAAGGACGATCGTAGGATCTGGGGGCCCAGATCAATGGCAGAGATTCATCCCAATGACTGACTGGATTTGACAAGTTAAAAAGCAAGATGACAGAGGATTTGAATTCCGACGTGGACGATGAGTTGGCAAACAGAATTAATGGCCATTCGAGTATGATTTAGGGAATCTGACACCCGGTTCGTTAGCAAACAGGTGGCCACCTCACTGCAAGGCATTGCCCAGCAATGATGACATAGAGCAAAGGGATTCGAACGGACTAAGGACAGGGAAACTAGAAGGCTGGGAACAAGAAACGAACAGTCACAAGCAGACTGGATTTAAAGCCATGAATTGATAGAAGCAGAGCAGGCAAGAAAGAAACCGAGAAGACAAATAGAGAGACAGTGACAAGAGATAGCCATACGTAGCTAGCTAAGAACAAAGTAGAAGTCGAGCTGACCTAAAGGCAGCATCAAGCCAAATAGAGCCAGAGTAGAGTCAGAGAGTCTATGTACTCCAAAAAGCTTGCAAGGGTCAAGAAAACTCCTCGACAGAGGCCTGTCATACTACTGTGACCTTAAAGGTTAAGAATCAGTAAGGAGAGTCTGTGTACTCTATTCCTACAGATTTTCATCTGTTTAGTGAGACTCAATCTAAGTCCACTATTGTAAAAAACTGCTTGAAAACATAATAGAGAGGCCACCACTGAAAGGTTGGACCTGGAGACGTAGCCCAGGAGCATTGGGTGAACTCATTATTAAATTTGTTGCATTTTTCATGTTTTACTATTATGTTTTTCTCTGATTGCCTCAATGTCTATGTATTCTAGCAATCTTATTGATCCGTTGCATAAGTAACATAGGCACATCCAAGCACATGAGTCTGTAATACCTTTAATTTCTTCATTCTGGATAAATTCCATATCATAAAAGGCAAAAGACTGACCCTACAAGAGTCACCATTCAGCATGAAGAAGGGCAGGAAACCATTGTCATGATTGATTCACATGTCTCAACAAGGTTAGAGGATATTTTCTCTACAACTCCATCCTCCTCAACCTCACATTATCCTTTAGAATTAGTGTAGTCAACAGAATTGGGAGATAATCAATATGAGCCAAACATCTTCAATAAATTTCTAAAAATCAAACAGAAGAATGAAACATTCAAGGCCAACACATTTTCTTAGTTTTGGAAATAGACCTCCACTTCCTAGCATAGACTATTAACATTTGGCATTTTTACAAGCTCAAGTGTTATTCCCAAAGTCCCCTTCGGATTACAAGAAGACTATTTTTTCATTTGATGCAAAGAAGATACATCCTCTAGATCAAATGGATATGCCTAGACAATCTGGAGAAATGATTTTATCCACCATGACCAACACTACTATGACAGCTTCAAAGTTAAGGACATCACTCAGCAATGTCCAATCACAGTTAAAGCTAGAGAAAATCTCCTCATTAGAAAAAGACAACAAAATGGAATAATTGGAGGACCTAGTGATCAAACTGGTTTATGATCCCAATGATGTCAAAGCAGTGGAATAAATTTTGAAGAAAAATAATACAAATATAGCAGCACTTAGAAATAAGCTTAAATTACTATCTACAGAGGATCCACAAGCAAGAGAGATAGAAGAATATGAATAGGCTAAAGAATACATGCTCAAATTCATTATTGAGAAAAATGTACAGATTAAGGAGATGGAAGAGAAAACAGAAAATTTACTGAAAGAAAAAGAAGATGTTGCACAATTAGCTATGACTACAATCACAGATATACCGATTTCTATTGCAGGAACAGCCAAGGATTCTACATCATCATCAAGTGACTTGAACAAACTCATGCAGGACCTATCTATTCAAAGAAAAGATAATGAAAAGCTAAAGGATAAGTTGAAGAATATGGAAGAACAAAAGTTGAAAATTGACAACTTCTTTGTAGATGAGTTGCAGCAATCTCACCAACTTACCCAGAAGATTGAAAGATTGGAAAATGAGTCACTTATGGCTGAGACTTCAGTACAGGCCAAGGAAAATTTTTGGCTAGGAATTAGTCAAGCCATGACTGATATTTGGCCATCCATTTAGATCATTTTTTAGAAAGAAGAGATGATAGAAAGATCTAATACAACAATAGAATAGGTTAGAAATGCCCTGGGACACAAACCAGGTGAGGCCACAGCCATGATTAAAGTGTTAAATTCAAGGACTAAATTAGAATTAGAATAGATCCAGATCATAGACAGGACAAATACTATCTTGGAGATCAAGAAAGTATTGCAGAAAAGAAACTTGATGACCCAATTGGAGACCAAAACTCAGACTCTGGAAAATATTGTCTAGAGATTTCACACCAAGTTCAATTTATTGAACTGGAGAGGATTATCAAGATTAGTAGCACCAAATGACATATTGATCAGCTTGGATAATTACTATCATAAAAACTATACTATTTCTACAGATAAATCCAAATTTACAGGTATCGAGGGACACATCACAAGGAACGCTTTCTTAGAAGATTTGGAGTTTGATTTAACTATCAAACATGAAATCAAACACATTTTCATCAACAATCCAACCTTTGAGAAGTATACTGAAGTCGATGAAGTGTATAGAAAGTGTTTATGGAGCTGGACCCACCAACATTCAAGGGATCACCCCGGTATGAATTCGCAACTAGACCTCACACCATTTAGTATGGGATTCCTATTTGGTATGATGGCTCGGTTGCCATTATCTTAAGGATTTTCCTCAGCGCTTGCTTGCCAGCATAGGAGAGTGGTTCACTTTATCTTCGAGAAGTGAGGTTCACTTGCCCGGTGAGTGTAAGTGTCACTTGTGTCAATGGTTCTTTCACTGTCGAGAGAGAGGGTGAGAGTTATTTATAGGTCGATTGGGAGCAATCCCAACACTACTAGGGACGCACAACACAACAGGACATGCACAGCTTCCGATGAAGCAATCCACACGGATGTGGAAGTCACAACATATAAGGTAAGATAACACATACAGCACTCATGGATCATTCTTAATGAGTGCAACGGTTGTTACAGGAAGCTTCATGTGAAAGTTTTGTCTGATGTTCAGGAAAGCAGTCTACATGGGCGAGACAACATTAACAACATATACAACACATTTCTGTTAATAGATTATTTATTACACAAATGAAGCAGTGCATATGTAGAAAATAGGTTAAAGCAACATGCATTACAAGTGTTAAAGAGCAGTCTTACAACAAATACAATACATGTGTGAAAGTGTGCTAGCCTATTAGCAAGCCTCTGAATTAAGTGAAAGTTCCAAGGCACATTGTTACACCATACATCACTAACCTTGAGTGCAGGGCATTGGAGCCACTACTTACTCCTCAAAGAAAATATTACAAACTCTCTTGGCTATGTGGGAGGAGCTGAGGTGAAAATTCCTTTGATGTACAAATGAAGGGGTATCTATAGCCCAGGGTGAAACTGATCCTTGTGGTTGTTCAACTAGCCTCATGACCATTTGACTTCCATGACTTTTCGACTTACATGAATCTTTGTTCAAAAAGTGGGTCTCTTGGACTTCCATGTTACATCACATTGATTGACAACAAGCCCATAGTGGAGATGTGGGCGACATGACTCATGATGTGACTTGACATGAGAATGGTGGTACATTCATGTTGTTGCTAGAGTGCATGTCGAGCTATAGTTCTATTGGGTGATGGATGTCTTCATGGTGTATCATAGTTTCACCTTCGCATGGTGAAGTGCTCAAAGTATTCAATGGTCCTTGGTTTGCTTGATGAAGCTTCAACATGTTGTTCCTTACTTGCATGCTGGAAGGCTTGATAGGCTCATCTGTTCATGAAGGTGCATGTTCGTCTCATTCATCCACTTCGTATGCTTCACTCATTCGTATGTTGGTGGACCTGTAATTTTGCATGTGCTCCCTTCGTTCATCCCATTTATCGTCTTGTCATGTTCATTGGTGTACCTGTACCTGCATTCACTCATGACGAGACAACGTCAAATCCAAAACCTCCTAGTCTACCATGACACATTATCATTCAGATGCAGATGACGAGGAGAGGCAACAAGGTTGTGATGTAGGATGATGGCTCCGGGAAACTGCTGATGAAAATAGCACAAGAGTCACTGAGAGATGGAGACAGGCAATCTAAGTCGACAGTGACTGTCTGCAAGGTCTGGCTCGGCTGGGAGGCAAAATTGTACATATTTTGGGAGGAATAGTCCAAGCTATTTGAAGGCAAGGCAGGAATGTTTTATAAATTTTTTAGAATGAACGGGCAACGAGGCTAGACATCCAGATTTGTGTAATTTTCCAGAGCAACAGATCGGGTTGCATGAAGGGCCAATAGGCAGGGATTGTGTAGTTTTTCTAGGAAGCCAAAACTGTGTAATTCCCAGAGGAAACTACCAATTGGTTTCTGGGATCACTGGCAGCCAAAACTATGCAATTCCCATATGGAACTTCCAATTAGCTTCCAGGGAGGCTAGCAGCAGAAACTGCGCAATTCCCAGAGGGAACTGGCAGTCTACTGCTAGGGTCTGGTGGAAAGGAAAATTTCACTGAGGTCGGGAGGTCGACCTGCTGATCATCTCTACGCAATTTCTAAGTTGAGTTGACTAATGGGTAGTGGAATTCATGCTCATGAACATTGCACAATTTCTTAGATGAACAGTTGGTTGACTGTCGGGATGACTGACTAGGAAAACTGTGCAATTTTTCTGAGGGAGATAGGGACGGGCACTTGGTGTCTATCAGCCTATCTATGCAATTTCCTCAGTCAATTGAGTGGGTGAGGTTAGTTTTGGTTGTGGAGCCTGATTATCTTTTGTATTCAAAAGTCTCATCATGATGTATGCCCCAGGAATATTGTACACCCATCCACGAGGGGGTGTGCGGGGGGGACTTTTCCCCCCCGCAGGGGTTCGGGGGGCCGATCCCCCCCCCCCCCTCAACTGGGGGGTCCGGGGGCCAGCAGTCCCCTGGCGGGGGTTCAGGGTAGTGCCCCTAAAGCTAAAAATAGATGTAAAATTACCTTGTAAAAATCTAGTAATTTCTAGTCAATCTGGGTCGTTCATTAGGCGGATGATCTGACAGTAGAAGTTATGTTTAGCTTAGCATTTTTTTCCCTAGAAGGCAACCCCTCACTATATATGAGAGAATTGTATTGGGTCTATGTAGATCTGTATTTTGAGTGAAGAAGAGAGAGGATATTGA
Source organism: Pinus tabuliformis (assembly GCA_031772625.1). Classification (NCBI taxonomy): domain Eukaryota; kingdom Viridiplantae; phylum Streptophyta; class Pinopsida; order Pinales; family Pinaceae; genus Pinus; species Pinus tabuliformis. The sequence continues at coordinate 777,348,035 of CM062811.1, forward strand.
GAGCGAATATGGAGTTACAGTGGATCTACTGTAGGTTGTATCTCTTCAGTTTATTGGATAATATAACAAGAAGGACTGGCTATTTCTCCGTGGACGTAGCCCAAACTGCGTGAACCACGTATATTTGTCTCTCTCTTGTTTTATGCGTTTTCTGTGTTTATATTTCTGCAATATTTTATGTGTTCCATTGCTCCGTAATATATAATTTTATAATAGTTAATGGCCTCTGTTAAATTTTTTAGGGGAATCAGTCCCGAGGTGACTGCTAGGTCTAACTGTACGGGTGGCCAACATGAGAGCTAATTGAATTGCTTGTGGGTAGCACAACTTGAAAGGAATAGCTTGGTGCTTCTATGTTGTTTTGGTTGACAGTCGATCGAGTCGATGGAAGGGTTAAGTTCTGGCTATCAGAGGCGATTCAGGTCATCAGAACCTTCAACAAAAATGGCTAAGTGTGTGAACAATCGAAATATGCATAGGTGATCATACGAACACACACTCGCATGACCTAACGACGAAACAACCAAACCATCCTGACACACATGTTCAACAAGACTAACGGACAATGTAAGTGACAAGCGTGACACTCATGATTTATCATTCATTGACCGAGACGACACTTGCGCAACAGTGAATGTGACTCCATGTTTGAGTGCGACAGATGCTTTCATAGAGAACACAACAAGCACATACGAAGCGAAGATTTTGAGCATAGTCAGAACATGGTTGCAAGCATGACTTAGAGATCAGCATGCAAAGACTTGAATGCAATGAACAAGCAAGGCGGATGAAAAGACTCACACAAGCTCATGGAGTGAACCCGAGTGTGCACAGTAATCAAGTGAAACTCTTCAAGGGAGGCTCTGAAATTGGTGCAAGCAAAAATTTTGGAGGGTGGTTGTAGCCGCTACAACACTTGGTGACACACTGGTAGAACTCTAGCTTCTCTGTTTCAGTTCATTTCTATCACAAGGCCTTGGTCTTTTGGGGAGTATTGAATCATTGTGCATGATAATTTAGCTTCCCACTTACCCCATGGACATAGATGGTTCACCTTTTTCCAACTCAGTCAAACACAATCAAAATTTCAACTTAGATATCAGTGTTTCGAATCCGGGAAGGGTAGTTTAGCCCATGAGTTGAATATTTTCAAAGTATAAGTTTTCATCTCCGGTGTTGCTCTGCTACTAGTAGGCCTGGACAATACCCCGGTGGAGTCATGCAAGAACACATACATTGCTCCACTTCCAGCGAGCCTAATCAGTACCCCGATGGAGTTGCATGCTTCACCTCTCTACATAGGAAGCCTTTCTCTTCTTTCGTCTTTGTATTTTTCAAGCAGACTGTGCATAGGCACTTATTTATTTTTGGGGTGGAAGAGGGATCCTGAGTTATTGAGAGTAGAAGAGGTTGTTCCTTCAGAGAAGCATGTAAGACCTCTAACATAGGTTTGATCGTTTAGATTTTCCCTTTCTCTGTTTCTACTAGTTGTATGAGCTTGAACACACAGAGTAGAAGGTTGAGTATAGGCATGGTGCTTCCCAGTGTGGACATAGGTTCATGGTTGGACTGAAATGTCCCATGCAGATGGTTCGTATTTTCCGTGAGGACTTCATCGGCCAAAAGTTACAAACAAGCACAGAGAAGGCAGACACAATATTGGCCAAGTGCTGCAATGTCATGATTTTCCTCAAATTTTAGCCACATACTCTATTCAAAATCCAGGACGTAGTAGTTGGAAACACTTATTTTTGGAAATAAAAATAGTAATATATCAAACAAATAAAACAAATGAGAACAAAAATAGTAAGTACAATCAAACAAAGCAAATGTTGGAAATAATATTGGGGGGGTGAATCACTATTATCAAATCAAACACTTATTCATTTTCATACTCAGATTCATATACGCTACTTCAGTGAAGGGAACCTACATGTATATGCAACTGTGTCTAATGCAACTAGCATATATCCAATAAACTTATGATTCAGTTAATCCATTAAATGTTGATCTTTATTTAGTGCATCATAACTTTTATTAACCATATGAACAGTAAACAAGCCCAGTAAAATAGAATAGATCATCACGCACAAGAGGCCCACATGAACACCTTGATGTAAGGTGGAAACCCAATGTGGGTGAAAACCACCTGCTGCAAGTCGTCTCTATCTTCTTTTAATAAGAAACTTCTTTTTACAATATTTTTATACTGGTGCAGTCTTATACTAGTACATAGGCTTCTACCTACAGAAGGCTACAACCTTCTCTCATTCTCCAGCTTCTCCTAGAAGGGAGCTGCAACCCCCTTAGCTCTTGTACTAGCCTATCCTTTTACTAGTACATAGGTGCTGGCCTACTGAATGCTCCAACCTTCACTCGTTTTCCAGCTGCTACTGAAAGGGAGCTACCATCCCCTTAGTTCTTGTACAAGTTGTTGTACTAGTACGTAGGTGCCAACCTACAGAAGGCTACAACTTTCTCTTTCTTCATCCAGGTACCACGTTTCATAAATTTTCAGACAGGATACTCATGGAACACATCATCATAATCTGAAAGCCATGTTTCATCCAATTTTCATACTGAACCCATCAATACCATTGAAGCACACAATCAATCAACACTAGCATCATCAATCTCTAAATCACCCAATACTGAATCACTAAAACCAAGTCAACAAACTGTAATCACCAGAACACAAAGCAGAACACAAAACACTGCAACAATGTTCAGATCTAACTGTATCATCAAAAATCATGTATCAGAGTGCATACGCTACTTGGAAGAGCAGAACCAGTGTGTATACGCAACTTCACCAAAGCGAACTAGCGTATATGTCATTAATTACTTACTTATAACTTCGTTGCACTTCCTGACTCCAGACAAACTCGGATCATTACATATACAAGGATAATATGTATGTTAGCAACCAGGTCTAGTCCATCAGATCACATAAAGATAAGTCATTATGATCCTGATCCATTATAGGTCTCATCCATCAACACTGAAGCTAAACACAATCAACCAAACTGAATATGAAGAATACTGACACCAGTAAATAGTCATCAGAACTCATCAACAACCAAAACCACCTGTAACTTCAAACATCATAGTTCATATGGTATACGCTACTTAAATGTATCTAACCTGCGTATGTATGTGCTTTTATCATAGTCAACCAGCGTATACATCTGTAAATATTCATTCATGATTTGCAGCTATTCCAAAACTTGAGTTATATCCAGATCATAATATTTTCAGAATATTACATGCGTCAGTATACATATCTAGAATAAGCATTATTAAACCATATAGAGATGATTCATTCCAAGCCATTAGATCCCAATCTATCCTTAGATCTTGTTCTCCATCAGCCGCTGAGATTCCTCCTTAGCAAAGCATTATGAACACATAACCTGCATACTAGATCTCATACTTCATCAAATATTCAAGACTTTCTGAATGCCTTTGCATAATGATATTCTTCTCCTTTTATAGTCTTAGGCCTTACTCAATACCATGGTTCAAAACCATTTAGAACCAATACTAGGGACCCAATACCTGGGTTCAACACTTCGGACGCAATACCAATGTCCAAAACCATAGGTCTAAATACCACAAACCCAAAAATAAGCTTTCCCACATGTACACGCTTTTCCGTGCATGAATGTGCGTGCATACGCATACACGACTTTTGGTCAGCAATCCCGCGTGTATACGTGCCTTTGTATATAGTGAACATGCGTGTATACACTACTTGGTATATAGTGAACCTGCGTATATACGCGACTTGTTATATAGTTAACCTGTGTGTGTACACAACTTGGTATATAGTGAACCTGCATATATACTTTTCTTTCTTCATTCTTTGTAGTCTGATCATTAATTCTTTGCTTCTGACCTGCTGCATTATGATCTGTCATCTGTGTGAGTTGCCATCAAGGACAATACTTGTATCATAATGCCAACAATCTCCCCCTTTGGACTTGATGGCAAAGCTAACTTGCCATACTAAGAACTGTCAACTTAATGAGTTGTCATTGTGCATTACATCTGAACTGATTCCTTTGAGCTACCCTGCATCCCATGTGTTCTATCACATCTGATCTCTCTTCTGTAGATTCATCTAGTTATGTATAAGTGAGATGTTTTGCTACAAGTGGGATGCCATCAAGTACAACACATGCATCATAATGCCAACAATCTCCCCCTTTGGACTTGATTGCAACAATCATACCAAGTCACTCTCCCCCTTTGACATCAAGGGCAAAGGACGGACCAATATATTCTCTTCCTTGAAATACATTCTGATGTCCATAATCCCCCTGAGTACCTGCTGAAATCTCTGGTTGAGCTCCCCCTTTGTATATGCCAAGTTGTACCAATCTGTCCATGCTCCCTCTGAGTACATGCTAAAATCTTTGCTCTGATGAAGAGTGTTGTTCATGCTCCCCCTGACTGTAAGCAAGGTTTGCGAAAAGATGTTCAAGAAGAACATGACTCTATCATAACTGACCTTCCTATCACCAAAGAGTCATACATACATCCATCTCCCAACCAAGTGAGGATATACCAATATTGACTCGTCCACCCAACCAAGTGGGGATACACCAGATACCAATTGTTTATACATGACTGAAATATCACATCATCTTTCCCATGCATAGTGGGGGTACAAATTACATCATATGACCAAAAGGGGTTCATAAAATGACTACAATAGATAGAGACAAACTATTACGTCATGAGTCTTGATATGACCTTTACATGGCATTTATAACAGAGACCAAACATCTAAATAAGACCATGGTAGTCATCAGCAACTATCATACACAATGTATGATCTGCTCGATAAGCATCTGTCAACAGCATCTAGACCAGCAACTTGTATATGTCCATTAGTGTATAGGTCATCAACCTATAACATGGTATGTCTGCATATAGATATCAACTCATCCTTTTGAATAGAATTCTACATATGACATACAAAATCATTCACATTATATCATATGTGAAAAACACCATAGTTGTCTCATCAAGATTTGCATGATCCAAGTATCATCACTTTGGGAACATCTGCATCAATCAACATATGTAAGTATCAACCTATCATCATATAGGTAAGAACTCATCATCATCATGTCTCCAACAATGCAACTTTGAGTAATCATTCATGTGTCCAGCACTATGTATCTTGAGCTCAGGATCATTTGTCAAGACTTCTTTATATCATCAACAACAACAATCCTCATCCACATGAGCGCCAAGAACTATAGGAATCCTGCATCATAACTGTATTATATGATATTTATGCATATGACGATAGCAGCATATGAGTGACTCATCATCAAGTAATGAGGATGTGTATTCAAGCTTTGTACTTCTCCTTATCCTTATGAATATCACCATGTAAGCACCATATATGCATCATCAGAGAATCAACCACAAATCTGATCTGAACATCAACTATGTAACCCCAAGAATCATATGAGATTTTTTCATGGATAACTCATAACCATATCATAGCAAGATATATAATTTAGCCATATAAGCATCATTACCAAGGACTACTAACCATAATGCGAACAATGCAATATTAAAAGAATATGCTACCCCTAAACCTGTGCCATCTGTTCACTGTCAGATCTGATCATGCATATATTAGCAAGAAGTATCAAGGCATCATCATCATTAATTTAGGATCAAAACACTTCAAAAAATCTTACAAGTGTCAAGACATTTCCACACATCATCAGCATATTGTAACCATTATCAAAAAGAGCAAATAATGGACTGAATCATATCAGACCCTTTTTTTGGGCTTGTCCCTACTGCTTTTCCTCAAACTAACATATATGTGACTGTGCAGTAACTAACTCATGTATATACACGACTTCCCTTTATGAAACTTGCGTATGAGATTTAGGACACTGAAGTTTTACACTTTTAGCTCCCTCTGGGTCTGTTATGTTTGTATATTGTGATGTGCCACATCTTTCTGACTGTACTTCCTTCTTCTTCCATATCTTCAAGTGTGATGATGTTTTCTCCTTTTGGGATGGTGCCCGTACTTTGTTCCTGCAATCCTTAGCTATATGTCCAAGCTTGTTACATGCATAACATCTCACATGTCTCATCTTCCTTCTGTAGCAATCAACAGCTCTGTGACCAAACATATTGCAAGCAAATCAATATCCCTTAAAGTACCTGGAACATGATGGTCTTTCTGTGTGATGGTATTGAACCATTCTTCTTTTGCATTTGGCTGCAACATGTCCAAGATTATGACATACATAACATTCAACATTATTCATCGAAGGAGTAAAATATTTTCTTTGAAGAATTTCTTTCATTGGCTGTTTAAGGGGTTGTCCTCTCATCTCCTTGTTGATTATTTTAGATTTCTCATTAGAATTCCTTGCCTCTCTTTGTGAGCTAGATTCATCTTCAACAGATTCATAAAAACAAAGGCCGGTTTTGATAGCAGGAGACCTTTGACTACTAAGAATATCATCCAAGATCTTAGTACTATCTTGAAATCATAAGAGCTTATCCTTTTCTTCTAAGTTATCTTTTAGAATATTTACCTCAATCTGATGTTGCTCCTCCTTTTCATGATACTGCTTCTTCATGTTTCTTCAGCTTTTCTTCCTTCTTCCAACTAATGTCTTAGTTCAAGAACTTTGTTTTCTTGTTTTTCAAGACCTTGGAGTAGTTCTTTATTCTGCTTATTTGATTCTTCAAGATCTTCTTTTAGCGAGAGGATCGTAGATTCAAGACTTTCATATTAACTGGATCTATCTCTGAGTTTCTTGATTGTTGTGCTCCTTTCATTGACTTCATTTCTTAATGATGTCACTTCATCCTACAACTTTTGGCATTGATCTTCCTTGTCCTTGAATAACTTCCTTACCTTGTTTCCTTCTTCTAGTTGAGCTTTTAGTTTGGTAGCTTCTTCTTTGAAGGCACATTCCCTTTTGTTCAATAGATCTTGTTGATTTCTAATTTTGTCTGTAAGCCTTTTAAATTCTGCCTCTATTTGATATCTTTCTTGCTCACCCATAAGAGCAAATTTAGTTGTTTCACTATCACTTTCATCATCTTCAAATGGATGGATAAATGTATCACCAGAGGATAACAAATTCATACCTGATAGTTTTTTTTCTTGTTCATATTCATTCTGAAGTGATTCTGAATCTGAAGTGCTTCTTCCACATATTCCCCAATCAATTCTCCCACTGTCATAGCTCTTCTGAGATGTCTTCCTCTTCTTAGGCGCTTTCTTCTTAAGCTTATTTCCCATTGATCTACGGATCTCCTTTAAGCAATCAAGCTTCTACCAAGGGACCTGCTCTGATTCCAATTGTTGGAAATAATACTGGGGGGGGTGTGAATCAGTATTATCAAATCAAACACTTTTTCATTTTCATACTCAGATTCATATACGCTACTTCAGTGAAGGGAAACTATATGTACATGCGACTGTGTCTAATGCAACTAGCATATATCCAGTAAACTTATGATTCAGTTAATCCATTAAATGTTGATCTTTAGTTAGTGCATTAGAACTTTTATTAACCATATGAACAGTAAACAGGTGCATTAAAACAGAATAGATCATCACACACAAGAAGCACACATGAACACCTTGATGTAAGGTGGAAACCCAATGTGGGTGAAAAACACCTGCTGCAAGTTGTCTCTATATTCTTTTAATAAGAAACTTATTTTTACAATATTTTTGTACTGGTGCAGTCTTATACTAGTACACAGGCTTCTACCTGCAAAAGGCTACAACCTTCTCTCTTTCTCCAGCTTCTCCTAGAAGGGAGCTGCAACCCCCTTAGCTCTTGTACTAGCCTATCCTTTTACTAGTACGTAGGTGCTGGCCTATTGAATGCTCCAACCTTCACTCATTTTCCAGCTGCTACTGGAATGGATCTACCATCCCCTTAGCTCTTGTACTAGCTGTTGTACTAGTACGTAGGTGCCGACCTACAGAAGGCTACAACCTTCTCTTTCTTCGTCCAGGTACCACGTTTCATAAATTTTTAGACTGGATACTCATGGAACACATCATCATAATCTGAAGGCCACGTTTCATCCAATTTTCATACTGGACCCATCAATATCATTGAAGCACACAATCAACTAGCACTAGCATCATCAATCTCTAAATCACCCGATACTAAATCACTGAAACCCAGTCAACAAACTGCAATCACCAGAACACAAAGCATAACATAGAACACTGCAACAATGTTCAGATCTAACTGTATCATCAAAAATCATGTATCAGAGTACATATGCTACTTGGAAGAGCAGAACCAGTGTGTATACGCAACTTCACCAAAGCAAACCATCGTATATGTCATTAATTACTTACTTATAACTTCGCTGCACTTCCTAACTCCAGAAAGACCCAGATCATTACATATACAAGGATAGTATGTATGTTAGCAACCAGATCTAGTCCATCAGATCACATAAATATAAGTCATTATGATCCTGATCCATTATAGGTCTCATCCATCAACACTGAAGCTAAACACAATCAACCAAACTGAATATGCAGAATACTGACACCAGTAAACAGTCATCAGAACTCATCAACAACCAGAACCACCTGTAACTTAAAACATCATAGTTCATATGGTATACACTACTTAGATGTATCTAACCCATGTATGTATGCGCTTTTATCATAGTCAGCCAGCATATACATCTGTGAATATTCATTCATGATTTGCAGCTATTCCAAAACTTGAGTTATATCCAGATCATAATATTTTCAGAACATTACATGCGTCAATATACATATCTAGAATAAGCGTGATCAAACCATATAGATATGATTCATTCCAAGCCATTAGATCCCAATCTATTCTTAGATATTGTTCTCCATCAGCCGCTAAGATTCCTCCTTAGCAAATCATTATGAACCCATAACCTGCATACTAGATCTCATACTTCATCAAATATTCAAGACTTTCTGAATGCCTTTGCCTAATGATCTTCTTCTCCTTTTATAGTCTTAGGCCTTACTCAATACCATGGTCCAAAACCATTTAGAACCAATACTAGGGACCCAATACATGGGTTCAACACTTCAGACGCAATACCGACATCCAAAACCATAGGTCTAAATACCACAGACCCAAAAATAAGCTTTCCCACATGTACGCGCTTTTCCATGCATGAAAGTGCGTGCATACGCATACGCAACTTTTGATCAGCAATCCAGCGTGTATACGCACCTTTGTATATAGTGAACCTACGTGTATACACTACTTGGTATATAGTGAACCTGCATATATACACAACTTGGTATATAGTGAACCTGCGTGTGTACACGACTTGGTATATAGTGAACCTGTGTATATACTTTTCTTTCTTCATTCTTTGTAGTCTGATCATTCATTCTTTGCTATTGAACTACTGCACTATGATCTATCATTTGTGTGAGTTGCCATCAAGGACAACACTTGTAGCATAATGCCAACAATCTCCCCCTTTGGACTTGATGGCAAAGCTAACTTGCCATACTAAGAACTGTCAACTTAATGAGTTGTCATTTTCCATTACATCTAAACTGATTCCTTTGAGCTGCCCTGCATCCCATGTGTTCTCTCACATCTAATCTCTCTTCTATAGATTCATCTAGTTATGTATAAGTGAGATGTTCTACTACAAGTGGGTTGCCATCAAGTACAACACATGCATCATAATGCCAACAGCAAAAACAAAGATAATAAGCAAAACAAACAAAATGAAACAACAAGTAGGAAGCAAACCATGTACATGGTAGGGGCGGGGTCTGACCTACCGAAAATAATGCTTGAGATCTTGGTCATTGACAGGAAGGTTTTTAATCCTCCTGCCGAGTGATGACGAATGATACATGTGTGGGCCAAGCCTCTCGTAGACCAGTGCAAGTCCATCGGGCTCTGCTACCGGAACCTGGTGGCATTCCAGAAGACCTTCAAGTGAAGACAACACCATTGTTTCAAGTACTTCGTGCAACATGGGCTTGGATGATGGCATGGGGTATTTTTTTTTGTTCCGGGAAGGATTCAAGTTTATGAAGTCAATACGTAAGCGTATTTTCCCAGATTTATTACGTGCAAGATTTAAATTAGAAAACCAAGTATGATGAAAAACTTTGCAGTTAATCCAAACACTTAAAATGTTAGTCAATATTTTCGATGAAAGGAGTGCAAAAAACATGCATGTGTTACCTGTTCTTTGCTACAATGGCTCGTCTCCTCCTTTACCTAGAATCTCGTGTTGGATTTAGCATGTTCAGTGTGTACTCAGGTCATCATCTACTCATGCAGGCCCATCCTGGTACTGTTCGATCAAGCGGTCAATGATTTTTCACTGTTGTAGTGTGTATCGTGTACCGAGATTGGCCATCTTCGGATCATGGTAGGTTCCCAGGTTGGTCCTTTGTGTGTTCAGCATGAATTCTTCATACTCAGCATCATTGTTAGTGCCTTCAAACTTCAAAAATCTTGAAATCATGCATTCTCAATTGTTTTGGATGATTGAGATACACTCAATCCTTGGACCATCATGTGTTCACGACTTGTCAAGGCTCATAGCCCACAGATCATCTGTACATGGATCATTTGGCATATTGGTATTGTTGCTACTACTTCTACTATCGGAAAAACAAACTGTACAAGTTTCATTATCATTAGTTGGGCGATGAATGAGTCCCAACTACTTGTCTAATGAGGTTGGAGCTAACAATGCATGATAACGCTCCAATGTCTTTTCCAAAAGGTAGTTTCCAAACATGAGTTCTGTGTGTTAGACACCTATACCAATAGGTTTCATATTTCATGATTGGCTATGGAAGGTCCAAATATGCTCTGCTTTGATGATTCAAAGATCACATATTTCCTAGAGAATCTGATCTGTGCTTATAGCTTGGTATGGACTTAAAATTTTGATGGATGGTCCAACAGTCTAATCTGGATCATTCCATGGTTTAAATTTGCAGTTGTAGAATAGAGAAAGGAGTCTGTCCAAACTGTTTAATCTTGGCAGACAAGTAGTTCAGGTAGAGAAGAAAAGGCTCCCAACAGCTTAATCTGGGACCTTGGAAGAGATAAGGGTAGAAGTAGATAGAAAACAAAAGAAAAAAGCCAAAGAAAAGAAAAGGCAAGTAAGGGTTTGCAAGTCCAAGTGCACCCTCCAAGAAGAAATAAAAATGCTAGGTAAGTAGCTGGGTAAGTAGTTGGGGTTGCAGAAAGGTTATCTTTACCATTGCAGATATGTTAACTGTGTTTACCAGAGCAAAGTCAATCAATTGACAGGGTGTTCATCTTCATCAAGTTACAGCAAGGAGCATGACTAACCTCCCTCCTCCCCCTTCCATTTCATTACTAACATCCCCTCATCAGCTGAGATTCATGGAAGAAGATCATGGTTTCATGGTGGTTCTTGTTCATTCAAAAGCCACATTTCTTGTCTAAAAATCTTTTCATTTTGATCTACTCTCTAAACTAAGTAAGTTTCAAATAAGCTTAATGGTTTCCCCTTCATCCATATTAACTCTAACACTACTATGTAAACCCCCTACATTACCTTTCCCCTACTAGTAAATAACACTAAGGTGTATAAATCCCAGCACTATGTACATATCTTCCTCTTGGCACTATAGCCAAATAAATGATCAAGGGAGACTTTAGTCCATCTGGGACTGTGGTCAACCCTATCTTGGAGCTGCTCTAACCCCTGGTTATGAGCAGTAACCTTTTCCCTCAGCCCTCACCGTCCCTTTGCTCAAAAACACAAAAAACCCCTGTTTTCCTTGCCAAAATCACCCCTATAAACCCCTCTCTCTCATAAAAACCCTTGAAAACCCGAAAAAATCCCCAAAACCATGCAAAACCCACTTTCCTATAGTTCTCCGCCTGAAATATTAAAGTGAATATAATATTGGGCCGGCGGGACCCCCCCCCAACCTGCACGATCCGTCAGAGGACCCGCCAGCCGTCCGATCTCCGTTGCCCAGATCTAACGGTGGGCGGTCATTTTCGTCCCCCGACCTGCCGAACTTTAGCGTCCGGGGAAAATGGTTTCACGCTCCGTACCCTGGACGCGTGTCAACCGCCGGGGTTGTTCGGAGCCCCCCTCCCCAATACCACTCGCCAGCAAAAGCGGTGCGGGGAACCCGCTTACCACTATTCCAAACCGCCACCCCTCATGTCATCATTGCGTCATCCTGACGTAGTACCTGTTCGCCCACCCCGCGCCATGTGATCCTCCACGTACCCCTGCCACCTCATTCACCCGCCACCGTGTCCTGCCACCCTGGCTCACACCTCAGCAGCCACGTCACCTCCGTACCCGGGCCCCGCCATGACGTCATGCTGACGTCATCGGCGGAAAAGCGCCAAATACATACTTTTTCCAAATTTAACGTTATAAACGACCAAATGAACCGTTTTCGGTCATTTTCACGCGCAAAAGAAGGAGCCGTTGACAAGCAGCTGCCGCGAAATTTGTCCCCAGCCATCAAATTTGACATTTCAACCGCTGCAAGTCCAGATTTCGACGGCATTTAACCTCCACAGCCCGGCCCGCAGGCTTCCAAGCTAGTGTTCCAGGTATTTCACCAGTTTTTCCCCACTTTTGCCCATGCATTCCAATTCTCTATGAATTCACCATTAAGAACTGGTAAAAATCCTAAAATTCAACTCTGCTTAGTAAGCTCAAGCAACCTGCACCACCCCTGAACTATAATTCAATACTAGAGCGGTCATTCCACGGGTTGAAACCGTAAAATTGCCCTCGAGCTGCTCGGCATTGTTCCCTTTTGCCGAGTACAGGCCACCTGTATTCTTACCAAAAGAAACCTCATTACTTCTGCAACTTACCCCTGGCAGTTCACATCCCTGAAAGGTTGCAGCAAACTGCACAGACCAGCCTGCATTTTCACTGAGAAAAAACGCTTAAGACTTGGTCTAACAATTGCCATCACCTTATTTCAAATCAAGCTTTACAATGTCTGCTTCTGCATCCTCATCCCTCAGTGTAGCTCCATTGAATCCAACAAACAGAGAGCTGGAGGCCTTGCCATTGGTTGACAAGGACTGTCTTATTGAAGACTTTGAGGGCAACAGGGATTTCTTACAAACTTTCAGTCAGTTGAGAGAAGACTATAAGGATGGTCATGGCACACATGGGATATGGGAGTCAAACCTACCATATTATTGTCTCCCAGCTGTAAATGTCTTCCCTGAGATCATTCACCTATGTGCTGAAAACTACAATGAGCAGCACAGAACTGTTAGCACTCCATCTGGAAGAATCCTTTTCTACATCAATGCTGAGTCTATCAACAAAATGTTACACTTTGACCAGACAGAATTGCTAATCTCGTTTTCCTTGAGCCATTTGATAGAGACTGGTGAAAAGATGACCAGTGAGGAGATTCAAAAGGTCACCAGAGATTTCATGAGACCTGAGTGCCAGCCTACAGAGCCACCTCCCTACCTGGGTATCCATTTCAATGACGTAGGCAGGCTTTTACTGGACATGATTGCCTATGTGCTGGGATACAAAAACAGTGAGCATGTGGACAGAACGATGCTGGTATTGCTATCTGCATATAGCCCACGGCAACCCCCTGCCAGGAAATATAACTTTGCTAAATTCATTGCCAATAAGATTCATGATCAACTGAGCAAGCTGGACAAGCAAGGGGTCTTCAGGTACTCAGCATATATTTACCACCTGTTCATGTACTATCACTCTGAAGCCTTCCCATGCTACATTAGAAGGCTAGATCAGAGAGGGGAGAGAAGATCTGTTATCTTCTGGACCCCTGTCTTTCATAAGGTCACAAACTCACCCTACACTTACTGTGAATTTGTTGACCAATTTGTATACCCAGTCTCTTGCCTGTTAATGAAGTCCCCTCCTCCCAGGGTATCAAATGAGATAAAGAAAGCTCTGCAGCTTTCTAGAAAAAATAAAATAGGTGACTGGTACCTATATGAGAACCATACTGTCATTAGGATTTATGGCTGTGAGCTCTGTCCATACAGGCTCCCAAAATATGTACCAATGAGGTTATTTGCCTTAGAATATTACAGGCAGTTGATTCAGTCAGACCTCACCCATTTCCACAGCGCCAAAAAGAAGGCCCACCTCAAGTTCAAACACGAGTTAGGCCCCTTCATCATGAACAAAAAAGAAGGGTGGGAAGAGGCAGACCTAATCCTCAAGGATAAATACCAGTTATCCTATAGCTTTCGGTGGGTCCATTATGACCCTCAAGGTTTCATCACTTCCAGAAGAAACAAGTATAGGCTGTTAGGCATCAAACATTGCCATTACCCTCACATTGAAAAATATGCCAACCTACAAGAATGGCAGATGGACACTCTAGTGGAAAATCTAACTGAGGAAGAAAGAATGCTAAAGAATAGGAGGGAGCTTGAAAAGACTATTGACCTAGACTATGTGCAGCAGGTACCTTTCAGACCGCCTTATTCAATAGGAGAAGGGACCTCGGCTACAAAGACTGCACCACAGGCACCTTCTACATCAGCACCAGTGTTAGATAAAGGCAAGGGTATAATGGGCACAGAAGAGGAGGTAACAAAAGAAAAGCCTGCCCCTGAAATAGAGCAGCAAACAGGGCAGCAACAAGAACAGCAGCAAGGGCAAAATGTCCCTCCAGAGACTCAGCTACCAGCAGCTCCACCACTGCAAATTCCACCTCCACAAAAAGAGCCAGTAACTGCCCCAATCTTACAGACCCCAGCACATGAGGAAAGGGGAACTAAAAGACAAAGAGCAGAGTCCACTTCTCTCAGTGGATCCTCCCACCAGCCAGAAGCCAAAAGGCAAAGGGCAGACTCCCCAGAGGTGGAAGACATTACTGATGATGTCTTGGAGAGTGAGAGAAAAGACAAGGAGGGCAGCCAACATACAGGTACAAGCTCCTTTCAGCAGGAGCAAACTTTACAACATGGCTTAGAGGTGTCCTCCTCTTCCCAGCTGACCAAGAAGCCCAAAAGCACCAAGGCTTCTTTCAAACAGATAAAAGCTCAGAATGAGCTGCTAAGGGCCGAAGTCTACAAGCAATTCGTTGATGCAACACCAGCCCAGCAAGAGAGACTATTGTCGGTATACGACATTCAGGAGGAGAGACTGCTCCTGAGCCACTTCAAGCCAATGGGGCCGGAGCCTAAGACACCGGCAGATTTCATAAAAACAAGGGTGGAGGTCCTAGCCAGGGATATACATCCCATGGACCAGATTGAACTCCACAGGCAAACTGGAGAGATGGTCTATACGACCCTAATAGAGAAGGCCACCATGGCCCATGAGCTGAAGGAGTCCCTCAAAAACACCAACACCCAGTTGGATTTTGAGAGATTATCGTCCCAAGCCAAGGACAACAGGATAAAGTCCCTGGAGGAGATCATCATCGATCTAGGACATGATCCTAGTGATCCAACGGGTGTAAAGGCCCTCCTGAAGAAAAAGGATGATGACTTGAACGCAATGAAGAAGAGGTTGAAGCTGCAGCCCACAGAGCACCCTCAAACAGCAGAACTCCAAAAGCAAAAATGGGCTGAGGACCAGCTAGACCTCCTAATGCAGCAAGACCAAAGGATTAGGGGACTGGAGAAAGAGCTGGAAGGAATATTACAGGAAAAACAAGCAGACTCCACTTCCCAAGCTCCTCCAACTACATCAACAACAGCAGCAACTTCAAGAGCAGCAGTGGCCCCCACAACAGAAGCAGCAGGAACAGCAACAGCCCCAGATGCTAGTCCAAGTGTAGAAGAATTGACCAAGGTCGTCAAAGCAATGGAGCTCCAAGCAGACGAAATAAAGAAGGCCAAGGAAAAATTGGCAGAACTGGATGCCAAATATGACAAGTCTAAAGTGACTGTAGCAGAACAGGGCAGAGAAATAAAGGCCCAAAAGGAAAAGATAAAGGCCCTAGAGAAAGAGCTGAATCTAGAGACTGCCATGGCTGACATCAAAAGAATTCTATGGGCCAAAATTGGCCAATTCATCAAGCAGCAGTGGAGGTCAATAAAAATAATGCATGAGCAGGTGGATTTGATGGCCCAAGCTCAAGCAGACATTCAGAGGGCCAAGACAGTGCTGGGAAACAGAGCAGAGCAAGCAAACAGGATGATAGACTTCTTGAACAGGCAAGAAAGGGAGGAATTGGCAGCCATAGGCATTCCCAATAGAACAGAGGCTGTCCTCTCTGCTAAGAAAGTGCTTACCCTCAGAAATTATATACAAACAGTAGAGAGGAAATTCTATGAGATGCAAGCAGATGTGGAGGAGTACAAAGCCAAAATGGGAGTGCTGCAAGGAAAAGGCCTGCCCAGCCTACTGAATGGTGCAGGAAAGCTGATCTCCCTAGATCAAATGGCCAATAGAATGGCAACCACTATTGAAAATCAGATTATTGCATCTGGCAGTACATCTGAACCAGCAGGGCCTCCTACAGGACAGAGCATATATGAAAAACTTGAAGGCCTGTTCTTCATTGAGAATGAAGTAAATCACCTGTTCGAGACTCCTCCCAATCTTTATAGGCATACAGAGGCCGAGGAAACGTTGATAAAGATGCGCAGACATCAAATGCCTAAGGAGGATTGGTGGCAATCCATGCTTCAGATTCTGCCACGATAACTTCAGTTATTCGGTCACCACAGCAGCAATCACAGTCACAGGTGGCAAACCCGAGAAAATATAGCGCAGCAAACATAAAGACGCGTTCGCCAGCATTAAAGCAGAGCGGCTCAACCGACTCCCTGACCTCCAAAAGTCAAAATTATCCTCTGACAAACTTAAAGAGCACTTATGCTGCATTCAAAGTTGTAATAACTTCTTTTCTACTTTCTGTACGAATTTATGAAGATATTTTCTCTCTCAGATGACTCAATGCCTGAGATATTTTGTAGAAACATTCCTATAAAGTCCCCTTCGCATGAGCTTGCAAGGTTTGTTGTTGATTTCTCCTGAAGAAATTCTTATGCTATAATCCTTTCAGAAGTTTAATGAAGAAAGTGATGGAATTTCTCAGATTTCTGAGGTGTTGAATGCGTTCTGGTGTCTGTTGATAACTGCTGGATTCCTGTGTATTTCACCATACAATAAGTCTCTGTAACTCTCTCTGTTATTTACTTGTGTTGTTAAATTCCATATATGTTATCTGATTCTCAATACTAAGCAACAAGGAAAAAGAATAACTTCCAGGATTTATTCACTAAGTACCCTGGGTTCAATCTGTGTTGTTAATGAATGTTTTCTTCAGCTGTAATCTAGATAAGTGTAATTCTTAATTGCTGCACTTTCAGAATACACCTTTCACAGTGGCCTTTGTCACAGGAATTCAAGTTTTGCTCCTGTGCAGCGTGTTCACTTTCACCTCACCAGCTTAATAGAAAATTCTTAATTGCTTTCTGTTGGTTGACATACATCACCATTTAAGCTAACTTTGTTTGTTTAAGATACACAATCAGCCCTGCAGTTTGAACACTACCAATCCTGCATTTCAAAGCATTTCTCAACTCCAGACTCCATTGCCCAATGATATATTACTCTCTGAACAGAATATCATAAGACCTGAAAGAAATCCTTCAACCAAAACATAAACCAAAACCTGAGCATAATAGCTAGCCTAAAACACCATCATAACAGAGACAAATCATAAAGAGAGAGCCCTCTCTGATTACAGTTTGGCTAGAAACTGTGATCCAAAGATTGGTTAGTGGTTACCCCGGCCGTATTCCCTTGGGAGTCATAGGGAACAACCTGGGTGTTAACATAATTGGCGACTCCACTGGGGACTTTTTAGGATTTTTTAATTGCTATTTATCTTCCATAGCTAACATCAAGCCTGAAATCAGTCAAGAGACCTTAAAACTGTTTCTGCATCACAGTGACAGCTTTAGGGAGGAGCTTGTTTAGGGAATCTTCATCTTAGCTCTGAGAATATATAGCCATTCTAAAATCTTCATCCAGTCCTTTCAGAGATAAAAATTTCCTGCAAAATTCCAAAAAACAGTTAGAAGCTGGCTCCTAAGAAAAATCCACGGCATACTAGGGCAAATCCTGATCCAAATCCACCCATCATTGTTGATAATCCAAATACCATCCCTAGAAACATAAGGAGGCAGCAAAGGCAGGAGCAACCTGCTGATTTGACTTCAGAGTCAGATCATCCCAGCCTCATCCCTACTCCATGCAAGGTCCTTTTCCGGTCTACCCCTCGTTCCCCTAGCTCACCGTCCACATCTCAAACTCCCCCTCTCACATCCTCATTCACTGCTCATATCCCCTTGACCAACACTCTAGGTTCACCCTCACTTGTCACTCCTGTCATACCCGCTGTTCCTATTATCCCAACTGCCCATGTTAATCCTCTAAATCCTGTAAATATGGCTAACAGATATGCACCCTTGCAGATACCAGCTAATGCTGCAGCTCTACCTCAAGACTACCAAAGCAAAATCTCATATTTTGACTCCAATGGCCCTCTGACAGCTGCCCAGCATGCGAAGAAGATGCAAGACCATTTTGAAACCTATGAAATAGATGATGACAGTGTCAGAATGAGGATGTTTGTTCAAAGCCTAACCGGGGATGTAAGAACTTGGTTTAGATCCCTGAATGCAAACTCCATTACAACTCCTGATGAACTGTATCAAGCCTTTACTACTAGATGGGAAAAGAAGAAAGATCCTCTGCACATACTTGGTGAATATGAAACAATCAAGAGAGGTCCTCAAGAGACCGTTCTGGAGTATTGTGCTAGATTCAACAATGTGTACAATGCAATACCACAAAACCTAAGACCTCCTCCTGATTTGGCCTTGTACAAATTCCCTGATGGATTTGATCCTGACATGGCATATCAGTTGAAGGAAAGAGAACCTGAAACCCTTGAAGACGCTCAAAAGGCCGCTGTCACAGTGGAAGCAAACCTGATTGCCAAAAGAAATAGGGCAAGGTTAGAAAAGAGAAGCATATACAAAGAAGAACCTACAGCCCTTGATCAAAAACTTGATGCAATACTTAATGGTATGAAGAGATTGGGTGATAGGGTAGAATCAGTTGAGAGAAAAGCATCATGGGAAGCACCACAAAACAATCCTCCTAGGAATCCAAATTTTAGGAGAAATCCAAACCCAAACATTGGCAAGGCCAGTGCTGACCAAGACATTAGACCCCCTTTCCAAGAAAACTATGCAGAAACTTCCACATCAACAGAGCCCAATGAAGGTCCTGAGATTAATTTAATGGGTCTAGATGGTGAAAGTCAAGTTTTCTTAACACAAGAAGATCATGAGGATGATGAAATCAAACTGTTCCAAACTAAATCAGGTGAATCCTTTGACTTTAAACAAGGCTATGACACTGTCGTTTATGAAGTCCATAAACAATACAAGCTGAGGAGCAGAACTGTGAATGTTAACCAGCCTGAAAAGAAAAAAGATAATCGGCAGCCTGAAAGAGTTACAGTCATAGAACCTAATGACAAAATGACCTCATATACAGAAGAAGTGATTGTTGAGGAGATCACTGAACCACTGTCCTTAAAACAGCAGCCTATGGTCACTCCCTCTGCTCATCCCCATTCAACTCTTTCTCCTCAAGAGACGAGTAAAAAGGATAAGTCCCAAAGTCAAGACAAAAATCAAGAAGAAGATCTAATGAACAAGGAAAGAACTGTCACCTATAACCCCAAGACGCAATCTGAAAAACCTTTTGATCTAGAAACAGAAATTGGCAAATTAAAGATAGCAATTCCTCTCTCAGAACTTGCCAAGCATGACATCTATAAACTACAGATCAAAAGGTCCCTTCAACTCACTAGTAACAAAGATGATGTCAATGTGATGGATGACACCCCAGAACTCCTGTTTGGTCCAGAAGTGGATGGAAAAACAGTAGTCACAGGGGTACTGCCTTTCTATGTCAGTTTACATATTCATGACAAAATATTACATAATGCAATGTTTGACTCAGGTGCCTCTCACAATCTCATGCCAAAAGCAGTCATGGAGAGATTGAATTTAGACATAACAAGACCATACAAGGATCTGTTTTCCTTTGACTCCAGCCAAGTCAAGTGTCTAGGTCTCATAAAGGACTTATGTGTGTCTCTAGTTCAATACCCAAACAAGACAATCCTAATGGATGTGGTGGTTGCTGATATCCCACCCAAGTATGGGATGCTGTTATCAAGATCATGGGGGGCCAAACTCCAAGGTTCCCTACAATTAGACATGTCATATGCCACCATCTCTGTTTTCGGGCAACCAAAAAGACTGTACAGAGAAACACTTATGAAATACATGGTCAGCAGTGAAGAAAAGCCTCAAAACTTTCCTATATATGCTGTCCATTCAGACATAGACTCATACATTCTCTTCAATGACACCACAATGCCCTCAAAAGATGAGGATGAAACCAAGATATTCATACAAGAGAAAGACTCAAGGGAAAGTTTCACCACCCATGAGACAACAACCAATCAAACACTAGATGTTGCTGCTGCCCTAGTTGTCCAGAACATCCAATCAAATGATGAGACTGTCCTAGAAGACAAGCTAGAGAAAAAACCACAATTGCTACTCACATTACCAGCCCATGAACATATCATCAAATCTCCTTTCCACCGGGATATTCTATGGTTCCTTGAATTTGATGGTTCGGTTAACAAATTAGGAGCAGGGGCTGGAGTTTGGGTACACAATAAAGAAAACAGCTATGCAGAAGGCAGAGCCTATAGATTGAATTTCAGATGTACTAATAACATGGCTGAATATGAGGCTCTCTTACTAGGTCTCAAGTTAGTAAAGTCCCTACAAGCGATAAAAGTGTCAATCCTAGGAGATTCAGACCTAGTTATCCAACAAGTAAAGGGAAATTTTGTCACCAATGATAAAAGATTGAGGTCTTATAGGTCTGCTGTTGCTGATGTACTAAACTCCTTCTTTGAATTCCAAATCACCAAGATTTCCAGGACCCACAATCTACATGCTCATAGTTTAGCCACCTTTGCAAGTACCTGCAAGCTGCCTTTTGAGCCCCATCATTGTTTTACAGCTGAGATAAAACACAGACCATCTGTCCCAAACAATGTTAAAGATTGGCAAGTATTTGAGGATGATATACAAATAAACAATTTTTTGACTTTGCAGCAAGAATTTTCAGGACTAAATATTGACAATGACAGAGCAAGTCAATCACAAATACTTGACAAAGCAAGTCAATCACAAATACAGTTCCAACAGATTACTCACCAAATATCACCCAGAACAGCAAAGCAAATACTAAATCCAACTATTTTCAACATAGACAACATTCAGCAAATTCAATCAAACAATTGTGAGCAAGTAGCCAATGCTGAAACTGAAATCATAGAGTTGAAAGACAATTTCCTACCAACAGGCCTAACTCCCCTAGAAGACATCTTTGACTCAAATGATATTCCCAGAAAACCAAAAATGCAGCCCTTGAATGCAGCCATTGAAGAATGCAACATAGGTACAATTGACAAACCCAAAATAATTAAATTGTCTGCATCTTTGCCGCCTGATCAAAAGCCCAAATACATTGACCTCTTTAAAGAGTTCCAGGATGTCTTTGCATGGAGTTATGAGGACCTAAAGTCCTATGACACCTCTGTCATCCAGCATACCATCCCTCTCAAGCCTGATCAAAAGCCCTTTAAACAAAAATTGAGGAGAATCAATCCTATGCTTCTCCCAGCGATGGAACAAGAAGTACAGAAAATGTTTAAGGCAGGCATCATAGCACCAATCAGATTCTCTGAATGGATCTCCAACTTAGTCCCTACAAGAAAGAAGACCGGTGAAATTAGGCTGTGTGTGGACTTAAGGAACCTGAACCAAGTATCCCTCAAAGACAACTATCCCTTACCTAAGATGGATCATATTCTCCAAAGAGTGGTAGGGGCCTCAAGGATCTCATTACTTGATGGATTCTCGGGTTTCAACCAAATCCTAGTACACCCTGATGATCAAGACAAAACTGCATTTACAACCCCATGGGGAACTTTCAAGTATGTTAAAATGCCTTTTGGGTTGAAGAATGCCGGGGCAACATTTCAAAGAGCAATGGATATTGCTTTTGCGAAGGAGATTCATGATTTCCTTGTCATTTATTTAGATGACCTCACACCTTTTTCCAAATCTGACCAAGAACATTTGAAACATTTGAGACAGATCTTCCTAACATGTAGGAAGTATGGAATTTCGTTGAATCCCAAAAAATCCCTATTTGGTCTAGAGGAAGGTAAGCTATTGGGCCACATCATCTCTAAAGATGGCATAAGAATTGATCCAGATAGGATACAAGCTATCCTACAAGTGCCCCACCCAAGAAATATAAAAGAATTGCAAGGATTCTTGGGAAAAATCAACTTCTTAAGGAGATTTATCCCAAATCTGGCTGAGTTGATCAGATTGCTTAATAATATGCTGAAGAAAGATTCAAAGGTGAAATGGACAGTTGAAGCAAATCAAGCCTTTGAAAGTATAAAGCTGGCCCTTACCCAGACCCCAATCCTGACCAATCCTCAATTTGACAGGGAATTCATTATCTTCTCTTTTGCCTCCCAGCATACTATTGCTGCTGTTTTATTACAGAAAGATGACCAAGGAAATGAGAAGCCTATTGCTTTCTTTAGCAGAGCTCTTAGAGATGCGCCTCTAAAATATCAGATCATGGAAAAGCAGGCTTATGCTTTAGTCAAGGCCATTAAGGACTTTAGGATTTACATCCTTTATTCACATGTTATAGCTTATGTACCAAGTCCTATTGTCAAAGACATTCTCACCCAAGAAAACTTAGAGGGCAGAAGAGGAAAATGGATTGCCAGCATTTTGGAATTTGACATTGAGATAAAACCTACAAAACTAATAAAAGGGCAAGGTCTGGCCAAGTTAATGACAGAAGCAAATTTCCAAGCCCTAGGTATCAATCAGCTGGACAGTGAAACAGAGCTGGCGACTCCAAAGATCAATGTAGCCTTTGAACAATCTCCTTGGTACTCTGATATCTGTTATGTCTTACAAAACCTGTGTGCTCCCCCAGGACTGTCCAAAACTAAGTGTAGGTTCTTAAAAATGAAAACATCAAGATTTTGTGTGATGGATGGCAATTTGCTTTGGAAAAACCATGAAGGTATATTGCTGCACTGTTTGATTGAAAATGAAACTAACAATGTCATGCAAGAGTTTCATGCAGGAGACTGTGGTGGACACTTGTACTGGAAGTCCACTGTGGACAAGATACTAAGGGCTGGATATTACTGGCCCACCATGTTCTCTGATGTCAAGAAATTCATCACCTCATGTCATAAATGTCAAGTGTTTGAGGGAAAGAGACAGTTGCTGCCACTTCCTTTAAGACCTATTGCAACAGAGAGACCTTTTCAACAATGGGGTTTGGACTTCATTGGGGAAATTCATCCCTCATCTTCAGGCCAACATAGATGGATCTTGACAGCCACAGACCACTTCACCAAGTGGATTGAAGCTGTTCCATGCAGACAAGCAAATGATTCCACTATCATTCAGTTCTTGGAGAACAACATATTGGCTAGATTTGGCTGTCCTGATAAGATATTAACAGACAATGCTGCTGCTTTCAGATCCAAGAAAATGGTCAACTTCTGCCATAAATTTCACATCACTCTGGGCCATTCCACTGCATACTATCCTCAAGGAAATGGCCTTGCTGAGTCATCAAATAAAAGCCTAGTAAATATCATAAAGAAAGTGCTGGAAGAGAACAAAAAGAACTGGCACAAAAAACTAGTCAATGCCTTATGGGCAGACAGACTAACAACAAAAAGATCAATTGGTACCAGCCCATATGAGTTGGTTTATGGACTAGAAGCCAAATTTCCCTCCTCACTAGGAGTGCCTGTTATGAAGCTTCTTCAAGAAAGCCAAGCAGAACCAAATGATATGCAAAGAAGGATCAATCAGATAATTTGTTTGCAGCAAACCAGAGATCAAGTTTTCAGCAGAGTTCAAGTATTACAAGAAAAACTAAAGAAGGCCTTTGACAGAAGAACCAAAGCAGAAGATTTTAATGTTGGTGACAAAGTCCTCAAGTGGGATGCAAGAAGAGAGGAGAAGGGAAAACATGGAAAATTCGATTCCCTTTGGAGAGGACCATTTGCTGTCCAAGCAGTACAAGGAAACAACACCTATTTCCTTAAGAGTCTCAATGAAACTGATTTGGATGAAGGTCCTGTGAATGGCAGGATGCTGAAGCACTATTTTGAATATCACCCATGAGTGCAACCTGATTTTCCCTTGTATATATGCAGATGTATATATTATTTTCTGTTTAGATTGTAAAAATGCAGTTTTTCAAGTTTATTGACTGCCAGCAAAAGGTAAATAGAATCAGAGGTCTACCAAGAAGAGAAGCACACAATTTTGGCACCTCAAAGCAGCAAACTGCAAAATTGGTAAGAACAATCAAGGAGCAAGGCAATCTGACCTGTTGTTCTTGGTCTTTCAAAAGAAAAACCATCCCCATGTGGAGCCACTGTTAGACACCTATACCAATAGGTTTCATATTTCATGATTGGCTATGGAAGGTCCAAATATGCTCTGCTTTGATGATTCAAAGATCACATATTTCCTAGAGAATCTGATCTGTGCTTATAGCTTGGTATGGACTTAAAATTTTGATGGATGGTCCAACAGTCTAATCTGGATCATTCCATGGTTTAAATTTGCAGTTGTAGAATAGAGAAAGGAGTCTGTCCAAACTGTTTAATCTTGGCAGACAAGTAGTTCAGGTAGAGAAGAAAAGGCTCCCAACAGCTTAATCTGGGACCTTGGAAGAGATAAGGGTAGAAGTAGATAGAAAACAAAAGAAAAAAGCCAAAGAAAAGAAAAGGCAAGTAAGGGTTTGCAAGTCCAAGTGCACCCTCCAAGAAGAAATAAAAATGCTAGGTAAGTAGCTGGGTAAGTAGTTGGGGTTGCAGAAAGGTTATCTTTACCATTGCAGATATGTTAACTGTGTTTACCAGAGCAAAGTCAATCAATTGACAGGGTGTTCATCTTCATCAAGTTACAGCAAGGAGCATGACTAACCTCCCTCCTCCCCCTTCCATTTCATTACTAACATCCCCTCATCAGCTGAGATTCATGGAAGAAGATCATGGTTTCATGGTGGTTCTTGTTCATTCAAAAGCCACATTTCTTGTCTAAAAATCTTTTCATTTTGATCTACTCTCTAAACTAAGTAAGTTTCAAATAAGCTTAATGGTTTCCCCTCCATTTACCCCTTCATCCATATTAACTCTAACACTACTATGTAAACCCCCTACATTACCTTTCCCCTACTAGTAAATAACACTAAGGTGTATAAATCCCAGCACTATGTACATATCTTCCTCTTGGCACTATAGCCAAATAAATGATCAAGGGAGATTTTAGTCCATCTGGGACTGTGGTCAACCCTATCTTGGAGCTGCTCTAACCCCTGGTTATGAGCAGTAACCTTTTCCCTCAGCCCTCACCGTCCCTTTGCTCAAAAACACAAAAAACCCCTGTTTTCCTTGCCAAAATCACCCCTATAAACCCCTCTCTCTCATAAAAACCCTTGAAAACCCGAAAAAAAAATCCCCAAAACCATGCAAAACCCACTTTCCTATAGTTCTCCGCCTGAAATATTAAAGTGAATATAATATTGGGCTGGCGGGACCCCCCCCAACCTGCACGATCCGTCAGAGGACCCGCCAGCCGTCCGATCTCCGTTGCCCAGATCTAACGGTGGGCGGTCATTTTCGTCCCCCGACCTGCCGAACTTTAGCGTCCGGGGAAAGTGGTTTCACGCTCCGTACCCTGGACGCGTGTCAACCGCCGGGGTTGTTCGGAGCCCCCCTCCCCAATACCACTCGCCAGCAAAAGCGGTGCGGGGAACCCGCTTACCACTATTCCAAACCGCCACCCCTCATGTCATCATTGCGTCATCCTGACGTAGTACCTGTTCGCCCACCCCGCGCCATGTGATCCTCCACGTACCCCTGCCACCTCATTCACCCGCCACCGTGTCCTGCCACCCTGGCTCACACCTCAGCAGCCACGTCACCTCCGTACCCGGGCCCCGCCATGACGTCATGCTAACGTCATCGGCAGAAAAGCGCCAAATATATACTTTTTCCAAATTTAACGTTATAAACGACCAAATGAACCGTTTTCGGTCATTTTCACGCGCAAAAGAAGGAGCCGTTGACAAGCAGCTGCCGCGAAATTTGTCCCCAGCCATCAAATTTGACATTTCAACCGCTGCAAGTCCAGATTTCGACGGCATTTAACCTCCACAGCCCGGCCCGCAGGCTTCCAAGCTAGTGTTCCAGGTATTTCACCAGTTTTTCCCCACTTTTGCCCATGCATTCCAATTCTCTGTGAATTCACCATTAAGAACTGGTAAAAATCCTAAAATTCAACTCTGCTTAGTAAGCTCAAGCAACCTGCACCACCCCTGAACTATAATTCAATACTAGAGCGGTCATTCCACGGGTTGAAACCGTAAAATTTCCCTCGAGCTGCTCGGCATTGTTCCCTTTTGCCGAGTACAGGCCACCTGTATTCTTACCAAAAGAAACCTCATTACTTCTGCAACTTACCCCTGGCAGTTCACATCCCTGAAAGGTTGCAGCAAACTGCACAGACCAGCCTGCATTTTCACTGAGAAAAAACGCTTAAGACTTGGTCTAACAATTGCCATCACCTTATTTCAAATCAAGCTTTACAATGTCTGCTTCTGCATCCTCATCCCTCAGTGTAGCTCCATTGAATCCAACAAACAGAGAGCTGGAGGCCTTGCCATTGGTTGACAAGGACTGTCTTATTGAAGACTTTGAGGGCAACAGGGATTTCTTACAAACTTTCAGTCAGTTGAGAGAAGACTATAAGGATGGTCATGGCACACATGGGATATGGGAGTCAAACCTACCATATTATTGTCTCCCAGCTGTAAATGTCTTCCCTGAGATCATTCACCTATGTGCTGAAAACTACAATGAGCAGCACAGAACTGTTAGCACTCCATCTGGAAGAATCCTTTTCTACATCAATGCTGAGTCTATCAACAAAATGTTACACTTTGACCAGACAGAATTGCTAATCCCGTTTTCCTTGAGCCATTTGATAGAGACTGGTGAAAAGATGACCAGTGAGGAGATTCAAAAGGTCACCAGAGATTTCATGAGACCTGAGTGCCAGCCTACAGAGCCACCTCCCTACCTGGGTATCCATTTCAATGACGTAGGCAGGCTTTTACTGGACATGATTGCCTATGTGCTGGGATACAAAAATAGTGAGCATGTGGACAGAACGATGCTGGTATTGCTATCTACATATAGCCCACGGCAACCCCCTACCAGGAAATATAACTTTGCTAAATTCATTGCCAATAAGATTCATGATCAACTGAGCAAGCTGGACAGGCAAGGGTCTTCAGGTACTCAGCCTATATTTACCACCTGTTCATGTACTATCACTCTGAAGCCTTCCCATGCTACATCAGAAGGCTAGATCAGAGAGGGGAGAGAAGATCTGTTATCTTCTGGACCCCTGTCTTTCATAAGGTCACAAACTCACCCTACACTTACTGTGAATTTGTTGACCAATTTGTATACCCAGTCTCTTGCCTGTTAATGAAGTCCCCTCCTCCCAGGGTATCAAATGAGATAAAGAAAGCTCTGCAGCTTTCTAGAAAAAATAAAATAGGTGACTGGTACCTATATGAGAACCATACTGTCATTAGGATTTATGGCTGTGAGCTCTGTCCATACAGGCTCCCAAAATATGTACCAATGAGGTTATTTGCCTTAGAATATTACAGGCAGTTGATTCAGTCAGACCTCACCCATTTCCACAGCGCCAAAAAGAAGGCCCACCTCAAGTTCAAACACGAGTTAGGCCCCTTCATCATGAACAAAAAAGAAGGGTGGGAAGAGGCAGACCTAATCCTCAAGGATAAATACCAGTTATCCTATAGCTTTCGGTGGGTCCATTATGACCCTCAAGGTTTCATCACTTCCAGAAGAAACAAGTATAGGTTGTTAGGCATCAAACATTGCCATTACCCTCACATTGAAAAATATGCCAACCTACAAGAATGGCAGATGGACACTCTAGTGGAAAATCTAACTGAGGAAGAAAGAATGCTAAAGAATAGGAGGGAGCTTGAAAAGACTATTGACCTAGACTATGTGCAGCAGGTACCTTTCAGACCGCCTTATTCAATAGGAGAAGGGACCTCGGCTATAAAGACTGCACCACAGGCACCTTCTACATCAGCACCAGTGTTAGATAAAGGCAAGGGTATAATGGGCACAGAAGAGGAGGTAACAAAAGAAAAGCCTGCCCCTGAAATAGAGCAGCAAACAGGGCAGCAACAAGAACAGCAGCAAGGGCAAAATGTCCCTCCAGAGACTCAGCTACCAGCAGCTCCACCACTGCAAATTCCACCTCCACAAAAAGAGCCAGTAACTGCCCCAATCTTACAGACCCCAGCACATGAGGAAAGGGGAACTAAAAGACAAAGAGCAGAGTCCACTCCTCTCAGTGGATCCTCCCACCAGCCAGAAGCCAAAAGGCAAAGGGCAGACTCCCCAGAGGTGGAAGACATTACTGATGATGTCTTGGAGAGTGAGAGAAAAGACAAGGAGGGCAGCCAACATACAGGTACAAGCTCCTTTCAGCAGGAGCAAACTTTACAACATGGCTTAGAGGTGTCCTCCTCTTCCCAGCTGACCAAGAAGCCCAAAAGCACCAAGGCTTCTTTCAAACAGATAAAAGCTCAGAATGAGCTGCTAAGGGCCGAAGTCTACAAGCAATTCGTTGATGCAACACCAGCCCAGCAAGAGAGACTATTGTCGGTATACGACATTCAGGAGGAGAGACTGCTCCTGAGCCACTTCAAGCCAATGGGGCCGGAGCCTAAGACACCGGCAGATTTCATAAAAACAAGGGTGGAGGTCCTAGCCAGGGATATACATCCCATGGACCAGATTGAACTCCACAGGAAAACTGGAGAGATGGTCTATACGACCCTAATAGAGAAGGCCACCATGGCCCATGAGCTGAAGGAGTCCCTCAAAAACACCAACACCCAATTGGATTTTGAGAGATTATCGTCCCAAGCCAAGGACAACAGGATAAAGTCCCTGGAGGAGATCATCATCGATCTAGGACATGATCCTAATGATCCAACGGGTGTAAAGGCCCTCCTGAAGAAAAAGGATGATGACTTGAACGCAATGAAGAAGAGGTTGAAGCTGTAGCCCACAGAGCACCCTCAAACAGCAGAACTCCAAAAGCAAAAATAGGCTGAGGACCAGCTAGACCTCCTAATGCAGCAAGACCAAAGGATTAGGGAACTGGAGAAAGAGCTGGAAGGAATATTACAAGAAAAACAAGCAGACTCCACTTCCCAAGCTCCTCCAACTACATCAACAACAGCAGCAACTTCAGGAGCAGCAGTGGCCCCCACAACAGAAGCAGCAGGAACAGCAACAGCCCCAGATGCTAGTCCAAGTGTAGAAGAATTGACCAAGGCCGTCAAAGCAATGGAGCTCCCAGCAGACGAAATAAAGAAGGCCAAGGAAAAATTGGCAGAACTGGATGCCAAATATGACAAGTCTAAAGTGACTGTAGCAGAACAGGGCAGAGAAATAAAGGCCCAAAAGGAAAAGATAAAGGCCCTAGAGAAAGAGCTGAATCTAGAGACTGCCATGGCTGACATCAAAAGAATTCTATGGGCCAAAATTGGCCAATCCATCAAGCAGCAGTGGAGGTCAATAAAAATAATGCATGAGCAGGTGGATTTGATGGCCCAAGCTCAAGCAGACATTCAGAGGGCCAAGACAGTGCTGGGAAATAGAGCAGAGCAAGCAAACAGGATGATAGACTTCTTGAACAGGCAAGAAAGGGAGGAATTGGCAGCCATAGGCATTCCCAATAGAACAGAGGCTGTCCTCTCTGCTAAGAAAGTGCTTACCCTCAGAAATTATATACAAACAGTAGAGAGGAAATTCTATGAGATGCAAGCAGATGTGGAGGAGTACAAAGCCAAAATGGGAGTGCTGCAGGGAAAAGCCCTGCCCAGCCTACTGAATGGTGCAGGAAAGCTGATCTCCCTAGATCAAATGGCCAATAGAATGGCAACCACTATTGAAAATCAGATTATTGCATCTGGCAGTACATCTGAACCAGCAGGACCTCCTACAGGACAGAGCATATATGAAAAACTTGAAGGCCTGTTCTTCATTGAGAATGAAGTAAATCACCTGTTCGAGACTCCTCCCAATCTTTATAGGCATACAGAGGCCGAGGAAACGTTGATAAAGATGCGCAGACATCAAATGCCTAAGGAGGATTGGTGGCAATCCATGCTTCAGATTCTACCACGATAACTTCTGTTATTCGGTCACCACAGCAGCAATCACAGTCACAGGTGGCAAACCCGAGAAAATACAGCGCAGCAAACATAAAGACGCGTTCGCCAGCATTAAAGCAGAGCGGCTCAACCGACTCCCTGACCTCCAAAGGTCAAAATTATCCTCTGACAAACTTAAAGAGCACTTATGCTGCATTCAAAGTTGTAATAACTTCTTTTCTACTTTCTGTACGAATTTATGAAGATATTTTCTCTCTCAGATGACTCAATGCCTGAGATATTTTGTAGAAACATTCCTATAAAGTCCCCTTCGCATGAGCTTGCAAGGGTTGTTGTTGATTTCTCCTGAAGAAATTCTTATGCTATAATCCTTTCAGAAGTTTAATGAAGAAAGTGATGGAATTTCTCGGATTTCTGAGGTGTTGAATGCGTTCTGGTGTCTGTTGATAACTGCTGGATTCCTGTGTATTTCACCATACAATAAGTCTCTGTAACTCTCTCTGTTATTTACTTGTGTTGTTAAATTCCATATATGTTATCTGATTCTCAATACTAAGCAACAAGGAAAAAGAATAACTTCCAGGATTTATTCACTGAGTACCCTGGGTTCAATCTGTGTTGTTAATGAATGTTTTCTTCAGCTGTAATCTAGATAAGTGTAATTCTTAATTGCTGCACTTTCAGAATACACCTTTCACAGTGGCCTTTGTCACAGGAATTCAAGTTTTGCTCCTGTGCAGCGTGTTCACTTTCACCTCACCAGCTTAATAGAAAATTCTTAATTGCTTTCTGTTGGTTGACATACATCACCATTTAAGCTAACTTTGTTTGTTTAAGATACACAATCGGCCCTGCAGTTTGAACACCACCAATCCTGCATTTCAAAGCATTTCTCAACTCCAGACTCCATTGCCCAATGATATATTACTCTCTGAACAGAATATCATAAGACCTGAAAGAAATCCTTCAACCAAAACATAAACCAAAACCTGAGCATAATAGCTAGCCTAAAACACCATCATAACAGAGACAAATCATAAAGAGAGAGCCCTCTCTGATTACAGTTTGGCTAGAAACTGTGATCCAAAGATTGGTTAGTGGTTACCCCGGCCGTATTCCCTTGGGAGTCATAGGGAACAACCTGGGAGTTAACACTGTGAAGGCCAATGGTTCATTCTCGTTGTTAAGGGGAGTGACATTATTTTTCATATACCTCTCGGATAACACCTAGATTTGGCTGCATTTGCCCTTGTATGGAAGCCACATGTGAGACCAGTTCGTAGCAAAACATCCATCTAGCTTGATGGACCAGTCTTTGCTAAGTAGCAGGCCATATTCTTCCATTATGTCCACAAAAACTATGTTGATGCATTGATTAACTCGATCATCATGGAAAATTTAGATGATCACTTCTCAAAGTTCACCAATGGATGGTACTGAGATTCTATCAAGTTGGATGATTCTCGCAGATGTTTCGCTCTATTGTGCATTGATCTTTTTAACAATGGATAGTGGCATGATGTTCGCTGTCGCACCAGAATCAACCAAGTAGTTGTGAACATTGTAGTTCAAAACTTCAAATGAAATTAGGAATGGGGGGAAACTTGAGTTTGCTTCTTCCATCCGGAGTGTATTGAGCACAGTAGATAGTGATCCAGGAGGTGTGCTTGCTCCCTTGCTGGTAGAGGTTGTGTTGTCCACTACTATTGGTCCCAACACACA
Source organism: Pinus tabuliformis (assembly GCA_031772625.1). Taxonomy (NCBI): domain Eukaryota; kingdom Viridiplantae; phylum Streptophyta; class Pinopsida; order Pinales; family Pinaceae; genus Pinus; species Pinus tabuliformis. The sequence continues at coordinate 777,380,219 of CM062811.1, forward strand.
CAGAAGGATATCTCGCTGACTTTGGACTTTGGCTAACTCGAACAAATTGATGTTCGCCCAAGTTTTCTTCATGTCATCAACCATGCTAGAGTCCAGAGGTGGTAGACTCACCAAGGTGTCCGGGGTGGAATGGATATTTGTGATGTTCGACAGAGTTTTCTACAACTTGCTTCTCATGGATGTGCTCTTATCCATCACTGTCTTTCTAGACTTAATTTGTTTTTGTTTCTTTGAGGTAGCTAGTGGATTGGCCTTCTTTATCAGTTGCCTCACTTTCTCTTACGTTTCCCCAAGTGTAAGGTGAGCCCCTTTACTCCTAAGGTTGTAGCGATCATTTTTTTTGGGTCTGCTTCTCGATGTTTGTCTTCGAGATTACTTGTGAGCTCTGATAAGCGTTCACCACATGCCCAGAACTTGGTGTTTCTTCAGGTGCAACCTATTTGCTATCATCAGTGTCTTCTGGTTGCTCCTACATATCACCTTCTGCATTGAGTGTATGACTGCAAACTGAGCTAACGACTCGCTTCCAATTTGAACAAGAGTTCTCGAGGTGGAACTCTTCATGGAATGAATAGAAATTAGGATCAGTGCACTGATCAAGTTGGAACACAGGCTTTTGTACAAATTTGAAAGCGAACTGGTTGTTTCCTGATGAGCCGGTTGATGAACTGCTTGCCTCTCTTTATCGAGGACGATGGTTTCTTTTGAATGTGTCTATTTTCCGTTGCTTGAGTTTGGACATTTTGGTGGCCAAGTTCTTGACAAGGCGAGCGAGGGTCTCAATATCAGTTTCTTCCTTGTCTCTACCCTTGTTCATTGTTGCTTGGGGCTTTCTACTCACATCCTTGGAGTCTTTTGTTGATTCGTCATCCTTGATGACTCCAATTGAGTGCAAGTATTTTTCAACAACAATAGCCTCTTCACAGCTTTCTAAAAGTGTTGGCTTCGTGGCTCACTTAACGAACTGCACAATGGTGGTTGGAAATGCAGATGTGTAATAGTCAACAGTGATGGAGTCATGAGGTTTAGTATCTGCTACAAATTTTTTCAAAATATGCATAAACCTCTGAATGAAGTCTTTCACTTTCTATTTTCCCTCCATCCTGAGGCTTCCCAATTCCTTGAGCAGCATGGTTGGGGTCTTATCATCAGCAAACTTTCGAGGAACATACGTTTGAAAGAACCCCAATTCTATATGGAGTTGGGTGGAAGGCCATGATACCAAGTCACTGTGTGACCATCCAAGATACATCGGAATAGTCTACATGCTACGTTGTCATAACATACCTCTAGGGTCTATAGTTGTAGGTAGAAGTTGTCTAAGTGGTCTTTTGCCTTCACCGCGTTATCAGGGTTGAACTTGATGTTCATTCTCTCCACTCACTTCAGCATCTTGTGCAGAACAACCATGAGAACTAATGGTCCCTGAGTCATTCATTCAATATTTTTTTCAGCCATCTCTTCGTCTTCTTCATCTTCTTCCTCTCCTTCGGGGTTTGATGGATTTGGATCTGAGTCTGTCGTTTCATCTCCGCCTCCACCTCCTTCGCTGCCTTCCCCTCCACCTTCTATACCAGAGTTTGATCCCAAGGTCACAAGAGTGCCTTGTTTGTCTTCAAGGAAGATTGGAGGTTCCTCTCTGTCTTCAACAGCTTTCTCTAGACCTTCAAGCGTGGCAAGGACTGCTTCTTCCACCGATGATACAACAACTCCTGTGGGAGTGTCTTTTGGCTTCCTAGATGTGTGTGGAAGATGTTTCATGCCTGGGATCAGTCCAACTGCGTTCTCGAACTGGTGAGTGACGGGACAGACAGAGCAAAGGTGTTGATATGAAATCTCATGTTTAATTATGGGAGGTGAGGAGTAACCAACTGCAGAGTAGGGAGTGTGCTTTACTTCCTTGACCAGATGATTGATGAGTGAGTTTGAGGGGAATTTTAGCCATGTACAACTGGCGGCCCTCCTTCTAGCACCAGAAATGTTGACAATGTTGGACTTGCCAACATTCAGGGGATCACCTCGGTATGAAGTCCCAACTAGACCTCACACCATTTGGTATGGGAGTCCCATCTGGTATGATGGTCTGGTTTCGATTGTCTTAAGGATTTGCCTCAACTCTTGCTTGTCATCACATGAGAGTGGTTCGCCTTGTCTTCGAGAAGTGAGGTTCACGTTCCTAGTGAGTGTAAGTGTCACTTGTGTCAATGGTTCTTTCTCTGTTGAGGAGGAGGGTGAGATTGAGCTCCAGGTCGATTGGGAGAAGTCCCAACACTACTAGGAACACACAACACAATAGGACATGCACAACTTCCGGCGAAGCAGTCCACACGGATGCGGCAGTCACAACATACAAGGTAAGATGACACATACAGTACTCACGGATCAGTCCAAATAAGTGCAATGGTTGTTACAGCAGGCTTCATGTGAAAGGTTTGTCTAATGTCTGGGAGAGAAATCTACATGGGCCAGACATAATTAATAGCATATACAACACATTTCCATTAATATATTATGTATTACAACAAATGAAGTAGTTCAGAAGTAGAACACAGGTTAAAGAAACATGCATTACATGTGTTAAAAAGCAGTCTTACAACAAATACAATACATATGTGAAAATGTGTTGGCTTGTTAGCAGGCTTCTGAATTAAGTGAAATTTCCAAGACACATCATTACACCATACATCACTAACCTCGAGTGCAGGTCGTTGGAGCCACTACTTACTCCTCAAATAAAATATCATAGACTCTCTTGTCTATGTGGGAGGAGCTGAGGTGAAAATTCCTTTGCATGTACAAATGAGGAGGTATTTATAGACAAAGGTGAAACTGATCCTTGTGGTTGTTCGACTACCCTCATGACTATTTTACTTCCATGAATTTTTTACTTACATGACCCTTTGTTCAACAAGTGGGTCTCTTGGACTTCCACGTTACATCACATTGATTGAAAACATGCCCGTAGTGGAGATGTGGGTGACATGACTCATGACGTGACTGGACATGACTTGACATGACAAGGTTGGTACATTCGTGCTACTACTAGAGTGCATTTCAAGCTATAGTGCTGCTAGGTGATGGATGTCTTCATGGTGTATCATAGCTTCACCTCTGCATGGTGAAGTGCGTAGAGTCTTCGATGGTCCTTGGTTCACTTGATGAAGCTTTAACATGTTGTTCCTTGCTTGCATGCTAGAAGGCTTGATAGGCTCATCTGTTCGCGAGGATACATGTTCATCACATTCATCCGCTTCACATGCTTCGTTCGTTCGTCCGTTGGTGGACTTGTCATTCTACATGTGCTCCCTTCATTAATCCCATTTGTTGTCTTGCCATGTTTGTTTGTGTACATGTACCTACAGTCACTCATGACGAGACGACATCAAATCCAAAACCTCCTAGTCTACCATGACACATGATCATTCAGATGCAAGTGACCGTGAGAGGTAGAAAGGTTGTGATGCAAGATGATGGCTCTAGGCAATTGCTAATGAAAACTACGCAACGTTCACTGAGAGATGGAGACAGGCAATCTGAGTTGACAATGACTGTCTACAAGGTTTGGCTCGGCTGGGAGGAAAAATTGCAGAAATTTTGGGAGGAACAAACTGCGTTGCTGGAAGGCAAGGCAAGCATGCTCTATAGATTTTTCAGAACGAATAGGAAGTGGGGCTGGACAACTAGATTTGCGCAATTTTCTAGAGGAATAGGTTAGGCTGCATGAAGGGTCAGCAGGCAGAAATTGCGCAGTTTTTTTGGGGAACTGCCCAGGAGACTGGCATCCAAAACTACGCAATTCCCAGAGGGAAATTCCAGTTGGATGTTGGGGTCACTGGCAGCCAAAATTGTGCAATTTCCAAAGGGAACTGCCAGTTGGTTTCCTAGGAGGCTGGCAGCAGAAACTGTGCAATTTCTAGAGTGAAGTGGTAGTCTGCTGCTAGGGGTTGCTGGCAAGGAAAACTGCACTAAGTTCGGGAGGTTGACCTATTGATCATTTCTGCGCAATTTCTAAGATCAGATGATTGATGGGAAATGGAAGGCCTGCTCATGAACACTATGTAATTTCTAGGATGAATAGTTGGTTGACTATCGGGATGACTGACGAGGAAAACTAGGCAATTTTTCTGAGGGAGATAGGGACAAGAACTTGGTATATGTCCAACCTATCTACGCAATCTCCTTAGTTAGTTGAGCAAGTGAGGTCAGTGGCCTCTGTGCAATTTTTAAGGGGAGTCAGTCCCAGGGTGACTACCAGGTCTGACTGTCCGAGTGGCCAACATGAGAGCAAATTGAATTTCTTGCAGGCAACACATCTTGAAAAGACTAGCTTGGTGCTTCTACGTTATTCTGGTTGACAGTCAATCGAGTCGATGGTAGGGTGAAGGTCTAGCTATCAGAGGGGATTCAAGTTTTCAGAGCCTTTAGCAAAAATGACTAAGTGTGTGAACAATCGAAAGATGCATAGGTGATCATACGAACACACACTTGCATGACTTGACGATGAAACGACCAAACCATCCAGACACACATGTTCAACAAGACTGAACGACAGTGTAAGTGAAAAGCACGACACTCATGATTGATCGTTCAGTGATCGAGACGATGCTTGTGCGACAGTGAATGTGACTCTGTGTGTGAGTGCAACAGATGCTTTCATAGCGAACACAACAAGCACATACAAAGCAAAGACTTTGAGCATAGCTAGAACATGGTCACAAGCATGATTTAGACATCAGCATGCAGAGACTTGAAAGCAATGAACAAGAAAGGTAGATGTAAAGACTCACACGACCTCATAGATTGAACCCAAGTGTGTGCAATCATCAAGTGAAACTCTTCAAGGAAGGCTCCGAATTCAGTGTACACCAAAATTTTGGAGGGCGATTGTAGCCGCTACAACATAAATTTACTCAATCTTTCTATCCCCAGTGATGAAAGATGGTATCAATTGTGTGACGCTCTTGAGTGAAAGATTTTCATCTCCAAGAGACAAACAGCAAGGCAACACATTTTGAGGCCAAGTCATCAATAGTTTTCCTCAAAGTTAGTACCAAGAGTTCCAGCAGTTGAAGATTCCTAAACTTTTATACTACTTTTGTAATTAGTTGTTAGATATTTTTAGGATCCTATCTTGATATTTTGAATCAAGATATTTTGTAATTTTTTATATAAGTACTTCATAATTCGAATTATGAAGGGTTGGGATTAGTTTTGAAGAGAATAATTATATTGTGAAGAAGCTCACAGAGCTACCTTTGATCATATATCAGTAATACAGCCCAGTATTATAGGGTTCTTGTGTCAATTTCATTGGTGAAGTGCATCTTTCTCTACTAAATGTCTTTATTGTTTTTCATTTATGTTTCTAAAATCTAAATTATTCTAAGAAGAGTATGAACGTATTTTTTTTAAAAGTACACTCTATATCTGAATTATGAATAATTTCTATGTTTTCTACTAAAAATTAAAAACAAAATTCTTAATTTCTCTGCTTTTAATTATATTGTTGAATCTTTTTCTTCTGCTCCACACCAGAGATTTTAAAGGATCTAGTGAAATTTCCTACCCTACCTTGTAAGTTTAGCCTGTAAAATCTATGTTTGATCAACCTAAGCCTGTGACTCCATTTCCCAATGGTGTAATTCCATTATCTCAACCAAACAATACAAAAATCCAAACCTAAACATGATAACTAGTCTAATATCATCAGTAAAACAAAGCTAAATCATAAAGAGAGATCCCTCTTTGAAACTGGACGGGCTGGATTCCTAGTTTCCAAAGTGGTTCTAAGGTTACCATTGTGATTTACTCTGCAACCTCAAAAATTATGGAGTGATTAAAATCCTGGTGACCATACTGGGGACCGAACATATCTTTGTTTGAAATTTTGTTTCCCTGGTTCAAAAAATTATTTCAGCACATGTAAGAGTTATTTTTTAGAAATAAATGTTTTTGAGGTTGTATTTTTTGTGCATACTGTAATTGTGTGTTAAATACTATATAGATATGGTTCCTAAAAGAATTCATACCAGAGCTCATCTAGATCCGAATCCTCCCAATATCCTGTATAATCCTGAGAAATTGATAAGGAAGAAAGGCTTGACCGCAAGTCAAGGGAGTAGCAGTCCTCTCCCAGAACCAATTCTTTTACAGAGAGTTTTGTTACCATACAAGATATTCAATTTGATCTACCCTTTGAACTCAATATATTTAGAACCAATTTTGAAATCTTTGTAACTGAAACTACCATTGATGAGTCAATATTAAAACCATTCATATCTAAGTAGTAGTCTGTAGACCAAGATCTTGGCAAACAAGCTCTCCAGTGGTTTGAAAAATTAGAAGACCTAGTGATAGACCTAGATCAAGCTATCCACAAAGACTACATCCATAAATCAATTGAACTTTCATCCCTATCATTCTCTATTTTTTATCCCATCACACAATCTTTACATATTGTGTCCACTATTTCCACCTCCTCAACAATATCCACTACCTATCCATTAATATCACCAAGTATAATACAAACTCTCTTGATCCCTTCTACATCCACACCTCACTAATTTTCATCTATTGTTCCTCCCCATATACCAGTCATGGCTGCCCAATATGCTCCCCTGGTTTTACTTACACTATTACATAACATGCCACAACACTATCAAAGTAGGATTCCTTAGTTTGATGGCACTAGGGCCCTCACTGTGCAACAACATGTAGATAAAATGAATGACTACTTTTACCTTCAGGAGGTTGATGAATATGATGTGAATATGAGGTTCTTTTTCCAAAGCCTTAATGGAGAGGTAAGAAAATAGTTTAAATCTTTACTAGCAGCTACTATTAAAGATCTTGTTGCCTTTCATCTATCTTTCCTCAACATGCCAGAAACTAAAAAGAAGCCCCTCCGAGTTTTAAATGAATATAAAAATATAAAAAGAGGGCCTAATGAAACTGTTTAAGAATATTGTGATAGGTTTAATCAAGTTTATAATTCCATTCCAGCTGCTATAAAGCCCCCACTAGGGTTAGCTCTTCTTCATTTTCCTGTAGGGTTCGATGTTGACATGGCCTACCAATTACAATAAAGAGACCCTACCACACTTGAAGAAATGAAAAGTAACATTGTAAAAGTAGAGGCTAATTTATTAGCCAAAAAATCCAAGCTAAAAACCAAAAGAAGAGTTACCATCAAGGAGGATCCTTCCTTCTCTTTTCAAAACCATGGAAAGAAGGATGGAGATGATGATAGTGGCTGATAGAACCCCTCCTAGGGATAGCCAAACAAATTCTCAAAATAAAATTCATAATCTTAGAAGAAATCCACCTCTGATAAAATAAAGGGAATAGAGAGGCCCTAATGATCAACAACTTAGGCCCCTTTTTAGGAAAACCATGTTGAAGAAGAAGTGGGAATAGAAGAATTTTCATAGGAAAACCAAATCAATTTGTTTGGGGAGACAAAAATTGATCATATATTTTTTACTAAATAAGAGCAAGATCAATCTCTGCTTTCACAACCAAAAACAATTCCTTTAGAATCTAAGAATACAAATAAGGATATCATAATTCCATAATGAAAGTGCATAGGCAATATAACCTCAGGAGTAGAAAATTTGTTGATGTTCCTCCTAAGAAAATATCTCATACTCCTTCCAAAAAGACTGTCGATAATCAACCATAGAAAACTCAAACAAATACCCCTTATTCTAGTCAAACTAAATATTTTCTTCCTCAATCCAAAGAAGATACTCAAAGAGAAAACCTTAAAAAGCAGGATCAGAACCTCAAGGAAATAGAGAAGCCACAAACCTCTTTCAGCATAGAAAATGAATTGGCTAAAGTTAAAATTCCAATCCCCCTCATAGAAATGATAAATAAGAATGTGTACAGGGCACAAGTAATGAAAGTCTTAAAGGTAGGAGAAGGAACAGATATTGTAAACCTTGTTGATGACAAGCCTGAACTGTTGTTTGGTATATAGGTAGAAGGTAAACCCCAAGATGGAAATGTTCCCCCTTTCTATGTCAGTCTCAAAATCCTTGACAAAATCCTTCACAATGCCATGCTCGACTCTGGTGCCTCACACAATTTAATTCCCAAAGCCATAATGGAGAAATTGGATCTTGACATTACAAGGCCATATAAATACTTGTATTCTTTTGATTCCATCAAGGTAAGGTGCCTTGGTCTCATTAAAGACCTTTATGTCACCCTACCTCCAATTCTTGCCAGAAGCATAGTCATGGATATTGTAGTGGTAGACATACCCCGAAAATATGGAGTGTTACTTCCTGGATCATGGGGGGGGGCTGCAAGGCACACTGCAAATGGATATGAGTTATGCTACCATACTTGTTTTTGGTCAGCCTAGGATACTTTACAAAGAAACCCTAATGAAATACATGGTTAGCAGTTAGGATAGACCAAATAACCATCTCTTGTATTCAGTTCATTCAAGCCTATACTCTTTTATCTTGTATAATGATGGAGGTATAGAAGGAAAACTCCCTAACCTAGAAACTGATTTGTGTGAGATAAAAGAAAACAAAATAGACATGGTAAAACTGGATGAAGATAATGAGCCTTTATGGAACATGGATTTTGATGGGGCTATAAGAAAAAAGGATCGGGAACATGTGTATGGGTTTTCAATTCACAAACTAGAAAATCTGAAGGAAATTCATATAAGTTGAACTTCCTATGTAGAAATAATATAGCTGAGTATGAAGCCTTAATCCTAGGATTGCAGCTTTTGAAAAAATTAGGTGCTAAGAGAATTTTAGTTCATGGAGATTTTGAACTCATAATTAAACAAATCAAAGGGGAATATTTAGCTAAAAATCCAAGGTTGGAATGTTGTTCTAGATTTCCTTGAACATTTTGTTGATTATAAGTTATCTATATTTCCAAGAGCTCAAAACATTATAGTTGATGGTTTGGCTACTTCAACTAGTACTTGCAAAATGCCTTTCCTAGTCACCAGTACACAGTTAAAGTTAAAAATAGACCAGTTGTCCCAAATAACATCAGGTAATGGCAAGTTTTTGGTAATGCTGAACAAATTGAAAAAAAAATCAGTAAAAGGATGAATTCAAGTGTGCCAATATAGACATAGATTGTTATGTAGATATTAATGTACATAAAACAATGAATAAATTAGAATCGAATGAATTAAATCCAAGAGTCATGAATTTTGTAGTTGAAGGATAATGTTTGCCTAAAGGGTTAGTTCCCTTGGAAGAATTATTTGATTTTAATTATGTGGCTTAAAAACCTAAAATATAACCTACTAGAGCTGATGTGGAAGGATGTAACATAGGAACCAAAGAAAATCCTAAAATAGTTAAATTGTCCAAATCTTTGCCTTCACCTGAAAACCAGAAGTATATAGAGCTTTTCAAAGAATTCATAGATGTATTTTCCTGGAGTTATGAGGCTTTAAATTCCTATGACACTAGCATTATACAACATAAAATTCCTCTAAAAGAGGACCAGAAACCTTTTAAACAGAAACTTATAAGAATCAACCCAATGCTTTTGCCCCTAGTTGAGAAAGAAGTTAAGAAACTGTATGATGCCAAAATAATTGTACCCCTGCAGTTTTCAAAATGGGTATCAAACTTAGTTCCTACTAGGAAAAATACTGGGGATATTAGACTATGTGTTGTTTTTATAAATCTCGATAAAGCTTCTCTGAAAGAAAACTATCCTTTCCCAAAATGGACCACATCCTCTAGAAGGTAGTTGGATCAGAAATAATTTATTTATTAGATGGATTTTATGGTTATAACCAAGTTTTAGTACACCCCGATGACCAAGAGAAAACAACATTTACAACACCCTAGTGCACTTTCATGTACGTGAAAATGTCTTTCGGTCTCATGAATGTTGGGGCTACATTCCAAAGAGTAATGGACTTTGCCTTTGCAGATGAATTAGGTAGGTTTATAGTCATTTATTTATATGATATCAGTGTCTTCTCAAAGATAGATGAGGAACATTTTCTCTATTTAAGAAGAATTTTTTAAAAATGTAGAAATTCTGGTATCTCTCTTAACCCTAACAAACATTTTTTTGTTTAGAAGAGGGAAAATTGTTAGGACACCTCATTTCAAAGGATGATATAAAAATTGAACCTAGCAGAGTGGGGGAAATATTGAAAATAGATCCCCCTAGGAACAAGAAAGAGGTCCAATCCTTTATTGGAAAAATAAACTTCCTTCGGAGATTTATACTGAATTTGGCTGAAATCCTAAAAGAAATAACAAACATGTTAAATAAGGATATTGAAATTGAATGGCATAATGATGCAAAGGATTCTTTCACTAAGGTGAAGAAAGCTTTAACAACTGCACCCATTTTAATAAGTCCTTGTTTTACTAAAGATTTCATGGTATTCTCTTTTGCATCTGATCATACAATAGCAGTTATGTTATTACAGAAGAATGTTGAAGGACATGAAACCAATTTCCTTTTTTAGAAGAGCATTGTGAGATGCATCGTTGAAATACAACATCATGGAAAAATAGGCATTTGCATTGGTTAAGGAAATTAAGGATTTCAGGGTTTATATTTTGCACTCACGTATTATTGATTTTGTTCCTAATGCAGTTTTCAAGCACATACTCACACGAATACATCCAGATGGCAAAAGGGGAAAATGGATTGCCACCATTCTAGAACACAATATTGAAATCATACCAACAAAGCTTATAAAGGCTCAAGGGTTAGAAAAACTCATTGAAGAGTCCAATTGCAATGTGTTAGACATCAATTTTATTGCAAAACTTGATGAACAAGAAGAGCAGGCGACTCCACCAATCTCAGAAGTTTTCATCACATTGTCGTGGTATGTTGACATAATTTTTGTTTTACAAAACTTATATGCTCCTCCTATTTTAACTAAAACCAAGGCAATGTTCCTTAAAATGAAAACTTTCAAATTCTACATTAATGATAATAATTTATATTGGAAAGATGTTGGAGGAATGTTACGAAAGTGTTTGTTGAAATATGAATCAGAAAGGATTCTAGAGGAATTTCATCAGGGATATTGTGGTGGCCATCTATATTGGAAATCTACAGCCAATAAAATCCTTAGAGTCAGTTTTTTAAGGGATAATTCTGCAAGAAGCTCAAGTGGATACCAATGACATGCAAAGAAGGATCAACCAAACTATTCAGTTGCAATAGTGAAGAGAAGAAATCTATCATAAAACTCTCAAGTCATTCAAGAAAATAATGAATATTTATGATAGAAGGGAAAAGGCAGATGATTTTCAACTAAATGATCTTCTTTTGGAATGGGATTCCAGGATAAGGGTAAAGGAAAACATGGTAAATTTGATAACTTATGGAAAGGGCCTTTAAAGATTGAATCTTTAAGGGGAAACAATGCAATTATGTTAATCAATTTTAATGGAGAAGACCTGTCAGGTGGACCGGTGAATGGCAGGAATCTTAAGCATTATTTCCCATTAGAGTAAGACAATTCAATCCTCACCATTGTAAAATACCATTTTACTTTTATATTGCAAGATTGCAGGTGACTATCAGCAGAGGTTGGAGCCCGCAATGAAGGCCTTAAGCTTATATTTCATGTGTTACCATAGATATGAATAAAATATAGGTGAAACCGTCTAGTTGGAATATCTTTGCAGCATGCCCAATGGACCAAGGATATTGAATCTACGGTGTTCTTGGCACTTCACAAGGAGGATTCCATCGCCATTGGAGTCATTGTTACGGTCACATATTTCATAGGAGGAGTTGTTTTTACCTAATGATTTTATATTTGAAAAAATGTAAATATTGTTTCATGTTTGAAATTTATTTCCAAAAAATATATATATATAGAAAAAAGAAAAAGAAAATAAATAGTAGGGGACAGAAAAAATAGAATAAAGAAAGAAATGAAAGAAAAGAAAAAAACAAAACAAAAAACAAAGAAAATACAAGACAAAAGAAAAAATATATGAAAAATATCTACCTAGTTGAGCAAATCCAAATGCCACCAAAAAAAAGCAGAAAACACATGAAGACCTTCACTTAGAAATGTTTGTATATAAGTGTGCAGCTTGTTTAAATGCCACTTAGAAATAAAGTGTTCATTTAATGATGCTGGCTAATCATGACTAAACTTGATCCAACAGGTTAGGTTAGGGAAATAAATCAGCCATCTAGCTTAATCTTGGTTGAAATGGTTAGTTAGATTAGAGAAAAATTAGCCAAACTGTCTAAAATTGGCTAAAGTTCGATTAAGTATTTCAATAAAATTTCATATTATTTTGAATATGAAAAATTAATCAAAAGGCTTGCAAATGAAAATGTGGCTTTAGAATATATTAATCATGCTTAGGATAAATTAATTAGGTTTAGAATAATTAATCGTGTTATTTAATCACGATTAAAAATTTGTAACAAGGCATCTGGCACTAAAGTTTTCGTTTTATGATAAAGTCGAAAATGACAAAAATGATTTGTTGCTATGTGATATAATTGGCACAAGATTCAATGGTCGTGATCTACCCCACGTGGGTCAATGGTGGGGAATCGCTTTCATCCCCCCAGTCCATCTTGTCGTTATCAGTGGGGGGATCCGAAAAGTGGTAATTATATCCCCAGGCCCCACACTACATGGCGTTCGCTCGTGACTCTGCACCCCCCCCCCCCTTTAAACCACCTTTCTCTCCTCCACTCTCGCCAATGCTCCACTACATCAACTCTCGTACGCTACTATTTCCTCCCATAATTGTGCCACTTTTCTCTCCCTCATTTTCCTATAAGCCTACCCATTACACAATAAACTAGTTTCATTTTCCCGTTGCAACTAACCGTTTAATCATTTACTCCCTAATCCACCCATTCTATAATGGATCTATGCACAATTACCACCAATCTGTTCGCTATAAATAAACCCTAGTAAACCCACGTGGTCCTCCTTTTCACTGTTGGTTTTTTATTTACAGGTACTGATATCTGAAATTTCATTTCACGTCCACCACCAACGCCTGTCATTTCTTGTAATTCAGGGCTAAAATTACCCAGCTAGGTAGATTTTAGATCGAGTCTTTGTCCTCCCTTTTGTCTTTCCACAATTTATAGACATGGCACCCAAAGGAGAATGGAAATATTTGAATCCCAAAACAAACGATGAAAACCCTATGTCCTATGCCACCCCAGACCTCGTCCATTTACCCCTGGTGGACCTGTTGTTAGGTCCCTATACTACTAGTGTAACCCCTTATTGTTATTAGTACAACCTCCTTATTATATTTTTATGCCCATGTAGTCCCCATATTGTTATCATTGTGCCGCATAGAATCCCACTATTGTTATTATTATGCCCTCACATTATTTTTGATATGTTGGCTCTAATTATATTATGACCCCTTAGACTCCTATATATAGAAATGAGCTCTTATCATTTGTATCATCCAATAATTGTTCATTTGTGTAATGTAAATAAGGTTTCCCCCTCCAAGAGGCTAAATTCTAAGGTGTTTATCTCTCTTTTCTATCTTTTTGTGAGTTGGTCTCATAACATTTCGTATCAAAGCTTTGGATTCTATGGTTTCACTGCTCCAAACAGGTCATCGCAGAATTTTCGCTATAACGTTTTTTTTGCGCCATTGAAAAACCTAAAACAAAAACCCATTTGAGATGAAATCTCGGTGAACCTTGGCTCCGAATTTCAGATCTTTTCTAGATATATTTTAGGATATATGATCTGATGAAGTTAGGGTTTTTGCAAGCTCCACAATTTCATCTAAAACTGGGCATCGTGAAATTTTTGCTATAACATTTTTGTTATGAAGTTTCAGAACCTAAAAAAAAACAAATTTGAGAATAAATTGGTCTAAACCTCAAGTCCAAATTTCAGATCTTATCTCGGTATATTTTCGGATATATGATCTGAGGAATTTAGGGTTTTTGCAGACTCTCGAATTGCATCCTAAACATGTGACCTTGGGAAAATTGTCATAACTTTCTCTCTGGGCATCAGATTGAAATTTCGTAAGAATTTACAAAAATAGGACGGACTATATTTTGCTTGGGTATTATTTTCAAAACCTAAGGTTAAAACAGTGACACGTGGCACGTCGTACAAGTTCACTCTACTGAACTATTCTATAATTAGGTCATCGCGGGAGATTAGGAATAAATCTTTCTTCAGGAATCCAATTGCAATTATACTTGTGGAGTTGGAAAGAGGACTCAGAGGGCTATTATAGACTAAAATTTCAGAACTTAAAGATCCAAAAGTACAGAGTTACAGTCGTTTCAATATCAAGCTCCTAAAATCAAGAAAAAACGAGATGAGGAAGTTTGATGGCAAGGATCCGGTAAATTGGATACTAAAAATGGAGAAATATTTTGACCTATATGGTGTACCACTGTTACAAAAGGTACGTATTGCATCTAATTATTTAGAACCGAATAAATTTTTATGGTATAAAGGGCTCTATTCTTGTAAACCACTTGCCATGTGGTCAATTTTCATGGAGGAAATGATAGCACATTATGAGGATACAAAGAGAAATGCCTTCTTTATCCAATTGATAAATCGCAAACAAAAGGGTTCAATGGTAGAGCACATTAAGGACTTCCAAAAATTGAATATAAGGGTAAATGATATTCCAGAGAAGAAAATGGTTGATGTCTTCATAGGGACTTTAAAGGATAAAATTCAACACAAGGTTCGTCTTTGGGAACCTGATTCATTGGAGAAGGCATTCAGGTTGGCAAGAAAAATTGAAAGTGAAATTATGGAATACTCACGACTATAATTATGGAAGTGGTTTTTCTCCTAGCCTTCCACAACCTACAAGGTTTACACCACAACAATTGGAAGAAAAAAGAGAAAAAGGGCTTTGTTACAATTGTGATAGAAAATACACTAAAGGTCACAAGTTTGTTGAGAAAAAAATATTTTACATAGATTATGAATAGGAGGAAGAAAAGGATCAAGAAATATCAAAAGAATAGGATATACACTAGGACCCACCCTAGAGAAAGAAGAAATGAATCCGACCATATCTTGTAAAGCATTGGAAAGAATTACCACTCCTCAAACTCTCAAGGTAGAAGGACATATCAAGAAGAAAAAGGTTCAAGAAGTGAAAGATCACATCGAGAAAGAAGAAATGAATCCGACCATATCTTGTAATGCATTGGCCATAATTACCACTCCTCAAATTATTGATATACAAGGACATATCAAGAATAAAAATGTTCAAGAAGTGAAAGATCACATCCAAGCATCAAGAAATGAATCCGACCAAATCTTGTAATGCATTGGAAGAAATTACCCCTCCTCAAACTATCAAGATAGAAGGACATATCAAGAAGAAAAAGGTAATAGTGTTTATTGATTCGGGCAGTATCCATAATTTTAAACATTTAAGATAGCCAAGGAATTGAATTGCTTCCTATATCCAGCACCAGAATGTCAAGTGATGGTTGCAAGTGGAGGAACCATAAATTTCTCTAGAAAGTGACATAATATCAAGCTATCCAGGGGAGAATATGTATTTAATAGCCCAATGCTTTCGATTCCAATGGGTGGTGTTGATGTTTTACTAGGAGTCCAATGGCTACAATCTTTGGGTACGATAGCTTTTAATTTTCAAGAACTTTTCTTGAAATTGTTTTGGGAAGGAAAGGAAGTTGAATTGAGGGGTATCGAAGGGAAGCCAAGAAAGATAATCAACTCTAACAGCATGACAAAGCTTATAAATAAAGAAAAATGGGGTGTAACTTCACAATTATGTTCACTAGAGGATCCCACATTGAAATCATATATTTCTTCAGATCTCCAAAACGTTTTGGACAATCATTCCAAGGTATTTGAGACTCCCAAAGGCCTCCCACCTATTCATGATCATGATCATGATACTCATTTGATTTGAGGAAGTGTTCCTCCAAACATCAGGGCTTACAAATATCCATATGCCCAAAAGAGTGGGAACTCATTCAAAGGTTGCAGAAGATCCCAGTTCAAACAGTATTGTAAGAACTTGACAAAGAAGGAAAAATCATATTGGAACCTGAAGCAGTCACAAAACCCAGAAATCGACAGCTACGAAATAGATCAATTTCAAAGTATCTCATCAAGTAGAAGAACTTACCCGCTGAAGATTCCACATGGGAGGATAAGAATTTATACAGAAGCTTCAAGAACTACTCAAGCATTAAGGACAACACTTTTTGAAGGAGAGGGGCATGTTAGGTCCCTATACTACTAGTGTAACCCCTTATTGTTATTAGTACAACCCCCTTGTTATATTCTTATGTCCATGTAGTCCCCATATTGTTACTATTGTGCCCTATAGAAGCCCACTATTGTTATTATTGTGCCCTTACATTATTATTGTTATGTCGGCTCTGATTATATTATAACCCTTTAGATGCCTATATATAGAAAGGAGGTCGTTTCGTTTGTATCATCCAAGAATTGTTCATTTGTATAATGTAAAGGAGGTTGCCCCCTCGAAGAGGCTAAATTATAAGGCTTTTTTCTCTCTTTTATATCTTTTTGTGAGCTGGTTTCATAACACCAATATTACAAAATTGTTGATACTAAGTGTGAATTCAACTTGTTTGAATTGCACCACTTGTTGAAGCAAACTTATCTAGACCATGGGGATGACATGAAACTCTCTAGGAATCCTGTTTGCCCATGTTTATGTTTCCATAGGTCCACCATTTTCCACATTTCATCATATGGTGTCAAGCTAAATATAATCCAGTTCAGAGAACCAGTATGGCCCAGAATGGAGAGATTCTGGTCACTATTTCGAAAGAAACCATAAATTAAATGTTATTAATTCCCGAAAATGATTTTCTGAATCAGTTTTTGCAGTTGACCTAATGGATCTGTATCATAAACTCACTTTCCCTCAGAGAGCACAAATATTTGAGATTTTCCTCCTAGAGGATACTCAACTTCCAGCGAAAAGTCCCCCAATCCTAGAAAAAACTAAACAGATCATCTCTTTAGTGTCTTTCCTTTTAGGGTACCAATCAAAGCAATGGGTGGATGATCCTATTCTATGTTTTCTTTCCATTTTTTCTAAGGAGCATAAGCTAGGATTCCTATTTAATTTCAGTCATATTTTGGCCGATAATATGCATGAACAATTGATGAAGATCACTACAGAAGGCATGTTCAAGTATCCATCTATATTAGTTTACATGTTCCCTTTTCAACAAGGTAACAAATTTCCATTAACATCGCAAAATAAAAATGATCAAGGAGTTAGTCAGTCAATAATAGAGTGGACCTCACTACTAAGAAGAAATTCAAAAGAGTTCAATTTTACATATTTCATAGACAGCTTTATTCATACAGCTGGAAGCATTCTCAACCGTTAGATTGAGCAAAGGATCAGTTCGGAAATTAAGATGATTTTTCACCTAAGTGAGCAGACCAAAAACGGAGATTGGTATTTGCACCAGAGCTATACAAAAATAAGAATATATGGGTGTGAACCACCCCCATATAAGTTTCCCAAATATGTTCCAATGAGGATATTTTCTCTGGAATATATTAGGAAAATTATTAACATGGAAGAACTCCACTTTGTTTCAGGTAAAAGACAATCACAGTTTAAAATTAAGTCACAAGTAGGACCTTTTATATGTAATAGAAGTGCAACAGAGAATGAGGCAGATTCAGTCCTCAAACAAATGAATTCCCACCTAAGTTTTACCTGGTCATATGACCCCTTCAGTATAATTTCTAATTTAAGGGTGGAGCACAAAACCACACCTTATAATCATACCCCCAAAATAGAGATCGAGAAATTCATGAATCAAGACCAGTGGCGGGAAATCACACTATAAGAAGCAGAGGAGCAGGCTCTGTCAATAGCCACCTCCCAAACTCCAGTGCCTCAAGAGAAGTAGAAAAAAATACCAAGTGTTACAGGGAAAAGTGTCTACACAGAACTGCTTATCCCACTAAGGTGTGATAGCTACCTTAGAAACAAACAAAGCAAAGCTACTTTCTTTTTTCCTTTATGAAGTATAGATGAGAGAAGGACAAAGAAGACCAACCTCTGTCTTGCGCTAATCTCCTAGTCTGATTCCTCTCTCTCTTGATAGTCTTTCGCTACCTGTTCCCTTGCACGCCCAGCTTCACAGAGTACCTGTAAGATCACATTAGCATAGCACTATACAAGAACATGGATCTATAATCATAAACAATCTAGGATCAGATGTAAATTGACCATACAAATGCAGCAAACATGAATGACACAAGAATATGGAGGAAAAACTTGAATAGCTTTTATTGATAAACAAGAAAGAGCCAAGGGGAGTTACAACCAGTTGTTCTGACCCAGCATCATCTTCTCAGCAAGGAAGCCCCTCTTCACCTCATACAAAGCTTAGATCACCCAACAATCTGATGTTGTCTCAAGAAACCAACAGCAATTCCTTACAATATGCAAAATTCCAGCCTCCAGATCTCTGGGATGAGGGATCCATATATAGATATCTGTAAGGGAGATGAGTCAGCTTGTGATTTGATTAGTGTCTTCCCTCTGATAGTTCTTGCTTCCACTTGGAGATTGATGATCTCTTACTCATCCTTGGTCGAATTCAGAGAGGCAAGTGTCACAGGAGAAGTTTCTGGAAGTTTCCATTGCCTCTCCACCTCACGGAATGACACTGCCATTTGTCACTTCTCGCCCATCGCACCCCATAGAAGGGATTTTTGAAATGCAATGCACCCACATAGTGTGTTTAGGTGAGATGCAACACACTTTGCCTATGGAGCAGCTGAAATGATCCTGTTTTGACCAATTTTGAGCAGTTTTTCAGGGAGAACTTCTGGGAGAAGCTATAATCAGTTGACCTTGCTCCTTTAGGGGTTAGAACAACACTTTTAGGGACTTAGGAGCCCTTGGTTTATGGAAATTTTATGCTTGGGGTTGCATTGCCCAAAAATGTCTATAACAGTTGCCCCCTAAAGCATGAGGTCATTAATCTTTTGATGTCGGGTGAAATGCTTTATTATGAGGATCCAAACTTCTTTCAAGCTCGGAGGAGACCTATAATAAGATACAATACAATACATTATCTTCATAGAATTTTCATGATCTGGCTGAGGCGGGCATTCCCATGCTCAGCTTTATAAATTCATTTTCATGTACATAGGACAGACAATCATCTGAGTGTAGACTGATGATTCTGGTAGAGCCATCATCCCTTTGATTGGATGATTATCTATGCAGCAATGATGTACATTTGATTTCTTTATTTTCCTGAATATATATCGCAGCCGAGATGGATGAAACTAGATCTGAGATCTTCAATCTCGTTCGATCTTCACTCGAAGTACAAGTCGATCCATGTGAGAGATGTTCTGGAGTCGAACATGGAAAGACATCGCCTGATTACCAGCCAATGATGTAAGTTGTTAACAGGCGCGAGAGGAATCACTGATAATGATAATGACCCTCAAGGTAATGCAGTACAATTCACATGGTCTGAATAAAGGACTTGGCGTTGAACACCACGCAAAATCTTTCGGTCGAAGGTCATTGATGTAAACCTGTCGTCGAAAGTGAGAAACTTGCCATTGAGGCATGCAAGCTTCAAAGTATTGAATGGGGTGTTCCTAGATCGACTTCTTGGATAATGAGCTGATGTCGAAAAGAAGCGATCCATCATAGGAGGGCCTTAATGAATCCCACATCAATGACACGGAACGGAGCAAATGATTTTAATGGAGGTGAAAATGATCTGGTGATATAAGGTTCAGGGTGGCAGTCATGAAATAATGGAGCGTAAATGTATTGTAGCGTGTCAGACACAGGTGAATTCTCTGAATGACTTCTCTTGAACATATCGGCGACACTGACGTGATGGATTGGTAGCATTAACCCCAAATGTGGATGGTGTGATGGGACCATGGTGATGTGACCGGCGAATGAAACAACCCAACCCGACTTGGATGCGGAGGGAAAGTGTCATGTTCAAGAGCGACTTGCTACCAACAAAGTTTCTTTAAGTTTTCTTCCCAATTTTTCCCCAATCATTGTTGACCAGTACCTCTTTATTTTTTTCAAGCTTGAGGAGGATAACATATGCTTGTTCTATAATTTTCCCTTCGGGCAAACCCATCGCTATGTTTTAACGAGCCTAGTGATAGTGAAACTCGTTCTCGTCTGCTATGGACAAGTTTGTCGCTATTAAGTTTTAACGAGTTTAACGACAAAGATAACTCGGTCCTTTTCAATTTTATAGAGTCTGAAAAGGAATGTAAAGGAAACTCCAAAATTCCTTTTTCGTCATCTAATCCCTTAAGTCCGAAAAAGTATAAAACAATACAGAAGGGATGAATTTTCGATACTTTTAACGAGCCGAACAAAACAAGCACTTGATCTTTTTGTGTAATAATCCCTCAGGTCCAAAAAGATTAAAATTTATAGGAGGGATAGCACTTCCGGTCCCTTTAACGAGCTGGAGAGGCCAATGGCTCGGCAATCTTTTCATATTTTATGAGTCAGTTGAAAAGAGCTTAAAGGAGACTCGTCTTTTGAGGAACGAGTGATAAAATTGGGTAGCGGCTGATTCCAGGTAAGGTTTGGAATTTTCCAATCACAACAGTGTTACAAGGATGGCTAGTGGGATCACTCTTCGCAGCTGTTCCTCAAAAAGGGGTAAACAATCAAATGGAGGTGAATGATCGGCCAATACAGAGTGGAGGTGATGATGAGAACACGACCAAGGTTTTAAAGGCTGAAGTACCACATTCACGATGGTTATTTACCGAGAAATAGTTCATTTTTTAATGAGCTTAAACGTGGGGAGAAACATTTGCTCATGACTTATGTTTATTTTTTAACGAGCTTGAACTATGTGCTAAAACTGCTCGATGCGGGTTTATTTTTTAACGAGCTTGAACCCTGTAGTAACACTGCTCGT
Organism: Pinus tabuliformis; assembly: GCA_031772625.1. Lineage (NCBI taxonomy): Eukaryota > Viridiplantae > Streptophyta > Pinopsida > Pinales > Pinaceae > Pinus > Pinus tabuliformis. Next base: position 777,401,156 of record CM062811.1, read on the forward strand.
GATAAGTTTGCATGCCCCCAGCATAATAACACAAATCGAGGTGCATGCCCCCCAAGCTTCATTGCATTCATCTCGGTGGTTGGAATGAAGGTTTGCCTTCGAGATCTTCGGAAGACTCGACTTTGATTTCACGAGATTGTATTCAAAGACTCGATTTGGAAAGGGAGTCGTTTCATTTTTTAATGAGGTTGACATAGTAAAAGAACTATCCTCATGACTCCTTGTTTCATTTTTTAACGAGGTTGACATGAGATAAGAGCTATCCTCGAAATCCACCATATGATAGAAAATCAAAAACTGATGGATGATTAAGGTTGCTGGAATAATCTTCGTGGTAATCCAGAAGATGGGAGCGATGGTGGTAATCTTCCCATGGTGCCTCTCCTATCATCATTGATTGAATGATTCCTTCGTCTGTAGGATGTAATGCGACCAAGGATCTGAAGAGGTGCCATATTCCTTAGACCTATCTATCCAAACACTCGATGAGCGTTGATTTGGGTTTGCCCGCCAAGCCAATAAAATTGATTGCTACAATATTTCTAAAATAGCGATGATCCATGCTGATAAAATGTTTAGGAATCTTCCGAATCCATTAGATATAGAAGATTTCATATCGCAGGTTTCCACTATGGCCACTTCCGCCAAATTACTCAGAGGCGGTAGGGAAAAAGTATCCATTAAGGCAGGGTCTTTTAGGAGGCCTACTCCAATATTTTGAAGCGAATGATTGCTTCCATGGATCATTGGAATGCTTCCCGTAACTTGTGAACTATTGGGGAGAAATGTTTGTTTGTTGACGATTGTAATTCCTCCTTGGAAGGGAAATGCAATCTTCCTGAAGTAGGTCGACACAACTGTGGCCATGGCATAAATCCAGGGCTGTCCCAGTAGGATGTTGTAATCGAGGTTTCCGTCGATTACTTCAACATCAATTTCTACTATTTTTCCCCCCAGTTCAACTTGCAAGTTACTTAAAATCCCATATGGAGTGTATGATCATCCATCAAATGCTTTCAACATTGTTGACGATTGCGACAAGGGTAGTGAGCCTAAATTTTTCCAGCAACTCATCGACATAATAAATGTAGATGCTCCCTCATCAATAATTGTTCGATGAAAATTTTTGTTGATGGCTTTCACTTGAATAAGGAAAGCTAGTTGCGCTGGTAATTGAGGGTCATATCCTTTGTGATTAAAGGATACAAGATTGGAATCCGTTGGGTCAATCCCACCTATTACTGATAATAGATCCTGCTTTTGGGAGAAGCAATTTTGCGGTACCTCAAGTGTCGACATAGCGGATGGCGATTGGGCCAGGTCCTCTACTATATTATAATTCTGTGCTACTTTCGCACAAGGATTAAATGTCGATTTGTGTGCTACTCCCTTTGGCTGCTTTATCATTGGTTCAGGAATGATGGGTGGCACAACTTCAGTCAAAGTTGTTGTCAAACTACTAGGTTGTTCATTAGCCTTGTTATTCGATAGCCGTGGATTCTCGTAATCTTTATTCCTTGTCAAAGCATCATTTTGCTGCTTTGAGATAAACAACATAAGCACTTGGGATCGGGAAGCATTTTGATTAGCAACCAGTTTGGTTCCCGGGCTTGGAAACGGATCAGTCAATACTGCTGAGGTTTTTGAACTCTTAAAGAGTTTCTTAACATCAGCTTTATGTGGACAATCTCTCGTCCGATGATCCTCATCGCATATCTGACACCCCACAGGGGGTTTCCTTTGCCCAGAAGGGTTTGCAGAAGGTTTTTCAGGAGATGACTCATCCTGTTTCTTCTTCTTCCCTTTGCCTTTCTTCTTGCCCCCTGGTTGCTTGGTTTCTTTGCCTTTATCTGTTGATACGACATTTACTTCCGAGGCAAGAAGTTCTGCTTTTGCATTTTGACCGGAAATCTTATGAGCTTTTTTAGATGTAGCCTTTGTCGATTTCGTGTCTGTTGCGCCAATCACGCCATTGCTAGCATGAGATTCATTGTTTGATTTAGGAGGAGGAGGAACCGAGAATTTCGGTCTAGGGGCGTCAGGTATTTTATCGTAGAGTGTGCCGGACTGAGTGTAAATCAAGTCCAAATATTGTGCACGAGCGATAACTTGCTCTTCTGTGACGACTCCCCCTTTTGCCACATATTCCGTGATGGAAGGCAGTAATGACTTAATAAACCATTCAACTAAAAGTTGATCGGGAACATACGTTTTCACCATTCTACGACAACGTCACCATTCATGTATATGATCAGATATGTGAGTGGCCGTCGTTTGTTTGAAGTTGGTAAGAAGTTCGGTTCCCGTTTCGTACCTTATCGGTAACTGAAAATGGGTTAAAAAGGTTGTGGCTAGGGTACTGAAGTTTTCGAATGAAGCTCTAGGCAATTTGATATACCATTTTGCTGCCAGACCAGTTAACGTCCTCTCAAAAGGGCGAAGCCTAATCGAATCATCGTTTAGGGTGTTTGATGAACAACACAGATGAAAGGTCATAACATGATTCGACAGATCTTCACCCGGATTTCCATTAAATTTAGGAATATATGATGGAAGTTTATGCGGAATCGCTGGCCACCAAGGAACGTAAGCGATTGGATCGTTTGTTAACCGATTTAAATCAGGTAACTCTAAGTTGCCACGAAGGGTAACTATTGATTCAGGTTAGGTGAAGCATACCCAGGATAAGATGGGATTGCCTGAGCAGTTGGTCTTTGCATACCAGCATAATGCATTTGATGCTGGTAACTTTGGTAAGGTTGGTGGGAATGACCATTGTAAAATGGTTGATTTTGACCGTTTTGAATATACAGCTGCCCACTATTTGCAAAGATTTGTTGCTCAGAATCTTGGTATACTTGTTGGAACTGCGGTTGTTGGTATTGCACTAGCCATGTGTTGTTGCTCGATACTAACTGTTTGACCAAGATGAGGGGTAATTGTACCCGTTTGAACCTATGTCATTCCATCAGTCGGTGATTGTGGTTGAGTTGCAGGGTCAAGGGGGTGTTGCATTACAACCTAAGAAACTTGAGGTTGGCATACAACAGGCAGCGCTTGAACTTGCGACACCGTCACAATAGCTGGCGTAGTTGGTATACTTGACAAAGGTAAGCATTGTTGCATCGAATATACAACTCTTGGTTGTTGAGGTAGTATCGGTACCCAACCGCTTGAGGTAATTCCAACATAACTCGAATTTTGTTGTGAACTCCCGTATGGCTGTCCTCCCGGAGGGGATATTGAAAGGGTATACTGCCCCCCATACGGTGGTAATCCGGTACTTAAGGGAATGGTTTTCCCTTGAGGGTCGGACTGCCCAAATTGACCTCCAAATGGATCAATTTGTTGAGACTCAACATAAGAGTTTCCGGACATTATTCCGGATGAACAAACAGGAACAGACCATACTGTCAAAATGGCCCCTGAGTGGGCTCCTTCTAGCGATTGAGAGCTAGTTGGGACAGAAGGTATACCGGAAAACATTGTTGGAGTGATAGTAGGGAGTTCCGCCATCGCTGTGTCAAACGACACAGTCCTAGATGTTGACGGTTGTTCAGACATTTCTAGTCTATCCAAAAGATTACCTAGCGATTCTACAGGAGCTTCAGCTGGCGGTAGACTAACTTCTGATGAAGAAGGATACAGAGTGATCCTGACTCCAAATTGTGATGGAGTACTAGATGGAGGATCTTCCACAATCTCTTCTATAGCAATCAAACCAGGTGGAAGGGGTAGACCGTCAAGTCCGTAAAATATTTCTGGTGCCGAAGAAGGTATGGAATTGGCAGTGACAGATGTTTGAGGAGCAACACTCTCCGAACTGGTTGTAGATGGAACTGGTTCAGTGACACAAGTGTTTACCCTCAGACTAGGATCAGTACCACTGTCCTTCTGTGGCTGCTGAACTTCTTCTGTAGATGCAGGGATACCAGAAATGTTTGGAGTAACCAGAGTCTCTGATGTTGTTGGAACACTTGTTCTAACTTTAATAGGAGATTTGGAACCGGTTAAATGAGTTCGCTTTGTCCGTACTAGCTTCGATTCCAGAGACAAAGACGGTTGACTCGTAAGCCTCCGCGAATGACGGGGTTTCAATTGACTTTCTTCCACAATTGCGGATTACTCAATCAACTAAAAATAAAGGGGAAGTATGTTTCCAAATTAGATGAATTTTAGACGCTTTGACACAACTTGTTTTTTCAATTTTTAAGAGTCGAGAAAAAACAAAAGATGACTCTAGCCGCCTTCGATTTTTAATGAGCCTGAAGTGACAAGTGCTCAGATGGACCTTTTCCATTAAGGAGTCTGAAAAGGAACGAAAGGGACTGCTCTGGAAATCTAGGTAGAGGGATTACCAAACCAATCACAAAACTGCAGAATACTTTTTATGGTATAGCAGTCAATCTTCCCGAATGTTGTGTTCATTGCATTGCGATCGATAGGGCAGCAGACACGGCTTCCTATGGATAAAGGATTAAGCCTATTGGGGTCTCCCAAAATATACTCGACGGTACGTGGGAGCACAAGTCCGTACTGGCACTTGTCGTCTCAAAGTGGAGGAATCACCCAACCATCAGTGAGAACAAAAGTTACCAGGCTTTACGACGCCGGAATACGTCTCTAGCCTAGACTTCTAGATGTTGTGCATTAGGTTCCAAAGCGTTGTTAGGTTCATTGAATTTATTTTATAGTTGATCTTGTTTATGAAGTTTTCCTTTCAGGTTCACCGCGAGATGTAGATGTGTAATTCCTAAAATGCAATCTAAGATGATAAACAGTCTTTTATCTTCTTTGTGCAATGAAAATCCTAGCTACTAAGGAAAGAGAGACAGTATTCTTTCACAAAGAGCAAAGAGCACACTCTAAATGCACTTTCCTAAATCAAACCAATCACACAATCTAAATGCAAATGCACATGCATGTATTTGTTTTCGACTTTCTTAATATGTAAATGATAAAAAGAAAGTTGATGCACAAATCTGAATTACTTTTCAAGCGACAGTTATCAACAAGTTTCTTTTCGAAATAAAAAATGGAGGCGATCAAAACACTTTACGATTTGGAAATGAATACTTGTTTTCGACACTAGAAAAATTACAAATTCAGACCAAAAACAATAGTAACAGGATAATCGACTATCTACAGCAATCAAACTCTTTCCTATGCCTGAAAACGACACTTGCGACGCTTTCAAATCAAAGGACGACAGTACGATTACGTTACTTTTGCAAAGGAGAACTGAAAATGACCCAACAAACACACAAAAATATTTACAGTTCTTTTGTACAAAGGAGGCGGAATAATAGCAAAGAAAAGGAGTTTCAAACAAAGATATACTGATCACAGGCAGCAAAATTCATGAATAGAACTGGAAAGAATGAACTACGGAAACCAAAACTGAACAATGCCTAGTCTGATCAGCGCACCTGTAACACAGCGAATTTGAAATGCAGAGCACCTACTACACTCAGGAAGTGCGCTGAATTTCAGATTCTCAGAACAGTACCTGCGTTGGGCCAGAGACGAGACTTTGCTTGGGTTCCGGGTCACAGTTTGCAGTTCAGTTCATGGGTTTTGGCCGAGCAAATGGTAATCAGTAATGCAACAATCAGGGGTAGATCTAAGGAGGATCTAAGAGCTATCACAAAGGGCAATCAGAGAGTTCGTAAATCATTTGTTTAATTTATAAACAAATCCCGGAGATTGACTAAAGCGGCACTTATCTACTTTGCATTTGCATAGAAAATGCAGTTCGAAAGCTACCTGGCTCGACTTCAGGCTCCATCTGTAAGTTTATAAAATAGACAACAAGGAAGATAAACAAAAAAACTAATTCGTCCCCAGTGGAGTCGCCATTTTGTTATAGGGAAAAGTGTCTACACAGAACTGATTATCCCACTAAGGTGTGATAGCTACCTTAGAAACAAACAAAGCAAAGCTACTTTCATTTTTCCTTTATGAAGTATAGATGAGAGAAGAACAAAGAAGACCAACCTCTGTCTTGCGCTAATCTCCTAGTCTGATTCCTCTCTCTCTTGATAGTCTTTCGCTACTTGTTCCCTTGCACGCCCAGCTTCACAGAGTACCTGTAAGATCATAGTAGCATAGCACTATACAAGAACATGGATCTATAATCATAAACAATCTAGGATCAGATGTAAATTGACCATGCAAATGCAGCAAACATGAATGACACAAGAATATGGAGGAAAAACTTGAATAGCTTTTATTGATAAACAAGAAAGAGCCAAGGGAAGTTACAACCAGTTGTTCTGACCCAGCATCATCCTCTCAGCAAGGAAGCCCCTCTTCATCTCATACAAAGCTTAGATCACCCAACAATCTGATGTTGTCTCAAGAAACCAAGAGCAATTCCTTACAATATGCAAAATTCCAGCCTCCGGATCTCTGGGATGAGGGATCCATATATAGATATCTGTAAGGGAGATGAGTCAGCTTGTGATTTGATTAGTGTCTTCCCTCTGATAGTTCTTGCTTCCACTTGGAGATTGATGATCTCTTACTCATCCTTGGTTGAATTCAGAGAGGCAAGTGTCATAGGAGAAGTTTCTGGAAGTTTCCATTGCCTCTCCACCTCAGGGAATGACACTGCCATTTGTCACTTCTTGCCCATCACACCCCATAGAAGGTATTTTTGAAATGCAATTCACCCACACAGTGTGTTTACGTGAGATGCAATGCACTTTGCCTATGGAGCAACTGAAATGATCCTGTTTTGACCAATTCTGAGCAGTTTTTCATGGAGAACTTCTGGGAGAAGCTGTAATAATTTGACCTTGCTCCTTTAGGGGTTAGAACAACACTTTTAGGGACTTAGGAGCCCTTTGTTTATGGACATTTTATGCTTGGGGTTGCAGTGCCCAAAAATGTCTATAACACCAAGGGAAGAAAGATATTCACCAGTTAAAGAAATTAGTGCCAAGGAATTCATTATTTATCAGGAAAGGCAGAAGACCGACCCTAAAATAGTCACCACTCAACATGAAGAAGGGTAGGAAAACATTGTCATGATTGGTTCACAGGTCTCAACAGGGTCAGAGGATATTTTCTTTGTAACTCCATCCTCCTCAACCTCACAAGATCCTTCAGAATTAGTGCAGTCAACAGATTTAGGAGATAATCAAGATGAGCCAAACATATTTCATAAATTTCTAAAAATCAAATAGTAGAATGAAACACTCAAGGCCAACACATATGCTTAGTTTTGGAAACATACCTCTACTTCCCAGCATAGACTATTAGCATCATTTGACAGTGAGGAAGGAAGAATGCAAATGGCATTTTTACAAGCTCAAGTGCCCTTCCCAAAGTCCCCTTTGGATTAAAAGAAGACTATTTTTTTCATTTGATGTAAAGTAGATATATCCTATAGGTCAAATGGACATGTATGGATAGTTTGGAGAAATTCTTTTCTCCACTATGACCAACATTGCTATGACAGCTTAAAATTTTCACTCAACAATTTCCAATCACATATAAAGTTCGAGAAAATATCCTCATTAGAAAAAGCCAACAAAATCAAATCATTGGAGGACCTGGTGATCAAACTAGGTTATGATCCCAGTGATGTCAAAGAAGTGGAAGAAATTCTGAAGAAAAAGAATACAGATATAGCAGCACTTAGAAAGCATATCAAATTACCATCTATGGAGGATCCACAAGCAAGAGAGATAGAAGAAAATGAGTAGGACAAAGAAGACATGCTAGAACTCATCATTAAAGAAAATTTATAGATTAAGGAGATGGAAGAGAAAATAGAAAAGTTACTGAAAGGAAAAGAAGATGTTGCACAATTAGTTATGTCTACAGTCACAGCTAATACCGATTTCTGTTGTAGGGAAAGTAAAGGATTCTACATCAGCATCAAGTGACCTGAACAAAATCATGCAATACATGTCTCTTTAGAGACAAGATAATGACAAGCTAAAGGATAAATTGAAGAATCTAGAAGAACAAAAGTTGAAAATTGACAACTTCTATGTAGATGAGTTGTAGAAACCTCACCAACTTACCCTGAAGATTGAAACATTCGAAAATGAGTCACTGATGGCTCAGACTTTGGCATGGGGTAGGGAAAATGTTTGGCTATAAATTATTCAAGTATTTATTGGTATTTGGCCATCAATTCAAATCCTTTTTTAGCAAGAAGATCTGATAGAAAGATCTAAGACATCAATAGACTAGGTTAGAAATTCCCTGGGACACAAACTAGATGAGGCCACAACCATGATTAAAGTGGTAAATTGAAAGACCATATCAAAATTAGAACATATGCAGATTGTAGAAAGGATAGAGACTATATTAGAGATCAAGAAAGTATTACAGAAAAGAAACTTGATGACCCAATTCGAGACCAAAACTCAGACTCTAGAAAATGTTGTCAAGAGATTTCACACCAATTTCAATTTATTGAACCAGAGAGGATTACTAGGATTAGTAGCACCAAATGACAGATTGGTCATCTTGGAGAATTACTGTCAAAAACTCTATACTATTGCTACAAATAAATCCAAATTTGCAGGTATCAAGGGACACATCGCATGGAAAGCTTTCTTAGAAGCTTTGGAGTTTGATTTAACTATCAAACATGAAATCAAACACATCTTCTTCAACAAGCCAACCTTTGAGAAGTATACTAAAGTCAATGAAGTGTATAGAAAGCTACTCAATCTTTTTATCCCCAACGATTAAACATGGGATCAATTGTGTGACACTATTGAGTGAAAGATTTTCATCCCCAACAGACAAACAGCAAGGCAACACCTTTTGAGGCCAAGTCATCAACAATTTTCCTTGAAGTTAGTACCAGTAGTTCCAGAAGTTATAAGATTCCTAAATTTTTGTACTACTTTTTTAATTAGTTATTATACATTTTTAGGATACTATATTGATATTTTGAATCAAGATATTTTGTAAATTTTTCTATAATTACTTCATAATTCGAATTATGAAGGGTTTGGATTAGTTTTGAAGAGAGGAATTATATTGTAAAGAAGCTCACAGAGCTACCTTTGATCATATATCAGTAATAAAGTTCAAGCATTACAGGATTGTTGTTTCAATTTCATTGGTGAAGTGCATCTTTCTCTGTTAAATGTTTCTATTGTTTTTTTCATATATGTCTCTGAAATCTAAATTATTCTAAGAAGAGTATGAACATAATTTATTTAAAAGTACACTTTATATCTGACTTATGAATGATTTCTATGTTTTCTACTGAAAATTAAAAACAGAATTCTTAATTGCTCTGCTTTTAATTGGATTGTTGAATCTCTTTCTTCTCCTCCACGCCATAGATTTTAAAGGATCTAGTGAAATTACCTACCTTGCCTTGTAATTTTAGCCTATAAACTTTGTGTTTGATCAAACTAAGCCTGTGACTCCATTTCCCAATGGCCTAATTCCACTATCTCAGCCCAACAATACAAAAAACCAAATCTGAACATGATAACTAGCCTAATATCATCAATAAAACAAAGCTAAATCATAAAGAAAGATCCCTCTCTGAAACTGGAAGGGTTATATTCTAAGTTTCTAAAGTGGTTTTAAGGTTACCTCTTTGATTTACTCTGCAACCTCAAAAATTACGAAGTGATTAACATCCTCGAAACCATACCGGGGACCAAACATATCTTTGTTTGAAATTTCATTTCCCTAGTTCAAAAACTTTATTTCAGCACATGTAAGAGTTATTTTTTGGAAATAAATGTTTTTGAGATTGTAATTTTTGTGCATATTGTAATTGTGCCTTAAATAATATAGATATCTGGCTCCTAAAATAATTCATACTATATCTCATCCATATATTAATCCTCCCAATATCCTAGATAATCCTGAGAAATTGATAAGGAAGAAAAGCTTAACCAAAATTCAAGGGAGTAACAATCCTCTACAAGAGCCAATTATTTTCCAGAGAGTTTTGTTACAATACAATCTATTCAATTTGATCTACCCTTTGAACTCGGTCTGTTTAGAACCAAGTTTGAAAGCTTTGTAACTGAAACTGCCATTGATGAGTAAGTATTAAAACCATTCATATCTGAACATCAGTCTGTAGACCAGGATCTTTACAAAAAATATCTTTAGCAGTTTGAAAAATTAGAAGACCTAGTGATGGACCTAGATCAAGCTATCCACAAAGCCTAAATCCAACAATTAGTTCAAATTCCATCCCTATCATTCTCTGTTTCTTCTCCCATCACACAATCTTTACATCATGTGTCCATTATTTCCACCTCCTCAACAATTTCCACTACCTCTCCATTAATATCACCAAGTATAATACAAATTGTCTTAATCCCTTCCACATCTGCACCTCACACAATTTCATCTATTGTTCCTCCCCATATACAGCCATGGCAACCCGATATGCTCCCTTGGTTTTACCTTCCCAATTACATAACATGCCTCAAGACTATCAAGGTAGGATTCTTGAGTTTGATGGCACTGGGGCCCTCACTGCATAAGAACATGTAGGTAAAATGAATGACTACTTTGACCTTTAGGAGGTTGATGAAGAAGATGTGAAGATGAGGTTGTTTTCTCAAAGCCTTAATGGAGAGGTAAGAAAATGGTTTAAATATTTACCAGCAGCTACTATTAATGATCTTGTTTCCTTTCATCAGTGTTTTCTCAATAGATGGAAAACTAAAAAGAATCCCCTCCAAGTTTTAAATGAATATAAAAATATAAAAAGATGTCCTAATGAAAATGTTGAAGAATATTGTGATAGGTTTAATCAAGTTTATAATGCAATTCCAGCTGCTATATACCCCCCACCAGGGTTAGCCCTTATTCATTTCCCTGAAGGGTTTGATGTTGACATGGGATACCAACTAAGAGAAAGAGACCCTACCACACTTGAAGAAATGAAAAGTAATGTTGTCAAAGTAGAGGCTAATTTATTAGCCAAAAAAACCAAGTTGAAAACTAAAGAAGGGCTACCATCAAGGAGGAACCTTCCTCCTCTTCATAGACTTAAAGATAGACAATCTAGTCAAAACCATGGAAAGAATGATGGAGAGGATGACAGTGGTTGATAGAACCCCTCCTAGGGCTAACCAAACAAATTCTCAAAACAAAAATCAGAATCTTAGAAGAAATCCACCTCTGATAAAACAAAGGGAACAGAGAGGCCCTAATGATCAGCAACTTAGGCCCCCTTTTTGGGAAAACTATGCCGAAGAAGAAGTGGGAATAGAAGAATTTTTAGAGGAAAACCAAATCAATTTGTTTGGGGAGACAGAAATTGATCATATTTTTTTTACTAAAGAAGAGCAAGATCAATTTTTGCTTTCACAACCAGAAATAATTCCTTTATATTCTGAAGGATACAAACAAAGATATCAGAATGCCATAATGGAAGTGCATAGGCAATATAACCTCAAGAGTAGAAAAATTGTTGATTCTCCTCCTAAGAAAATCTCTGATATTGCTTCCAAAAATACTAATGATACTAAACCAAAGAAAACTCATACATATATCCCTTCTGCTAGTCAAAATAAAGATTTCCCTTCCTCTAGTATATACAAAGAACATACTCAAATAGGAAACCTTAAAAAGCAGGATCATAACCTTAGGGAAATAGAGAATACACAAACCTCTTTTGACATAGAAAATTAATTGACTAAAGTTAAAATTTCAATCCCCCTCACTAAACTCATGAATAAGAATGTGTACAGGACCCATGTCACGAAAGCATTAAAGGTAGAAGAAGGAACAGATACTATAAGCCTTGTTGATGACAAGCTCGAACTGCTGTTTGGTCTAGAGGTGGAAGGTAAACCCCAAGATAGAAAGGTTCCCCCTTTCTATATCAGTCTCAATATCCTTGAAAAAATCCTTCACAATGCCATGCTCAACTCTGGTGCCTCACACAATTTAATGCCCCAAGCCATAATGGAGAAATTGAATCTTGACATTACGAAGCCATATAAAGACTTGTATCCTTTTGATTCCAGCAAGGTAAGGTGCCTTGGTCTCATTAAATACATATGTGTCACCCTACCTAAAATTCTCTCCAGAAGCATAGTCATGGATATTGTAGTGGTAGACATACACCCAAAATATGGAATGTTACTTTATAGATCACGGGGGACGAAACTGCAAGGCACACTACAAATGGATATGAGTTATGCTACCATACATGTTTTTGGTCAGCCTAGTAGACTTTACAGAGAAACCCTAGTGAAATACATGGTTAGCAGTCAGGATAGACCAAGCAACCATCCCTTGTATTCAATTCATTTAAACCTAAACTCTTTTATCTTGTATAATAATGGAGGTATAGAAGGAAAACTCCATGACCTAGAAATTTATTTGTGTGAGATAGAAGAAAACAAAACAGACATGGAAAAGTTGGATGAAGATAATGAGCCTTTATGGAACATGGATTTTGATGGGGTTGTAAGCAAAGAAGGATCAGGAGCAAGTGTATGGGTTTTCAATTCACAAACTAGAAAAGCTAAAGGACATTCATATAAACTAAACTTCCAATGTAGCAATAGTATAGTTGAGTATGAAGCCTTAATCCTAGGATTGTAGCTTTTGAAAAAATTAGGTGCTAAGAGAATTTCAGTTCATGGAGATTTTGAACTCATAATTAAACAAATCAAAGGGGAATATTCAGCTAAACATCCAAGGTTAAGGGATTATAGGAATGTTGTTCTATATTTCCTTGAACGTTTTATTGAGTATGAGTTATTTGTAGTTCCAAGTGGTCAAAACATTATATCTCATGGTCTAGCTACTTTGGCTAGTACTTCCTTAGCACCCTAGTCACCAGTACACAGTTGAAGTTAAAAACAGACCAATTGTCCCAGATAACATCAGGCAGTACTAAGTTTTTGGTAATGATGAAGAGATAGAAAAAAATTTGCAATCAAAGTATGAATTTGAGTGTGCCAATACAAACATAGATTGTGATGTAGATAATAATGTACATAAAATAATGAATAAAGTAGAATTGAATGAATTGGGTAAAGATCAAGAAGAATCAGAAATTTTGTAGTTGAAGAATAATATTTTTCCTAAAGGGTTATTTCTCTTGGAAGAATTATTTGATTTTAATGATGTGGCTAAAAAACCTAAAATAGAACCTACTTGAACCAATGTGGAAGAATGTAACATAGGAACCAAAGAAAAGCCTAAAATAGTTAAAGTGTCCAAATATTTTCCTTCAACTCAAAAGCAGAAGTATATAGAGATTTTCAAAGAATTCATAGATGTATTTTCCTAGAGTTATGAGGATTTAAATTCCTATGACGCCAACATTATAGAACATAAAATTCCTATAAAATAGGATCACAAACCTTTTAAACAGAAACTTAGAAGGATCAACCCAATGCTTTTGCTCCTAGTTGAGAAAGAAGCTAATAAACTGTATGATGCCAAAATCATTGTACCCCTGCAATTTTCAAAATGGGTATCAAACATAGTCCCTACTAGGAAACATTCTGGGGAGATTAGCCTATGTGTTGATTTTAGAAATCTCAATAAAGCTTCTCTAAAAGACAACTATACTTTGTCCAAAATGGACCACATCCTACAGAAGGTAGTTGGATCAGCAAGAATTTCTTTATTAGATGGATTTTCTAGTTATAACCATGTTCCAGTACATCCCGATGACCAAGAGAAAACAACATTTACAAAACCCTGGGGCACTTTCATGTATGCGAAATTGCCTTTCGGTCTGATGAATGTTGGGGCTACATTCCAAAGAGCAATGGATTTTTCCTTTTCATATGAATTAGGTAGGTTTATAGTCATTTATTTAGATGGTGTCACTTTCTTCTCAAAGACGTATGAGGAACATTTTCTCCATTAAGGAGAGTTTTTGAAAAATGTAGAAAATTTGGTATCTCTCTTAAACCTAAGAAAACATTATTTGGTTTAGAAGAGGGAAAACTACTAGGACACATCATTTCAAAGGATGGTATAAAAATTTACCCTAGCAAAGTGGAAGAAATATTGAAAATAGATCCCCCTAGGAATAAGAAAGAGGTCTAATCCTTTATTGGAAAAATAAACTTCCTTCAGATATTTATATCAAATTTGGCTGAAATCCTAAAAGAAATAATAGACATGTTAAAGAAGGATACTGAAATTAAATGGCATAATGATTCAAAGGATTCTTTCACTAAGGTCAAGAAATATTTAACAACTGCAGCTGATCATACAATAGCAGTTGTGTTGTTACAGAAGAATATTGAAGGACATGAAAAACAAATTGCCTTTTTCAACAGATAATTGAAAGATGCATCAGTGAAATACAACATCATGGAAAAACAGGCATTTTCATTGGTTGAGGAAATCAAGGAATTCAGGGTTTATATTTTGCACTCACATATTATTGCTTTTGTCCCTAGTGCAGTTTTCAAGGACATACTCACACAAACAGATCCATATGGCAGAAGGGGAAATGGATTGCCATCATTCTAGAATACGATATTGAAATCAGACCAACAAAGCTTATCAAGGGTCAAGCGTTAGAAAAACTCATGGCAGAGTCCAACTGTAATGTGTTAGACATTAATTTTATTGTAGAATTAGATGAACAGGAAGAGCAAGTGACTCCACCAATCTCAAAAGTTTTCATCACATCAACATGTTATGCTGACATAAATTTTGTTTTACAAAACTTATATGCTCCTCCTAGTTTAACTAAAACCATGGAAAGGTTCCTTAAAATGAAAACTTTTAAATTCTGCATTATTGACAATAATTTATATTGGAAAGATGTTGGAGGAATGTTACTAAAGTGTTTGTTGAAAGATGAATCAGATAGGATTCTGGAGGAATTTCATCAGGCAGACTGTGGTGGCCATCTATATTGGAAATCTATTGTTGGAAATAATACTGAGAGGGGGGCTGAATCAATATTATCAAATTCTTTTCAATATATCTTCCAGATTTATAATTTAATTTATTCTTCAGATATTGATCATTAATGTGTATGTCAGTACCATATAATAATGAGCAAGAACAAGAAAAATAGATAGTCACACCAAAGAACACCAGATATAATGTGGAAACCCAATGTGGGTGAAAACCACCTGCTGCAATATGTCTCTATCTTCTTTCAATTAGAAACTTCTTTTACAATGATTTTGTATTGGTGCATTCCTTTACCAGTACGCAGGCTGCAAGCTGCTGAGAGCTACAACCCTCTCTCATTTTCCAGTCTCTCCTCGAAGGGAGCTACAACCCCCTTAGCTCTTGTACTAGCTGATCTACTAGTACATAGGTGCTGACCTACTTCTTTTCTTCCAAGGACCACGTTTCATAAATTTTCAAACTGGATCCATGAACATCAAATAATCATCAAGTACATGTGAATCAACCAATCTCCTTTTACAATCACCCAATGAGTCAACCAATAACTTCTCAGAATGCAGTAATCAGAAAAGTAATACCAGTAATCTAAAGCCAGAACTCTGCAGCAATAGATAAAAGGCAGCAAACAAATATTTTAAGAGAAGTCTGCAACTTCACCAATAGAAACCTACGAATATCCGCAGTTTTCTGTGTCTGGACTGTGCAGCTCCGCACCTACACTCTCTACCTGACAGCGTACCTCCGCACTTGCGCCTTCTGCTGCTCTGCGTAACTCCGCACCTGCGCCTTCTGCTGCGCTGCAGACCCCCACACCTGCGCCTTTTGCTGCGGTGCGTACCTCCACACCTGCACCTTTTGTTGCTCTGCGTACCTCCACACCTGCGCCTTCTACTGCGCTGTGGGCCCCCGCATAGAGCCAAATTAACAGACCTCCAGTGTGCCACAGACAGTCAGATCCACAGATCTGATCATGCGCCAGAGAGATCACGACCTATCAATAGCTCTTCCTTACAATTTAGAGATTTCACCTAGCTTTTCAAACCAATCACCCAAAATTTCAGATCTTAAGATATTCAAATTTCACAAGTGACTAGCCAAGTGATCTCCTTTCCTTTTTATAGGCAAGCCCTTACTCAAACCATGGGACAAAACCATTGAAAACCAATACAAGGGATCCAAAACCGGGGTTCAATAATTTAGATGCTATACCACGGACCAAAACCATAGGATCATATACATCGAACTAAATACCATGGACCAATCATAAAAATTCCCATGTGCGCGCGCTTCTCTGCATTGAAGTGAGTGAATTTGACGCCCGCACCTTTTGTTCGGAGAACCTGCGGGTATGTCCGCACTTCTTGTTCGAGGAACCTGCAAGTATCTCTTTTTCTATGATTTTGAGAGCCTGAACAGAGATTTGCCACTTAAGTGAGTTTCCATCAAGTACAACACCTTTTTCATAGTGCCAAACCTGAATCATAATGCCAGCAATCTCCCCCTTTGGACTTGATGGCAACCCCAAGATCCTCAAAGACATTCTCCCCCTTTGTCATCAAGGGGAAAGGGTTATGCTCCCCCTGAGAACATGCTGAAAATTCTACTCTGTTGTGTTGATCATGCTCCCCCTGACTGTAGGCCATATCTGTAAAAGAAATTTTCTTCAAGAAGAACCATAATCCACCATACACCATAAATGACCTTGTCAAAAGAGATATAAGACATAGAGACAAAACATTAGCAGCAATATTCAGATCAACATCCATGTTCTCCTTTTGAACTTTCTCCTCCAAGATCTTCTACAATAATGCCAACAATGTATGATTAGAAGAATATATTCTCCCCCTGAACCTGTGCCAGATGGTCTTTGACCAATCCATAAACCTGCGAATGTACGCGTATACCCCATATGAAACTCGCGTATAACAGATAAGATTCAACAACAAGATGATGCATCAACTACTCCCAACTTTTTCCTGAGGTATTCAAAGGTCTCCCTGGGCAGTGGTTTGGTGAGTATATCGGCAACTTGTTCCTTAGAAGGAAAATATTCCAATTTGACCTTTTGTTCCAACACTTGTTCCCGGAGAAAGTGATACTTGATTGGTATGTGCTTGGTCTTTGAATGCATGACTGGGTTCTTTGAAATGTTGATTGCACTTGTATTATCACATAAGATGGAGATAGGTGGTATACAAGTGATTTGAAAATCCTGCAAGGTCTGCATCATCCAAAGGAGTTGAGTGCAGCAAGATGCAGAAGCCACATATTCCGCTTCAGCTGTAGATAAATCAATCGAACTCTGTTTCTTGTTGAACCAAGATACTAATCTGGAACCCATAAATAATGCACCACCACTTGTGCTCTTCCTGTCATCCACGCTTCTGGCCCAATCTACATCTGTATAAGCATGAAGTGTGAGATCTGTATCTCTAGGATACCATAAGCCATAGTTTTGAGTTCCTTGAAGGTACTTGAAAATTCTCTTAACTGCTTGAAGATGAGTTTCCTTAGGATTTGCTTGAAATCTTCCAACTATTCCCACTGCATGCATGATGTATGGTCGGGTACTTGTCAAATAAAGTAGACTTCCAATCATGGATCTATAGGTTGGTTGATGCACTGCTGCTGATCCATCATTTTCACTGAGGCTGCATCCTGTAACCATAGGTGTACATATTGGTTTTGAATCTTCCATGCCATACTTCTTCAAAATCTGCTTGAGGTACTTGGTTTGAGACAAAAAGATACCGCCTTCATTTTGTTGGATTTGCAATCCAAGAAAATATGTCAGTTCTCCAAGCAAAGACATTTCAAATTCTTTTTGCATCACCAAGGCAAAGCTTTGACTCATAGCTTCTTCATTGCTGCCAAAGATAATATCATCTACATACACAACAAGTATTAGCAATTTGTCATTTTCAATTTTTATATAGAGATTTCTATCTGCTGATCCTTTTGAAAAACCTTGTTGATGAAGGTATTTGTCCAAACGGTAGTACCAAGCCCTTGGAGCCTGTTTAAGACCATAGAGAGCCTTTTTTAGTCTACATACAAGATTTGGATCATTCCCAAGAATGAAACCATCTGGTTGCTCAATGCACACTTCTTCTTCTAAGTCTCCATTTAGAAAGGTTGATTTCACGTCCATTTGAAATACTTTGAACTTCTGAAAGCTTGAGAGAGCAAGGAACATTCGGATGGCCTCAAGTCTAGCAATGGGAGCAAAAGTTTCTTCAAAGTCTATTCCTTCTTGTTGAGCATACCCTTTACAAACAAGTCTGGCCTTGTTTCTAATCACTTCCCCATTTTCATTAAACTTGTTTTTAAAGATCCATTTTGTCCCTATAACATTCTTATCTTTTGGTCTAGGAACCAACTCCAAAGTGTTATTCTTTTCGATCTGCCCAAGTTCTTCATCCATTTCCTTGACCCAGCATTCATCTTTGCATGCCTCTTTTACATTTTGTGGTTCAGTGGAGGAGAGAAATTCCAAATAGCTTGAGGCTTCTGCAATTGTTCTTCTTTTTTGTATACCTACCTCTTTCTGCCCCAAAATTTGAGATTCTGGATGATTCTTCTGAACATGCCTGGATGGAGTCTTCTATTCTATCCTTATCTATTCCTTTGGTGCCTCTTGAGGTTCTTCTTCGTCATCAGTCTGATTTGAAGGATGGTCTTCATCCTCTTCGATATTTTCATAATTTACTTGCCTAGGAATGTTTCCTTCTTCATCAACCACTACATCAATGTTGTCAACAATTCTTCCAAGTCTTTTATTGTAACACTTGTATTCTTTGTTGTGGGGAGAATAAGCAAGGAGAATGCCTTCATCTGCTCTAGGTTCAAATTTGCCAAGGTGTTCATCATTATTCTTAATATAGCATTTGCTTCCAAAAATTTTGAAATGTTTTACCGAAGGAGTCTCACCATACCAGAGCTCATGAGGAGTTTGAGTGTTGTTCACTCAAACATTTGTTTTGTTGATAATAACAACCGCAGCAAATGCAGCTTCACCCCAGAAGGTTGCGGGAGTTCTAGACTCATCAAGCATAGCACGGGCCATTTGTTGAACCGTTCTGTTCATCGTTTCCACTACTCCATTTTTCTGAGGAGTCCTAGCTGTAGAGAATTCCCTTCTTATTCCATGTTCTTCGCAGAAGTCGAAAAATTCATTCGAGGTAAACTCCCCACCTCTATCAGACCTGAGGCATTTGATTTTGTGATCTGATTCGTTCTCCACCAAGGCTTTGAATGATTTGAACTTTTCAAAGGCTTCATCTTTGTGCTTCATAAGTCCTATCGAACACATCCTGGAAAAGTCATCAATGAATAATATGAAATATTCTTCTCCTCGAGGTGACCTTTTCCTAGATGGGCCACATACATCAGTATGGACAAGTTCAAGTGGCCTACTAGCTGATCCTTCCTTCTCAGGGAAGTTAGTTCTAGTTTTCTTACCAAACTGACATGATTTGCATATTGTGTTGTATGGAATTCTGATGTATGGAAGACCACGAACTGCCTGGTACTTGCATGCTTTCCTTATCTGTGAAAAGCTTAGATGCCCCAACCTCCAGTGCCTGTTACACTAAAAAATGTCACCATGATTATTTACAGTTAGTATGGCTCTATCAACAGTCATGCTATCCTCCTGGGCAAGTCTTATGCCACTGCTCTCCATGTCAAACTCCAAAAAGTGAGAAAGTCTTTATAAATGTATTTATCTCTGGGTACGCAGGTTCTCTCAACCTTACCTGCGGATACGCACCTAATGTTCACAAAATCTGCGTACTTGTACGCTCTGTATGTAAAGGGGCAGGTGCGTACCCCTGTAAAGGTCAAAATGCGCAAGTTTCATCTTTAAAAAGTTACTTGTGGTCATTTCTAGAGCATTCTAGAAGGTTGTTCGACGTGTATTGAGCGCCTCCAGATGGTTCATGTACCCCTACCAAAGAGGAACTTATCCCATCAATAAGGGAGCTATCCCATCCAAAGAGGGGATTATCCCATTGATGGTGGACTTGAATAACTTCCTCTAGAGCACTATAAATACAGGCATTGGGCCAGAAGGAGGGGAGGTTGGAAGCTAAACATTTCTAAGGGTAGATGCAGCTGGAATTAGGACTCCCATTTAGAAGCTTGTGAGGAGAGATTGCCATCTTTGCTTGTTCTATTTGGAAGTGGGTGAGCTTTGTCAAAGTAAAGGAGAACTCTTGATGGACCCTGGGAGGGACTTGCACAACACCAAGGCTCAGGTTGTAATTGTTCCTTTTGTTTCCTATTAATGCAAATGAGTCCATTCTTCTCAATAACTTGTTATTTATGAGTTGTTTCATGTACTCCTTGGTCTATGTGTTAAATATGTTTTATTTTATGAGATTATCAAGTGCTATTTAATCGTTTGATTGTTAGTGAATGCAGGTTTCGAAGTGAAGGAGGAGCTCATCCGAATCAGCGAGGCTGGACTACTGCAACAGCGTTGGATTACAGGTAGGATCTAAACACTTGGTTTCTTGTATGGTAAATGCATGTTTAAAGAAGGATTGCTCTTATTTGTCTTGTTTGTCACTAGAGTCTTAGGCTCCTAGGGAGGTTGGTTGTGTCCGCACTATCGACTCTTTCCGCCTGACAAAATGGCAACTCCACTGGGGACTCCATTGATGTGAAGGTCTTTTCCTTTGTATGCAACTTTGATCTAAGAAAAGTCATTTATTTTCTAATTTTTGGCTCTGTGACTTTGTTTTTGGGTGGGTTAGCTTAGGGTTAGATTGAATTTAGTTTTTCTTGGTTTTTTCAGTAGTACGCACCCTCTGAGTATTGCACAGTGCGTACTTGTACGCACTGTTTCTGTGTGCACAGAGCGGGCCCGCACCTGGCTTAACAGGTTGCCTGCGTACCCTGCTAAAAATTAAGAAATTTCCATTTTTTGCATTTTTTCTCTTAGATTTTGCTTTTTCTTAGTTTTTACTGCCCAGATCCATTAGTCTCTTGTCAAAGATCTTCACCTGAACTTGTTTCGATAGCATTGAGTGTTTTAGTGGATTTCATAGAAGTTTAAGCCCTAGGGTTTGATTTTTGAGTAGGTCCTGTAGTGACTTTGGCAGTAGAAGTTGTCAAGCCTTAGATCTCTCTGGTTTTGTCAGCCTTCTTAGAAGTCGGGCCTGTCATAAAGTCTACCTGTGAGAGCAACTTACCTTTGAGTGGTCTCTTTGGCAAATTTCGAAGTGCTTGTTGATTGAGTATTGAACTCCATTTTACAAAAAGAACAAAAATATTTGAGTTTTGTTTTGACTGGTCTTTTGATTCTGCATTAGCTGGTCCTTGGCTTGATTGTGGTCAAGTAAAACAACCTAGAATCATCTTTGTAGGCTTTTGCCTCGTTAGGTTTGCTTAGAGTAAATTTCTTTTTGATTTGCTTGTGAGTCAAGTTTTCATAGATTTTATAACTTTTGAGATTGATTTTCGTTAAAATAGATTTATATGCTTTATTAAATAAGAGAAAATACAAAAACATCTCCTTTGAAAAGTTTTGTTTCAAGTAGCTTTGAGGGGTTTTGAAAGAAAAAGAGTTTTTCGTGCACGTAAGGAGTGGTCATGTTTGTATGCTTGGAAAGATAAAGAGAATTGTTTCTTTGATTGTCTTTACTAAGAAAGTTGTTTTCTATAAAATTTACATTTCTCAACTCTCTTAGTTAAGAATTTCATTGAAAGAGAAAAGTAGCGTAAATCATCTTAGGTGCATCTTTGTAGTGGTTTGAGTCGAGTCTACACACCATTGGTTTCACTTCCGCTACCTTTTGTCTTTAAGAAAAACCATAAAATTAACGCTTAAAGTAAAATCAACGTAGTAACTTTTATTTACTAGGGCTCTGAAACACCAATTTAGATCAGGCTAGTGTCTTGGAGTAGGAGAGTAATTAACTCTCCAGGACAACAAAACCAAACAAGTAGCTTATCTTGTGATAGAATAAATCCAGTTGTCTCATTTGTACTCTGGGAAAGCTCCTCTTAAAGGAGAAGCACGAGCTCGTGTCTGAACCAGTGAGGGGATCAATCCTCCCTCGTTGGGAATGACGCCAGACACGCACGTATTACAAACGGTAAACCTCGGATTAACCATTGTCGAGGAGCCAGGGGTCACTTGTCGGTAAACCTTGGATTATTGTCAAGGAACCGGCAAGGGGATTGAGCTTGATACTCTGCCCTTGCGTGCTGTCGGAGTGTAGACTGTTCCCCCAAGTGCATTTGTTGCGGTTGGTAACCTTAGTGACCATTATCTTTAGGATTCTACCGAGGTGACGGTGGAGGGAAGATCCCACTGTACCTGGAGCAGACGTCGGCTAGACTCACTTGGATTTTCCGGGGGGTTCACTTCACTCGAGATGGTTAAAGTGGAGGAACTTGTGCCGGTCTATTCATTAAGCAGGTTGCCGGGGTAACTGTTCCACCCGCCACTTCTGTACTGAATCCGGCGATGTTGGGTTTCATCTCCAACTAGCGTTTTCGGTCTGGAAGGCTACTGTTTATGCTTGGTTTGACGCCCTAGATTCTTTAGGTGTGTGATTCAAATTTGTTTGGTTCTTTAGAGACTTTAGGTGTTTTGATTTGAGATTTTACTTTGTTTTCGTGTGTAGTAGTTAAAAGTTTTTAACTGTGGCGGAATTACCGAGACAGTCCCGTAGACTTCGGGGCCAGTCTCCTGAAGTTGTTTCTGTGGCCGAATTGTTGAGAAGATCTCGTAGACTTCGGGGTGAGCCTCCTCGAGACGACCCCAGTAATCTAGAAGGTTTGAAGGTCCTTGTAACTCCTCCTAGTGGCAGTAGAGTAGGTTCACCTGAAGAAGGAGAATCTTCCTTGGTAGTCCATCCAGATTACTAAAGTCTAGAGACAGGTTATAATCCCGAAGCTGTTACAGTTTCTGAGCTTGTTGGTAGTTTTTCGTCTACTAGTGATATAGGCAAAGAACCTGAAATATCTGAACCTGTTACTCCGACTTCTAGTGTTCCAGATTCACCAAGAGTAGAACGAGTTATCACCGAAAATCTTCCTACTGGTCTGATTGCTATTGAAGAACTTGCTCCAGAGGAAGAAATAGGCGTCTCTAACCTTGAAGATCAACTTACTATTGACCTCAGGGAGCGTGAATCTATCTTTTACAGTCCTCCTAGAAGTACCACTTGGTACCTTTCGTTAACCAATTATTTAGACAACTCAGGGGTAGGTTTTTCTACACCTCGTACTCCTTTTCCACCTGGAGGTATTTATACTCCTGTAAATATGTCTGGTCAGTCGTCCGTGTTTACTCAAACTCCTGAATCTTTCTTACACGGCGGTCCTTCTGTTCCCACCGGGTATCAATCACTTTCTGGTACCTTTGCGGGGGCATCTCCTCAACCCATTGATCATGGGTTATTAGCTAGAAACAATGGTAATATACCATTGGGTGTAGGAGACATTTACATGATGTCAGGTTCAGTTCCCGTTTCCCAACCTCAAGGTGGCCAATTACCACCTGGGGGGCAGCCTCAATTAACGCCTGGGGGACAACCTCAAGGTACACAAATCGTGTCTGGGGGGCAACCTCAAGGTCAGTATGTACCTATGGTGCAATACATGCCTCAAGGTCAACCCCAGCCTCAATATGTACCCCAGGGTCAACCTCAGTATCAATATTTACCTCAAGGGTATCAACCCCAAGGGTATCAACCTCAAGGGTATCCACCTCAAGGTCAGTCATATGTTCAAGGTATGGGAACTGTACCTCTCAATTATCAATCCTATCCTCAATCTGGTTATGGATCTCAGTATCCTCAACCTGTTACGGGTCAATACCCCGGAATGATAGTGTGGGATCCATCACAGGGTCAACAGGTGTTGCAGCCAAGTATACAGTTGGTACCTCAAGCTGGACAACCCATAGTTTCTGGTCCACCCCAGCAACCGCAACCTGTCTAGTCAAATGTTCAAACTTCTGTAACTTCGGTAGTTACTCAGCCGCCAATTGCACCTAGTACTCCATCTCAAACGACTGCTGCAACTACCGCTACATCTGCCGCACTTACTTCTGGAGTATCGACAGCTCCGGTTTCTACTGTCTCTGCAACCACTCCTCAGACATCTTTACCGTTGTCTGGATCTACGATTCAAACCACGGTCAAGATGCCTATAGGTCAGCCTGGTATAAGTACGGTTGTCACTACTCAACCTCAATTTGTTCATCAACCGTACCAGGGATAGTACCAACATGGGCAAGCTGTCCAACAGCCGGTTTACCAGTATCAACCGTATCCTGGGTACACTTATCAACAACCTCAACAACCCCAGTACGGTCCGGTTAATCCTGGTTTTCCAGGAGGATGTAATATCCCTAATGCGATTCCTGTTCCTAGTTATCCTGGATATCCTCCTCCTGGGACTGGTCTTGTGACCCAGAGTTTTAGAGATCCTAACCAGCAATTACCGTTTATCGCAACTTTGGATTTACCAGACTTGACGCGCCTAACGAATGATCCAATTCAGTATCTTTCGTTCTAGCCACCAATGCCGAATAAGTTGCCCAGTGATATACCCAAGTTCGAGGGTAAGTCTGGAGAGGATCCGTCCAATCATGTGATGACTTACCACCTCTGGTGTGCTTCAAATTCTATCTCGGATGATTCGATCCGCTTACGTCTTTTCCAGCGTACACTCATTGGTCTCGCGGCCAAGTGGTACATTGAGTTACCATGGGCCTCTTTTTACAATTTTAGCCAGTTAGCTACCTCGTTCTTAACTCACTTTCAGTTGCCGGTCAGATACGATAACGGCACGGAGTTATTAACTTCACTAAAACAATCAACGTCCACGTATATTTCTGATCACATTCATGAGTGGAGACGTCGAAGAAGGTTAGTGAAAGTTTTTATTCCGGACCAAATCTTAGCTGAATGGCTTGTTAAATCATTATTACCGAAGATTACTGAAGATGTAGCCAAGGCCGGAGTAGTTACTGAGGAGCAAGTCATTGCTCAGGCACAGTACCTTGACTTAGTTTATACTCAGTCGGGTACGTTACACGAGAAGATTCCAGATCTTCCAAAATCGAATCAAATCGCTGCTGCTCCTTCGGGATCTCATGCCGCTGATGGTATGATTGGTAATACAAAGAGTAAGAAGAAGTCTTCCAAGGCTTCAACTACTCCTATAATCACTTTGCCCGATTCCCCGACAGGAGAGTCTTCTCCTGAACTTTCCACCGATATTCACGCTGTAGAGTCATCTACGGCCAAATCAAAAAACGGTGGAAAGAAGAAAGGAAAGAAGAAGGCTAAAGCAGACAAGGCTCCGAAGGAGAAAACGGAAAAGTCGGAAACCAATGACGAAAAGCGCAAACCTCGATATCCTTGTCTTATTTGTGAAGAGGATCATTTTACAAGAGATTTCCCTCATCGGGCCGAGGTTGTGAAAATAGTCAAAGGTTCTCCCACTCCTGCTGTGTTAAAAGATCCATTTCCAAAGCAGGAGAGTAAGATGATAGGTTCTTCCTCAACTGCCAGTGAAGAACCCATTTTGATGATGTCTCATGTGAGGATTGCGACTCGATCGCAAGATTATGGTAGTAAGAATCCTGTTGATGGTAAGGAAGCAGAATCTTCTCATTCTAATCCATCAACCTCAGCTCCTGGTTCCGATCCACTACAGATCGAAAAACCTAACCCGGACTTAGTAATTAAACCGCCCGCCAAGGGTGTACTTCGAAGGTCTGCTTTCAATCCACATGCGAGAGCAGCCCAGAATTACAACATTGTTGAGGACTTAGCTATTTCACCCTCAGCAATGTCGGCTTTAGAAGTGCCGCAATCATGCCCAGCACAACGAAAATTACTTTTGTCGGCTATCGGAGCTGTTGATGTTCAGGACCCGAATCTGATAATCTTCGATCTAGAAAATAGTACACCGCGTCTACCCCATCAAATGGCTTTCCAAATTCCAGTGATAGTCAAAAACAGGCCTATTCATCGGACTGTGATTGATGAGGGAGCTTCTATGTGTATTATGTCGATTCAATGTTGGAGATCGCTTGGTTCTCCTTCGTTGAACCAATCCCCGACCATCCTTAAGGCCTTTGATGGCCGTGGGTTCCGTCCGTTTGGCATTCTACAGTAATTTCCTATAGGGGTAGAAGGTAAAACCGTTAGTCTGGATGTGGAGGTGGTTGATGCCCCTCTAGACTAAAACCTTCTTTTGGGTTGAAGTTGGTCATATGCTATGACAGCGGTCGTTTCATCGGTCTTCAGAGTAATTAAGTTTCCACATAATGGTAAGATCATGACGATTGATCAGCTGACATACTTTTCATCTGACCCAGCCTCTTCAGAGAGTATCCAGCATGTTGGTAAGATGACAATCCCTTATAGGGACGTTGGCGTAGGTTTAGTTAAAGATTCCGGTTTACTGGGAACTTTTCCTTTCCCTTCAATCAACGCAGACCCTTCATTTGCATCAATTCATATGATTACATCAGACAACATTATTTATGATGATCCTTGGATTGTCCCATCTGAATCTGAGATAGACTCATTCGGTGATGCTATGCCTTTGAGTCCATATGAAATTGCTTATGAAGCCGTCATGTCTTTTACCGACTCGCGTTCAACCCAAATCGACCAAATGAATGTGGTCAGTGAAGAATCACTTTTCACGTCAACCTCAGAACGGATAGCATTTCCCGAAGTCGTGTCATCTGACGAGCAACTTCACGAAATCCTAAGTGTAGACGATCTACCATGGGAAGATCTCCATCACAGATCTTCGTTTTTACCTAAGGATGATGCTTTTGAAAATGATTTTTCATCTATCTTTACCGCTGAATATGTCAAAGACGCTCAGAATCCAACGAAACATTCTGATTCAGAGCTAAATTTAGGGAATATTTCTCGCACTATTCCCATTGATATTTCAGTGAAGCCCGGAATTGAGGAAAACATTCATATAGGTGCCTCATGTACAGAACATGAAATCCAAACTTACAAGGCCCTATTCCAAGAATTCCGCGATGTGTTTGCCTGGTCTTACGAGGAAATGCCAGGAATCGACCCTGCCATTGTTGTTCATGAAATAAAGACCTACCCGGACGCTAAACCCGTCCGGCAACGGTTGCGTCCGATTCACCCTCGGAAAGCGGCTGCGATTAAAGCAGAAGTCGAGAAGCTGTTGAAAGCAGGTTTCATTTATCCAATCCCGTTAACGGATTGGGTATCGAATATTGTTCCGGTCAACAAGAAACAAGGAACAATAAGAATCTGTATCGACTATAGGGATATAAATCGAGCTTGTCCAAAAGACAACTATCCTACGCCTTATATCGATCAAATTATTGATGATTGTGCCGGAAGTGAAATGTTTTCCTTCATGGATGGTTTTTCGGGCTATAATCAAATCAATATTCTACCTGTCGACCAACCAAAAACAGCATTCATTTGTCCATGGGGGACATTTGCTTATTGCAAATTACCTTTTGGACTTAAGAATGCCGGGGCCACTTTTCAATGGGCGATGTCTTACGCATTTCATGACATCAAGCACATTGTGCAACCGTACCTCGATGATTTGCCTACTCATTCTTTACATCGAGCTGATCACCTTGTCCACTTACGAGCAATCTTCATGAGGTGTCGGCATTATCGAATTCGGTTGAATCCCCACAAGTGTGTGTTCTGTATAAAGACGGGTCGATTGCTGGGATTTGTTGTTTCAAAAGCCGGCATTCGCGTCGATCTCTCGAAGGTCGAAGCTATCATCAAATTGCCTCCTCCTTCGAGTTTGTGCCAACTCCAAAGTTTGCAAGGGAAAGCGAACTTTTTACGCTGATTCATTCCAAATTATGCCGAGGTCACTAAAGGTTTTACACGGTTGTTGAAACAAAACGCTCAATTCTTTTGGGACGAGATTGCCCAACAATCTTTTGATGCACTTAAGCACGCGTTGACCCATGCACCGTTGTTGCATCCTCCCAACTACAACCAGGACTACTTCCTATACCTCGCAGCTTCGCATTCCACCATTGGAATGGTGTTAGTTCAAGAAGATGAATTCGGAGCGGAACATGTGATATATTATCTTAGTAGGACATTAAACCCCACTGAGCTAAAATATTCGCATGTGGAGAAGTTGGCCCTGGCAGCCGTTCAAGCTGTCCAGCGTTTTCGTCACTACATTCTTCTCCGTAAAACTACAGTTATTTCGGATTGCAACCCTATGATTTATATTTTGACAAAACAACTGCTAGGGGGCAAGTACTCTAAATGGATCGTTATCCTGCAAGAGTTCGACTTGGAGTTTGAGAAGTCCAAGTCTAAGAAATCCTTAGTTTTTGCGGAATTGATGTGTGATTTCCCGCGTGCTGACACAGAAACTGTGGCAGAGGAGTCCATTGCGGACGAATCTTTGTTTCTTATCAGTACTTTAGATCCGTGGTACGGGGATATAATCATCTATCTCCAAACCCAAACCTTTCGGTCTGAAGCTTCAAAGTCGGAACGTCGAAAAATTCGGTTTCAATCCCAGCAATATCAAATTATTGGAGATACACTTTATCGCCGGGGGGCAGACTTAGTTTTTTGACGTTGTTTAACTCACGAAGAGGCTGAGAGGGTTTTGAATGATTGTCGCTCTGGAGCATGTGGCGGTCATATGTCTGGGTATGCCACAGCTCAGAAGGTGTTGCGCGCTGGCTATTTCTGGCCGTCCATGTTTAAAGATTGTATCATTGTGGTCCGGAAGTGCCACAACTATCAAGTGTTTGATCGCAAGATGCGCGCACCACCTGCTCCTCTCCATCCTATAATTGTCGTTGGTCCTTTCGCCAAATGGGGTATCGATTTTATTACTTGTAACCCTCACTCGGCCGGGGGGCATGCGTATATCATCCTCGCGGTTGATTATTTTACTAAATGGGCCGAGGCGATGCCTACATTCGACGCAAGCGGCAAAACAGCTGCAGTTTTCGTATTCAATCACATTATAACTAGGTTTGGTGTCCCACAAGCAATCATCACTGACCATGGGAGCCATTTTCAAAACATCATGATGACTGAGCTTACAAGCCAGCTTGGTTTGCACCACGATAGCTCTACTCCTTATTATCCGCAAGCCAGCGGTTTGGTTTAGTCTATCAACAAAGTTCTGGTTATCATGATCCAACGAACCATTGGTATTCATCGGTCGAATTGGCACAACATGTTATTTTCAGCACTATGGGCATACCGAACTTCAGTGAAAACTTCAACAGGGTTCACTCCTTTCCAGCTAGTTTATGGCTTGGAAGCTGTGTTACCCATTGAATGCGAAATCCCATCACTTCAAATGGCTGTCGAATTACTCCCAGCCACTTCCGAAGAGGAGAAACGTTTATTATACTTAGCTCAATTAGATGAGACTCGACGTGACGCTGCATTGGCAATCGAGACTCACGCGAAGCGAATGAAAGCTCAGTATGATAGAAATGTGACCCCTCGAAGTTTTTCGGAGGGAGACCTAGTGCTATTATATGATCAAGCTAACGATAAGCTAGGTGTTGGAAAATTCGTTCCTATGTGGCATGGACCCTACATTGTAAAGCGAAAGCTAGCAAAAGGGGCCTATGAGCTAGTAGATTTTGATGGGGACTCTTTGGGTAAACCCAGAAATGGACTTTACCTAAAGAGGTATTATGCTTAAATGGTGGGTATGGAGAATTTTAGTTAGGTTAGGTTTTCTTTCTAGCTAGTATGTTTGTTAGTTTAGATAGTGTGCTTAGCTTAGAAAGTGTGTTTCTCGTCGTTATTCTGGCTTATCTTGGTTTTACTCTTGATATTGCAGATGTCGACGCCTCTCCAAACATACATTGGATTTGCTGATGGTGCTTGTCGTAGTACACGGAATATCTCTTCCGCAGCTTGGGTTATCTATTCGCCCTCTGACGAGTTAGTTTCTATGCATGGGGTGAGCCTCGGTCAAACGACGAACAACATTGCAGAATACAGTGCAGTGGTTGAATTATTGTCTGAATCTATTTCATTTGGAATTCGACGTTTGATAGTGAGGTTAGATTCTGAACTTGTTGTATTACAGCTTAATAGAGTATATGCCATTAGAAATCCTGTGTTGTTAAGGTTGTTTTTGAGAGTGCGTCTCTTGGAACGTGAATTTGATTACATTGAATATCAGCATATTCCAAGGTCTTTAAATACATTAGCAGATGCAATTGCTTCTCAAATGTTGAACAGACATTTGTGATAATCATACAAGTAAATTTAAAAACATTTAATCACATATGTTAAACAAGATAAGCCGGTAATAATGATATATATATAGATAGGAGTGTGTCAAAAATATACATCGTCTTCGATCATAGGTTGAAAAACACCTTATGATCGGCAAAAATGATAAGTACAAAAAGCCAAAATGTCATATGTGTCTACAAAAGTGACTAGCCAATCACTGGTGGTGCTCTCTATACGAGACCACTGCCCGTGCTACCCTACACAGGAACCTCCTAAAAGGTCCTGGGACTGCAACCACATAGCGCTGAAGTCGAATAGGAATATCATCTATGGTGGTCTCTGGTATATCCGTCGTCAGACGCTCTAGATCCTGTTCCAGCTCGGCTAAGGTCTCTGCGGCCGCATCCTGTGGGGCTGGTGCTGGTACAGCTGGTACTCTCCTCTCAAAAGCCCGGAGGTTGGCTGGACGTCGTGGACCTACATCTTCATTTTGAAAATTTGTGCTGTCAGTTTTGAGGCGATATATAAAAACAAAAAAATACATAATTTGAAAACTCGTGGAAAATGAAATACCTCTGTCGTCCCATTGTTCTCCCTGTGGAAGAACCATGTCTGGATCATTCCGAAAATCCATTCCGGTGTAAGGAAAGTCCTGAATAGCAAAGACCTGGCTCTCTAGCCAGTGAAAGTAACCATCAGGAAATCGAACAACTGCTGCGCCCTCATCAGGATGCCGGGCCATTACCGCAACCCATCTCGTCAACTTAGGCTCCCAAGGCGCCCCAACTGGAACTGTAAGATGCTAGGGAACCAGCATTGGAACTCTCTCTAGGGCAAAGCTCACAACTATAGGCCCATATCCAAAGGTCTTTAGTTGTCCTCTCTTTGCCCTGGTTAGTTGGCCCTTCAAATTAGCCAACACAGCATCACACCAGTTGAAAATGGTGCCGTGGGAACAGTCTATAGCCATCCGCATTTGGGACCCGGTGGCTTGGTGCAAAGCGGCCACGCCGCAAAGTCTGGTAACAGTAAAGGCTATCACCATAAGTTCAGGTCGGGATATGTACTTGATTTCTATCCCCTTCTCATGGTTTTGGTTGTTGCACCACTCTAGTCGGAGACTAGCAAGGGATTGGCCACCCGGCCTAGTCCCGAATAGAGAAAGTTGCTCACCCCTGTTAGGCAAGCCAGTGAGAAAATATATATCGGAGGGCTCTATCTCGAGCTGGTGCTCTCCGATGTAAAAACATTGCTCCTGAATGTTCCACCTTTCGACCAGCCACTCAAGAAAAGGCACTTGGCCCCTCATGCCAGGTATGGCCCAGTATTTGTACAGTCCGCATGCTTTTAATGCATCAATGGAAGGTTGATGACCTATCGCGGCCAAATCAACATCCTCGTGCTCTCTTTCATGCCAATCAAGCATGGTGTGCTCCCTGCACATCATAAAACATCAGTTAGAATCCATAAAATTTGAAAATTTTGGTCTATTTTGGAGGGCCAAGGGTTTCAATTTGTGTTTTGCGGGGTACGCACCCCGGCCTTTAGGGACAGAGCGCCCGGACGCAGGTTCCCTTAAGGCCGAGTGCGTACACCCCGTAATTTTCCCATTGGGAAAATATCGGGGTACGCAGGTCAGCAGTGCATGACCTGCGTACCCTGAAGGGCGCATTTTGAAACCCCAATGCCCCCAAAAAATCAAATAAAAGCTTAAAAATGAATTCTAAACGGATGGAAAACAAGAGAGGGGTGTTGTAGAATACCTGGTGAAACGGCGTTCTATTCTGACGGTCGGATTCTCCGCAATCTCCACGGGAAGTTTCTTGTCAAAAGCCCTTTTCTCAACCTCAACAGTAAAATGGTAAAAATGACATGGTAAGAAGTCTTTTTATAGGTTTTTTGGATAAATAAATGCTAGATTTGTTTATTTTTCACCATGAAAGGACATTTTCAATGAATTTTTGCCCATCTTAAACAGGTATGAGTAATGTGTTGTTTCTGTGCAGGACAAAGGGACTTTAGGGTAAATTATCATTTTTCACGTCAGAGTCATCTTTTAAGCTCTTTTCTGACTCCTAAAACATGAAAATATTGCCGAGCATTTCTTTTACACTCGTTAAAACGGAATTAAAAGACGGTCCCCTTATAGCCCTTTTCTGACCGTAAAATTAGGAAAAGATTGCCGGGTTTTTGTCGTTTCAAACTCGATACGGAAATAAAACGACGTGTCCTTGATCGCTTTTTACTTTTCAGGTCAGAGACACTAATCATGAAAGTACTCCTTGGTCGCAAGATCAAGCGGTTCTCCCAGGTATTATTTTATACTTTTTCGGGCTTGGGAGACACAAATTTACGAAAAAGTTCAACCTGGAGTCTTCTTAAGTTTTTCAGACTCTCTAAAATTGAAAAACGTCGAGTTTCTCCTATACTGGGCTCGTTAAAATTTCACAGTAAAGGACCTGTTCAATTACAAACAGGAACGAACCACTCCTTCCTAGGGTTCGAATCAAAACTAGGTTTGACTCATCCGAAGGATGAGCTTATAATCAAGCATATGTTATCCTCCTCAAGCTTGTTAAAAATAAAGAGGTACTTGCCAGAAATGGTGGGGGAAAAGAGAGAAGAATGAGCCTATTTGTTATCTTTTGTCTCAGAAGAAACCTTATTACCACTCTTGAACACGACACTTTTCATTCACCTGGGTTGGGAAATCCTTTACCTCACAGTTGATCAAACCACATTGAAAGTCTTCAGCCGAGTTCCAGGGATTAACTTTGAGTCGTTTATCACCAAGCCATCTGTCGTGTCGTTATGTGTTCAAGAGGTCTGCAAGCAAAAATTTCATCTGCAAAATACTTGTCATCCATTTGACCATCCTTGAGTCAGTCCTTACAGCAACATTTCTTCAACTTGAACAATGATTTCGTGTTGTGGGCTTGCCTGCAACGGGTCGCTTTCTATCGACATCAACACATTATCTAGAGAGATGACTTATAAATCGTCAGTACCTTGAAGTCTGCATGCATCAACGGCAGGTTTCTCGCCTTTGACGTCAATTTACATCATTGACTTTCGATCGAAGGATTCCGTGAAATGTTCGACATCAACTCATTCATTCACATCTCATGGATTGTACTGGGTACTTTGAGAACCATTGACATTACTGGTGGTCTCTCTCACACTTGTTAACAGTTTACATCATCGACTGGTAATCAAGTGGTTTCTACCATGTTCGACATCAACTCATTTATTCGCATGGCTAGAATCGTACCAATTCGGGAAGTAGAAATGAAGACCCTGGATCTAGTTTCCACCATCCAGGCTGCGAGGAGTTTTGTATTCATTATCTAGTAGACTAATCATAAACAGATGGTTGCGCCCATACTGTGTCTACAAAAGTCTATAATTATGATATACTGCAAGATCATTCCTGTATCAGTCTAGTTAGTCTGTTAGTTAGAGTTTTGATCTGAGTATGGGAATGCCTACCTCAACGATGATATAATCTTATACATGTATTTTGTGTTGAAAATTGCAGGTTCTGACCAGGCTCTCCACGAGATAATCCTTGAAATGATAAAGCGCTTCACCCTTCCTAGATAATACAAAACCCTAATCTACTACAGGCTTCGCACTTTAGGGGGCAATCTGTTACACTAAAAAATGTCACCATGATTATTTACAGTTAGTATGGCTCTATCAACAGTCATGCTATCCTCCTGGGCAAGTCTTATGCCTCTGCTCTCCATGTCAAACTCCAAAAAGAGAGAAAGTCTTTATAAATGTATTTATCTCTGGGTACGCAGGTTCTCTCAACCTTACCTGCGGATACGCACCTAATGTTCACAAAAGCTGCGTACTTGTACGCTCTGTATGTAAAGGGGCAGGTGCGTACCCCTGTAAAGGTCAAAATGCGCAAGTTTCATCTTTAAAAAGTTACTTGTGGTCATTTCTAGAGCATTCTAGAAGGTTGTTCGACGTGTATTGAGCGCCTCCAGATGGTTCATGTACCCCTACCAAAGAGGAATTTATCCCATCAATAAGGGAGCTATCCCATCCAAAGAGGGGATTATCCCATTGATGGTGGACCTGAATAACTTTCTCTAGAGCACTATAAATACAGGCATTGGGCCAGAAGGAGGGGAGGTTGGAAGCTAAACATTTCTAAGGGTAGATGCTGCTGGAATTAGGACTCCCATTTAGAAGCTTGTGAGGAGAGATTGCCATCTTTGCTTGTTCTATTTGGAAGTGGGTGAGCTTTGTCAAAGTAAAGGAGAACTCTTGATGGACCCTGGGAGGGACTTGCACAACACCAAGGCTCAGGTTGTAATTGTTCCTTTTGTTTCCTATTAATGCAAATGAGTCCATTCTTCTCAATAACTTGTTATTTATGAGTTGTTTCATGTACTCCTTGGTCTATGTGTTAAATATGTTTTATTTTATGAGATTATCAAGTGCTATTTAATCGTTTGATTGTTAGTGAATGCAGGTTTCGAAGTGAAGGAGGAGCTCATCCGGATCAGCGAGGCCGGACTACTGCAACAGCGTTGGATTACAGGTAGGATCTAAACACTTGGTTTCTTGTATGGTAAATGCATGTTTAGAGAAGGATTGCTCTTATTTGTCTTGTTTGTCACTAGAGAGTCTTAGGCTCCTAGGGAGGTTGGTTGTGTCCGCACTATCGACTCTTTCCGCCTGACAGTGCCATAACTAGTGTTCATCATTTTTTCTCAAATAGCATTGTTGTTCCCCTTCTTCAAATACGTATAAATTATTTGGAGTTCTTATGCCTTTGATCACTGTTTTTCCTATATCAAGATCACGAACACTACATCCATTTGATCGAAATATTACCTCAGTTCCTTGATTGCACATCTGACTGGCACTCAGTAGATTATGCTTCAAGCCATCAACATACAAAACATTTCTAGCTTTGACTTTTTCTTTCAACTGAACAGTGCCTTTTCCTTTTATGACTACAGGGGTATCATTTCCAAAATAAACTTTCTTTCCCTTTTATAAAGCACTATATGATTGAAGTTTTTCTTTATCACCTGTCATATGCTTTGAACATCCACTATCGATGTACCATTGATTTTCTTGTCCTTCTGCATATAAAGCTATCCCACATCTTTCTGGTTGCAGTTCCTTCATTCTCCATGTTCTGGCATTTGAGGTTTGTTCCTTCTGATTTTTCTTCCAAAACCTGCTCCTGCATTCAGAATCCTCATGACTAAAGTTATTACAAATAGAACATTCAATTTCACTTTCAAGGGCGGAAAATTTGTTATAGGTCCTTTTCGTGATTCCAGTCATACTTCTTTGTTTTGAGCTTCTCTATTCATGATTGTCTTATAGGCAACACATTGAGCTGCTTTGTGACCAAAGTTATGGCAAGAGAAACATTGGCCATTGAAGAAACTCTTGCAATTATCAAATCTATCAACCAACTGATTGTAGTTTCTACTGACATCCATTCTTGAGGAAAATTGGGAAGTTTTTACCTGTGGCTGGTTGTGTCTTCTATTTGTCCTTAAGGTAGATTGCCCCCGATTTTCTTGATAGTCTTTGTTCATTCTTGAGGTAAACTGTCCCTGATGATTTCTATTAGGCCTTTGCTCGCTCCTTCTTGTTGCATCAAGATAGCTTTTGGAGGTGGATGCTTGAGATGCTTCTCCATTATATCCCAGACCTGTCTTGATTAGTGGAGAACGCTGCACATTGATAATCTCATCCAGAGTTTTAGATCCTTTAACAAATTTAAGATTAAGAGATTTTGTTTTCTCAATCTCTTTTCTAAGACCAACAATTTCACATTCCAATTTTTCATGATGTTTTTCCCTTTCAGCCAGTTGACATTGCAGAGAATCAATAATCACATTTTTCTCTTCTAAACAAATTTTGATTTTAGAAATCTCTTCATAAATACCTTCTTCATCTATAGCATCCATGTAATCATCATCTTCAAAAGCCATTAAAAGTTTATAATTATTACCTCATTCATCTTCATCACTATTTGAAAGTCCATCACTATCTTCATGAGTGTAATAGCTTTTCTTATTTGCATTCTGTTTCTTTTTCCATCTAATAGGTTCCTTCCCCTTGTCAATCTTATCCTTATGAGGACATTTGGCAGCATAGTGACCGACTCTTCCACAAGCAAACCATTTGAAAGGTAACTTACCTCGGAATCGTCCAGCACCCCATTGAAGGTTTTTGATAAAATTTTATTCTTCTTCTTCTTTTGACACATATCCTGACTCATAATAATCTCCTTTGCCTGAAGCCTTGAAGGCAGCTTCTCTCTTGTCTGATGGTCCTCCTTTCCTCATTTCATAAGCAGTCAAAATTCCATGTAGCTGTGACATGGTAAGGTTTCGTAGATTCTCTTTCTCTTCTATTGTAGAAACTTTAGATTCAAACCTAGGGGACAAAGATCTTAGAGCCTTTTCAACCACAACAGCCTCTTTTATTTCTTCACCCAAATTTTTCATACAATTAACAATCTCATCTACACGAAGGAAATAGTTAGCCACACTTTCATCATTTTGCATTCTGAGATTTTCATACTGAATTCTGAGGGTTTGAAGTTTTGCTCGTTTTACCTGTTCATCTCCTTCATAGCTCAGAACAATCATGTCCCATATTTCTTTTGCGGATTTATACTACATAACCTTCACGAATTCTGATTGAGATATACATCCTAATAGAGTATTGACAGCCTTTGAATTTGTTTCATATTTCTTCTTCTCAGCCGGATCTGTAGGAGTTGCTGATGGAAAAGTGTACCCTGTATCTATGATGTCCCAGACTTCTGTACCAAGAGATTGAAGATATGCAGTAACTCTTACCTTCTAATATACGAAGTTTGTCCCGTCAAAAATTGGTGGCCTGATAGATGCTTCTCTCTCGTAGTTGCTCATGATGATGGATCTTCCTTCAAGCGATCAAACTTCTTCAAAAGGACCTGCTCTGATACCAATTGTTGGAAATAATACTGGGGGGGGTGAATCAGTATTATCAAATTCTTTTCAACATATCTTCCAGATTTATACTTTAATTTATTCTTCAGATATTGTTCATTAATTTGTATGTTAGTACCATATAATAATGAGCAAGAACAAGAAAAATAGATAGTCACACCAAAGAACACCAGATATAAGGTGGAAACCCAATGTGGGTGAAAACCACCTACTGCAATATGTCTCTATCTTCTTTCAATTAGAAACTTCTTTTACAATGATTTTGTACTAGTGCAGTCCTTTACCAGTATGCAGGCTGCAACCTGCTGAGAGCTACAACCCTCTCTTGTTTTCCAGTTTCTCTTGGAAGGGAGCTACAACCCCCTTAGCTCTTGTACTAGCTGATCTACTAGTACGTAGGTGCTGACCTACTTCTTTTCTTCCAAGGACCTCGTTTCATAAATTTTCAAACTGGATCCATGAACATCAAATAATCATCAAGTACATGTGAATCAACCAATCTCCTTTTACAATCACCCAATGAGTCAACCAATAACTTCTCAGAATGCAGTAACCAGAAAAGCAATACCAGTAATCTAAACCCAGAACTCTGCAACAATAGATAAAAGGCAGCAAACAAATATTTTAAGAGAAGTCCACAACTTCACCAATAGAAACCTACGAATATCCGTAGTTTTTCTGTGTCTGGACTGCGCAGCTCCACACCTGCACTGTCTACCCGACAGCGTACCTCCGCACCTGTGCCTTCTGCTGCTTTGCGTACCTCCACACCTGCGCCTTCTGCTGTGCTGCGGACCCCCGCACCTGCACCTTCTGCTGCACTGCATACCTCCACACCTGCGCCTTCTGCTGCTCTGCATACCTCCGAACCTGCGCCTTCTGCTGCGCTGCGGACCCCCGTATAGAGCCAAATTAACAGACCTCCAATGTGCCACAGACAGTCAGATCCACAGATCTGATCATGCGCCAGAGAGATCACGACCTATCAATAGATCTGCCTTACAATTTAGAGATTTCACCTAGCTTTTCAAACTGATCACCCAAAATTTCAGATCTTAAGATATTCAAATTTCACAAGTGACTAGCCAAGTGATCTCCTTTCCTTTTTATAGGCAAGCCCTTACTCAAACCATGGGACAAAACCATCGAAAACCAATACAAGGGATCCAAAACCGGGGTTCAATAATTTAGATGCTATACCACAGACCAAAACCATAGGATCATGTACGTCGAACTAAATACCATGGACCAATCATAAAAATTCCCACGTGCGCGTGCTTCTCTGCATTGAAGTGAGTGAATTTGACGCCCGCACCTTTTGTTCGGAGAACCTACGGGTATGCCCGCACTTCTTGTTCGAGGAACCTACAGGTATCTCTTTTTCTATGATTTTGAGAGCCTGAACAGAGATTTGCCACTTGAGTGAGTTGCCATCAAGTACAACACCTGTGTCATAGCGCCAAACCTGAATCATAATGCCAACATCTATAGCCAATAAAATCCTTAGAGCCAGTTTTTACTGGCAAACCATGCTCTTTGATGTACATAAAAATTTCACCTCTTTTCATCAATGCCAAATATTTGAAGGTAAAAGAAAAATGTTGCCTCTACCTTTGAAACCAATTTCAGTAGAATTCCCTTTTCAACAATGGGATTTAGATTTCATTGGTGAAATTCACCCCAGTTCCTCAGGCCAACACAAATGGATTTTCACAGCAACAGACTACTTTACTAAATGGATAGAAGCCATTCCCACTAGGCAAGCCACTCACTCTATTATCAACCAAATTCTAGAAGGAAATATAATCTAGGTTTGGATGCCCTCTAAAATCATAACTGACAATGATGTTTCTTTCAAGTCCAAAAAGATGATATATTTTTGTAAAAAATATCAGATCAGGTTAGGGCACTCTACTACTTATTACCCTCGGGGGAATGGGTTAGTTGAGTCCTCAAACAAGAGTTTGGTTAAAATTATTAAGAAATTATTGCTGGAAAAAAAAAAAAAAAAAAAAAAAAAAAAAAAAAAAATCATGGCACAAAAAATTAATCAATGCAATATGGGCAGACAAAGTTACTACCAGGAAATCCATTGGAATGTCACCATTCTAGATGGTGTATGGGACATATGTCGTTTTCCCAACTTCTTTAGGAATTCCAGTGTTAAAACTTTGTCAAGAAGCTTAGGTGGACACCAATGACATGCAAATAAGGATCAATCAAACTATTTAGTTGTAACAGTCAAGAGAAGAATTCTATCGTAAAACTCAAGTCATTCAAGAAAACATTAAGAAGATTTATGATAGAAGGACAAAGGAAAATGATTTTCAACTCAATGATCTTGTTTTGAAATGGGATTCTAGAAATGAGGATAAAAGAAAACATGGTAAATTTGAAAACTTATGGAAAGGGAATTTTAAGATTGAAGCTTTCAAGGGCAACAATGAAATCCTATTAATCAATTTGAATGGAGAAGACCTGCCAGGTGGACCAGTGAATGGCAAGAATATTAAGCATTATTTCCTATCAGAGTAAGACAACTCATTCATCACCTTACTTTTATATTGCAAGAGTGCGAGTGACTATCAGCAGAAGTTGAAGCCCGCAGTGAAGGCCCTGAGATTCTATTTGATTTGTTACCATAGAAATGAATAAAAGATAGGGGAAACAGT
Source organism: Pinus tabuliformis (assembly GCA_031772625.1). NCBI lineage: Eukaryota > Viridiplantae > Streptophyta > Pinopsida > Pinales > Pinaceae > Pinus > Pinus tabuliformis. Next base: position 777,440,915 of record CM062811.1, read on the forward strand.
TCAGTTGAAAGATCTTTGCAGCATGCCCAATGGACCAAGGATACTGAATCTACGGTGTTCTTGCTACCTCAAAAAGAGGATGCCATCCCCATTGGAGCCACTGTTAGGGTCATATATTTCATAGGAGTTGTTTTTACGTGATGATTTTATATTTTAAAAAATGTAAATAATGTTTCATGTTTGAAATTTATTTCCAAAAGAAAAACATATATATACAAAAAAAAAAAAAAAAAAAAAAATTGTAGGGAATAGAAAAAAATGAAAGAAAAAACAAAACAAAACAAAAAACAAAGAAAAGACAAGAAAAAAGAAAAAATATATGAAAAATTTCCCCCTAGGTGAGAAAATCCAAATGCCATGAGAAAAGCAGAAAATACATGAAGACCTTCGCTTAGAAATGTTTGTATATAAGTGTGCAGCTTGTTTAAATTCCACTTAGAAATAAATTGTTCATTTAATCATGTTGGATAATCATGAATAAACTTGATCCAATAGGTTAGGTTAGGGAAATAAATCAACCATATAGCTTAATCTTGGTTGAAATGGTTAGTTAGATTAGAGAAAAGTTAGCCAAACTGTCTAAACTTGGCTAAAGTTCGATTAAGTATCTCAATAAAATTTCATATTATTTTGAATATGAAAACTTAATAAAAAGGCTTGCAAATCAAAATGCAGCTTTAGAATGGATTAATAATGCTTAGGATAAATTAATTAGGTTTAGAATAATTAATTTTGTTATTTAGTCACGATTAAAAATTTGTAACAAGGCATCTGGCAATAAATTTTTCATTTTATGATAAAGTCGAAAACGACAAAAATGATTTATATTTATGTGATATAATCGGTGCATGATTCAACGGCCACGATCTATCCCCCCGATCAATGGCGGGGGATCATTTTCGTCCCCCCCAGTCCATCCTCTCGTTATTGGTGGGGAGGGGGGCTCCAAAAAGTGGTAATTAAATCCCTAGTCCCCATGCTATATGGCGGTCACTCATGACTTCGCCCTCCCCCCCCCCCCCACCTAAAACCACATACCACCAGCCCCCCTCCAAAAAATTCCTTTCTCTCCTCCGCTCTCACCAACTATCCACCATGTCAACTCCCATATCCTACTCTCTTCTCCTGTCATCACACCACCTATCTCTCCCTCATTCGCCTATCAACCTACCCATTACACAGTAAACTTGTTTCATTTTCCCTTTGTGATTAACTGTTTAATCATTTATTCCCTAATCCACCCATTCTATAACGGATCTACGCGCAACATCCACCAATCCGATCGCTGTAAATAAGCCACGGTAAATCTGTGTGGTCCTCCTTTGCATTGTAGGTTGTTTGATTTACAGGTACTGATCTCTGAGATTGCATTTTTCATCCACCACCAGTGCCTGTCATTTCCTGCAATTCAGGGATAAAATTACCCATCTTGTTAGCATTCAGATCGAGTCTTTGTCCTCCCTTTTGTCTTTCAACAATTTACATACATGGCACCTAAAGGAAAGTGAAAATCTTCCAATCCCAGAAAAAAAGATGAAAACCCTATGTCCTCTTCAACCCCGAACCTCGACCATTTACCCCTGGCAAATGAGTATTACAAAATTGTTGATAGTAAGTGTGACTTCGACTAGTTCGAATTGCACCACTGGTTGAACAAAACTTATCTGGACCAGGGGGATGACATCGATCTCTAGGAATCCCTATTTCCCATGTTTATGTTTCCAGAGGTCCACCATTTTCCTCATTTCGTCATATGGTGTCAAGCTAAATATAATCCAGTTCAGAGAACCATTATGGCCCGTAATGGAGACATTTTGGTCACTATTCCACCAGAAACCATAAATCAAATGTTACTAATTCCTGAAAATCATTCTCTCAGTTAGTTTTCTGTAGCTTCCCTAATGGATCTGCATCATAAACTCACTTTCCCTTAGAGAGCATAAATCTTTGAGATTTTCCTCCCTGAGTATGCTCAACTTCCCAAGAAAATTCCCCCCCTATCCGGCTTCCATATACCCAAAAAAAACTACACAGATCGTCTCTTTAGTGTCTTGCCTTTTAGGGTACCAGTCAGACCAATGGGTGGATGAACCTATTCTAGGTTTTCTTTCCATTTTTTCTAAGGAGCATAAGCCATCATTCATGTTTAATTTTATTCACTTTTTGGTTGATAATATGCATGAACAATAAATGAAGATCACTATCGAAGGCATGTTCAAGTATCCATATATATTATTTTACATGTTCCTTTTTCAGCAAGGTGACAAATTTCCAATAGCATTGCAAAATAAAAATGTTCAAGGAGTCAATCATTTAGTAATAGAGTGGACCTCATTGGCAAGAAGAAATTCAATAGAGTTCAGTTTTACAAATTTCATAGACAGGTTTATTCATATAGTTGTAGGACTTCTCAACAGTCAGACTGAGCCAAGGATCAGTTCAGAAACTAGGAGGATTTTTCACCTAAGTGACCAGACCAAAACTGGAGATTGGTATATGTACCAAATCTATACATAATAAGATCATATGGGTGTGAGCTACCCCCATATAATTTTCCCAAATATGTTCCAACAAGGATATTTTCTCTGGAATATATTAGGCAAATGATTAACATGGATGAACTCCACTTTGTTTCACGTAAAAGAAAATCACAATTCAAAATTAAGTCACAAGTGGGACCTTTTATATGTAATAATAGAGCAGCAGGGAATGAGGCAGTTTCAACCCTTAAACAAATGAATTTCCACCTAAGTTTTACCTGGTCAAATGACCCCTTCAGTATAATTTCTAATTTAAGGGTGGAGCACAAAACCACACCTTATAATCATACCTCCAAACCATAGACTGAGAAATTCATGAATCAGGACCAGTGGGAGGAAAACACACTATAAGAGGTAGAGGAGTAGATTTTGTCAACAGCCACCTCCCAAACTCCAGTGCCTTAAGAGAAGCAGAACAAAAGACCAAGGGAATAAAGATCTTCACCAGTTAAAGAAATCAGTGCCAAGGAAACCATTATTTATCAGAAAAGGCAGAAGACTAACCCTAAAGCAGTCACCATTCATCATGAATAAGGGCAGGAAACCATTGTCATGATTAGTTCACAATTCTCAACAGGGTCAGAGGATATTTTCTCTACAACTCCATCCTCCTCAACCTCACAAGATCCTTCATAATTATTGCAATCAAAATATTTTGAAGATAATCAAGATGAGCCAAACATCTTCAATAAATTTCTAAAAATAAAACAGAAGAATGAAACACTCAAGGCCAACACATATGCTCTGTTTTGGAAACAGACCTATACCTCCCAGCATAGACTATTAACAGCATTTGACAGTGAGGAAGGAAGAATGCGGATGGCATTTTTACAAGCTCAAGTTCCATTCCCAAAGTCCCCTTCAGATTACATGAAGACTATTTTTTCATTTGATGCAAATCATATACATCCTATAGATCAAATGGATATGCATTAATAGTCCGAAGAAATTCTTTTCTCCACCATGACCAACTCTACTATGATAGCTTCAAAGTTAAGGACATCACTCTACAATGTCCAATCACAGTTTAAGCTGGAGAAAATCTCCTCATTAGCAAAAGGCAACAAAATCAAATCACTGGACCTGGTGATCAAATTGGGTTATAGTGATGTCAAACAGTGGAAGAAATTATGAAGAAAAAGAATACAGATATAGCAACACTTAGAAGGCATCTTAAATTACCATCTACAAAGGATCCAAAATAAAGAGAGATAGAAGAAAATGAGCAGGATAAAGAAGACATGAACAAACTCATCTTTGAGAAAAATGTACAGATTAAGGATATGGAAGAGAAAATAGAAAAGTTATTGAAAGAAAAAGAAGATGATGCACAGTTAGCTATGACTACAATCATAGCTATACTGATTTCTGTTGTAGGGACAGCCGAGGATTCTACATTAGCATCAAGTGACCTAAACAAACACATGCAGGACCTGTCTCTTCAGAGACAAGATAATGACAATCTAAAGGATAAATTGAAGAACCTGGAAGAACAAAAGTTTAAAATTGAGTTGCAGAAATATCACCAACTTACCCAGAAGATTGAAAGATTGGAAAATGAATCATTGATGGCTTAAACTTTGGCACAGGTCAAGGAAAATGTTTGGCTGGAAATTAGTCAAGCCATGACTGATATTTGGCCATCCATTCACATCATTTTTCAGCAAGAAGCATTGATAGAAAGATCTAAGACAACAATAGAACATGTTAGAAATGTCGTGGGACACAAACCAAGTGAGGCCACAGTCATGATTAAAGTGTTGAATTCAAAGACCAGATCATAATTAGAACAAATGCAGATCGCAAGAAGGACAAATACTATCTTGGAGACCAAGAAAAGTATCACAGAAAAGAAACTTGATGACCCAATTAGAGACCAAAACTTAGACTCTGGAAAATGTTGTCCAAATATTTCACACCAAGTTCAATTTATTGAACCATAAAGGATTAACAGGATTAGTAGCACCAAATGACAGATTGATTAGCATGGAGAAGTACTATCAGAAATTGTATACAATTGCTACAGATAAATCCAAATTTGAAGGTGTCAAGGGACACATCATAGGTAAATATTTCTTAGAACCTTTGGAGTTTGATTTAACTATCAAACATGAAATCAAATACATCTTCATTAACAAGCCAACCTTTGAGAAGTATATTGAAGTCGATGAAGTGTATAGAAAGTTACGCAATCTTTCTATCCTTAGAGATGAAAGATGGGATCAATTGTGTGACACTATTGAGTGAAATATTTTCATCTCCAATAGACAAATAGCAAGGCAGCACATTTTGAGACCAAGTCATCAACAGTTTTCCTCGAAGTTAGTACCAGCAGTTCCAGCAATTAGAAGATTCCTAAATTTTTGTACTACTTTTGTAATTAGTTGTTAGATATTTTTAGGATCATATCTTGATATTTTTAATCAAGATCTTTTGTAATTTTTTCTATAAGTACTTCATAATTCAAATTATGAAGGGTTGGGATTAGTTTTGAAGAGAGGACTTATATTGTAAAGAAGCTCACAGAGCTACCTTTGATCATATCTCAGTAATAAAGCTCAAGAATTACAGGATTCTTGTGCCAATTTCATTGGTGAAGTGCAACTTTCTCTGTTAAATGTTTTCATTTTTTTTTCATATATGTTTTCTACTGAAAATTAAAAACATGATTCTTAATTGCTCTTCTTTTAATTGGATTGTTGAACCTGTTTCTTCTCCTCCACACCATAGATTTAAAAGGACCCAGTGAAATTACCTACCCTTCCCTGTAAGTTTAGCATGTAAAATATGTGTTTGATCAACCTAAGCATCTGACTCCATTGCCCAATGGCCTAATTCCACTATCTCAACCCAACAATACAAAAAAACAAACCTGAACATGATAACTAGCCTAATATCATCAGTAAAACAAAGATAAATCATAAAGAGAGGTCCCTCTCTGAAACTGGAAGGGATGGATTCATAGTTTCCAAAGTGGTTCTAAGGTTACCTTTGTAATTTACTCTACAAACTCAAAAATTACTGAGTGATTAACAAGTTCCAATGTAGAAACATATCAAACCCAACATTACCAAAACTTCAAAGGTTCGGGATTTTAGACCTCATCATTCAACCCTAACAAGTTAGGATTTCTAAATCACATCAAAATCCCAAACATGACTTAATAATTAAGACTCCAACTAGAATTTCACAACATCCCTAAGTAGCTTAGGATTTCATACATTCACGTTAGCATACCCTTAGGTTATGGTTTTCTGGAACTTGTCTAGGGTTCTACATAGTTAATCAAGAATACGAGTGGGGTGGGTAGATCTATCGAGAGATGAATCACCAAAACAAGAATCACTAGGATTCAATATAGCTAGTCATGACAGAGTTAGTAATAGATCATCAAATGAATAATCCAATCAATGTATTCAAAACATTTTGTTTTTTTTCTTGACTAACCTTGTCCTGAGATATCCTCCTTCTTGCAGATGGTTTTCCTAATCAAGACAATAGAGGGAGAATGGTGATTAGTATTTAATATTATAAAAACTAAATGATTACATGAATCCAAAACAGAAAATACATGAGATACTTACCTTTGATATTTGTTAAGAGATCCCTCCAAAGCTTAAGGAAAACCTACAAACTTAAAACAATACAAAGTGTCTATTCCAAAGATATGTTAAAAACCTATAAATTCTAAAACATATAAAACAAGTTATGTAAATCAAATGAATTAATAGTGTAAGTCCCTAATGTCAGATTATTCGAGCTTCTACAACAAGGTTGGCTTGATCTCTTCCTCTATTCTTATTCTATGGATTCTTGGGACAATCACTCTTATAGTGACCTCATTATGACATTGATAGCACTCTATCTTATACATGTAAACTTTCTTCCTTCATCCCTTCGATCTCTTTCCTTTATGATGAGAAACATAAGCATTTGATAATTCTTCAAGATTGGAAACCATTGAGATTCTTAATTATTCTTGACTACATTCGATCCATAATTCTTCAAAGGTGGGAGATACCTTCCAACTATTGAGACTTGAAGCAAATGCACTCTAAGAGGGTGGCAATCCTAATATAGCAGTGATCACCAGTTATGTTTCCATAATAATCTCATGGATGGCTAAAAGATCATCCTTGAGTCTAGCTATCTTCACAAAGAAGGTTGCAACAGTATCTTCTTTATTCATCTTTGTATTCCTTAGCTCATTCTTCAAACTTGCTACTTGACCAATGTTCTTAATAGTGAACATCTTTGACAAGGATTCATACATCTCTTGAGCATAATTGATGTTAGCTATGAATGGGACAATATTGTCCTTTATCCCTTCTACCATTAGAGTCATAGCCACTAATTCTAAATCCTTGAATCTCACTTTGTCAACATTAATGGCTTCTTTAGTAGGCTTCTTTACATTTCCTTTTACCAAATCTAGCACCTTGTTCTTATCAAGGATTAGGTCAATCCTCTTCTTCCAATATCTAAAGTTAGGTGTTCCTTCAAGATTTTTCTCACCCTTGATAGAGTTAGACATCTTCCTTGAATATGATAGATCCCTTCCCTAAGATAGTGTCTTATTAATAGATCTGCCTTTTTCTTCTTTCTTCACCAAAGCTCTGATACCATGTTGGAAAATCATAAAAACAATAAATATTTTCTCGATCTTGATAATTACTTGTGATGTTTCTTATTATTACGATTATTTATATCTTATTTCTTTAGTTCATCAAGCAATTACCAAAATTAGTAGCACATAAAATAATGAACATAAGTTGTAGGCACATGCCAGGGAAAAACCCCCCTCGAGGGGAAAACCCAATCAAAGTAATTCTTCCTTTCAATAGTATTCTTTGAGACTATTCACCCTAGACCTTGACCAGACCTTCCCTCCACACCAATTCAGCCTATAGAAGATTGACCTCTTCCTAGTAACTTTGACTATGCAACAACTTGTAGCAGCCAAAAGCTTATGACAGTAGTCCAACTTGGAAGACATTGATCTCCCAATCCAAGCACGAAACAGAGTGAGACCACCACCAAAATTTTGATTTTTCTCTTCTTCTTAGAGTCCCCCAATATTGCATTCACTTCAACTTCTCAGCAATAGACTTTCCCATCTTCCTACTTTGTACTTCTACCCAGAAAATAGATTTTCTCACTTCTGCCCAAAAGAGAGAGAATGAGATGTGTTTCTCCAAATGAATTTGATGTGCTTCCTTTTATAGGCTTCTTGTGGGGTCATGTTATAGATCTAACCCAGAAATATATGAAAATATAAATAAACCCAAGAATAACAAGATCAAAATAGATAGAAATGCTTCTTTATTGATCAAACCCTTAAGGTAGGGCAACACCATACATTCACTCCTTAAGGAAGGAGAACACTCCACAAGCCATATGCTTGTTCATACAATAATCCTTGACAATATTCCTTGACAATCTCTCCATGTGGAGTCTCTAGCCTCTATATAGGCCTCATACATACAATACCATGGGTCATTACCATGGTTCCCTCATACCATCAAACTAATACCATAGGCCCATTACATTATTACTAACTACTTGTGGTCCCTTACATGATATGGGTTAACCACCTTATTTATTACTATGCCCATCCCATTATTAAATTATTACCTTGGGTACCTCCCTTGGTACCCCATATTATCCCCCCTAGATATATAACATTCCACCCCCCTTAGCATGTTTCGTCCCCGAAACATGGGAAGAACACAAATAATAAGATCTACTCAAAAGAGTAGTCCACTGGTACCATGCACGTGCATCTAGCCATCCAAGAGAGAGGTGAACCCTCGATCTCGCTGGTGCCTCGCTCGCTTGAGATGGAAGTTGACCATGGTAGCTCTTTTGTGTTGATGTGTAGTAGGTGGATCTTTGCTCCTCTCTATCTATCCTGCGGGGTTGTTGTCTGTGTGGCTAATTGGTTGCCATCTTGTTGGTTGTTTTCTTGCGGGGTGATGTGGGTGATGATATGTTGAAGTTTTAACCCACAATGTCTTTTTCTTTAATTCACCCTGTTGTGGTGCCTGTTGTGGTGTCTTCTTTTCCAATATGACTTCAACCACTGAGCCCTCATCTAATGTACCTGTAACCTTTTTTGCTTCAGCCTCTGTTTGTGTTTGATTGTCGATCATCAAAGGCTCATCATCTGATATGTCAATCCCCGGAACATCTTCTGCTTCAACGTTCATGGACTCTACCTATTTATTGATGGAAATATCCTGTAATGTAATTTTCTTCTTTTTATACCAGAGCTTCAGGAATTTATTCTGCACATTAATATTGATAGTACCCGCAGATTCCATCCAAGGATATCCCAAAACAACATCCATATTATCCATCTCTGAAAGATAAAAATCACCATGCAACACATACTTATCCATAGAAAGCTTCAAATCCTTATAAATTTGAACATCCTCATCATCAACCTGTGTATTTTCAATTTGTTTTGCTAGAACTTGCAATTTGTTTGCCAAATTAACATTGATAAAATTATGCTTGCAACTAGGATTTATAGAAACAATGATCTTCTCTTTCTGAATCAATCCATGAACCTGCAATAAGGATATACCAGTAGTAAATAACCCCATATGTTTCTCCTTATCTTGTTTTCTAGTATGAGACCATTGGTCTAAAAGGAATTTTTCAAATTCTTCATTAGGCAGGTTGTAACACTTCTTTTGGTTAAGTAATCCCCACCATGTGGCTACATCATCTCTAAATAGTTGCACTACAGGCCATTTCCAATTGTTTTTCCATAACCTCTTGTATTCTTTTATGTATTCTTCAATAGTAGGACCATTATCTTTTCCTGTAAAATATAGAACTGCCATGAAGAAGGTTTTGAAAAAAGTCACTTACTTTGCGAAAATTTGAAATGGCCACAATTCTGTCAATATTGCTCAAAATCCCTACTATGACCTCTTTTCATAAATGGAACAATAATTATGCATCTACCCATGTGATAGAAATCTTGATCCAGGCACTGGAATTTCATATCTGTGCTGCAAGTCTCCCGTCATCACCAACATTTCTGCAAAAAGAGCTGATTTTAAATCAGCTATATCTCCCTCATCTGGACCCCGATTCGACCGATTTTTTTTTGAAATCGGCTATTTTTTCACCTAGAATCTAGATCTACAATTATATTTTTCATATCTTGCACCAGGACATCCAGATCTACGCCGCAAACTCGCTGCCCTAAAAAATTGTCTGCAACCCCACTGATTTTTAGATCAGTGATATCTCCTTCATCCGGACTCCGATTCACCCGATTTTTTTTTTGAAATCGGCTATTTTTTCACAAAGAATCCAGATATGCAATTAGATTTTATAGATCTTGCACCAAAACATATAGATCTGATCTACAAACTCGCCGCCCCGAAATCCTACAAAAAAAATAATAATTAATTAATTAAAAAAAGAAATCTCCACTTTTGCCCAAGAAAGTGCTATGATACCACTTGTTATAGATCTAACCTAGAAATATATGAAAATATAAATAAACCCAAGAATAACAAGATCAAAATAAATAGAAATTCTTCTTTATTAATCAAACCCTTAAGGTAGGGCAACACCATACATTCACTCCTTAAGGAAGGAGAACACTCCACAAGCCATATGCTTGTTCATACAATAATCCTTGACAATCTCTCCATGTGGAGTCTCTAGCCTCTATATAGGCCTCATACATACAATACCATGGGTCATTACCATGGTTCCCTCATACCATCAAACTAATACCATGGGCCCATTACATTATTACTAACTACTTGTGGTCCCTTACATGATATGGGTAAACCACCTTATTTATTACTATGGCCCATCCCATTATTACATTATTACCTTGGGTACCTCCCTTGGTACCCCATATTATCCCCCCTAGATATATAACAGGTCAAATGGGTCCTTAGGCCGAATTGATCTTCTCTTAGGCCGACATGGTGTGGAGATTCCATAATTCATATTTAACTCAATACTTAACAAAATTACATGATTCAAAATCCCAAGAAGTGTCTCTTTAAATTTGCAATAATTTTATAGACTCATAATAAATCCTAGAAGTCCTCAATGGGGACTTTGACCTAAAACATGGTGACCCAAGCATGAAACTCATGCTTTAATAAGTCACAAAAATAATAATTATCATTATTTTCTTTATTATTTTGACAAGTACATTACATAATGACTCAAATACATTATTGAAGACCGAACATAGTAACTTTTCCAACACTTTGAACACCAAGGATGGTGTTCCCCCAAGGAAGAGGGTTTCGTAACAGTGCTGGTGAAAATTTAATGTAAATAAATTTAATAAAGGGAAAATAATAACCACGGTCATGGGACACGTAATCCAAGTTGTTGGGCAAAAACATCTTAGCGTGGGTGCTCATTTGGTTTATTATGGCTAAGGAAATTGGCAAAGGCAATGGAAAAGGCTTTGGAAAGGCAAAGTGGCATTAATTGGCTTTTTATTTATGAAAATAATGGAAATTAGGATAAAAGTAAGGTGAAAGGTCACAGATTGCATGTGAGGAGAAATGAAGGGAAAATAATGGAAATTTAATAAAATAGAGGCCTCATTAATAAAAAGGCTTATGAGGATCAGTTGGTACCTTTTGTTAGTTCAGTTTTAGAGCTCTCTCTCTATCACTCCTGGACACTTAGAGTTTTATTGGAGCACTTCAACATTGGATTATTTGCAAGGAAGAGCAATATCAAGCGTCTATAGTGGGATTATTGGCAGGTATCGAGTTGCATGTATGATTTCCTTGCTAGTTTTTGTATGCATGGTCATGCATGTGTGTTCTTGGTTCTCTTGTTTTGATGGGAATGGGTTTTGGTAGGTGTGACAATGTTCTTCGGCCTCACCTTTCCATTTCCATATAACCATGGTGTGATGGGGTTCTCATGTTTTGGTTGAGCTGGATTTTCAGATGGATTCAAAACTAAGTGAGGTGGTCTCTGGAAGAAAGAACACATGGCCTAGTGATCCCTGAATAATATTGTATATTGTGGTAAATACTTGGCCTAGTGACCCCTCATTTGAACTATGGGTTGTGTTAAATATGGATTGTGTGTTACCTCGATGGGCCTAGGAATCCTCGACCAGTGAATGGCGGTATATATGGTAAATCCTAGAGGTGGGTTCCCTCGATCAATCCTAAGAATCCTTATCCAGTGAATGGAAAGATATATGCTAAATCCTAGAGGTTGGAGTCTCGATTAGGCCTAGGGATCCTTAACCGTTGTATGGCGGGATGTACGGTAAAGCCTAGAGACTAGCAGACATGCAAATTCGTCACAGTGTAGGTGGAGAAATCCAGTGGCATCCATGCTTGTTTAGGGAATAGTGATCCAATGGGGATTGTGGTAAATATTGATTATATTGATGAGGGTGAGGTGGTTTAGTCGTGGGAAGCCCTGGTTGATTTTGGTTATGAGTACCACATTCATGCTTGGAATATGGAATGGGAGTGATTGGCTGAAAGAAATATTTGGTTCAGCCAATCTATGGTCGGGTGGTACATGGAAGTCCCATACCTGGTTGGCTTATGCATTCATTAATAATATTTCCTCATCCTTGGTATTTCATGTGTAAATGTGTTGCCTTATATGTGGATTTTATGGTTGTTTTATCCTTATTATTTATGTTGTTTATATGACATTGATTATGAGTATGTTTTATGGCATTGATTATGTATGGATCTCATCATGTTTTGACTTGTAAATGAATTAGCAATGAATATATGACCTAATAGATTATAATTCATCTAATGTGATAAGGCATCAATTCTTCTTAGCGATTCTCATATAAGTATGATACCCCTATGCTCAGATATGTTGTTATGACCTGTAAAATGCATATTTGTGACATGTTTGATGAAATACATGTCATGGATAGTAGGGGTACAGTCAAGTATTTATTCAATTATTTGCATTAGTATCATTTTTTCTATGTCACTTTTCATTTCTGGAAGTTTCATTAATTTCTAGTAGTGTTCTGAGACCTAGCCCTAAAAAAGTGGCACAAAATCCGGGGTCACAGGCTCAGGACTAGCTGAAAACATCCCCAGTTGCTAGAATTCCCTTGTTGTGGGAGTGAATAGAGGGTCCCAGTCGCATGCATGCCTATGTCATGGGAGAAACTGAGGTTCTAGGTTAGTAAAATATCAAGTTACCTCAGGGATTGGTCACCCCGAAGATTTGGTTGGCTCGTGAAGGTTTTGTAACATATGTAGAAGGTCATATTTTTTGGATTTTGTCGATTACAGTTCCTCAACTGACCATGGGGAATTGAATTAGATCATAGTAGTCTCTCTTCACATGTTTACCCCAGCAGATCAATTATCTTGAGTAAATGTGGGAGGAAGGCATTACAAAGAAGACATCAAATGGAGGTAGTATGTTTGGATAAGTCCTTGGTATTTAAAGTATTCTGGGAAATGGGATACAAAGTAGAAATATAACTGCTACTAAGAACTCTCTTTTAATATTGGCCTATTTTTACATAATGGAACAATATTAGATTCATGATTCCAACTCCCTTTTGGTTTGAAAAATTTTAGCTTAATCATCAATACTTCATGGAAGGCGTGTGGATTTAGTGGCAATAAGACATCAATATCATGGACACCAAAATGTACATTTACCACAAAATACTCAACAACATCAAGGCTCGCCTTAAGGAACCAAACAAAGGTTGGTATTAGTCATTGAGGAATATAATAAATTAGTCTTGACTAGGTAGGCTTTAAGAGGAATTTTAATATACAATAATAATTATTACAAAGTGAGGTTGACGATTTTCAAGTGTCAAGATTCTACCATCATTTCAATACTCCCCCTTAAGATGAGAAACAGGCCATAGGAATGATAAAATATAAATGATAGAGTTTGTTTAAAAGGCCTAAATCAATACATGGTTAGCATTTATTGAAATAAAAAAGAGAACAAATTAATAATAATAATGCCCAAATCTAATATCACAAGAAAGTGTCGAATTTTAAAGAGAAATCATTTACATAAGCCTAATTGATATTATTCCCTAGATCTCTCAACATGGTATCAGATTTAGGGCTTTGAATAAATAGAAATAAAGAATATATTTGTAGCTCCAATCTATCTAAAGAATGGTTTATTTCAAGGACCGAGCTCTTAAAGTGTAAAGATCAAATTTATGGGAACTCTTAATTGTAGTGACAAGGCCGCAAACATATTCTAGGAGAGTGAGGGTCTTTGAAGGGAAGTCAAGCCATGTTATAAGAGATCAAAGGGCTAACCCAATATCCCACTCTATGTTGAGTACATTGATGTTATAGACATTTTGTGCCTAACAGCATGGAGCATGAAATGTCAATAATCTGAGGGATCCAAAGTCCCTAAACATGTTGTTCTTACCCTTAGAGGAACAAGGTCAGCAAACCACAGCACTGAAAATCAGTTCTCCACCTGAAAACACTCAAAAACAAGCTATTTCTGGATCATGTCAGCTGCTCCACTGAGCATCTGCGCTGAATGTCAACTGCTCCACTCTGTACCTGCGCTGAATGTCAAATCTAATGAAGGCTACCTGCGCTGGGCGAGATTGGCCAAGTGGCACAGTCATTCTGCAAGGTGTCAAATGCCCAGGAAGCTTCCAAAATGACACTTGGATCAGGGAATTCGCCTTGTGATGAGTAAGAGGATCTAGATCTCCAAGTGGAAGCAAGAAAATCCAAGTGGACTCAAGAACTGAAGTATAACTAAAGTGGGAGAGGACACTAGTCAGCTTCATGCCAAACTCAAGCTGACTCATCCTTTCTCCAAATCTCCTATATATAGAACTCTCTCATGAGGTCTATGGAGGCTGGAATTTTGTGAATGTAAGGAAGTGCTGTTGGTTTGTGTATAGAACTATTGGGTGATTGCTTTGAAGGAGGTGAAGAGGAGATTTCTTTCCATTGGGAGGTGTTGCTGGATTGGGCCTCTTATGGTTGTAACACTCTCAGAACTTTACTTCTTCCATTAATAAAGCATTTGAGGTTCTTCTATATGCATGTGTCTCTATGGCGAATTGATGCTTGTATATTTGATTTATTCTAATCCTTGAATCAGTTATGGATGTATGCTTCTTGTAGTTTCCCTTTCTTGTGCTTTTGCAGGATCTTTGTGTAGCTGGGCCAGTGAAAGAGCAAGGAGCTGGGAGCAAGCAGCAAAGAGGGAAGATTGGATCAATCATTAGCGGAAGATAACGGTTAGTGGATCTCTTCCTCCTCTCTCTTACATCTCATAAAGAAGTAATCTTGAATAGCTTTGTATTCAGTTGTTGCTGAGGTACTATCACCCTTAGAGTGGGATAGGGTCATTCCGTATTGGATACTTTTCCCAACAACAAATTGGCGACTCCACTAGGGATCGTATCTTGTTGATTGTTTGTGTTTTTGCTATTCATTTCATAAACAAAGGGAGTACCGAATCGAACTGTGTTTGAATCTTTCAAACACAAAGTAGAGGGCAGCTACTCTAGCTCAGTTTCTGGGCAAGTTTATGATTTGAAGAGATGATCCACAAGGACTCTAATAAGCTCTTAGTGATAGCTTTTCATCCTCCTTGTCATCCCTTAGTGTTTCCTTGACTGATAGCTTCTGATTTGAGCAAAAACTGTGAATTTTTGAGCAATCTGTGACCCGGAAACGACCAGAAACGAAAGTTTCGTTCTTCAGTGCAGGTTGTACAAAGGCTGTTTGTATTTCAGCGCAGTTCCCGAAGGGGCTACCTGCACTGAAGGTCAAACAGGCAGTGTTCCACCTGCGCTGGACCAGTCCTGCCGTGTGCTGCTGGGGTTTCCTACTAGTTCTTGCCTTGTTTTCACTCTTGGTTGCTGTTTGTTACCAGTCAGTGGGCCTATCTGAAACCAACTTTCCTTGTCACTATTCCGCCTCAGTTGTATAAAGAAACTGTGTTTGTTCTTTGTTTATTTCTTATGCATTTACAGTTTCCCATAACGAAAGTGAACTAGTCTTGCTGTGACCTCTTAGATCTAGACCTGTGATAAAGTGTCATTTTGATCTTAAGAGTTAGTTTATTTGCTGTTCATCGCTGATTGAGCTTTTGCTTTCGTCATTTGGTTTGAGTTTATATATTTCTAGTGTCGAAACAAGTAAATCTTAAGGTGTCTTTTGATTTTGGACAAGCTTGTTTGCTTTCACTTGAAATTGAATTCGAAATTATACAACAACTTTCTTTTTACATTTCGCCAACATTAAGAAAGAGAAAAGAAATACCTGCATCTTTGCATTTTGCATATAAGTTTGTATGTTGATTTAGGGAAAAAGTGCATTAGCGAGTGCTCTTTGATCTGTGTGAAAAGATTTTGTCTCTCTTTTCCCTCAGTAGTTAAGATTTTCATAAGTCAAAAAGATTGAAAAAGCTTGCTTCTCATCTTAGACTGCATTTAGGAATTTGTATCAATACATCTCGTGGTGAACCTTGAAAGGAAAACTTTAAAAAAGATCAACTTAAAATATATTGAATGAACCTAACAACGCTTTGAAACATAGCGCAAACATCTATAGGTCTAAGCTAGAGACGTGTTCCGGCGTCGTTAAACGTAGTGACTGTCGATCTCGACGAAGGTGGGTGATTCCTCCTGAGAGTCGGTGGCACTAATACGGACTTGTGCTCCCACGTACCGTCGCGTATATATTGGGAGACCCCTATAGGAATAAAGCCTTTATCCAATAGGAAACCGTGTCAGCCGCCCTACTGATCGCAATGCAGTGAACACAGCATTCACGAAGATCGACCACTCATACCGTAAAACGTATTCTGTGGTTTTGCGAAAGGTTTGGCACACCCTCTGCCTAGATCTCCAGAGCAGTTTCTTTTGGCCTTTTTCAAACTCTATAACTGAAAAAGTCCAACCGAGCATTTGTCACTTCGGGCTCGTTAATACATCGAAGGAGACTAGAGTCATCTTTAGCTTTTTCTCGACTCTTAAAAAGTGAAAAAGCAAGTTGTGTCTAAAAGCGTCTAATAAAATTCATTCAATTCGGAAACACAAATTTCCCCTTTTAATATTTTAGTTGATCGAGTAATCCGCAATCGTGGAAGAAAGTCAATTGAAACCCCGTCGTTCGCGGAGGCTTACGAGTCAACCGTCTTTGTCCCCGGAATCGAAAACAGTACGGGCAAAGCGAACTCGTTTAACCGGTTCAAAATCTCCTTTGAAAGTTAGAACAAGTTTTCCTACTACATCCGAGGTTCCGGTTACTCCTAACATTTCTGGAAACCCTGCCTCTATAGAAGAAGTTCAACAGCCACAGAAGGACAATAATATTGATCCTAGTCTGGGGGCAAATACTTGTGTAACTGAACCAGTTCCATCTGTAATCGGTCCAGAAAGTTTTGTTCCCCAAACAACTGTCACTGTCGAAACAACCACTTCTTCGGCACCAGAAATATTTTACGGACCTGACGGTCTTCCTCTTCCACCGGGTTTGATTGCGATAGAAGAAATTGCAGAGGATCCACAAGCAAGTACTCCAACTCATTTTGGAGTAGGGGTCACTCTCTTTCCTTCATCAGAGGTTAATCCACCACAAGTGGAAGTCCCTGTAGAATCGCTAGGCAATCTATTGGATAGACTTAAAATGTCTGAACAACCGTCATCATCTAGGACTATGTCAAATGACACAGTGACAGCAGAAGCCCCTGCCGTCACTCCAACGATGTTTGCCGGCATACCAGCTGTCCCAACTAGCTCTCAACAGCTAGAAGGAGTCCACCAAGGGACTATTTCGACAGTATGGTCTGTTCCAGTTTGTTCATCCGGAGTAATACCCGTAATTCTTATGTTGAAACTCGACAGATTGATCCTCATGGAGGTCAATTTGGGCCATCTAGTCCTCAAGGACTAACAATCCCTCTGAGTTCCGGATTGCTACCATACGGGGGGCAATATGCCCTTTCATTACCTCCTCCGGGAGGATATCCATATGGCAGTTCTCAACAGTATTCTGGTTATACTGGAATTGCATCAAGTAGTTGGGTACCTATGATACCTCAACAACCAAGGATTGTATATTCTATGCAACAGTGTGTACCTGTGACGAACATCCCAACCACTCCGGCTATTGTAACCGTGTCCCAAGTTCAAGCGATACCTGTTACATGTCAACCTCAGATTTCTCAGGTTGTAATGCAACAGTCGCTTGACCATGGGCCACAACCACAATCGCCAACTGGTGGGACGACACAAGTACAAACGGGTAGAATTACCCCACACCTTGGTCCAATGGTTAGCATGGCGCAACAGAACATGGCGTCACAACCATGGCTTGTACAATACCAACAACCGCAGTTCCAGCAAGTGTACCAAGGTTCTGAGCAGCAAATCTTTGCGAATAGTGGACAACCGTATATCCAAAACGGTCAAAACCAACCACTTTACAGTGGTCAAGTCCACCAGCCGTATCAGTCATACCAACATCAATTACATTATGCGGGTATGCAAAGACCCACTGCTCAAGCGATTCCATCGTACCCTGGTTACGCTTCGCCTAACCTGAATCAACAGTTACCATTCGTGGCAACTTTAGAGTTACCCGATTTACACCGTTTAACAAACGATCCGATTGCTTATGCCCCTTGGTGGCCAGCGATTCCTCATAAACTTCCATCTGACATTCCTAAATTCAATGGAAATCCAGGTGAAGACCCGTCGAATCACGTGATGACTTTTCATCTGTGGTGTTCGTCGAACACCCTTAACGACGATTCGATAAGACTTCGCCTTTTTCAAAGGACATTGACAGGTCCAGCGGCTAAATGGTATATTGAATTGCCAAGAGCCTCTTTCGACAACTTTAGTTCCCTAGCCACGACTTTCTTAACCCACTTTCAATTACCGATAAGGTATGAAACGGGAACAGAAATATTAACCAACTTCAAACAGACAACTGCTACCCACATATCTGATCATATACATGAGTGGCGTCGTCGTCGTAGGATGGTGAAAACATATGTTCCCGATCAGCTATTAGCTGAATGGTTTATAAAGTCGTTACTTCCGACTATTACGGAAGATGTGGCCAAAGGGGGAGTCGTAACAGAGGAGCAAGTTATTGCTCGTGCGCAGTATTTGGACTTAGTTTATACTCAGTCCGGCACACTCTATGACAAAATACCTGACGCCCCTAGACCAGAATTTTCAATTCCTCCCCCTCCTAAATCAAATAGTGACTCTCATGTCGGTGATGGCGTGATTGGCACGGCAAACGCGAAATCGATAAAGGCTTCGTCAAAGAAAGCCCGTAAGAATTCGGATCAAAATGCAAAAGAAGAAATTCTTGCTTCGGAAGTAAATGCCGTATCAGAAGATAAAGGCAAAGAAACCAATCAACCAGGAAGCAAGAAGAAACAAAACAAAGGGAAGAAGAAGAAACAGGGTGAGTCATCCCCTGGAAAAAATTCTTCAAACCCTCCTGGAAAAGGGAAACCACCTTTTGGGTGTCAGATATGTGATGACGATCACTGGACAAGAGACTGTCCATACAAAGCTGAGATAAAAAGATTCTTTAAGAGTCCGAAAAATCCAGCTGTGTTGACTGATCCGTTTCCCAATCAAAGTCAAAATCTGGTTGATGGTGGAAATACTTCCGGGTGCCAGGTACTAATGGTGTCGAACTCTAAGCAACAGGATGATACTTTGATGTCAACAAGGAACAGAAATCCGCAATTGTCGAACGGCAAAGGAAGAGATCAACTAAGCAGTTCGACGACAACTTCAGCAGAAGTTATGCCACCATTCATTATAGGAAGTATTCCAATGATCCATGGAAGCAATCATTCTCTCCAAAACATCGGAGTAATTTTCCTAAAAGACCCCAAGTTAATGGGTACTGTTGCCCTACCGCCTACGAGTGATCTGGCGGAAATGGCCACAATGGAATATGAAACCTTCTATTTCTAATGGATCTAAAGCTTCGAGGATAGTTCCTATCTCAAGTCAACCTCGTTAAAAAATGAAATAAAGAGTGAAGAGGATAGTTCTTTACGGTGTCAACCTCATTAAAAAATGAAGCGCCCCCCTAAAAACTAGGGGGCATGTGCCTCGTTTGCATTATTATGCTGGGGGCATACAAAATTATTCCGAGCAGTTTTAGCACATAGTTCATGCTCGTTAAAAAATAAACATAAGATTCGAGCAGTTTTACCGCGAAATTTATGCTCGTTAAAAAATAGAAAAGCGAGATCCGAGCAGTTTTAGCACATAGTTCATGCTCGTTAAAAAATAAACATAAGATCGAGCAGTTTTACCGCGGAATTTATGCTCGTTAAAAAATAGAAAAGCGAGATTCGAGCAGTTTTAGCATAAATTTCATGCTCGTTAAAAAAATAAACGCAAGATCCGAGCAGTTTTAACGCTGTCTTCATGCTCGTTAAAAAATAAATAAAAGCAGTGAGCAATGTTTCCTCCAGAGTTTAAGCTCATTTTTATCTAAAAAAAGAACCTATCCCGGTAAACAACCTTTGTGATCGTAATTTTATCAGCCATGAAAAGCCTTGGTCGTGTTTGCACCCGCCACCTCCACCGTCATTTGGCCGATCGTTCACCTCCATATGATTGTTTACCCATTTTGAGGAACAGCTGCGAAGAGTGATTTCACCTAGCCATCCTTGTGACACTGCCGTGATTGGAAAATTCCAACCTGTACCTGGAATCAGTTGCTATCCCTGTTTATCACTCGTTCCTCAAAAGACGAGTCTTCTTTGAGCTCTTTTCATCTGACTCGTAAAATATGAAAAGTTTGCCGAGTTTTGGCCTTCCAGCTCGTTAAAAGGACCGGAAGAGCTATCCCTCCTCTAGATTTTAATCTTTTTGGACCTGAGGGATTATTGCACAAAAAGGTCGAGCGCTTGTTTTATTCGGCTTGTTAAAAGTACCGAAAACTCATCCCTTCTGTATTGTTTTATACTTTTTCGGACTTAAGGGATTAGATGACGAAAAAGGAATTTTGGAGTTAACTTTCTGTACCTTTTCAGACTCTCTAAAAATGAAAAGGACCGAGTTTTCTTTGTCGTTAGACTCGTTAAAATGATTAAATAGCGACAAACTTGTCTTTAGACGAGAACGAGTTTCCCTATCGCTAGGCTCGTTAAAACATAGCGATGGGCTTGCCCGAAGGGCAGGTTATAGAACAAGCATATGTAATCCTCCTCAAGCTTGACAAAAATAAAGAGGTACTGGTCAGAAATGACTGGGGAAAAATTGGGAGAACCTCAAAGCTTTAATGGTAGCAAGTCGCTCTTGAACATGACACTTTGTCCTCCGTATCACATCGGGTTGGGTTGTTTCATTCACCGGTCTCATCACCATGGTCCTCGCCAAACCATCCGAATTTGGGGTAATGCTACCGATCCATCACATCAGTGTCGTTATATGTTCAAGAGATGTGTTCAGAAAGAGTCAACCATGTCCCATCCACTGCCATACATTATCCTTCATCCACCCATGATCACCACCCTAAATCATATTTCACAGATTGTTTTCACCTCCACTAAAATCATTAACTCCGTTCCATGTCACTGATGTGGGATTCATTAAGGCCCTCCTTTGACGGATCGCTTCTTGTCGACTTTAGCTCATTATCCAAGAAGTTGATCTAGGAACAAAACCCCCAGTACTTTGAAGCTTGCATGCCTCAATGGCAAGTGTCTCACTTCCGGCGACAGGTATACATTAATGACCTTCGACCAGAAGATTTTGCGTGGTGTTCGACGCCAAGTCCTTTATTCACACCACGTGAATTGTACTGCAGTACCTTGAGGGTCATTGTCATTATTGGTGATTCCTCTCGCGCTTGTTAACGGTTTACATTATTGACCGGTAATCAAGCGATGTCTTTCCATGTTCGACTTCAGCGCAATTCTCACATGGATCGACTTGTACTTAGAGTGAAGATCGAATGAGATTGAAGACCCCGGATCTAGTTTCATCCATCCGGGCTGCGATATATATTCAGGAAATATAAAGACATTTGTTATGTACATCATTACAGCAGATGATCATCCTACTCAAAGGATGATAATTTCAGCAGAGAATTATCAGTCTACCACCAGACGATCGTCTGTTCTATGTACCAAAGTGAATTTATAAAGCTGAGCATGGGAATGCCCGCCTCAGCTAGATCATGAAAGCAGAATGAAAAATAATGTATTGTATTGTATTTTATTACAGGGAACCTCTCAGCGATTGAATGAACTTCGGATCCTCCTGATAAAGCATTTCACCCGATAAACGACCTCATACTTTAGGGGGCAACTGTTATAGACATTTTTGTGCCTAATAGCATGGAGCATGAAATGTCAATAATCTGAGGGATCCAAAGTCCCTAAACATCTTGTTCTTACCCTTAGAGGAACAAGGTCAGCAAACCACAGCACTGAAAATCAGTTCTCCACCTGAAAACACTCAAAAACAAGCTATTTCTGGATCATGTCAGCTGCTCCACTGAGCATCTGTGCTGAATGTCAACTGCTCCACTCTGTACCTGCGCTGAATGTCAAATATAATGAAGGCTACCTGCGCTGGGCGAGATTGGCCAAGTGGCACAGTCATTCTGCAAGGTGTCAAATGCCCAGGAAGCTTCCAAAATGACACTTGGATCAGGGAATTCGCCTTGTGATGAGTAAGAGGATCTAGATCTCCAAGTGGAAGCAAGAAACTCCAAGTGGACTCAAGAACTGAAGTATAACTAAAGTGGGAGAGGACACTAGTCAGCTTCATGCCAAACTCAAGCTGACTCATCCTTTCTCCAAATCTCCTATATATAGAACTCTCTCATGAGGTCTATGGAGGCTGGAATTTTGTGAATGTAAGGAAGTGCTGTTGGTTTGTGTATAGAACTATTGGGTGATTGCTTTGAAGGAGGTGAAGAGGAGATTTCTTTCCGCTGGGAGGTGTTGCTGGATTGGGCCTCTTATGGTTGTAACACTCTCAGAACTTTACTTCTTCCATTAATAAAGCATTTGAGGTTCTTCTATATGCATGTGTCTCTATGGCGAATTGATGCTTGTATATTTGATTTATTCTAATCCTTGAATCAGTTATGGATGTATGCTTCTTGTAGTTTCCCTTTCTTGTGCTTTTGCAGGATCTTTGTGTAGCTGGGCCAGTGAAAGAGCAAGGAGCTGGGAGCAAGCAGCAAAGAGGGAAGATTGGATCAATCATTAGCGGAAGATAACGGTTAGTGGATCTCTTCCTCCTCTCTCTTACATCTCATAAAGAAGTAATCTTGAATAGCTTTGTATTCAGTTGTTGCTGAGGTACTATCACCCTTAGAGTGGGATAGGGTCATTCCGTATTGGATACTTTTCCCAACAACAATTGATAAAGAAGGTGAAGTTTTGGGTAACTTTTAGCCTCTCCAATGTAACAAAAATCGCAAGCCTGTTATAGAAGAGTGAAAGCATAAAACATATGTGTTTGAGGGATCAAAAGGCTAGAAAAACATCCTAAGGAAGGCCGAAAATCCTAATGAAGAAGCGAATGTCTAAAGAGACCTCACAAGGTATAAAGCTTCCATCAAAAGTTCCAAATTTTTGTGCAACTTCAAAACTCCGAATCTCTAATATTTATACAATCTACTCCTTATATATCAACAAATTTTCTAAAGGTATTATAAGTTTTGTTTTGATTCTTTGCAAGGCATAAAAGACCTATCTATTACCACATCCAGTAAATATTGAAAAGGAACCATTTTTACTTCATTAGTGAGAATAATTCTTCATTAAAAGTTGTTGTCAAGGATCCAGAATTTTTGTGGTTGTTCTGTACATTAACAGCCCTAAAGGGAGAACCAAAAAAGGAGAAAAAATTATGAGAAAAAATGATAGAGATCCTCTATTTATACCTATGAATAAAGGAGATCCATGAGGTTGTGAAGGTTCTGAGTACATTATCCACAATGATGAAAGTGGCATATGACAAGAATGAGGGAAGCGAGATAGCTTTAACAGTACAGATGTGACATAATCTGACTTAGATAGTATTATGTTGATGGTGTTGGACATGCCAACATTCAAGGGGCCTCCCCAATATGAAGTCCCAATTAGACCTCACACCATTTATAATAGGAGCCCCATTTGGAATATGGCCTAGTTTCGAAATAGTGGGTTTTAGTGTTATGCCTTGGCTGCAATAACTCATATAATGATGTATTCGTGAATTTGGTGAAGCAATTGTATAACTATATTAAGGGTAAAGTGTAATGTATAATATGTTATCACACAAAAAGGAGGAATTAAGTGAGCCCCTTAGAAGCTTGTAATAGTACGCAAATTGAAAGGAACATGCGTGAATAAAAGAATCATAAGTTAACCTGCAAAACAATTCACAAGATAGCCATGATTGAAATACATCACAGCACGCATCCAAAAATATTCTTACTAATGCAAATGAAATAGTTCATAAGAATTATCATAAATGAAATAACATATATTGCAAACATAACAAGAGTAGTCCTACTATATCACAACATATGCATGAAAGTGTGTCTGCTCTAAGATTTTATTAAAGTGAAAGTCCCAAGCATACATGTTACAGGGAAAAGTGTCTACTCAGAACTGCTTATCCCACTAAGGTGTGATAGCTACCTTAGAAACAAACAAATTAAAGCTACTTTCATTTTTCCTTTATAAAGTATAGATAGAGAGGAACAAAGAAGACCAACCTCTGTCTTGCGCTAATCTCCTGGTTTGATTCCTCTCTTCCTTGATAGTCTTTCGCTACTAGTTCCCTTGCACACCCAGCTTCACAGAGTACCTGTAAGATCACAGTAGCATAACACTATACAAAGACATGGATCTATAATCATAAACAATCTAGGATCAGATGTAAATTGACCATACAAATGCAGCAAACATAAATGACACAAGAGTATGGAGGAAAACTTGAATAGCTTTTATTGATAAACAAGAAAAATCCAAGAGGAGTTACAACCAGTTGTTCTGACCCAGCATCAACCTCTCAGCAAGGAAGCCCCTCTTCACCTCATACAAAGCTTATATCACCCAACAATCTAATGTTTGTCTCAAGAAACCAACAGCAATTCCTTACAATATGCAAAATTCCAGCCTCTGGATCTTTGGGATGAGAGATCCATATATAGATATCTGTAAGGGAGATGATTCAGCTTATGATTTGATTAGTGTCTCCCCTCTGATAGATCTTGCCTCCACTTGGAGATTGATGATCTCTTACTCAGCCTTGGTCGAATTCAAAGAGGCAAGTGTCACAGGAGAAGTTTCTGGAAGCTTCCATTGCCTCTCCACCTCGCGGAATGACACTGCCATTTGTCATTTCTCACCCATCGCACCCCATAGAAGGGATTTTTGAAATGCAACGCACCCACACAGTGTATTTAGGTGAGATGCAACGCACTTGGCCTGTGGAGCAGCTGAAATGATCCTGTTTTGACCAATTCTGAGCAGTTTTTCATGGAGAACTTCTGGGAGAAGCTGTAATCAGTTGACCTTGTTCCTTTAGGGGTTAGACCAACACTTTTAGGGACTTAGGAGCCCGTGGTTTATGGACATTTCATGCTTTGGGTTGCAATGCCCAAAAATGTCTATAACAGTTGCCCCCTAAAGCATGAGGTCGTTAATCTTTTGATGTCAGGTGAAATGATTTATTATGAGGATCCGAAGTTCTTTCAAGCTAGGAGGAGACCTGTAATAAGATACAATACAATACATTATCTTCATATTATTTTCATGATCTAGCTGAGGCGGGCATTCCCATGCTCAGCTTTATAAATTCATTTTCATGTACATAGGACAGACAATCGTCTGAGTGTAGACTGATGATTCTGATAGAGCCATCATCCCTTTGATTGGATGATTATCTGTGCAGAAATGATGTACATTTGATGTCTTTATTTTCCTGAATATATATCGCAGCCCGGAAGGATGAAACTAGATCTGGGGTCTTCAATCTCGTTCGATCTTCACTCCAAGTACAAGTCTATCCATGTGAGAGATGTTCTAGAGTCGAACATGGAAAGACATCGCTTGATTACCAGCCAATGATATAAGCTGTTAACAAGCGCGAGAGGAATCACCGATAATGATAATGACCCTCAAGGTACTGCAGTACAATTCACATGGTGTGAATAAAGGACTTGGCGTCGAACACCATGCAAAATCTTTCGGTTGAAGGTCATTGATGTAAACCTATCACCGGAAGTGAGAAACTTGCCATTGAGGCATGCAAGCTTCAAAGTACTGAATGGGGTGTTCCTAGATCAACTTCTTGGATAATGAGCTGATGTCGACAAGAAGTGATCCGTCACATGAGGGCCTTAATGAATCCCACATCAATGACACAGAACAGAGCAAATGATTTTAATGGAGGTGAAAATGATCTGGTGATATAAGGTTCAGGGTGGCGGTCATGAAAGAATGGAGTATAAATGTATTGTAGTGGGTGAGACACAGGTGAATTCTCTGAATGACTTCTCTTGAACATATCGGCGACACTGACGTGATGGATTGGTAGCATTAACCCCGAATGTGGATGGTGTGATGGGACCATCGTGATGTGGCCGGTGAATGAAACAACCCAACCCGACTTGGATGCGGAGTGAAAGTGTCATGTTCAAGAGCGACTTGCTACCAACAAAGTTTCTTCAAGTTTTCTTCCCAATTTTTCCCCAGTCATTGCTGACCAGTACCTCTTTATTTTTATCAAGCTTGAGGAGGATAACATATGCTTGTTCTATAATTTTCCCTTTGGGCAAACCCATCGCTATGTTTTAACGAGTCTAGCGATAGTGAAACTCGTTCTCGTCTATAGACAAGTTTGTCGCTATTAAATTTTAACGAGTTCAACGACAAAGATAACTCGGTCCTTTTCAATTTTAAAGAGTCTGAAAAGGAATGTAAAGGAAACTCCAAAATTCCTTTTTCGTCATCTAATCCCTTAAGTCCGAAAAAGTATAAAACAATACAGAATGGATGAATTTTTGATACTTTTAACGAGCCGAACAAAACAAGCGCTCGATCTTTTTGTGTAATAATCCCTCAGGTCCAAAAAGATTAAAATTTAGAGGAGAGATAGCAATTTTGGTCCCTTTAACGAGCTGGAGAGGCCAATGGCTCGGCAATCTTTTCATATTTTACGAGTCAATTGAAAAGAGCTTAAAGGAGACTCGTATTTTGAGGAACTAGTGATAAAATGGATAGCAACTGATTCCAGGTAAGGTTTGGAATTTTCCAATAACGGCAGTGTTACAAGGATGGCTAGTGAGATCACTCTTTGCAGTTGTTCCTCAAAATGGGTAAACAATCAAATGGAGGTGAATGATCAGCCAATGCAAAAGTGGAGGTGATGGTGCAAACATGACCAAGGCTTTAAAGGCTGAAGTATTACATTCACGATGGTTATTTACTAGAAATTGGTTCATTTTTTAATGAGCTTAAACTCTGGAGGAACATGTGCTCATTGCTTATGTTTATTTTTTAACGAGCATGAAGTCCACGCTAAAACTGCTTGATTAAATGGTCTCTTTTTTACTTTACCATAAATAGCTTTTTTCTTTCAAAGGTTGTACTGTATTTTCAATTGCTTCATCAAACTAGTCAGAAATGAACAATATATGCTTGAAAAATGAGTTAGAACACTAATATTTTACTTTGAACTACGTAAAAAGTAATGGAAAAGTGCTTTTACCTCTCATTTTACCATTTCATTTGAACTTTGGTTTGTTGGAGCTTTGGAGGTGCTTTCCCCCTTTGATTTTGATCAGTTGACTTCGGGAGATTCTGTGGACGATTCTCGGCACCGTCTGGACCAGGTAGGAGCTAAACTTGAGCTCTTTTGCTTCATGCTTTCCATTTTGCATTCTGAGCTTGATTCCTGGTTTTTCTGAGCCTCTGGGGTTTGAAAAACTCGCTCTGCCTTCAGTGCACCCCCTGTGTATCGAAAGGTGCGTTGGATGTTGGCCTGTCCACTAGCCATCTGACATGCAACACACCCAGAGCACTATTGTAGGTGCGATGGGCGCAAAGAAGGAATTCTATGCACAGTTTTTGATGGAAATTTTGTCTGTTTCTTACCAAAATCAGGATCTAACTCTTCTCTTGTTTGTTTTTTAGAGATCTTTGGAGTAAGATGACTATTACATGGCGAGAACGTGAGCATGAAGAAGAGGACATGCTTGCCCTACATGATCTGGTTATAGTAAACACACTGCGGAACTGTGGCTTGCTGAAGTTTTTCCGCATTTCTAGCATGAGACAACAGATCAACTTACTGCAGTATTTTCTCGATGCTTGGGATCCTACTAACCAGGTGTTCCAGATCAAGGGCAAATCCATCCCCTTGACTATAGTGGACATCTATTTCTTGACTGGTTTGTCGAGGCGCGGTGCCCCCATCTCTTTATCAGGTTCGGCCCGAGGAGGTGAATCTGTGAGAGATTATGTTTGCCAGTATTGCAGGGAGGGATCTCAGCCAAGTAAAGACGGCAAGATCATCATCCGTGATGTCACTGACAGGTCCCTCAGGACTATTCTGTTTACTTTTGGTAGGATGGCTGGTGGTGCGGCTCTTCATGTAGCCAACCGATCTTATATGCAGTATGCCTTAGAATGCCTCCAACCGAAGGTGTTCAACTGGTGCGACGCAGTACTTCTTGTGATGAAAGAACAGTTAACCAAGGTAAAGAGTGGGAGGTTGAAGAACTTTGGGTATGGTTCTATTTTGACCGCCTTTGCCTTGGAAAAGATACCACTGATGTAGCCGCAGTATATTGCACTCGATTTACCTTCACCGACTGAACCACGTATGCAGAGATGGGTCGACCATATGTCTAGGCATGCTGGTCAGTCTCAGATTTCATTTTCTGATACCTTCTTTGGGTGGTTTGATCGTCAGGAGATGGTTTATTCCGAGTATCCATACTCCGGCATGGACTTCCGGGGTAATCCAGATTTAGTACTGTCGGATGGCGAACAGTGGGGCGCCATTGGTAAATTCTTTGACCATATTCCTGTTTATCGTTTTTCATTTATAATGTCCTTGTGCTTTGTTCTGTCAAGACTTAATCAAACTCATGTGTTCATGCAGATGTTGGTCCCGTTCAGCCAGTAGTACCCCTGAGAGTGCCAGCTGCTGCCCCAGTAGGAGAGGTTGTTGGAAGGGCTATCCTTCGCGACCTTGATGTGGCCGAGACTCTTACAGCATTACAGGAGCAGGTTGAGGGCCTCACTCTTGGTATTCCAGATGTGAGGACTGACAAGCTGCCCTTGAGGTTGCAGCGGCATACTACTAGTGTGCCAAGGCGATGGACTCGACTCTTACGCATGATCGCATAGGCTATGACTTGCTATCACGAGCATATTAGACTAGGGTGCCCCCCTAGCGTTTTGAGTTTTTCGGTCATTTGACCAATTTTGTCTTGGTTACAGAACATTATGTGTAAACCATAAACAGTTATATATATTTTTTATTTTCGAAGTTTTATTTTGGTTAAGTTACATGATCCAAATGCAAATATTGATGGTATGCTTCTTTTTATGAATGTTGCAAATGTCTATCTAACACATAATTTGCCAATGATTCAGTTAATGTGTTTAAGTTTCTGGAAATGTGCTTATATTGAATAAAATCAAATTGCCTTTCCAAAATCTTAACCCTTAGGAACATGTGATAAATAGCTGGATTTCGAACAGAGTAGATACCAGTGAGTTGTAGTATGACGAGTTGTGAGTCTAGCCTGACAATCAGTCGGCATATACCATGTGTGATGGCATCAGAGAGAAGTTCTATCAATGCGCTATATTCAGCGATGTTATTCGTTGATCGACCAATACATACCCCTTTGAAACTTACTAACTCGCCGCTTAGATCAAAAATGGCCCAGGCCGTGGAAGATAGGTTTCGCGAACTACGACTCGCTCCATCGGCATATCCAACACATGACTCCAATAGGTTTGACATCTGAAATAAATGTAAAAAGTGGATTACTTGACCAAAATAAACACTTTAGCGAAAACAAAAACATAACAAAAGCATACTGGTTACCATACTAAATTACGCATAGTAACGCTTGAGGTACAACCCGTTACGAGGTTGCGCCAGTGGAATTCCGTCATAATCCATTAACTCATAGGCTCCTTTTGCTAACACTCACTTAACAATATAGGGGCCCATCGATAAAGACTTAAATTTACCTGCTCCCAATTTATCGGATTCTTGGTCATAAAGCAAGACCAAGTCACCTTCTAAGAAGACACGGGGTTTGACATTTTTGTCGAACTGCGCTTTGACTCGTTTCTTATGGGCTTCATTAACCAAAGCGGCATCAAGACGAGTTTCATCCAATTGTATTAGTTCCAAGAAACGAGCTTCTTCTTCTGAAGTTCCGGGGAGGAGATCAATTGCGAGTTTGAGGGACGAGATTTCGCACTGGATTGGTAAGACTGCTTCCAGGCCATATACCAGTTGGAAAGGTGTAAACCCAGTTGCATTCCTTACCGATGTTCGGTAAGCCCACAAGGCTGAGTACAGGATTAGGTGCCATCTTCTTTTGTGAACTCCAATCATCCTTTGCAGCATGCGTTTCAGGACCTTGTTGATTGCTTCAACTTATCCGTTGGCTTGCGGGTAATATGGAGTAGAGCTGTCGTGAGACAACCCTAGTTTGGCAGCTAATTTGACCATCATGTGATTGCGAAAATGTGATCCATGATCTGTGACTATAGCTTGTGGGACGCCGAATCTGGCAACTACATGATTGAAAAAGAAGAGGGCAGTTGTTTCACCAGTATTATCTAATGTAGGCATCGCCTCGGCCCATTTGGTAAAATAGTCAACTACGACTATGATATACCCATGCCCCTCGGTCGAGGTGGGGTTACATGTCATGAAATCGATGCCCCATTTGGCGAATGGCCCGACAGCAACTATTGGCTGCAGAGGTGCGGGTGGTCTTCTGGTTTTGCTATCGAAAATTTGACAAGCATGGAAACTTTTGACTGCGTTTATG
This sequence comes from Pinus tabuliformis, assembly GCA_031772625.1. NCBI lineage: Eukaryota > Viridiplantae > Streptophyta > Pinopsida > Pinales > Pinaceae > Pinus > Pinus tabuliformis. The sequence continues at coordinate 777,471,507 of CM062811.1, forward strand.
CAATCTTTAAACATTGTTGGCCAGAAGTATCCTGCTCATAGGATTTTTTACGCTGTAGCATAATCGGATTGATGCCCCCCAGACACGCTTGAATGGCAATCATTTAGGACTTTTTCGGCCTCCTCATGCGTGAGGCACCTTCTCAGAACTGTATCGATACCACGATGGTAAAGTGTATCACCGACGATCATGTAGTCTTTTGCTTGGTATCGAATACGCTTTTTTTCGGATCGAGAGGTATTTGGCCTATATTTTTGGGTTTGGAGATAAATTATTATATCCCCATACCACTGATTGCTTGAAGATATCATAAATAAACTTTCGTCCACGATTGTTTCTTCGGATGTTTCATCGTTGGACGACGATGGGAGATCGCATAATAATTCTGCGAAAACCAGAGCTTTCTTTGACTTGGATTTTACAAATTCCAAATCGAACTCTTGTAGGATTGCTATCCATTTTGAATATTTGCCCCCCAGGAACTGTCACGACAATATATAAGTCATGGGGTTGCAATCTGACAGAATGGTAGTTTTTCGAAAGAGGACATAGTGTCGAAATCTCTGTATCGCTTGAATAGCTGCGAGCGCTAGCTTTTCAACATAAGAATATTTGCTTTCTGTATCATTTAAGTTCTTACTTAAATAATATATAGGATGTTCGATTCTGTCGTCTTCTTGAACTAAAACCATTGCGATGGTTGTATCCGCTACAGCCAGGTACAGGTTAAAATCTTTTTGATAATCAGGAGCGCACATTAATGATGCTTTCATTAGGGATTCTTTTAAAGCATCAAAGGAAGCTTATGCAACCTGATCCCAGACAAAGGGTACTTCCTTTTTCAAAAGACGCATATAACCTTTAGTAATTTCGGCGTAATTCGGAATGAACCTCCTCAGAAAGTTTGCTTTCCCTTGGAGTTTCTGAATCTGAAGCAAATTTGAAGGTAGAGGCAAATTTATGATTGCCTGAACCTTACATGGGTCAAGACAAATCCCATCCTTTGAGACTACAAAGCCAAGTAAACGACCAGAACTGATGCAAAATACACATTTGTGTGGATTGAGTCGTATCTTGTAGTGTCGGCAACGTAGAAATATCGCTCTTAAATGCTGCGGATGATCAGTCCGCTTTCGTGAATTAGCCGGAAGGTCATCGAGGTATGGTTGAACGATGTTTTTGATGTCATGGAAGGCATAATTCATTGCCCTCTAAAATGTTGCCCCTGCTTTTTTTAAAGCAAAGGGTAATTTTCGATATGCGAATGTGCCCCACGGACAAATAAATGCAGTCTTTGACTGGTCCTGTGGGCAGATATTTATTTGATTATACCCGGAGAATCCATCCATAAATGAAAAGATTTTGCATCTGGCGCATTCATCAATTATCTGGTCGATGAAGGGTGTAGGATAGTTGTCTTTTGGACAAGCTTGATTTACATCCCTCTAATCGATGCACACTCTAATTGTTCCTTGTTTTTTCATAACAGGGACAATATTCGATACCCAATCAGTTAGAGGAACCGGGTAAATGAAACCAGCATGGAGAAGTTTCTCAACTTCTGCCTTAATGGCAGCGGCTTTCTTGGGGTGCACCTGCCGTAGCCGTTGTCGTACTGGTTTTTCAGGGAAAAGTGTCTACTCAGAACTGCTTATCCCACTAAGGTGTGATAGCTACCTTAGAAACAAACAAAGTAAAGCTACTTTCGTTTTTCCTTTATAAAGTATAGATAGAGAGGAACAAAGAAGACCAACCTCTGTCTTGTGCTAATCTCCTGGTTTGATTCCTCTCTTCCTTGATAGTCTTTCGCTGCTTGTTCCCTTGCACGCCCAGCTTCACAGAGTACCTGTAAGATCACAGTAGCATAACACTATACAAATACATGGATCTATAATCATAAACAATCTAGGATCAGATGTAAATTGACCATACAAATGCAGCAAACATAAATGACACAAGAGTATGGAGGAAAACTTGAATAGCTTTTATTGATAAACAAGAAAAATCCAAGAGGAGTTACAACCAGTTGTTCTGATGCAGCATCAACCTCTCAGCAAGGAAGCCCCTCTTCACCTCATACAAAGCTTAGATCACCCAACAATCTGATGTTTGTCTCAAGAAACCAACAGCAATTCCTTACAATATGAAAAATTCCAGCCTCTGGATCTCTGGGATGAGGGATCCATATATAGATATCTGTAAGGGAGATGAGTCAGCTTATGATTTGATTAGTGTCTTCCCTCTGATAGTTCTTGCTTCTACTTGGAGATTGATGATCTCTTACTCATCCTTGGTCGAATTCAAAGAGGCAAGTGTCACAGGAGAAGTTTCTGGAAGCTTCCATTGCCTCTCCACCTCGCGGAATGACACTGCCATTTGTCATTTCTCGCCCATCGCACCCCATAGAAGGGCTTTTTGAAATGCAACACACCCACACAGTGTATCTAGGTGAGATGCAACGCACTTGGCCTGTGGAGCAGCTGAAATGATCCTGTTTTGACCAATTCTGAGCAGTTTTTCATGGAGAACTTCTGGGAGAAGCTGTAATTAGTTGACCTTGTTCCTTTAGGGGTTAGACCAACACTTTTAGGGACTTATGAGCCCTTGGTTTATGGACATTTCATGCTTGGGGTTGCAGTGCCCAAAAATGTCTATAACAATACATATACAATTCATGAACCACTAGTCCCAATAGTGGAATATGATGACAACGCCTGCTCCTCCAAAGAAAGATACTCCCTCTATGATAAGGAGAATCCAAGGCTCAAAACTCCCAAGCTTCTGATCCTAAGCCAAAAGCCTGGCCAAAATTCCTTTACATGACTAATGAGGGTATATTTATAAGAAAGGGGTGACTATTATCCTTTTTGTGACTCTTTGACTTCCCTCATGAGTGTTTGAATTCCTCCAACCATGACCTTTGGACTTCATTACAAAATGACTATTCACATTCCACAATTGACCCTTGGAATTTCACTCACAATTAATTACAAAATAATATTACAATATCACTCATACCCATGTAAGAAAACATTGGGTAGAGTCAACTAGACATCATAATAAGACAAAACAAGTTAAGATTGAGTTTGGGGAAACTCCAACTCAACCACTTCAACTTGTAGTTTCTCGGTCGCATAGTGGTACCAATATTTGTAATGTGAGATGACTTGATCCAATTAGATATTGGTGGCCACCTTCCAAGTCCACTTGGACCCCCACCATTGCTTCTTTCAGCTTTTCAATTTCCATAATTGTAGCACAGTTTACTATTTTTAGCAATTTTTTGGGTCTTGAACTTCCGGAGCTGTTTTGAGGCGCTAAATGACGTTTTTTGGGAAAACTGGGAGCAACATGGGTCCTTGGACTGATGTTGCTCTTCCCAAATTTGTAGTTCTTGGATATATCTTTCTAACAAGATATTGTGCGCGTCAAATGAAGATCGTATGCCAAAGATACGACCCCGGGAAGTTGATGTACCAATTTACCCAAATGGGGCCCGCAGTTTGGTGTTTCATCTTCTAGGGTTAGGATTTTGAATGTTTATGGTTTTCTATTGTTTCTCAACAATAAATAGGCCTTCAAGCCTCATTGTACACAATTCAGAGGCATGTAGCCACCACATCTCTTCTTAGAGATAAGCTACCATCGCCCTAGCTGGTTTATTTCCATTGTTGTTTGTAAGCATATTTCAGTATTTTACATTAATGAAATGAAGTATTATGTCCATTGCATCTCTATGTTTATGCTTATCTTTATAATTTGTTGCGTTCCTGTTTAAATCTGGATCAATGGTATCAGAGCGGTCTGCTTTTTCGTTGTTTTTCTTTGCATGTCCCCAACAAGGTCAGGATATAAGGAGTTAGGGCTTGAACTAGTCAAACCTTTGCAAGACCAGCCTCGCAAATCTTGATGGCCTCCCATGGTGGATGAAAAGAAAGACAAGGGGGCATGAGATCCTATCAAAATCTTGCTCGAAGAATACCTCGAGCAACAAAGGAACGTGATGATGGATAACTTTGCCTAGATCCTTCAATGGCTACCAGGGGCGACGCATCGACTTCCAATAGCTACTCTAGAAATGCCACATTGTATAAGGTACAAGTTAATTTTGAAATCCCCATATTCGAGGGTTAGATAGATGAAGATGCCATTGATAAATGGTTAAATCTGTTAGACGTTTATTTTTATGTTCATGATTTTTCCAGGCGGGAAAAGATTATTTTCTCTTTTCTCAAAGTAGCCTCCCACGTCAATGACTAGTGGGAAACCTACTATGACTAGAAGGATGAAAGTACAGGATCACTATTTTCAACCGCACCCACTTGGGATTCATTCTTTGATGCCATCAAGGAGTAGTACTATCCTATAAGAAGCTATGAGGATCAATACATAAAGTGGACCACGCTACGGCGGGGGAGGGACCAAGACGTGCCAAACATTACCAATATTTTCCATACCCTTCGCACAAAGTTGGGTATCAAGGATTTGGAGCATCATTTGGTACTCAAATACCATGGCTTCCTGCATAAGTACATCCAGGAAGAAGCGAGACTTTGGATCTGCAAATCCGAAGCAAGGGAAAGGTGCCCCCAAACCACAGAACAAAGGACAAAGCCAAGGTAGGGCGGCCCAAGACAACTTTCCAAAGCTGCAAGCAAAGAACAGTGTCGTGAAGCCGAAAAATGACACGGGAAAGTGGTGTGAGTTCCATAAGAGCTCCACTCACAACATAAGTGAGTGTCAGGCCAAGAAATCACTGGTGGCCAAGCTGAAGGTTTCGGAATCAGATGCATGTTCCAACTCTGAGTCAGAACCGGACAAGGGGAATGATAAAGGGAAACAAATTATCGATGCGGAGCCCAACACCACCATTGCCACCATGAAGATAAAGGAGGAACCTGAAGATCCAGAGGAGGAGGAGCTTCTCTTCCACTCCTAGATGTGGGTAAAGGGCTCCCCTCTACAATTCATTGTCGACAGTGGAAGCCAAAAGAACCTCATTTCGATAGAGTTCGTGAAGCGGTTGGGCTTATCGACCATAGCACATCCACAAATGTACACCATCGGGTGGCTTCACCAAGGACGGGATCTTCGCGTGAGCCAACAGTGTCGCCTTCCATACAACATCAAGCCCTTCATGGATGAGGTATTGTGTGACATTGCTCCCCTTGAAGTTTGTGATGTATTATTAGGACAACCATACTTGTGGAAGCGACATGTTTTGTATGAATCAAGGCCCCGTGTTATTATTGCTACTTTGGGAAAGAAGTTGTACAGGATATCGAAGGTAGCACCGCCTACCACCATCTCTTTGGTTACTGCAAAACAATGCAGTAAGCTCATTTCCAAAACCAGGAAATTTTTTTCTTGATGATATGCCCTCAAGGAAAGAAGAATACGGTGGCCACAACCTCAAGACAGGGCCCTTCCGCATGACATCTACAGATGGAAAAGGTCATGGAGGAGCACGAGGACATCTTTACCTCCCCCGCAGGGGTTCCTCTACACTGTCAAGTCAAGCACTCCATCGATCTGACCCCAGGTGCACCACTGACCAATGGACCAATCTATTAACACTCCGCTTTGGAGAACGATGAAATCAAGATGTAGATTCAGGAGTTGTTGCAGAAAGTTCACATCCGTCCAAGTTCATCGCCCTGTGGGAGCCCGATCGTGTTGGTATAGAAGAAGGATGGGACTTGGAGACTTTGTATTAACTATCGGGCACTGAACAAGATCACTATTTTGTAATAGGTACCCAATTCCACAGATTGATGACCTCTTGGACCAACTGAAGGGGGGAAAATATTTCAGCAAGATCAATTTGAAGTCAGGATATCACCATGTACCAATCGAACCCTCCGATGTGTGGAAGACTGCCTTCAAAGCCAAGGAGGGCCTTTTCGAATGGTTGGTTATGCCTTTTGGATTGACGAATGCTCCTGCAACCTTCATGATGCTAATGGATGACACCTTGTGGCCATTCACCAACTCCTTTGTAGTGGTATACTTGGATGACATCCTGATCTTCAGCCAGAGTTGGGAAGAGAATCTCCATCACATCCGACAGGTTCTCCAAACACTGCGGCAACACAAGTTATGTGCCAATTTGGAGAAATGCACTTTTGGCATAACCCAGGTTCAAATATATCGGATACATTATTGATGAACAGGGCATGCATGTGGATCTAGCCAAGATCCAAGTCATTCGGGATTGGCCATCTCCAACCACTCTGACAGAGCTCTGCAACTTTCTAGGTCTTGCCAACTTCTACCGCAGGTTCGTGTTGGGAATTTCTCATATCACTTGGCCCTTGAGTCAAGTCACCAAGGGAGGAGCGAAAGCATAATTCTTTTGGTCTAAATCTCAATAAAAGGCATTCACAGAGTTGAAATATCGCCTTTGCATGACACCAGTGCTCTCATTACCAGACTTGCAACAACCATTTGAGGTCGAGACAGATGCCTCTGACTATGTTATTGGTGCAATCCTTACTCAACACAGGCATCCAGTGGTATATCATAGTGAGACACTTTTAGACATAGTCTGAAAGTATCCCACTTATGACAAAGAGATGTATTCCATTGTGCAAGCCTGTCAACAATGGAAGCATTACATTTTAGGGAAGGAAATGGTCATCCACACAGACCACCGACCCCTGCATTTCATACAAACCAAAGGGAAATTGCAGAATGATCACCATCAGAAGTGGTCCACATGCCTGAAACAATTCCATTTGAATATCAAGTATAAGAAGGGCAGCACCAATAATGTTGCAGATTTCCTCAGTCGACCATCGATCATGGCGTTAATCATTGTTCTCAACTCTTGTGGGCACAAGACTTCTGATTGGCCACTTCTCTACCAAAGTGACCCATAATTTGGCCACACATACCAAACACCCTTGGAGGGTCAGCATGTTCCAAATTTTCACCTCCAGGATGCCCTGTTATGCCACCTGGGTCACCTTTCTGTTCCTTGAAGAGAGTGTGCCAAGATGATTTGGGAAGCACACTACAGTCAGGTTGTTGGGCATTTCGGGGTCGAGAAAATAGGGGCAGTATTGCAGAATTATTTATATTGGCCGAATCTTCGATAGGATGTTGGGAAGTACATCAGATCATGCACTTCTTGCACTATTGCCAAACCGACCATCAAGAAGCAAGGCCTCTATACCCTGCTGCCTACCCCTAGTCAACCTTGGGAATCCATCTCCATGGATTACATGTCAGGCCTTCCTTCCACTAAGCATGGAAACGACTATTTTTTGTGGTCGTCGACAGGTTCTCGAAGATGGCCATTATGGCGGCCTGTAAGAAGAATATCACAGCAGAAGCCACTGCTAAAGTCTTCTTCGAACGAGTGTGGGTACACTTTGGGATCCCACAGTCTATTATCTCAGATTAGGACAATAGATTCCTCAGTACATTTTGGTCCAATCTCTGGTCGATGCTAGACACCAAACTCACTAAGTCCACAGCTTTCCATCCTCAAACTAATGGCCAAACAGAGGTTGTCAACAGGATGATCGTACACATTTTGCGCATCTACAACTCAAAGCATCCATGCACATGGGACGAGAGCCTCCCCTATGTTCAGCACAGCTACAACCAGGCTCTTCCCACAACCCTTTTCAGGTGGGCTTAGGATTCCAGCCACTATGTCCCATTGATGTGGCCATGCCATTTGTGGATACTCACACAAATTCGGCTCATGTCCAATTCGAAATAGTTAAGGCAACCAACTTCATTGAGCACATCCTACATATTTTCCAGCAGGTCCATAACATTCTAGAGAAATCAAATGCCAAGTACAAGCAGCGACATGATCAACATCGAGTGCCACACAAGTTTCGGGTGGGTGACAACATTTGTAAAAGGAATGCCTTACCGGAGCCTATCGAAAACTTAGACCACTCCGATATGGTCCTTACACCATTACCAAGGCTATGGGAGAGAATGCATTTGAGCTCAAAATTCCCCCATTCCTTGGCCTGCACCCAGTGTTCAATGTGGACTGCCTTTGGCCATACTTTCCACCATTACTAGACACATCCGACATTGTAGAACAACTCACAGCCATAGAATTAAATCCAAATTGCATTGAACAAGATGCAACTGATCGGATCATGGAGACACAGATCAAGCACACTCACCAGCAGAATATCCAACTGTATCGAGTTGTCAAAGCAGACCAACTGCTTCACCAAGGACCAAGTTCAGCAGAAGTTTCCTCATCTCATGGAGGAACTCAATGCAATGGGGACCATTGCTTACCAAGGGGGGAGGAATGATCCAAGTGGATATTAGTGGCCACCTACCAAGTCCACTTGGACCCCCACCATTGCTTCTTTCAGCTTTTCAGTTTCATTAATTGTAGCACAGTTTACTATTTTTAGCATTTTTTCGGGTCTTGAACTTCCGGAGCCATTTTGAGGCCCTAAACGACATTTTTTGGGAAAACTGGGAGCAACATGGGTCTATGGACCGATGTTGCTCTTCCGAAATTTGTAGTTCTCAGATAGATTTTTCTAACAAGATACTGTGCGCGTCAAATGAAGATCATATGCCAAAGTTACGACCCCGGGAAGTTGATGTACCAATTTACCCAAACGGGGCCCACAGTTTGGCGTTTCATCTTCTAGGGTTAGGTTTTTGGATGTTTAGGGTTTTCCATTGTTTCTCAACAATAAATAGGCCTTCGAGCCTCATTGTAACATAGTTCAGAGGCATGTAGCCACCACATCTTTTCTCAGAGATAAGCTACCATCGCCCTAGCTGGTTTATTTCCGTTGTTGTTTGTAAACATATTTCAGTATTTTAAATCAATGAAATGAAGTATTATTTCCATTGCATCTTTGTGTTTATGGTTATATCTCTAATTTTTTGTGTTCTTATTTAAATCTGGATCATGACTTCCCCAAACTATGCAATGGGATTGGGCTGGAAGCAGACTCTAGCCTCCATTACATCCAAGTACACTTTCATGGAACCGGTATGAATTTCCATCTTCAGTAGGAGTAGCATGGTGTTGATATGGACAGGGCCACCAATGTACTTCTGCATAATATGCATGTTCACCTCCAAATCTTCCTTGGTGGCTATCTTCCTGAGTTGTTCCAAGTATTCTTCAACCTACTGTCTGACTTTGTTCTTGTCTTTGGCTTTGGTGAGTGAGCCAACGGAAGTGATCTTATGTGATTTCACCATGAAATCCACGCTATTTTATAATCATGCATATGAGCCTGAATTTTGCTGATGAATGAGTCGAGTTGTTTGTTACTTTGAATGAGTATACGAACTTGTTCTTTCTCCAACTCAGCATGTTGCCTTGTTTTCTTTACCAGTTCAAATGGTGTCCCTTTGTGTTGCATTGACCACTCATGCACGACAGATATGGATTTATGAATAGCCTTGAGGGCTTTAGCATTATCTTTACACTTCTGTTGCATGTCGTGCAAGCGGATAACTTATCTATACACAGTGACAATCACCTCATAAAGGTTATGCATGGAATCTCCCAATGTCAATACTTTGACAAATATCGATGCCTTAAGTTCTTCCATATATACCTGTGCCAAAGCTTCTTTCCAGACCTCTACTTGGAGATGATAAATTTGTTACCTTGCATATGTTAGGATATTTCTACTCATAGGAAATAGTTAAGTATAACTTGGTCTAGTGTAGAGTTAGGTTAAGTGTGTTTCTTTACTTTGTACTTTTGTAACTTACAATCCGACAGTCACGATATGTTCTAGACATGAAGTGATCCGACAATTCATTCTCTCCTCGATATTACCGACACTTGATCCATGGCTTAACACCCCATTGGTCCATGATCTCTATTTAAAGAGCATGGAGGGTCATTTGTAAGGTGATCGTTCTTGAGATAAAATTATGTAAATTTTCTTTCTTTTACATTAATAAATTGCATGAAGTGATCGTGTTGGCTCAGGTCATCGATTGTTTCCCTCTTTGAGGTTTTTAACCACGTCAAGGATACTAGTGTACTAATTTGTGATCTATTTGTGAACAATATCCCTTAGTGTTATATCTAAGGAACTTACCCTATAAATTCCTACATGGTATTAGATTTATTTGAGGGTCGCATATGTTGGTGATCCAAATCTGAAGCCGGTACAACTGCATCCAACTTTCATTTCCTAGATCTACTATTTTTTACCGCTTTTGGGCTAAGAGGATTGCTCTATTGTGATAGGAGCATCTGTTCTAGTGAGGAACCCCTTTTGTTTCACGCGAAAAGGTTTCTGGTAGCCCTAGCTACGTCATTTTTAAGATTTGGAGGGATACAGTCTTTATTTACAGTTTTAGTTATTTATCTCTCTATTTATTTCAGTTTATTTATCTCTCTATTTTTATTACCAAATCTATACCTTTCATTTCTGCGTATTCTCTTTGCCCTGCGACTCTATGCAATTTGGGCAAATCAGAAACATAAAGGAAGGATTTTTCTCATGCGTATGCTCTTTTCCACCACGCCTTAGTGTGATCTCAGAAAATAAGAAGCATTGAGGAAAATATTTAGTTTCTGGAAAATATAACTTTAAGCCGTAAGGCTTGTTTTTCTTGCATGTTCATTTTGGGTTGTGTGTGTTTTTTTTGTTTTATAGGCAAAAATAGCTTTTAAAGTAAGCACGCACCCCAAAGCTTCAGTGAGTAAAAAAAACCTTCTATTTTCCAAAAATTAATAACCTTTTAAACTAGCTCACTTAGTCCAAAGTTACTTTATGAGAATAGAGGTCTTGGGTTCAAGTCTTTCGTTTTGTTGAGTTACATTTTCAAAAAGAACATGTAGTTTATGTTTTAAAGTTACTCTATGTAAAAGTTTTCTCACCCATTATAAAAAGTGAGTCACTTATAATTCTAAAGTCACTTTATCTTTTATTTAAGTTACAATTTAGTGGGTAGCTCATAAAGTACCATTGTAAAAGTGACATTCACTTATTTATAAAAGTGGGTCACATAAAGTACTTTTTTTAAAGTGAGATAATTAGATTAAGTTTGGATGGGGAGGGGGAGGGGTTTAAATATAACATTATCATTCACTTCCGAACATTCACGTACTTCATCAGCATCTTCAACAACTTTTCTTCAAAAAGTCATAACTTCTTCTTCCGAAAGCCATTTTTAGAGCCACTTTTTTTTAATCGACCTAATTTTTTGAGATATTTCCATTGGAACACTTTGTTTCAGAATCTATAGATTAAATTTTTGTTAAAATTAAAATTCCATGCCAAGTTATTCTTGACAGCACCAACTACTTCCAATGGTTGTCTTGCATTGTGGATTTACATAGCAGTAACGGTATTTATAGAATAGCCTCAGGCCAAGAGTCTAAACCTAAAGATGAAGATAAGCAAGCCAAATGGGAAAATAAGCAAGATCAAGCACATGGGTTGATAGGGATGTCTATTTCTCCAAACCTTAGATTCCATATCGCAAAACTTGATACCCCTGATGAAGCAATGAAACATCTCAATAAAGTTTTTGGAATTAAAAATGAAATTAGAGTGCGTCAACTCAAAAATGAGTTGCTTATGTTGGACCCCAATAATTTTTCTTCCATTGAAGATTTTTTGTCCAAGTTCAAGACCCTTAGACTTCTCTTGGAAGGTGTTAAGGTTAAGAAAGAATATGGTAGCCTTATCTATTCCATTCTTACGAAGTTAGGACCAGCCTACTCTATGTTTGTTTCCACCTTCCATTCTACTAGAGAAGCCTTTATTTCTCAAGGACAAGCCTACAAGTCCCCCTCTTTTGATGTCTTTTGTGATTCTTTAATAAGAGAATAAGAAAAACTCTTACATATTGGTCTTCTTAATAATGGAAACTCTTTTAAGAAAGCCTTAGCATCCCAGCAACAACCAAATTCAAACAATCCTAATAAACAGTATGCTAAAAAGAATGGTCCTAAACCAAACAAGGGTCCTAAGAAATTTCAATCTCAAAATGAAAAATCAATTCAACAAAATTATAAGCCAAATAAAAACAAAGGGAAGAAGACTGATAGACATTGCAACTTTTGTAATCGAGATGGCCACTTAGAATCCAAATGCTTTAAGAAGATGGAAGCCTTGGAAGCAGCGATGAAGAAGCATAACACCCATTTGTATCGCTCTTCAACTTCAACTTCATCTTCAGGAATAGCACTTTCTGCATGTGGTTTTCAAGCATCTCGGTCTAGTTATGCACTAAATGTATCTACTTCTTCTCATTCTCATGAGTGGCTCATTGATTATGGAGCTTCTTATCACATGTACAAAAAAAAAAAATCCATGTTTTCTTCTTTAAATGATTGAAACAACAAAAATGTATATGTTGGTGATGATAGATCTCTTAGTGTTGTAGGGACTGGAATTATTCATCTAGACATTGTTCAATTTAATGATGTATTATGTGTTCCTACCTTATCCTGCAACCTTCTATCTGTATATCAGATAATTCATTCAGGTGAAGATAAAATTGTTGAATTCTCACCTCATGATGTTGTAATTAAGGACCTAAGAGATCCTAGATAGATTTTAGCTATTGGAATTGTTGATGATTCTACAAGGTTGTATAAGTTTAACAACTTTGGGTCATCAACTCTTCCCTCAGTATTTGTTGTTCATAATGATGAAGTGAGAAAACTTTGGCATGATCGATTTGGTCACTTAAACTATTGATCCCTTCAAAATCTATGTAAAGAAAATATGGTGACAAGTCTTACTATGGTATCTTGCAGAGATGGTGCTTGTTCTGAATGTGCACTCAGAAAACATCATCGGGATAGTTTTGAAAAACATGCCTCTTGGCACGCCTCAGCCCCTTTATAGCTTGTTCATAGTGATTTATGTGGTCCACTTCTAGTTGTTTCATTCTTTGGCTACAAGTATTTCTTAACTTTCATTGATGATTTCTCCATACGCACATGGGTATACTTTTTAAAACTCAAGAGTGAAGTCTTTAACATGTTCTTGGCCTTTAAGGCCGTTGTTGAGAAACAATTTGGACATCAAATTCTTAAGCTAAGATCTGATAATGGCAGAGAATATGTTAACAACAAATTCATCAACTTTTGCACTGAGCATGGAATTCAATTGCAACATATTGTTTCATATACTCCATAGAAAAATGATGTAGTTGAAAGGAAGAATCACACCTTAAAGGAAATGGCTAATTGTATGCTTCAATCTAAAGGACCTAGTCTTATTTTTTGGGGAAAAGCAATAAACTGTGAAAATTACATAGTAAATCTCACTCCTACTAAGGTTTTAAAGAATATAACTCTAGAAGAAGCATGGAGATCAATTAAACCATATGTAAGTCACTTTCGTTTTTTTAGAAGTGAAGCATGGGCCTATACTCCAAATGAGAAACATGACGCCTTAGAACCTAATAGTTAAAAATGTATTTTTGTTGGATATTCTGAAGATGTCAAAGGATATAGACTTCTTCCACCTAAATCCAAAAATGTTATCATTAGAAGAGATGTAAAGTTTTCTGAAAATATATCAGCCTATGAGCCTAGTTAGGCGAATGTGCCACCTCTCTCTATCCCTTCTATTCTGAAAATATTTCTTCTTGAGATGATGACAGCAAGGATTTCAATCCTCCCCCACCTTCTCAGGATCCTCCTTCATCTCCTCAGCTTGCAAAATGGGTTTGTGCTACTCGGGATGCAGCAAGTGCTCTTTCAGGAGATCCTACATATCAATGTCGCACACGTTATCAGTTTGATAGAGCCTCTTCTTTACTCGCTCAAACTTCAGCGAATTATGATCCTGACACCTTTGCAGAACCTTCAGGCCATCTAGATTGGGATGCAGCTATGAATGAAGAATATCATTCACTATTGGAAAATGATACATGGGACCTTGTTCCTCTTCCAAAGGGACAAAAATTTGTTAGATGCAAATGGGTTTACAAAACCAAGTTTGGACCATATGGAAAAGTTGATAAACATAAATCCGTCTTGTTGCTAAGGGTTTTTCACAGATTTAAGGCATTGACTATACTGAAACCTTATCCCCTGTTGCCAAAATGAACTCTATTTGCCTTATTCTTTCCCTTTTTGCCTCTTTCAAATGGGAATTCCATTAGATGGATGTTAAATATGCCTTCTTGCATGGGGACTTGCATTAAGAAATCTATATGGAACAAACTCCTGGCTTTATACAAACAGACTTTAGCCTTGTATGTCGACTTAAGAAATCCCTTTATGGTCTCAAGCAAGCCCCTCAGGCTTGGTATTCCAAAATGGATAGCTTTCTTTTAGATATTGGCTTTTCTAGGTGTCATTCTGACAGTATTGTCTACACCAAGAAAGTGGGTAAGTCTCTTATCATTCTTGTTCTTTATGTTAATCATCTTATTACTTGTAGTGATCACAACCTTATAAACCATGTGAAGTCCAACCTTAAAAATAAGTTTTAAATGATGGACTTAGGACACTTGCATTATTTTCTTGGTCTTCAAGTCTTGCAATCCAAAGAAGGTATTTCCCTTTCCCAATCCAAATATGCATGTGATCTTCTACACCACTTTCACATGGAAGACTGTAAGCCAACCCCTTATCCCTTTTAGTCTAGAGCTAAAATTTCAGTCACTTGTACTTCCCCTAAAGTTGATGCTACCTTATACTATCAACTTGTAGGAAAACTTTTGTGTCTGACCCATACCCTTCTTGACCTTTCCTTTGTTGTTGGCCTTATTGTTCGGTTTATGAAAAACCCACATGAAATTCATTGGAAATAAGCTAAAAGAATAATTCATTATGTTTGAGGTACATTTTAGTTTGGGATTCGTTATTGTGCAGAAGCATCTCCTCTATTGGGTGGTTTCACTTATTCCGATTGGGCTGGTGACCCTAATGATTGGAAGTGTATTGCAGGTTATGTCTTCACTCTTGGTTCTAGACCTATTACATGGGCTTGCAATAAACAAAGTGGCATTTATCTTTCTTCAGCAGCAGCAGAGTATCGTGGTACCATAGAAGTTATTAAGGAATCCCTGTGGCTTCTTCAGATCCTGTCAGATTTTGGCTTTTAGTAGCAGCAACTGACTACAATTTGGTGTGATAATCAAAGTTCCATTAAACTATGCAAAGATCTAGTCCAACATCAATGAAGCAAACACATTGAACTACACATGAACTTCATTAGAAAGCTCATTCATGACCATGTCCTTGAAGTGCAATATTTTTCAACTGATGATCAAGTTGCGGACATCTTTACAAAGGCTTCACAGAGGTGAATTTTACTAAACTTTTATTTACGGTTGGAGTTCAGGAAGTTGTCACTAAGGGGGGATAGGCTCTATTTCCTCCTTCCTTCTCCTATTGTTTCATCTTTTTACATCCTTCAATCCTATTCCAAGTTGTTCTTAAGGGGGGATGTTAGTATATTCCGACACATAAGAAATAGTTAAGTATAACTTAGTCTAGTGTGGAGTTAAGTAAAGTGTGTTTCTTTACTTTGTACTTTTGTAACTTACAATTTTACGATCATGATATGTTCTAGACATGAATTGATCCGATGATTCATTTTCTCCTCGGTATTACTGACACTTGATCCATGGCTTAACACCTGATTGGTCCATGATATCTATTTAAAGAGCATGGAGGGTCATTTGTAAGGTGATTGTTCATGAGATAATATTATGTAAATTTTCATTCTTTTACATTAATGAATTGCTTTAAGTGGTCATGGTTTCTCAGGCCGTGGAATGTTTCCCTCTTTGATGGTTTTAACCACGTCAAGAATACTAGTGTACTGATCTGTGATCTGTTTGTGAGCGGTGTCCCTCAGTGTTCTATCTAAGGAACTTACCTTGTAAATTCCTACAGAATCCTGTAATTTCTTTTCCATCGTTCTATTCTTGGCCATGAGATACTTTTTGTTTGACTTGGTAGCACCTAAAAAGGTCAAGTTGGTTACAGAAATGGCTTATGGATTCCTCCTAGTATCCATCACAATCACCCTTTCTCTAATGAATACAAGATATGTAATATCGTCCGGAAAGTGTTTCTTTCTTGCTTGTAAAATTTTCTTCTGAATCTCATCGTAAGTAAGATTGTACGTATCCATGACTAGACCATCATCAAGAGGAACAATTTCCTCTTCTTTGCTTGGAGCTTGCTCTATTGTCTAAGGAGGGGGAGACTGAGTATTGATCTTCTATGTGGAAGGAATGAGATCAACATCTTGGTTTATTTAATCTAGTTCCACCTCCATGTCTTTAATTACAATCAGTTCTTCAATTTCTTGAGCAAGTTCCTTCTCCTACAATTGTTTTCTCTCTTCTTCTCATAGCTGGTTATGTTCCTCTTCTTATGATTTCTCCTATGTTGCTTCTTCCTCTTATGTTCTCCTCCTTTCTTATTCTACTCTCTTTTCTCTTGTTCTTCCCTCTGATTTAGTTCTTCTTCCTGATTTTTTTGTTTCCTCTTCTTTTCTGCTGCTATTTCCACTTTCAAAATGATCGGATCTATTTTCATTTTGCGGCTCTTTTCTCCCCCCGGATTATGCACAACTTTTCTCTTGCCCTTTTCACGCATTGGGTTGCGCCTCACTGATGTTTCTACTTTTGGAGTTGCTTCCAGTAGAGGAGTAACCTGTGATGTTCCTGTGAAGCTGACTGATTGGCAGGGCTTAGATGCATTGAAACAATTCTTCATCCTTTCCTCCTTGGGCCTGTTAAATGTCTCGCTCGTCCATTGGAAATGAATCTTTCCACAGTGTTCTTTTTAAACATTCCTAGGTTCATACGGAGTGTAATCCATTCGAACGAATGAAAATTTCTCTGTCTCTTTTCCTTCAGTGTCAGCAACCTTCAAATTCATGATTTCGTACAATCCAATTTTCAAAGGAAGAGCAGGTTAAGGTTCTTTCTTCTTCCCCTGCAAAATTGTTGATAACTTTTTGGAAATATGATAAGAAACTTCTTGCATGACCATATCGTCGATGGCATACCTTAGTAAAATATGTGGAGACTTATTACCGTCAAACACTCTGAGGAAAGTTCCATCTGGTGAGGCAAACCAATCTATTAATTCTGACACTGCTCCCATTTCCCCACATAACATGTAAGGTGGATCTTCCTCAAATATTATCTTGTATAATGGAATGAGGAATTGATCAATCATCTTTTCCATTACTCCTTTATAGTTTCACTCAAAAAGAAGCTTGCAGTAAATGTACACAGCAGGTTCCTTTGGTGACCAAGTCCAACTCATGCTAGGAAAGGAGTTTTGGGCACAGATTACATCTAGCAAATAATAAGACATGAAAAATATAGCTTGATTACCCTTGGGAGGGTTTTTAGTATTATACACATCGGTCCTCAGCTATTGAGCCAACAAGTCCAACCATTTAAATGGTTTTCCTTCATTCACAACCTCATTTAGCAAGAATGCCAAGCCTTCTGGAATGGTCTCACTACTTCTTTGACCATAGATCTAAAAACATAGGACTATCAAGTACCAATAAGCCTTCCTGAGAGATTTGGTCTTGTAAGTGTTGTTGCATGTCTGACGGAATTTGGAAGGCTCTTTCACCCAACCTTTGATGACATCCTTTGTGCTCAAGTAGTTAGTGACTGCATAAAAGTGGGAACCCATGTATGATTCTAGCAATGGTAAATGATACATAAGTTGATAGTTGTGTTCCATAAAAGAAGCAAGCCTTTTTCCATTGGAACTACTGAGAGTCATGGCCTTGGTATCCGTATGTGAAATAATCTAGATCACAATGTGTCCACATGGAAAAACCAGATAACTACATGCAACCTTGTGTAATCCTAATGCTTGTACATTGATGTAGACCTATAGGTCTTCAAGATATGCTTTTAAATTGCTCGTTGAGAATACCTCATTCACCTTATACCATGCGATGTCTGAATTTTTCTCTATAAATAGTTGACTAATTAAGAAAACTGGCAATTTCACTGGAGTACTCTCAACTTCCTCCCCGGTGTTGTTTTATGTAGTGTCCTTTGAGACAGATCTCTAGGGATCCATAGTAACAATAACTGATAAAGATAAGTGATAAAAAAAATTGCAGTACTTGTAGGAGAAAATGCACTCATGAAAAATATAAGTTAACTCAAGCAAAACAACTCACAAAGAAATATTGAGGTAGCAAGCACAAGTCTGAGAGAAAGAACTGTGCAATTCCTGGACTAAAGGGAGAGATTGAGCTTAATAACTACACATTACATAGTCTCAGTATGCAAAAGGAGAAGCTTGATGCTTGAGACTGTACAATGCATAGTCTCGGCCTAGGCAAAATGAGGTAGAGACTGTGCATTTCACAGTCTCAATGGCCAAGGGTGAGGCTTGATCCTTGGGACTACATAATCTGTAATTGGGAAAGAAAGGGACTATGCATTGTGTAGTCTCAGAGGTGAAGCACGAGGTTTGAGCCTTAGAGTTGTGAAATGTGCAATTGGAGATGGAAACCACTGGCCAAGATTGAGAAGATCTGCATAGGAAGGAGATGGGAAAGTAATAGATTTGAGTGATAGTGCAAGTAAGGGTGTATATGTGACTAAGAGAAGGCTATATCAGTGGAAATCAAGTGCAGGAAATCAACATGCAAAAGGAAAAACAAACATGCATAGGGAGGCACCGAAACGGCGACCACTAATGAGTAAAAAAAAATAAGTTGATGCGACACTTATAAAAAGTGAATGGCGAACTGATCCAACACTTGTACAAGCTAATATAATTCAAAGTTCTAGCTATTATGAAAATAAACAAGAAAAACAACACTCACATAAGTGAAATGATGAAAAGAAACAAAAAAAGCGACAAAAGATGATAAAAGCAAAACTCACCCAGAAAAGTGTCGCAAACTTCACCAAATCCTCCTTGATCTCCTTGGGAAGGATAGATATCTAAGATCAAATGTGAAAATTAGCTATAGGGGCATATATTATATATATCTAGGCTAGTTTAGGGTTTATGATGCCCATGCCTAAAATCAAGGAAAAGCAACACTTGGCGGAAAGTTAAAAATAGAAACTCATGCCACTCTTCAGGAAACTAATTATCCACTCCCTATTTGCGAGGGGATTTTTTTATTCAATAAATTGGCCATTCACATTTATAAGAAGGATTGCACAATTCCCAACCACAAGGGACTGGGCAATTCCTTGGCTTGGTGAACTACGCAGTTTTTGAGGGTAGCGAAAGTGTTTGCACAATTTTTGAGCTCAAGGTTGGCTTGCCTCTTAGGATTGCATAGTTTCTAAGATCAAGGCTAGTCTGCTTCTCGGGACTACACATTTCATGTCCTCAAGGCTAGCCCTCTTTCCAAGATTGCGTAGTTTCTGAAAGGAAACTTGGCAATGTTGCAAGGTCAAATCAAGATATGGCTTGTGTTTGAAAAGGTTCAAATTGGATCACAACAAGCCATGATAAGTCTTTATTCATAGCATGAACACTTGACAATAGTGAATGATGATCTCCTATGGATAGAAGGGAGGCTCTGAAATCTAAGCATGGGAAAATTTTGGAGGGTGGTCATAACAACTACAGCACTTGGCAACACACTAGTAGAACTCTAGCTCTTTGTATGGGTCTTACTTCATGTAAACCATGTATAACTCTTCCGGAAGTATTGTTCTTTTCATTGATCACTATATCTTATTTCATTGAATTAAGTTAAGTATATAGTCCCTACCATTCCCTTCATCAGAAGCACACTAAAAAATACAAGTTAAACTTAGATGTTTCTGGGGATGGGGAATCTATAGATACACAAGTGAAAAGGATTGTTAAAGCCTTGGTTTTCATCTCTAGTGTTTCTCTGCTACCAGCAAGCTTGGAGAGTACCCCTACAAATTCACTTCAAGAACAAAAACATTGCTTTGCTTCCAACGATCCTAGATAGTACCCCAACGGAGTTGCTTGTCCCTACCCAGAAAGCCTTTCTCTTATTTTTCCTTTATTTATTTCTTGCATTTCTTTATATAATTTTGTATCAACACTTATTTATTTCATGAGGTGGAAGATGGATCCTCACTTATTGAGAGAAGATAAGGTTCTCCCGTCAAAGAAGAATATTTATACACCTCTGAAATACAGTTCACTTGTTAAAGTTTCCTCCCATTCTTAATATACTTGACTTAGTTTACAAGGAAAAATTGACCAATCATTAAAATCTATTAGAGTAGGTGGCACTAGTTATAGATTTAAGCAACGTGATTTCACTAAGTCTTTCTACAAGAAAGAATGTATTTTCCATTAGGGTATCATCGACTAAAAGGTGCAAGACCCACACAAAGAGAGGGAATAAATAGATAACTAAGAATTGATAGTAGAAAAATATCCTCTTGAACTCCACCATGCTTTCTTTGAAACCAAACATAGTCCCATGATGAAGCTATATGTAATGTAAATGAAAGAAAAGGGGAGGGTGGAAAACAAAACAAAGAAACAAGAAAACTAGCCCTACTCCAAAACTAGTAACCAAAAGTAGGCCAAGCTTACATAAAATGAAATTTCCAATGTAACCGTTGAAGCATAGACTGACCTACATATGTGAGGTAATCAATAGCAAGAGAAATTTCAGGAATAACATCCAACCAAAAACATAAAATTCAAAATGTTGCAACATCCGAAGATTGAAAACAAAAGCATAAAACTACAACAAGAAAGCATATGTGAAAGATCCTGCAAATGCATTATGGTGTTAGTACACATTGCAACAAGGTGGCATGCTAAAGGATTCTTCCGAACTTCCAAACTTGGAAAACATAAAGAAAGTGGAAAACTTGTTTTTCACTAACAAGCTTTCCAGGTATGATTCCTCCGATGATTGAGCGATAGGATCATGAAACATATATGAAGGATGTGAAGATTGTGAAATATATTGATTTTCAATCTGCGTGATCGAGTGATGAGGATCCTTGAGAGATAAAGTACTATCATGATCATGCTTGGGACTAGCATCAATACTGTGAGAACCTAACATAACCATCGGTGCGAATTGAAGTGCCTCAACATCTTGTGATAGTTCCAAGACATCAGAAGGTAGATCATCGAAAATTGGTAGCTTAGAAAAATCAACTTATTATAGCAGCTACAACCACCCTCCAAAAGTTTTCCTTAGCCTATTTTGTAGCCTCCCTACCAACCTTTCACAGCACTTTGTCTTGCTTCGTCAAGTACTCAAGCTTCAGTGTTTTCCTCGCACAAAGGTAGCCTGTCGATCACAGTCGATCCATTCCCCTCATAGGTTGCTCACCCAAACTTGGTCCAGTTACAAGCTGAGGAACTTCCCTTGAAAATTGAACATTTTTGGAGGGTAGCCAGCCTTCCCTCTAGAAATTGTGCAATCCTCTCTGGTAGCCTGCTGAACTCTAGGATTGCACAATCCTACCAGCCAACACTCCCAGCAAGATTTGCACTAATTTCCCCAGCAGGGCTGCTTAGCCCAGGATTTTCATAAATTTGGGCAGCAGTCAGCTACTCTACCTAGAAATTACGCAATCCTCCTGGGCAGTCAGCCCATCTCCCAGCCAGGAATGCACATTTTTCCCAAGCAGTTGAGCAACTGCATGCATGAATAGTCTGGTTGACCAGTTCCACCCGGGAGTTAGGAAAATTGATTTGTATGCATGCATGACTTGCACTTCCCAAAATAGAAAGAGACAACATGCAAAAGGAATCCCATGATTCAGTAAGCTATTTTTAGCAGTCGTGGGTTACATGCAAAGTTGTTTTAGAAGTTTCCCTCCAAGTGTTGCTTTTTCCTAGATTTGTGGCATGCATGTCATGAGACCAAACTTTTCTATTCGACGCATCAGATCTCATTCATTCACATCAATCTTGGAGCTCTAACATCCCACAACACATCCAGGACTCTTTGACACATCCAGCTCAGCTATTCATGAGTAAGTGGCCTCAACTTGTCTTTTTCAGCATTTTTGTCACTTTTTGTGTATTCTCTTGTGTGAGTGTTGTTTACTTGATTTCTTTGAGTGCTTGTTGTCGTTTACATGTATACTAGCTTTTTCTAGCTCTGTTTCAGTTTTCGTTGCTATCTCACTATTGTTGCATGCATGAAATTGTTTTGCACAAACATTCACCCAACCGACGAACTACCTCACCCACATGCATGTTGATCTATTTGTTGACTCTTTCATTCATGTTTTGCATGCATTGTCAATCACTTCTACTATCACTTAGTGTCACCATGCATTTACTACCTTAGTTGCTTTCAGTTTCCCATCGGCGAATCGGGCCAACCTTGGTCCAGGCTCTTCCTTCACCAAGGTTACATTGCACAATCTAGGGAAGGAAGGCTCACCTTCCTCCACAGAAATGTGCATTCCTTCCTAGCACTAGCCTCCAGGATTGTTTTGTGCATTTCTGGAGGATAGTCGCTGCTTGGCCCAAGAAATTGTGCAAATTTGTCCCTGGGTCAGCAGTCATTCCCAGCTGGAATTGCACATTGTGCAATCCCAACCCCCAGCTTCCTGACTAGATTGCGCATTTCGTAGATCCAACAGCTAGTCCTACCTCCCAAATAGCCTAGACTACCTTTTTTGTAGTTCTGGAAACCAGTCACCCAACCTCCCAGTAAAATTTGTGCAATCTCGCTCATCAGTTACCCAGGTATGTGTTGTGTCCTTCCCTAGATTTGCTTTGTTTCCACTGACATATTTCTTGCCATGAATGCCACTTGTTTCCAGATCTTTCAGATGTTCATATTTATTAATGGATTCTAATAAAACAAGATCACAGGACACTGATGGATTTGCAGCTGGAGCAGTAGTTGAGCAGGTGTCCTCTAGTCTACCGATCTATGAAGATACAAAGTTGTATCTAGACAAGGACATCAAAATGAAGTGGCAAGGGGTTAATGAAACATTCATATGCACTTTTGGGGAATACCTCGAAGACAGTCAAGTGTACGTGAAAATTCACAAGTCCGGCTTGTACCAGATTGCATGTCGATACCCCACGTTCCCATGCGCAGACATGATTCACTGGATCATCTCTCACACTGACCCCGACACAATGACCTTGAGAAGTGTCTGTGGGACGAAGCTTGCAACCTTCTAAGCATGAGATTATGGTGAGATTTATTAGATGTCGGAGCCCGCAACTATCATGAGTCCTCCATTCATCTTGCCCAACAGCAAAGGTAACTTCAAAGACATTTTGAAAGAATGGGTAAAGGATCCAGCTCGTTTCAGGATGACACCCAACCAGATCTACAAGACAAATACATTGAGGAAGACGTACCAATACTTGGTCATATTCGCATGTCGATTGAGTGGCCAAGTAAGCACTAAAACCTTTCCTCGAAGTTGGGTGATCGCATTGGAACAACTGGCTAGAGAAGGAAGACCATGCAACTGGTCTGACATACTGGCTCACCAGCTGAAGGAACAAGTCACGAAGGCTCGATAGTCACCCGAGGGTATGCATGCAGAGATTTACATGTCCACCTACATCCTAGATGCAGTTTGTGCCTGACATGAGTTCTTGGGCTTTGAGTGGGCATGGTCATCGGCAGAGACTGTTGTGAACACATATTTCATGTTGTTTTCTGAATGCAGCTTCAGGGGAGTAATCATTCGGTTGTCCGACCATTTTTTCACCCCAGTGTATAGGTTGATATTCGAACAGGATCCACCCTGCATGTCAAAGGAAGAAATAGTGGCGTTGTTAGGCATTTCAGATTTGTATGCCTCACCATCTGGCACTTTGATCCGAATGTTCAGTGCGGAGAAGCCTCTACGTGTTCTGCCAAAGTTTTCCTTGGACGTACTTGTCATGCAGGAGGTAGCCTATCACATCTCAGTGAGATTGATAGCTAGATTGTAGTGGAAGAAGAAGGCACCTTGGCCCAATCTTCTATTGTGGATTGGGTTATATGAGATCCAAAGTATCAAGCAAGTAGATGTCGAAGTAGAATAGATGAAGAAGTACCCATTCGACCTCCAAAGCTTCAACCCGTATGACCCACATTGCATTGTGAAGGATCACTACATGAGAGTTCAGTTCAACTAGATCCATGGGGAATTTCATTGGGCCGAGGAAGACTCATGGAGGTATTGCTACAATTCTTCTGGACCCAATGAATAGGTCGTCTTCACCATAGAGTGGTTAGCAAAGTAGCATGAAGCATCATCATGGAGAGCACTAGCAATAGCAGTCATACCAGTAGTAGAGGTAGAAGAGCCAAGCATACCTATGCGTGACAAAGGAAAGAGGAAGATTTTCGACCGCATGGAGGAGGAGCAAAGCTGCAAGTTTTGAGCAAATCCACTTAGAACAAACAGTTATGGCTATTCAGTAAAAGAGGTAGTAGTGTGACAAGTGAATCACGTGAAGGCAGATGGATAAGAAGAGAATGGAAGAAGCATAGAAGGAGTTGCATGAGATGAGGGAGCAACTCTGGAAAGAACGAGAGCTACGCCAACAGGAGAAGGAAGCGCAGTAGCAACAGATACAGCAGGGGGCACATCACGTGCACACAGAAAAAGCAATGCTCGTACAAGTAGTTGATTCATCTGAACGGTTGGCATCAGGCAAATAGGGTGAACCATTGCAGGGGCAAGACTTTGCTCATGAGATAGAACAGGCACTTGAACAGCTGGATGTAGACATGGAGTAGCAGGAGCTGGAACCGAACACTGACCTCATGCCTCACCATAAAGAGGTCGACTCACCCACTCCAATGCATCCAGATGATGAGAAAGTCTCAAATGACCAAGGAGGAATCGAGATCCTCGGTGGTCAGCCAGAACCAAAGATGCACAACATCTCCTTT
Organism: Pinus tabuliformis; assembly: GCA_031772625.1. NCBI lineage: Eukaryota > Viridiplantae > Streptophyta > Pinopsida > Pinales > Pinaceae > Pinus > Pinus tabuliformis. Next base: position 777,496,298 of record CM062811.1, read on the forward strand.
GACGAATCTCATCATAGAGTTGTGCATTCTCATAGAGTACCAACCCCAGAGGACCAAACATTTCCTACACAAGTTGAAGAATAAGTGATCTTGACTGATGTGCACAAGCATCCAGCTGCTTTGGTCAATGCAACTAGAGTATATGTCAAAGCCACTAGCTCAAGTGTTCATTTCCTCATAGCTGAGAATGAGCGAATGGCGAAGGAACTACAAGTGGCCAAGCAAGGAGGAGATTTGGTGACAATATCCACCAGAGTTGAATTGAAGAAGGAAATACTAGATGAAGTATTGTCCCTTGATATAGTTATGTGAGCATTGTACTCCAAGTTTGGGACCATGCACCAAGCAGTCATCCGTATCCACGGATGGCAGAAGTGATGTGCAAGAAGAGCACACATCTTGAAGAACATACATGTTGTTGTTAATAACTTGCAAGCATGGAAAATGAAGTACAAGTGAGCCCCACTTCACTTGCCAAAGATGATGAGGGCCAATGCGGTCGAGCTGCAAACACGTATCCGGAGTCAGATCCAGAACTATGAAGACCTATCGCAACTCATCACTAGCATACAGGCTTCCCATGCATGAGTATTCAAGAGCATGGATGTTATAGTGCACACTCATGTGATCCCATCACTTGGGACTCTCACCCAGGCGAAGACAAAGAAGTAGGTCCAACAGGAGCTTGACTCATACTTCGACGAGTTGATGCGCACTGCCACCAGCCCAGACTTGCCTATCAGTGCATACATCATGCGCAAGTTCATTACTAATCCAGCCACATTGAGTACAATGATGCACATGCTCTCAAATGAGATGGAAATAGGAGCCCGAGTAGTGTACCCGGATGCTATGGAGGCAAGGTTCAGGTTTCAAACAGATGTCATGGCAGAACACACAGACACTATCAAGGACTACCAATCTTGGCATCAATATGTCATTGTTGATTAGCATGAGGATGTCGAGCAGTTGGACTTCTATAGTTTTCTAAGTTAGAATGATGTCTAGTTTGGCTTGTTCAAGCCATTGTTCACATGGGTACATGTGCATTGTAATGTTGAGTCATGTCAAGTGTAAGTCAAGTCTCAATAGTGGATGTAACAGTAATAGAGTAGGTGAAGAGTCATGAGGGTAGTTGAATGGTCACAAAGTGGAATGTCAAGGGTCACCCCACCCTTTGCTATAAATAGTCCCCTCATAACTCATTATATAGGCTTTTGGTCAGCCAAGCTTCTACTAAGACTATCTTGAAGAAAGTTTGGATAGTATTGTAACGCACCTTGGCTTCTCCAGTACATGGAGCTAGTACATCTCTTTGGAGGAGCAGGTGAAGGAGGCATCGAGATCCTTGGTGGTCAGCTGGAAGCGGAGATGCACAACATCTCCTTTGATGAATCTCATCACAGAGTTATGCATTCTCACAAAGTACCAACCCCAGAGGACCAAACATCTCCTACACAAGTTGAAGAACAAGTGATCTTGACTGATGTGCACAAGCATCCAGCTGCTTTGGTCAATGCAACTAGAGTATACGTCGAAGCCACTAGCTCAAGTGTTCATTTCCTCATAGCTGAGAATGAGTGAATGCCGAAGGAACTACAAGTGGCCAAGAAAGGAGGAGATTTGGTGACAATATTCACCCGAGTTGAATTGAAGAAGGAAATACTAGATGAAGTATTGTCCCTTGATATAGTTATGCAAGCATTGTACTCCAAGTTTGGGACCGTGCACCAAGCAGTCATCCATATCCACGGATGGCAAAAGTGATGTGCGAGAAGAGCACACATCTTGAAGAATATACATGTTTTTGTTAATAACTTTCAAGCATGGACAATGAAGTGCAAGGGAGCCCCACTTCACTTGCTAAAGATGATGAGGGCCAATGCGGTCGAGCTGTAAACACTTATCCGGAGTCAGATCCAAAACTATGAAGACCTATCACAACTTGTCACTAGCATACAGGCTCCCCATGCATGAGTATTCAAGAGCATGGATGTTATAGTGCACACTCATGTGATCCCATCACTTGGGACTCTCACCCAGGCGAAGACGAAGAAGTAGGTCCAACAGGAGCTTGGCTTGTACTTCGATGAGTTGATGCACACTACCACCAGCCTAGACTTGCCTATCAGTGGATACATCATGCGCAAGTACGTTACTGATCTAGCCACATTGAATACAATGATGCACATGCTCTCAAATGAGATGGATAGAGGAGCCCGAGTAGTGTACCCGGATGTTATGGAGGCAAGGTTCAGGCTTCAGACAGATGTCACAGCAGAACACACAGACACTATCAAGGACTACCAATCTTGGCATCAATATGTCTATTGATTCGCATGAAGATGTCGAGCAGTTTGACTTCTATAGTTTTCTAAGTTAGAATGATGTCTAGTTTGGCTTGTCCAAGCCATTGTTCACATGGGTACATGTGCATTGTAATGTTGAGTCAAGTTAAGTGTAAGTCAAGTCTCAATAGTGGATGTAACAGTCATAGAGTAGGTGAAGAGTCATGAGGGTAGTTGAATGGTCACAAAGTGGAATGTCAAGGGTCACCCCACCCTTTGTTATAAATAGTCCCTCATAACTCATTGTATAGGCTTTTGGTCAACCAAGCTTCTACTATGACTATCTTGAAGAAAGTTTGGATAGTATTGTAAAGCGCCTTGGCTTCTCCAGTACATGGATCTAGTACATCTCTTTGGAGGAGTAGGTGGATGTGGCTGTAACGTTTTACTAATGGGTATAGCAGGTTTACATGGATGTATTATATGATTGGAACTTACACTTTTATATAATAAGAGCCAACACATTTTCATGCATATGTTGTTATTGTAGTTGGACTGTTCCGATTGCCTTAATGATATATGTTGTTTAACTTACATATTTGTGTATGAATTGATTTGTATGCAATTATATGAATCTTGTTATAACTGTGTTGTATATGCTATTAATGTTGTCTCTTCCATGTCGACTACTCTACCAGACACCAGACAAACCTTTCACATGAACCTTGTTGTAACAACCGTTGCACTCGTTTGGACTGATCCATGAATGATGTATGTGTTATATTACCTTGTATGTTGTGACTACCGCATCCAAGTGGACTACTCCATCGGAAGTTGTGTATGTTGTTTTGTGTTGTGTGTTCCTAGCCGAGTTGGGACTAATACCTTTCATCCTGGAACTCATCTTCACCCTCATCTTCCTCCTATGTGTTAGAACCTCTCATACACCTTCCTAGACTCACTGCAACAATCAAACCCTTGCTACTGACAAAGTTATCTTACTTGCCTATGTGCGACATCGCGGTCAAGGCATTACCTTGCCACCCACTATTGGGACTCCTACACCAAATGGTCTGAGGTCTAATTGGGACTTCTTACCGGGTATATCCCCTTGACATGTTGGCGGGTCCAACACCATCAACACAACCATAGAAAATATAGATTCGTTATTAGATGAGTTGATTAACAGATCATGACAACCATGATTAGCAATTCCAATATCAAAAACAAAGGCATCCTCTTGATATGATGAATCATAGAGAGGGGAAAATTGAAAAAAATAAATCTCACTCTCTATTTGGTCACAATGATTAGATGATGGATGAGAGAGATTAGAAAGGGGAGATTTTTCCTCTCCCCGTTCAAATGTATAACTGACATTCTGCGAGCCCTGAGTCTGATCAGAATTAACATCGTCAAAAACTGTTTCTTCGAAATATTCAGCAAACATGATAGAATCATGGAAGATGTCAGGATAATGAGGGACAAGAAATAAAGGGGAAACATTGAACTTCATCGCAGATTCTTGTTCAAAAAATGAGTCCAACACATAGTTATTATGAATGATATCGTAAGTTTATGGGTTAACACTAACTCCATCCTGAATTTGATCCTCATGAACATCAGAAGAAATGATTGAAATAGGTGGATATAATAACTTTCCATTAGGAGGACCAAAGGAACCAACAGATAGAAGGCGAGGAGAAAGAACATCACTAGAAAAATCAGATCCACAACCCAAACTTACATTTGAATTTTGAATATGTGGGGTGGCAGAAAAAGATGGTAGATCAACGGATGGAATCTCAAGTTCTCCAACCTCAACTTGCGTAAATGGAGTTGTTTGATGAGAATAAGATGAAGAGTCACTTGGAACAGAAAATTCTATCATCGCTTATTTAGGAGCACCATAACCAGTGGTTGGAAACTAGATCACTACTAAGAGGGGGTGAATCAGTAGTAAAGGCACATTTAAAATTTTATGCAATTACTTATTATTTTAAACCATGCAAAATTTGAGACGCAAAACTATAGATTAGAGAATCGTAAATACACATGCAACCATAAAAACAATCAACACAATGGACAAAAGTATGTATGGTGGGAAACCCTTCACCGGGAAAAAAACAACCATGTTTTTGTTGTGTTGCTCAAATATTATATTAGGTAAGAAAATTCTTTACATATATATATATATATATATATATATATATATATATATATATATATATATATATATATATATATATATATATATATATATATATATATATATATATATATATATATATATATATATATATATATATGTATGTATGTATGTATGTATGGCTACTATCAAATGGAGACTGATTCTCATGAAGATATACATACTACCATCCAATGAAGGCCATTATGGTCAATGATCCTCACCTAGTTACTCCTGAACTATCAATCAAAACTACAGACTTCGATCTGCTGGAAGCCACCATGACCAACAAGCCTCACCCAGCTTCTGTCAAACTATCCAACCACCATTGGATTGAGAAAACTGCTCACCAATATTGATTTTGCATGATTCACCCAACTCCTCTTCTCTACGTGGTTCTCATTTCAAAATATTTCAGAATGGAACAAAGAACTTCTCAACATGAGCACTACAACGACATAGCATCAAAGCACAAATAAAAATCCAAAACTCCAAACTCCAAATACTCCACAAGAAGAAATACATTCACTAATCACTACTCTAAACCACACTTCATCTTCTCACTCACAAGTCAAATATGATGGCTTAAGCATACTTTAGCATACTGCTACAACTCCTACAAACTGCTTCAGAATTACTGCAATACAATCCTCACACAAATTGCTTCTGCACACGCACACTCACCCAACACATCACTCATCTAACCAAACTATCTTTAAGCTTCCTCCAATATATGGATGAACTCAAGTGCTTAACGCAATAATTACAAATAACTATTGGGCTTCACAACTCTGTTCATATGCTTGATTTGATCTGGATTCGGCTCATTAACTCAATCAACCACTAACTCCATTATCCTTTTTGATATCTTCAACTTTAATTTACTTCAGGAGGTCCCACAAATTTCTTCAATCATAAACCAAAAAGTTCCTATCAAGAATGTCACCACAACATAAAAAATAGTTAAAATGCACAAGGAATGTGGAGAAAAACTCATGAAATGGCTCGGTCGCACGCACAGGCCTACCTGAAATTGATTGGACATTTCTTTCACTCACATGGGCCTGCCTCCAAGTGACTGGAGCTTTCCAGTTGCACTGATGACCCATCCTCCATGTAACTGTGGAAAAATACTAGTAAAAACATCAGTCCTTCAGCCCAGAACCTTTGCCACATGTTGGACCATCTTCTTCAGCATATGAGCATTCCTCCAAGCCTCTATGACAAGTATGAAAGTGATGACATAGGCAAAGAACAATTCAATTACATGCAAGACCTACTCTGCCAATATCAACACCAAGACTAACACCTCTAGCTCCTCAAGCGGCAACCTCAACATCTCTAAACACCTCTTGTACCTGTAGAATCATCTCCAACTCCTATAGTAACAGCATCATTTCATCCAACTTCCTCCATCACTGATAGAGGCACCTCCAACACAAGCAGCCACAACTCAACACATGTAGCATATCCAATGTCTCCAAGACATGTAGAGACATATGTAGCACCTAGAGCGGCACTATAACCATCTAGAGTAGCAGCATCTCCAATCAACGCAACATGTCAACCTCAAACCAATCGTCACATCACCTCCATAAGGTCTATCCATAAGTATGTTGACATCAATGCCAACTAAAAATCCATCAAGCCAATCATCCATCACACATACACATGAAAAGCAGCACCATAAACATGACCCTATTGACATCAATTCCAACACTATAAGGGAAATGCTAGTATATGTTGGGACACTTTCGAAAGATTCATATTCTATTGGATTCATAAAAATATGAACAAGAAATTAAAACTTCTCTTTCATAAAATTCCAATCAATATCATCTTCAGAAAATTCATAACAAAAATGGATAAAGTGATTGTGAAAATCTTCAAGAGATTCATCAGGTGCTTTTCTAAGATGCATTATTTTCTTATAAATAGATTTATAATCACTATCAAAGGCATGGTAGAGCTCCTTGACAATATGTTCAAAAGAGTGAATAGAATCAGTTGGCAATGTGTAGCACCATTCCTTAACGCATGCTTCGAACATGAGAATTAACAACATACAAGCAGTATCCTCATAGTGAATATTGTGATGAGTACAAAATTCAAGAAAATGAGCAGTGTGCTCAAGAATAGTTGCTCCACCCTCACCATCAAGCTTCAGATTTTACAAGTCATGGATTATCCTTGAGGGCACATTCAGATTTGCAACTATGGAAAAATGTGTTGGGATTAATATATGAGAAGAAGCCATTTAAAATATAAGGAAAGTTCAAAACAGACTTCATAGTCTCATCTTGTGATCTAGCCCTCCTTCTAACGCCAAAAATGTTAACGGTGTTGGACCCACCAACATTCAGGGGGTCTCCCCAATATGAAGTTTCAATTAGACCTCGCACCATTTGGAGTAGGAGCCCCATCTGAAATATGACATGGTTTATAAAATAGTGGGTTTTAGTGTTATGCCTTAGCTAAAATAATGCATACAATGATGTATTTGTGACTTTGGTGAAGCAAGTGTATATAACTTTGTGGAGGGTCAAGTGCAATGCATGATAGGTTCTAACATAACAGGGGGAAAGTAAGTGAGCCCCTTAGAAGCCCATAATAGTATGCATCTTGAAAGGAAGACATGCACATAAAAGAATAATAAGTTAGCCTGCAAAATAGTTCATAAGATAATCATGATTGAAATACATCACATCACACATCCAACAATATTCTTATTAATGCAAACGAAATAGTTCATAAGCATTAGCATAAATGAAATAACATATATTGCAAACATAACAAGAGTAGTCCTACTATATTCACAACATATCCATGAAAGTGTGTCGACTCTGAGCTTTTATTAAAGTGAAAGTCCCAAGTATACATATACAATTCATGAACCACTAGTCCCAATAATGGAACATGAAGCCAATGCCTATTCCTCCAAAGAAAGATACTCCCTCTATGATAGGCTCAAAACTCCCAAGATTCTGATCCTAAGCCAAAATCTCCTTACATGACTAATGAGGGTATATTTATAACAAAATGGGTGACTACTAATCTCCCTTTGTGACTCTTTGACTTCCCTCGTGATTGTTTGACTTCCTCCAACCATGACATGTGGACTTCGCTACAAAATGACTCTTCACATTCAATAATTGAGACTTGGAATTTCATTTACAATTAGTTACAAAATAATATTCGCTCATACTCGTGTAATACAAAATTGGGTGGAGTCAACTAGACAGCGTAATAAGACAAAACAAGTCAAGCTTGATTTTGGGGAAACTCTAGCTTAGCCACTTCAACTTGTAATTTCTCGGTCACATTGTGGTACTAATATTTGTAATGTGTGATGACTTACCTAAACTATGGGATGGGATCATGATGGAAGCGAACTCTAGCCTCCATTGTAATTTGGTACACTTCCTTGGAACCAGTGTGAATTTCCTTCTTCATCACGAGAAACATGGTGTTGATCTAGAGAGGGCCACCAATGTACTTCTGCATATCATGCCTATTCACCTCTAGATATTCCTTGGTGGTGATCTGTCTGAGTTGGTCCAATTATTCTTCAACCTCCTCCCTAAGTTTTTTCCTGCCTTTGGCTTCGGTGAGTAAGCCAACTGAAGGTATCTTGTGTGATTTCACCATGAAATCCATGCTATTGTATAATTGTGCATATGAGGCCTGAATGTTTGTGATGAATGAGACGAATTGTTTGCTACTCTATATGAGCATCCAAACTTGTGCTTTCTCCAACTCAGCTTGTTTCCTTGTTTTCTTTACCAATTCATATAGTGCCCCTTTTTATTGCATTGACCACTCATGCATGGAAGCAATGGATGTATGAACAACCCTGAGGGATTTAGCATTATCTTTTCACTTCTAATGCAAGTCATGCAAGCGTACAATTTATTTATGCAATGTGGTAAGATCCTCATAAAGGTTCTACATGGTATCTCTCAATGTCGATACTTCGCCAAGTATGGATGTCTTAAGTTCTTCTAGATACACTTGTGCGGTAGCTACTTTCTGGACCTTACTTGGATATTCTTAATTTGTTTCCTTGCAGCCTGGAATTTCATTTCCATTTGTTTGTTCTCGACCATGAGATACTATGTGTTTAATTTGGTAGCACCTACAAAGGCCAAGTCAGTTGCAGCAATGGCTTATGGATTCCTCCTGGTATCCGCCACAATCACCCTTTCTCTAATGAATGCAGGAGATGTAAGATCATCCGGAAAGTTTTTCTTTCTTTATTGTACAATTTTCTTATGAAGATCAGCATAAGTTAGATTGTACATATCCATGACAGGATCATCATCGAGAGGAACAGAGGAAAATTTTCCTCTTTTTCGCTTGGAACTTGATCTATTATCGGAGGAGGGGGAGACAGAGTAGTGATATGCTATGTGGAAAGCATGATATCAACATATTGGTTTAGTTTCTCTAGTTCCACCTCCATGTCTTGAATTACTGTTAATTCTTCAATTTCTTGAGCAATTTCCTTCTCCTGCAATTTTTTTATCTCTTCTTCTTGTAGCCCGTTTTGTTCCTCTTCTTCTGCTTGCTTCCATGTTGCTTCTTCCTCTTTTGTTCTCCACCTTTTTTATTCTACTCTCTTCTTCTCTTGTTCTTTCCTCCTCTTTAGTTATTCTTCCTGCTTCCTTTGTTTCCTCTTATTTTCTGCTGCTATTTCCGCTTTCAAAATGATAGAATTTGCTTTCATTTTGTGGATCCACTGTTGCATTGGATAATGCACAACTTTTCTCTTACCTTTTTCAGGCACTAAGTTTCACCTCATTGATGTTTTTTCTTTCGAAGCTACTTCCGGCTGAGAAGTAACCTGTGATGTTCCTGTAAAGATGAATGGTTGTCGGGTCTTAGATGCATTGAAACAATACTTCATCCATTCCTCCTTAGTCCTGTAAAATGTCTCACTTGTCCATTGGAAATGAATATTTGCACAGTGTTCTTTACAAAAATTCCTAGGATCATACGGATTGTAATCCATTCGATCGAATGAAAATTTATTTGTCTCTTTTCCTTCGGTGTCAACAACCTTCAGATTATTGATCTCATACAATCCAATTTACAAAGGAAGAGTAGTCCAAGGTGTTTTCTTCTTCCTCTCCAAAGATGATAAGAAACTTCTCGCATGATCAGCTTGTTGGTGGCATACCTCGATAAATATTTGGAGACTTCTGACCGCCAAACACTCTAAGGTAAGTGTCATCCAGTGAGGCAAACCAATATACTAATTCTGACACTACTTCCATCACCCCACATGACATGCAGGGTGGTTGTTCCTCAAATATCATCTTGTATAATGGAATGAGGAACTTATTACTCAACTTACTCCTTTGTAGTTTCACTCTGAAAGAAGCTTGCAATAAATGTGCACAACAGGTTCCTTTGGTGACCAAGTCCAACTCATACCAGAAAGGAGTTTTGGGCACAGATTCCATCTAGAAAATAAGAAAACATTTAAAATTTGGCTTGCTTACCCTTGAGATGGTTTTTAGTATTAGTCACATGGGTCCTCAGTTGTTGAGCCAACAAATCTGACCAATTAAATGGTTTACCTTCATTCACGACCTGATTTAGCAAGAATTATCAGCCTTCTGGAAAGGTCTCAGTACTATTTTGACCATAGATATGACAACATAGGACTATCAAAGACTAATAATCCTTCCTAAGAGATTTGGTATTGTAAGTGTTGTTGGGTGTCTGGCAGAATTTGGAAGGCTCTTTCACCCAACCTTTGATGACATCATTTGTGCTCAAGGAGATGGTGACTACATAAAAGTGGGAACCCATGTATGATTCTAGTAGTAGTAAATAATGCATAAGTTGATAGTTGTGTGCCATAAAAGAGGCAAGCCTTTGTCCACTGGCATTGTTGAGATTCATGGTCTTGGTATTTGTATGTTGCAGAATCCAGTTGCCAATATTTGCACATGGAAAAATTGAGTACCTACATGCAATCTTGTGTAATCCTTCACTTGGACATTGATGTAGACTTGTCGGTATTCAATATTTTATTTCAAACTACTTGCTGAGAATACCTCATTCACCTTATAGCATGTAATGTCTAAATATTTCTCTATAAATAGTTGTTTGTTTGAGAAAACTGGCAAGTTCACTGGACTACTCTCAAATGCCTCCCTGGTGATGATTTATGTAGGGTCCTTTGAGAAAAATATCTTATGATCCATAGTAACAGTAAATAATAAAGAGAAGTGCTCAAAAAATACAATACTAGTATGAGAAAATGCACTGATTGCAAACATAAGTTAGTTCAAGCAAAACAACTCACAAAGCAAGATTGAGGAAGAAAACACAAGTCTAAGAGAAAGAACTGCATAGCTCCTAGAGTTAAGGGAGAGGTTCAGCTTAACAACTGCACATTGTGGAGTCTCAGTAGGCAAAGGGGAAGATTTAGGCTTGATACTGCACAGTGCGCAGTCTCAGCTTGGGAAGAATGAAGTAAAGAATGCACATTGTGCAGTCCCAGTGGCCAAGGGTGAGGCTTGGGCCTGGGATTGCACAATGTGCAGTTGCAAAAGCTATGGATTTTACATTACACAGTCTTAGAGGCAAAACAAGAGGCTTAAAAGAGTTGTGAAATATGCACAGTTGGAGATGGCAACTTTTGGCCAAGTTTGAGCAGATCTTCCTGGGAAGGAGATGGGAAAGTAGCATATATGAGTGATAGTGAAATTAAGTGTGTAGATATAACTAATGGAAGGCTAAATCCATGGAAATCAAGTGTGGGAAATCAACATGGAAAATGAAAAACAAACATGCATAGGTAGGCACTAAAACGGCAACCACTAATGGGAAAAAAACAAGAAGTTTATGCGACACTTGTAAAAGGTGAACGACAGACTAAACCAACACTTTTAAAAGCTAATATAATTCAAAATTTCATCTAATATGGAAAGAAATAAGAAAAACAACACTCACAGAAGTGAAATGACAAAAAGAGACAAAAGACGACAAAAGAAAAACTCACCTAGAAAAGTGTTGCAAACTTCACTGAAGGCTCCTTGATATCCTTGGGAAGGATAGAGATCCAAGCTCGAATGTGAAAATGAACTCTAAGGGTGTCTATTATATAGATCTAGGTTAGTCTAAGGTTTATGAAACGCATGCCTAAAATCAAGGAAAAAGAGACACTTGGCGGAAAGTCAAAAATAGCAACTTGTGCCACTCTTTGGGAAATTAATTGTCCACTCCCTATTTTCTAGGGGTTTCTTTTTTCCTTTTTCTGATTTTTTGAGAAACTAGCCATTCACGTTGCCATGAAGGATTATGCAATTCCCAACCACAAGGGATTGGGAAATTCCTTGGATCAGTGAACTGCGTAGTCTCTGAGGGTAGGGAAATATTTTGCGCAATTTTTGAGCTCAAGGTTGGTCTGCCTCTTAGGATTTTACAGCTTACGATCTCAAGGCTAGCCTGCTTCTCAAGACTATGTAGTTCAGATCCTCAAGTAATAATAAGTTCCCAAACCATTTTTTGTCTGACTTTCCCATATTGAGAAATCGAGAAGAGAGTATCATCCCTATAAAGAAGGAGTCAGTCCTACTAGGTCATAGGCTTAAATTTTATTAGGCCTGGAGAGATCATCCAACGAGTTAGTTCATAGATAACGATGGAACTTCAATGTGAAATACTATATTAATAAATATCTATTAATATTAATATATATACACAGTCTAAATCCAATCAAGAGTGAACAATTATCTATATCAAATTCTTTAAGTGGGCTCTCCAAGAGAACCTTAAACAATGTGAAGAATGTGAAAACCATAGATTTGTAGGTGTTCAAGAGAAGGAATGTAGACTTACCATTGCACTGTCTTGCTAGCGAGTTCTAGACCCTGTTATTTCGAACCCTTAAACCCTCCTTCCAGTTTCCTCAAGAATCCCTTCGCACTGGCATGAGAGGATTCAACTCCCACATAAGAGAATACAGCCAACGCAGAATAATCCAGCTTCCTTGCTATAAATGAGGCATAGAACAATCCAAAATCCTTGTTATACCAGACGTATAGCAATCTAAGCTTCCTTGTTATACCAGAATCTATTGAACTCTACCTCCAATGAATGATTGAATTCCCTATCAATAACTATCCATATAACCCTGATGCTTGAATCTGCCAGCTACTATGGATTGTAGACTTACCATTGCACTGTCTTGCTAGCGAGTTCTGGACCCTGTTATTTCGAACCCTTAAACCCTCCTTCCAGTTTCCTCAAGAATCCCTTCGCACTGGCATGAGAGGATTCAACTCCCACATAAGAGAATACAGCCAACGCAGAATAATCCAGCTTCCTTGCTATAAATGAGGCATAGAACAATCCAAAATCCTTGTTATACCAGACGTATAGCAATCTAAGCTTCCTTGTTATACCAGAATCTATTGAACTCTACCTCCAATGAATGATTGAATTCCCTATCAATAACTATCCATATAACCCTGATGCTTGAATCTGCCAGCTACTATGGATTCTAGAAGGAGTCCATGCGTGACTACTCTCCCCTCCCTGAACCCTTTACCGAGGCTTTCACTTAATCCTTTAGGATGAATCATCAGGATATCCTCGAACCGCAGGAAAAACGAGGTCGATATTAGGCCTTAGATGGGTCTATGTTGCGAGTAAGGGAACGTCGAATTGAATGTACGGAGGAGCCATTGAGAAAAAATCAAGTTCTACAAGAGTGTGAACACGATGAAGGCAAGGAAAATATCGATAAAACAAAAGTAAAATGTAGAGTGTAATATATGTGGCAAAAGAATTTTGTTATTTATTTTTTTAATTATAATGAATTATATAATTATTATTTGTTTTTTTTTTCTGGGTTTTTCTTTAAGTTTATATATTTCATATATATAATGTTTTCTTTCTTTAAAGTTGTCTAACTTTTTTTAAGCTTTGAGGAAAAATAATAAACAAACTACAGTGTAGATGGTGAAAGAAGTCAAAGGGTTTTCCCCAAAAATCCAATTTTGGATGGCATGGTTCGATGATGAAATCTCATGGTATCTTGTGGTTAAACATCTAAAGAACACCTAGTTCAGCATGGCTACACAAGGTGGAAAACAACAATCTATTCATTAATATAATTAAGAATTAAGAATATAAATATGATGACAACTAGACATATGTCGAGTGTTCAGGTTGAATTTAAATGCACATGAATAGTTCTCTTAGCTATTTAATAAGTTAAATAGTACAATGAATCAAGATAATACGTTGTTTGAATATAAGAGATATGGGTTGGAGGGTTCATGGATAACTAAAAGAGGATCCATTAGTTAAGCATTGTTGTAATTTGTTTGTAAATATATACAAAATAATTTTCCAATAAAAACCATGTGCTCATTTCTAAGTAATGTCAACTATAACAATCATGAAAACTATTGCATCTAAGGCATCTTGGTGCTTGTCTTTTGAATGGGAGGATTATTTCTCAATCCATGAGAATGGAACACGATGATGTTGAGTCTGACTTGTCCACAATGAAGGCTATCAATGAGAGGGTTGAGGAGAAAGAAGTTATTGGTCACACAAGTTTGGGTTCAAAAAGAGGTTTATATGGTTAAGCATTGTCATAGTTGATTTCTAAATGTATACAAAACAGTTTTCCATGAAATGCCATGTCCTCATTTCCAAGAAACGTCAACTATGACAACCAATGAAACTACTGCTTCCATGGCATCGTAGTGCCCATCCTTCAAATGGGAAGATCTTCGCAAGCCACATGAATGGAACATGTGATGTCCAATCCAACTTTTCCACTATGAAGGGCGAAGCATGATGAGCGGGTCAAGGAGAAAGAAGATATTCGCTAAGTGAGTAAGAATCTAAACTCATAGACTAATCCAAATATGTATCTACAATTCTTGGATATCAATAATTTACTAGAAGGTTTGCCACTATTTCAACATATATTAGGCTTTTGGAGATAATGTAACAAGGCGGCCATTATAAGTTGATTTCTTACCATGGCCAAATATCCTAAACATGCACAAGTAAATTTAACATATCATAAGCATAGTTTACAAGTTTGATTTTGAATTTAGATTTGAATTTAGTATGACATGTGGGAAATGCCCCATTCTCAAGTCACATCACGACTAGCTCAAGAGACTTCCACAACCCTCTGGAAATAGATTTATTGAAACTTGCAAAGAATAGATAGTGCAAAACAATAAATTATATAGTCAACTGATAACACTTTGAGATGATGATGATGGAAATGGGAATAATGGTGACGCCTACTGGTAGTAGAGAAACAAATATATCAGTCAAAACAAATCATTAACTCATCAATAACAACAAAATATTATCATTTGTTAGTACCATGTTGCATAATCAATCAATTATAAATCGTCTTTTAACACCTAAACATTAGTTTAGTCAATTTTCTAAAAATCATTATGAGGCACCCTTGTGGGAACTTTGTTGTTACTTTCCATGATATATAGGAGCCCATGATTTATATATAGAGGCTCAACATGATGACAAAGATTTTGAGATATTTTATGCCCTAGCCATTGTACCAAGTTGGGAACCTAGAAGGTCCTCCTTAAACTTAGGGGATTATTTTAAGGTTTTGGATCATTACATTCGTGAAGCATATCATTCTAGAAACATTTTATCTCATTACCTTGACCTTGGGAATACGTACATCGTGAAAAATTACACCTCAACCCTAGGTCTCGTGTAGCTTAAATATCAAGGGGTCTTTCGTGGAAATCTTTGAAGCCTATTCGCAGGGCTTGAGCCTTTAGTACTATATCTTTCCACCGAATGGACTATCTTTTCCCTATTTTAAAACTTGTCCAAGACTCACCTATCACAAGTAGGGAATATTGGGACTCCTCCCGTCGGTCAAAATCTGAGAAGAGAAGGGGACTTAGGCTATGGTGGCAATGGGCCTTAATAGTCCAAAAATGTTGGTGTGCATCCAAGCCTTAGCCTACTCCCTAGGACAAGCCACTCTATCCAGGGTCAAATCATAATTTCCACTAATAATTAGTAAATGGAAAACCTTGGAAATTATTAAACAAACCAAAGTTAAAATTGGAAATGATGTTATAAACATAAATGACCTTCTCTTCGTTTCAAGAATAATATATTCTCTATTGAACAAGGTCAACCACGTGAAGGTGGAAGCTCATATGGACCCTCTCCTCCCCCGCCCCCGCACCTCACATCACTCTCAATTCCCAATACCCAATCTATATACTATAATATATCTGAAAGAAACAAAGTAACATTCAAACATAAAAACTGGTTGGAAAATAAAAATTTAAGGTGAATGAAAGAGAACAAACCAACTGAAAGAATATAAATATATACCTCGTACTTTTCAACATTTTGATATCATTAATCTTATTCCTCATCCAACTCATAATTTGTATATCTAGTTCAAAATTCATGTTCACATGATTTTCCATATCAGCATCATAATCATCATCTAGAACATGCTCTTCTACATTTGGTTCAACTTATTTAAGTTCTTCATCCGACACAACGTCAATATCATCTAGTTCATCCAAATTAACATTTTCTCGATTAACAAACATTCCTTGAACTTATTTGACGTCTTCATCTAACACCACATGAGCCTCTTGCTCCTCTTCATCATCTTCTTCTTCAATTTCATCATTATACTTTACAGGGCTTCCTCTGGGATCATATCTAAAAACATATGACCAACCCGCTTTACCTAGAATGTCTACGTAAAATACTTTTTCACATTGGCTTGGAAGAACATATGACTCTAATCCTAGCCCAATATTCCTTGTATTAACCATCGTAAATCCATTAGCATACTCAATGATAGTTCTATCAAAGTCATGTTCATGGATTCGTATCTTGAACCATTTGACATCGAACACAACTTGAAGGATTTAAATTCACATTCAAGTATATCATGCAGATACCCATAGTATCGATTCTTAGAGACTTATGGATGGTTTTCACCTTTAAAGGAAACATTGATAACCTAAATAACTTCAGTTATCCCACTATCAAAAGTTTTCATCTTTTCATCCAACCTTTTGATGCGAAATTTGCGGCCATCACACCACATTTTATTGTGGTGTTTCAACTGCAATATGTCAAAAACATAAAAAAATTCATTTTCAATTGATAATCATAATTATACTTGCAAAAATTTTCAAATTAAGAAAAAATTACATCATATGCATCAATATAATTGAAAAAAAAATAGTATGGGTGAATATGCTTCCTAATAATCTTTTAAACCAAATGCTAAATCAATTTAACCCTTTTTGTAATATTGGTATCTCCACTACATTGAGCTTCTTTGACCAATGTAGGCATATCATACCATGATAACCTACCATTATTAGCTCTTTTGCATCGTTTAATCCATATCTTCATCCAATTTTGATTGTTTGCAATGCATAAATGTATTGCATCCCAATCTCCATTAGCTGTATTTAACTAAAACGATTCACAAATATATAATTAGTTACCATGATATACCTTCATAATAATGGATTATGCAGGAAGAATAAAAATTAAATAATTACGATATACATAAAAACAAAAAATTTAAATGTGTTATAAATCTCCACTATATACTTACACCTCACTTTCCTCGTTCTATTGTTCTCCAATAGTTGCTCCCCTTCAAAAAAATTCATGGAGTTGACATTCCAAATGCAATCCAATACATTAATACATTTTCATATCACAGGGCTATATTGACGAATATAAACCATGGTTTGATATACCGTATATCCCTCTACCATAGGACCTCGGGACGTGCTCTTTGTCAGACTAAAAACTTCAATGATTTCAAGTGCCCCTCAACCATCCACCTTGATCTTGTGTGTACAGGCCCACACTTTTCAATCTCCTCAACTTGGTGTATGAGGTAGTGTTCTTGTGCATTTAAAAATTCCAAAGGTAGATACTTTTGCATTTCACACATTAGATGAGGAATTTGTTTCCTCCAATACTTTATATCTTCTTTATCGATTTCTTTAGATGACAAACATCTACAAATGAAGAAAACAAATCACGGGTTTCAAAAAAAATGTATATATTACATGATGATAAGTAAAATACATGCAGTCAAAAATAAGTTGTACAACTTATTGAACAAATTACACTTTGCACATAAATCTCCACTTACCTCATGTATTTTCCAATATCATATTTAACTTATTTGACATTGTTGTCAACGTCTTTTGGGAGAGATAGAAGCAGAACATATTGTAACAAAAATAATGATCAATCATTATTTTTTCCCAAACTAGATGTTTCACCAATGTATAAATATTTACACCAAAAGTAATTAGCTTAATGAATGTATGCCAATCATGAGTTTTTACCCCACTTAATTCACCTTTATTTGTTAGGATACTCTTTATGTTTGAAGAAAATCAAGTTGGAAATTTAATTTTTTCAATAACCTCTTTAACATCATTGCTTTGTTTCTTTGTCAATAACCATGGAAGGGTGCTTATATTTTGTCCATATCCATCGCTATTTGAATTAGTCACACTTTGCAATGCATGGTTGGCCTCCTTGATGTCATTAAAAATCTGGACAATTTTTTATTCATCTCTCCTTCCATCTAAGATTTGTCATAAGGTCTCTGTTACATTCTTCCCGATGTGCATTGTATCAAACAAATGAACATTTTATAGGTGCTCATAGTAGGGGAGCCTATTGAATTGCTCGAGATAACTTTTCATTCCTCGTGGAAGTACCCTGTTATCGTTGCCTTGACGACCTACAACATGAATCATAGTTAAAGATGTTATAACAAAAATATAACATGTCAATTAGTACATTGAAGAAAATGCCATAAAAATATAAAATAATCCAAACATATCATGTATATTGATACATAGACAATTTGATCCATACCTTGAGAGACTCTATTATATTGCAACTTCCATGCATGAGGTGTCATTCTCCATGGTCTTAATCTAGTCTCTTCTTTCCCATTGAAAAGATGTTTTTTGGTACTTAGGTACCTATGGTTCTTCGAAAGGAAATGTCTATATTCATCCAACATCTCCTTTCCTAAGATTCTTGAACAACGGGATTTCATCATAGGACTACAAACTAGACAAACAAATTTACCCTTTATTTGAAGACCTGCAAGAGATAGAATAATATTTATATTAATTATTTTATTTACAATGAAGGCACTATTTAAAAAACATACATGAAATGAAATTTATAAAATTGAACGTTATTAAAGAGCAGGGTAACGTTATAACATACCACAAAAATGTGTTAGCCCTGGGGCATCGTGAATTTTCCATACAAGCATCGCATGGAATTCAAATTCTCTTTGTGCATCTACTAGTCTAGAGATATCATACATAGTGACATTGTTCCATAACTCCACTAACTCATTGATAAGAGGCTTGATATATACATTCATATCTTTGAACTGGTACTTACCTAATTGATTGAACATACAATACATAATTAGTACATATATGAGTAAATAAAAAAAATTATAAGACAGAATTATAAGGCATAATTGAACATATATGAGTAAACAAAAAATATATAAGACATCATTATGAAACAAACAAGACAAATGAGATGTTATTATGTTAAAAAAAATTATTCTAAACAAATTTATACCTAGAAGAATCATTTTCAATGTTATGTGCTCCCTCTTTATTGACATCCACGGAGGAATGTTATTGTTGATAACAAAAATGGGCCACATTGAGTAAGTAGATTTGGGCTCTCCAAATGGATTGACACTATCAGATGCTAATGAAAGCCTAAGATTATGAGGTTATATTTTAAACTATGGTCATTTTTCCTCTATATTCCTAAATGTAGATCCATCTGCAGGTATTTGAAGAAAACCATATTCACTTCCATTTTTTGCATGGTATTCCATAAATTTTGTTATGCTTTTGCACCTGAACAATTGCCACAGGCGTGGAATTATGGGAATATAATGAAGAAATTTGTAAGGCACCTTCTTTGTTACTTTATCGGTTTGATATCTACTCTCATCACATTTTGGGCATTTGTCTTTCGATGCATGTTCTTTATAATAGAGAATATCATCATTAGGACATGCATGAATAGATTGATACTCCATTCCAATATATTTCATAATGGCATATAAATATTCGCACGTACAAGGTAAAACATTTGATGGTGGTAACAAAAATTACCTAATAATCTACAATATATAAAAAAAAAAAGTACCATTGGTTAATGTAATAAACAATATTAATCGTACATATTGCATCCAAAATTTACAAATTAATTAAATGATGATCAATGTACTAACATTAGAAAAAAAGGAAAAAATAATTGTTTTATCATTTATATAGTACTAAATGTCACAAAATATATTACATATCTTAGGAGTTATGTCACACATGTGTTTGAAAAAACATTCACCACCTTTAAGTTGACCAACAGTAATACAACACAGAGAAGAGATGTTTTTGAGCCTTCATAAAGAGGTTTAATTTCCCTCTCAATTATAAGTATATCAAAAGCACAGTCATCATATTGGTTGCCATCATGATCCATTCCAACATTATTAAATGTCTCCCGGATCAATCCATTTGTCCCATCTTCTTCAACTATGTTATCAGCATCATTATCTTCTTCCATTGGATCATTAGTTTAATCCTCAATATTCGCTCCATGTTCTTGAACAGACGCTTATACTACAACCAACTCTTCCTCTTCGAGCAATACCCTGGGGGGAATACTATACAATTACAATCAACAAAGTAATATCAGTATATAGAGAAAATATTTGAATGTCGATACAATTGTTTACAAATATAATATATAAGGAAAAAAAACAACAAAGAGAGAGAAATACAACTTAGGTGAGACCAAGAAACAAGGACAACAAATCAATGAAAATGCTTATGCAATTTATCAATATATTTAAGAGTATGTTGAAAAAATCTAAGAAAGATATTAGTTTTCTTGACATGTGGGAAGTGAGACATTCTCTGAGATATATAGTCACAACCATAATAAGAAACATATTGATATTTTTTGCGTTCATCATTATAATGGAATATTCTTTCTTAATTTCACTTAGAGACTAGAAGTTTTAAGAGGATGGGTGAGCAACCATGAGTTTGGGTTGAAAGCAAGAAACAAATACAACAAATCAATGTGATCATGAAGCTTGTGCAATTTAGCAATATGTTTAAGATCAACATGTGTGAGTTGTAGGAATGTGTCTATGGCATATTCTAATGATATGCAAGAGCGTTTAATGGAGAGAAGTGCACCATAACTAACTCTAGTGATGTGCAAAGGTGTGACACATATAGGGGTGAACATACTTAAAAGCGACACTTGCGACTGTAAGAAGACATGAAAACAACACTTGCACATGCGAACGAACTTGAAAGTGACACATGCCAGAGTGAAGATAACATGAAAATGCCACTTATTAAAGTGAAAGAAAGCCAAAATGACAACCACGAATGTGAAAGCAACACTTGTGAAAGAGAAAGTGTGCAAAAGACGATAGTTGAGAAATCTCACTAAAATAGAAGTACAAACACAACCAAAGTGAGGGAGGTTGTCAAAAAAAGTGCACACTAACTGTTGACATGAGTTGAACATCACACAGGCACTGCCTTGATGAACGGTACTATTCTTGTTTAAGCTTGCATAAAGGAAGTGCACTTTTTTCTTTAGGCAAGTGGTAGGGAACCCACTAAAGACATTTTTTTATAGGAAACCCTTTTTTACTAAGGCACGATGTCAAATATCTCTCCTTCTACACAAAATGGGGTATTCTTTCTTTTTGACTACTTATTTTATTTGACCAAAATGTCAAAAACTCACTCCTTTGTACTTAGTGGTAAGTGAATGTTATAGAATAAAAACATTGTGCATACTTCAAAGGACATTCAAAATGGAATGTTCTACCTTGCATGAGGGATAAAAAGTAAGATAAATTTGAAAAAAATGACCATTAATGGTTTATCAAACATTTCATTAATCTACCATTTTCCTAGAACTATTATACCTTTAATATTACTTCAATTAGTTTTATCACAATTTACAACAAATAAGACCCTTTACTTATCATAAAAAGAGACTTTATATAGAGAATTCTTCACTCTATATTACTTGAGCTTAAAAAGTTCATTGTCACCTAAAACATTTTGAAATGCCAAGTGCAAGGCTTGTGTCCCATACTTTTTTCCTTAAAAAATGAGAAAGAGTGTCTTTTATGAGTGAAATAGATTATGGTTAGAAACATAACATTTTAATAAATTGTGGTTTAAAATTTTAAACTTTTTAATAAATAAAGTAATTTCTTTTTTATATAATCATTTTCATAGAAATTGGTTTTTTATTAATTATCATCTTACCTAAATTAATAAAATAGACTCCTTTTATCTTTATCCAATCATCTTTATTTATAATAATTTTATTTTTAATCAAATTTTTATTTAATTAATTTTTAATGATATCTATATTTTATTATTTTTTAATGATATTTATATTTTATTAGTTTTCCTTACAAAAAATTATTACAATGTATTATATAATTATTTTATTTTTTCCTATAAAAATATATTCACTATGTTCATCTTTTAAATTATGTGCACAATAAAATTTTAAAAATTATTATTAATGCTACATAAAAACCAATGATTAACCTCTAAATCCTATAGGACTTAATTAACCCCCCTAAACATGCATTAATCCCCTAAAACCTTAACCCCATTCCCTTAAGCCCTTAAACCCCTAACCCTTAAACCCTAAACCCTTAAACAATAACCCCTTATCCATAAGCTCATAAAGTAATTAACCCCTAAATCGACCGAACCCCTTAATCGACGCTAACTAAAATAATCAAATAATATTTCCCCACATCAAGGTGACAACATAGGTCAAACATCTCCCAAAAGAATATAAAATACATTTACAATAGAAAAACATACAATCTAAAATACAATATACATATAACAATTACAAAACCAATCTACAACACAAAGACATATAATGAATAACTTACTAATGGATGATATTCATGTCCACGTTCAGTGTGTTCATAGTCTCTACAATGATTTTTAGTTATTTTTATTAGAATTCTCCTAGGCCTCAGGCCCTTACAATTTCTATAAGGGAAATAACATCTTCGATCCTCAGAAGCCCCCGATGTCGATCCCACATATCTTTGGCCTCCTTGAAGAATGCTATGTGACATTTTTTGCCACCAAACATTCAATGATGATTTTGTTCAAAAATCAACCTCAAAATAAGTTTACAACATTTCAAAACAATTACAAGTAATATAGCAACTATGTCAAAATTATATGATATTTGGGCATATATATATATATATATATATATATATATATATATATATATATATATATATAGTATTATATTTATTATGATTAGTTAAACTCAACGTAAAGCGGTCTCATATTAGACATTGTCAACGGAAAAAAGTCGTTAATGGTGGAATTGAACGTTATACAATGGTTTATTGTCATTTGTCGGATATTGGACAACATGTCGGACATTTGATATTGAAAAAAAGGTCAAAAAATCGACAGTCAAAGAACTTATGTTAGATATTCGACGGTAAAAGAACTCTCGTTGGGTATTTGACGATCGTCAAGATTATAAAAACAAAAAATACAAAACGTCGGACATTCGATGAGAAAAAAACTTTCGTCGGGTATTCGACAAGTAAAGAACTCTCCTCGGATATTCGACAATAGTTAGGATTTAATATATATATATATATATAAATAATACATTTAATTTCCAATAGTTTTTCTAATTTTATCGGAATTTCCACCCATGTGTAGTAGTGATGTGTTTTGGGCATACTTTTATCGCCCATGTTTTCATAAAAATAATAAACCATACAGAAAATAAAATATATTATGTGACAAATCTATTATAAAATGCACCTATTCTAGCATGAGAAAGTGATATGATGATAGTAGCTATGCAAAATCAATATGCAATGTATCCTACTCTAACATGCATAATATACAGTGTTAAGTATCTAGGAAAGGGGTGATGTGATTGGCCTTGATAGGGTTAGGCCAAAGCACTCCATCAAGGCTATCTATGTTATAATATCCTTCACCAACCTTGCCATGGATTTTAACAGGCAAGAGATTTTTATCAACCAATACGACTTCCCCAACCTTGAATTCCTTCTTTAGATTTTGCACTCACTTCTTTTTAATCATATTTCCTTTAGGGTTAGGCCTTTTCAGGAGACACACTTCTGGGGGAGGAGGAAGATAAAGAGCATACGAACTCTTGGATTTAGAGGTCTTATCGGGATATGGGAAAGGGTCAATATCCTCAACATGAATTGGAGATGGGAATTCCCTATAAAGAATGAACGAGGTCCCATCAGGTTGTGGGATGGTGGCATAAGATAAATCCATTTGAAGTTATCCACCTACATAAGAACCCACTTTTTAGACAACAATATCCCCCATACATTAGGTAGGTCTATAACAACAATGTCCATAAGAACAAAGATATATTTATTAACAACCAACGTTAATTTAATGTCTTTAATAAGGCAATGCACGAGGATGGACTTAAATTTGAAACCACATACACTCTTATAGGGTTGGGTAATGTCCAACTCAAGTTGATTCATGACCTTTAGTCACATAATATTAGTGGAAGCCCCTGAACCTAACATGAAATTATGAAGAAGCCTATTAATACCTAGGGTCACCAAAATGGATCATGTCCAAGATTGGTCTTAGTGAAATGAATATTTTGCAGCATAATAGGAGGATCTTCATCATCAAGTCATAAGGCTTTCTTCACTTGTCTTCTTTGGGATGGGATTTTCACAATCTCCTTGATAGGAACCTGCATACTCATTTTACCTATGGCAGCGCCAACATCAATGTCTAGTTCAACTTCTTTGTTCTTGTTCTTGTGCTTGGGCTCCCCTTTAGGAGGATCCTTTTTGTTATGATCCTTTTTGGGAGGATACTTCTTTGGGGGTTCCTTGTAAGGAGGATCACTTTCCTTTGATGTCTTAGAACTTGATAAATCTTCTTTGTCATTTTTCCTAGAATATTGCAATCCTTTGAATCTCCCATTATTCTCTACATTTGATACAAGTTCATTTTGTTCTTCTTTTAAGTTTCACTTTCCTGATTTGTGGATGAGTGTATGCACCACCCAATATGATGATAAAAGCATGATATTCATTAACTACATTCATTTTTTCACCTCTCGTCTTCACTTTCTTCGCTGGAACTATCACTTTGATATTCTTTGGAAGAGGAATCTTCTTGTTCCACAATGTTGGTTGGAGCCAAGGTATTAGGGGCACTTTGTTGAAATTGTTTATCCTCCTCATTATTCTTTTAGACAAATACCTGTTTTTTTTCTTGGAGGTAAAAGTGGCTCTTTGTCCCTTTTCAAGAGCAGTGAACTTGTTCATATACATTATATTCCCAGCAACCCAATCTTTAGACAATTTGTCCACATTCTTGCACAGGGTGACAACTACTTCTTCAACATGACTTTTAAGTTTGACCTTCTTAGTTTGAACCTTAGCCCTAGGGAAATTGAACATCTTAATATGGGCAGTGTTTAGATTTTGTTCAATCCCAATGGCCATTATTTTGCTTTAGCAAGACTTTTAGGTTTTGTATCCCTCAATTAGTATGTTAGATGGTCTTGGATTTCCCTAATGAAATTATCTAGGATTTGGGCAGAAGTAGGCTTAAAATGGCCAGGGATCTCTCTAATAACCATGTCAAATATTTGGATGAAACTCCTAACATATTCTCTCTCTCTCCCTTAATTATATTGTAAAATTTTTGAAGGGTTATGCCTCCATCACCATGAGTGGCCTATTTTTCCTAAAGAGGTCTTGAAATTGATCAAAATTGGTGATACTACCTTGAGGCAAACTAGCATACCAATCTCTAACATCTCCCTCAAATGTTAAGGCGAATAACATCATCACTACATCTTCATGCTCAATCATTCAAGGACACATGGCCTAAGGAAGTAAACAGTCACGTCACTTTTTCCTTCAAACTTTGGTAGTCATTTATGATGCCTTTCAGGTGATGTGTGGGGAGCATCAGGGAAAGCAACAAAATTCAATGGTTTAAAAGATGCCACATTACATCTCCTAAGTTGGGGGGTTTGATTTTGATTTTGGTTTTGGTTTTGGTTTTTGTTAGTGTTGGTATTCATGATGTCAGGAAAAAGTTGCCTTGCAACATGTGTTGAATTTATTGAAGGAGACTTGTCAATTTCAACAGCCTTTCTAGTAGCAACTCTAGTTACGGGAGCTATGACTTCTTCATGATCTTCGTAACCAGGGAAATTAGGAGTCGCTAGAAGAGGATATATATTGTCATTAAAGAAATCACCTCTTCAAATATTTGACCAAGGAGGTAGATTGGCTTCCTCCCCGACAACGACACCAAAAATGTTACCCCAAAATCTAGCAAACCTTAAGAGGTAAACCCTACAAGGCTAAGAACTAGACTAAGTGATAACAATGGAACAATGGCCCACTGTCACAACAACGAAGGTCCCCTAGTCTTTATGGACTTTCACCGATGGGAGGAGTCCTGATAATATAGATAGTCACCTTTGATGGGTATTCTAGGGTTTATGGTGCTAGGTGATGAGGTAGTACCTCTCAAGGGAAGCTTTGTGTGATGATATAGCACTTCTAAGGGTTATTTGCTCCAAGAGACCTATAAAATATTTGCGCAAGACTTAGGGTTTCATGAATTATCGTGGACAAAGGTATTCCCGAGATCAAGGCAAGGAGGAGAAAGGGCTTCTTATGATTTTCTTCGCCAAGTACTAAGCTCATACAACCCTCAAAGTAGTCCCCAAGTTGATGAACTATAAGATAGGGCTTCCCTCTTATTGCACACCTAAGGTAAGAGATTTTATGGATGAAAGCCTATGGAATGCTCACCAAACTTTGAGGACTAAGAGATAAGATCCTAGGCTTGGTGTTTATGCTCTGAAATCCACCAACTCAATGTCTAATGCAATTCACTCTATGCCCTAGCCTAGTCGTCCTACTTTAGGGTACCGAAATTTGGGATAGGAAATTTATGGAGAGAAATTGAATTTGATCACCAAAGGCTTGGACCAGTGCCTTTTTTCAGGCATATGGAGTCCTAGATACTTTAGATTAGCCAAAATTGTCTTTAAGGAGGTCAAGAATTGATGCCCTAGGTACCAACTTTCAACAATTATCCACTCAAGAATTATGGAGTTTATGGAAAAAAAAAAATATTTCACCTCTAGGAACATTAGTCACATTTCATACCATGAATAATATATGCAATTGTTAACCAAATAGCTTTCAAAATTATCATCACAAAATTAGGGCACAATATAACAAAAATCTAGTTGTAGCAATTACATACATTAGACATATTTCAAGAGAAAAATCTCAACAAAAGGAACTTACACGATGACATGCAATATATCCATCCACAATCAAGAGATAGCTCCAAAACAAGATCAAAATTAAGCTCTAAATATCGAAATGCATCCAAGATACTCCAATAGTCAATCCAAGAACAAATGCAAATTTTCCAAAGAGGCAAGAATTCCCAAGTGATGATGATTCATACAAATGAAGTGATGTTCTATTTATGTGTTTCCTACTAAGTCGAATTATGCCTACTAGCCCCTTAACATTATACAAATGGGAAAGATACATCCATTGGTCACAAGCCGACCAAGTAGCTTTACAAAATTATGAATTAACCATCCAAATGAACGCTGAAATGATGACATCATGTTGATGTAGGGTTGTTGGCAGGCAATATTGAGTCCTCTTGGTGCCAAAATGTGTGAGAGGGCTCCATAAATCTCGTATAAGGGGATGACCCCTCAATCTCCATGTAAATCATCATGTGGGCACCAATTTGTATTGAGGGCACAAAAATTGATCTCATGGGTCTCCTGGTGATAGAATAGCCTAGAAGTGCTTCAATGTTGAAGGCTTTGATGATGGTGCTTGCCCACCCATGTCTCTAAAGAGGAGACAAACCACCTTTGGGCCTTGGATCAGTTGCCACACCATGTGGTAAATGCTAAGTTGGTTGGGGCACACTAGTCCAAGTACATCATCTCGTGAATAATGTAGGGCAATGAGAACATTGTTGAAGGTGTTAGCGGTACCCATGGCGTGAAATGATGTTATGCCCATGATGGGAGTCCCATGGCTCTCATTGCTTCACCCATGGGTGTCCATATGATCCTATGGTGAACTTGGGCCCCAATTAAGTTGTCCAATTCACAATGAAACCACCAGCCAATTACGTATAATGTCCAGTGTTGCATCCTCACCATTATCACAATAGTTCATTAGTGCATCTAAGTGAACCAACTCTGTCGATCAAGGGCAAATTGAGACTCAATATGGGGCTTCCTTTCCAAGTTTAAGCTTTGATCTCGAAATAGTGTCACCTCCCTAGGTCGGAGTGGTTAATAAATACCATATTAGGTGTTCCCAACCCCTAAGGGAAAAGAAAGGTCCCTGATACTTCCTTCAATTGATAGGTGTCATGTGAATGATGATGAATGGATGGGGATACGAGGGTCTCAAGGCCAAATGTCATGGGTTAAAGGGTGGAAATGATGAGGGATGTCCACATATTTGGTGTATAAATGTCGGAGAGAGCAATCATGGATACATGAGTTACCCCGGCCTTTGTTTTTCCACCCTTCTCTATTTTCCTTTTGCCTTTTCTTGATTTTTTTTCTTTATATTACTCTTGAGGCCCCAGGAAATGAGAGCATGTGGTGTATGATGTAAAGCAGTTATCACTCCCTTAAGGTGAGACAATTCATCGCCCACCAAGGGTTGGGACATGCATGGTTCCTTAATAATGTGGGGGAACTCATGGACCCTAGGAACCACGATGATGGCCATAATGATAAGGGGTAGAACTCATGTTTGGCTTTTGTCCACGTGTTATATTAATGTCCCGACCATCTTTTGCATTTTATGATATTCCCTTTCTTTTGTTTATTGCTTGTGGCTACGATATGCCTTTAACATTGGTGGGCCCCAGTATTGTAGCAATAATGCTACAACTCCTGAAACTCCCTTCTTTAATTTTATCAACCCGGTAGTTCGTAACAAACTTGGAAGCGACGGTGTTGTATGCACAAGTACTAGCTCTTGCCGCAGCTGTCACTTGGTCAGCTGGCACAAGTCCGCTAGGGGCTCAAGCCAACTTCTATGAGCTCTTAGAAGAAGCTTTTTAACTGATGGACGAAAGCTAACTGAAAGGAAATTAACCTACTTTGCAAGAATGAACTGAAAGCCAACAAAACATGGAAACCCTAGTAAACCCTAATCTGACTAGTCTAATTATCTATGATGCAATGGTGGGAGTGCAAACTTCTAGAAATGATGCCATTACTTCTAGTGATATGAGATGCATGAATTTAAACTACTTCTACTGAAAAGAACATTGTTTTTGTATTTTTGCTTAAGTGGTTGGAGTTATTATGATTTTGTTTCTTATTAGGGTTTGACTGTGCAGGGGTAGTTCGAAGGGAAAGAAAGCTTGGGAAAGGTCAGGAGGGCTAGGAAAGGTTCCAGGGGATCCAAAACATCATTCCACAGAAGTCCACAACGTTCAGGTGCTCGGCAACCAAGTTTGCAGGCTTCTACAGGATGTCTGCAGGGGATCCTACAGGATGTTCAGAGATTTCTACAGGATGTTCTGAAATGGGATTTTGGAGCATGGGTGAGTGAGGGAAGATGCATGAGTGGATATGGAGGTAGGATAGGGGTCTGAAGTGGCCTAGGAACTGATGGATGGAGCTAAGGAATGGCGAGGATGGTTCAATTTGTTCAAGGGAGAGTGAACCAATGTTGCGCAAAAATTAGGGTTTTGGGAGCGAATGGCAAACGTGAAGCAATGGTTCTAAG
Organism: Pinus tabuliformis; assembly: GCA_031772625.1. Classification (NCBI taxonomy): domain Eukaryota; kingdom Viridiplantae; phylum Streptophyta; class Pinopsida; order Pinales; family Pinaceae; genus Pinus; species Pinus tabuliformis. The sequence goes on from CM062811.1 coordinate 777,525,750, forward strand.
TAGAGGGTGGAGTGGATGGTGCTGATGGAGAATAAGCAGATGAAGGAGTGGTACAGGCGCTCTGCAAGTCGTTTTTCCAATCTGAACCAACAAAGACTTATGAATTCAAAGACCTAATTACGTTGACCTAATTTGCTAGCTGTTAGTAAAGAGAATGAACAGAAGCGTGACCTGCAATGAAACCATGTATTTTAACTCATGCAAATAAGCAAATGAAAGTTTGAACTTGTAACCAACTTCTACACATGAAAATCAAACACTAGTGATTGCATGGCAAAGCAAAATCAGTGTTTTTGTGGGCAGCAAAGTCATCCTGGTCACAGCTCCTGATCCCACTAAGGGAGAGGTGAAACCACAGATGTTTGTTGGCCCTTTTCTTGAAGCTTTTTCTGTTAACAACCTATCAACTAAATCTGAGCATGAAAATCTATTTTACACATAAAAAACAAACTAAATAACAACACAAGAGTTAGATCTAAATAGCAGATTTTATTCTAAGAATGCAGCAAACACATAAAGATAAACGAAGGAGGTACTGGGCGCTTGAGATGGGCCCAACCCCAAGAGCTACAGCCTCCTAAGAGAGATTTAGAGCTGGTGCAAAGCTGGATTCATCTTTATTGATCAAGAAATGAAGAGTTACATCAAAACTGTCCACAAGGATAGCTTGAGAATGAGCTGAAAGCAAAGCTAGTCTATTGCCTACAAATCGAATTACAAAATGACTACAACAAGGCTATGAAATGACTAACTACTAGCTACTATCTACTGGCTAACTAGCTAACATCCACTGGCTAACAAAATGACTAACTAGCTAACCCAAATGAGGCCCTAAGCCTTCTTATTTATACAATTTGAGGACCCAACAGTCCTCCTAAAATTTAGGGACTTGGCTGCCCAAGACTTGTAGTTAACAGCAGTCCTACTTGACTTGCTTGGCTGCCCTTGTGCTCATTGATTTGGTGGCCTTTGAACTCCGAGCTGATGGTGGAGAATTCGAGGTAAGGGCCCATAAATGAGGGGGACACCTTCCTACAAATCCTCTAGCTTGTTCTCCCACGAATTTGGTTGCCAAGTGCTCATTAAGACCTTCAATTTTGTCTCCAAGTGGACCAAAAAGGCTACACAAAGCACCCATTAGACTTGTTGGCATAATGACTAACCAAATTCACTCTATTAACATAAAGTAATCAAAAACATGCAATAAACCAATGAGAATGGTGGATTAAGTCAACTTAGGAGGTTGAATGAGCCCAAATAATTGTCCATTTTGGGGGCTCCTCAAACATTATTTTAGCTGCATCAACCTCCAACGGAACATTTCCAAGTCCAACCCAGATATGTGGACAAGGAGAGGTGGTGTGTCAGTGCCTTGTGGACCCATAGAAGGAAAATGATGAAATAGGGCTTGAAAATGGTGTGGAAGGGAGTGAAAAATGTGGAACGGAAAAACAAGACCGTGCTACCAAAATCAGAGTTCCCAAGTAGCGGCCTTCCTAAAACCATAGGTCAATAGGGGAGATCCCATGAGACTAGGATTGAAGATTAACCCCCTATTTAAGGTGAAGGAACAAAACCACAGTCAAAACCCTTCCCTCTTCCAAGTCACCAAATAATCCATGCCAAAATGCCCAAGAAAAACAAGCATAAGCACTTGATTGCACAATGAAAAGCATTTCCCACCTTCTAACATATGCTCTCGACAAATAGGCAAGGTGACATATCACTGATGCGGGGAGCAGAGATCAAATGGCACAATGTCAACTACATCGGTGGCCATCAAGGGTTGTTGGCTGCCAATTGAAGAGATATCTAAGAGAAAATTCCTCCTATGGGGTCACCCACTTTTGGTGGATAACAAGCCTTACATGGAGTTGGAATAGATCGTAACATCCTTCAATGGCTACAACCCCACTTAAGGCCCAATCAAGTTAACATTCTTTTATAGTATGGATAGGATGACAATAAATATGGTTATTATTATTATTAAAAAGGAAACTCAAGTAGGAAAACATCATTTTCAATTTTTGTTTTTGTCTAGGATAAGTGCCGGGGAAGGCACATAAAAACATATAGTGAAATTATTCTTAGTTTATGATCTGATATATGTGCAGTGTGATCACATTTATAATGTATCAATAGCACACATCTAGATGTGTACCATTGGCATCAAATAGAAATATGTAACTTGGTAGTTTGTACCTTGTTTTTTTACAAGCAAACAGAAACCATTTTCTATAAATCAATTTTTAAAACTTCGTACACTCTTAAAATGAAAACAATATCATCTTTTTGGCTTAGATTAGAGTTGCTTTAGAAATTCCAACTGCTTTTTACTTAAAATTTCATTTATTTTGATCATTTGTGAAGACTGCTTCAACTGGACTTCGTTCTTCACACCAACTCCTCGAAACTTGGAAAAGGATATGCTCAACTGGTTTTGAATAAACTTCTTTACACCAATTCCTAGAAACTTGGAAATGGGTATGTTTAACTGGTTTTGAATGAACTTTACAAGGTGAACATCATTCATAACAAAGGCTTGTGAAAGAACAGCATTTGTATGTAGATAAGAGTTAGATTGGAGATGCTTTGCACAGTCCACCTTCACACAGTTGTTACACAGTTGTTACGCATGTATTAGTTACCTTAAATCCCCTGGAACACTTAATCAATTCCTGTATTTCTTATTTATACCCGTTCCTGCAGGCTTGGAAGAGTCAAGTTGGTTTGTGAGTGCATTTTTCATAAAGTAAAAACTATATCTATCACAAGCTTGTCAAGGCTGATGACAGGAATTCAATGGAAGCAATAAATGGTAGAACTTTCTAGTTATGCTTGCAGGCTCAACTAAAATTCATGGATTTTATTCTCCTACCTCCTCATTGCAGTTACTTTAAGATTATGATGATCCCATGTTAACCCTCGTTTAGCTCATTCCAAGTCAGAAGCAACGTGAATACAACTCTCAGAGTACAGCGGAAGCTTAAATCACAAATACATCTACGTCGCCTCACTTATCTTTTCGTTAACCTTCGTTTAGCTCATTCCAATTCAGAAGCAAAGTGAATACAACTCTCAGAGTACAGCGTAAGCTTTTACTTAAACCACAAATACATCTACGTAGCCTCACTTCTCTCGTTTAAAATTGATTGAGCCTGACTTGAGCTTCCTAATGTCAAACATTCCAATCTCAACGAAATTTTAAAAGTTCGTGCATGAATTGGCTCTCGTTCAACTCACTGACCTCTCTTTCTCTAGAGATTACTCAGTTCTTCTGAAGTTTAATTCAAAAAGGTTGATGTGATAGGTGATTTCTTATACCATGATTTCAGAATAAGAATAATATTGTTGTCACTATTTTTGTGGGGAGAAGTTCTTTCCAGTTTAGTATAGAAAAGATTTTGTAATGTTATGTTATCTAAATATTTTGATTCAGTCAAATAAAAATACAAATCAGCCAAATATGAAAGAGATGTTGTAATGTTAAGTAAACATTTTGACTCAATCAAATAAAATTAAATCATAAAAATTAAATTAAATATATATAAAACCAATCTAGATTCATTTTAACTCCAGTTCTATGAAGTGCCGAGAAAGATCAAATCTCTTGAAGTGCAAACCTTTCCTCAAATTTTACATCCAAAAAAGAGATTTTCAGTTTGAGAAATTTAATCCCTCTCAGCACTCAATAGATCCAAAATTAAAATGGATCTACGCTGGTCATACACAAACTGCCAGATATCTAAATTAAAAGTAACCCAAACCCAACGCACTCAACACCCACCCAATATCTAGCCCGCAAAGGCACAATTTAAAAGCATGAACCGTCAAAGGGATTTTGCCACATTGTTAAATTGTAAAATCTAAGATATTCCTACAATATTATTTAGTTTGAGCTTTTTTCCTTCTATTGTAGGTATTAATGATTTGCTATTCTGTTAGTAGAGCGGCACATCCACATTTCCCATCAATTATTTTTCCGAGTGAAAGGTTCAATCTCTACAATTACTTTGCTCAAGTCTCCTTAAACTATCATAAATCACCCACCAACAGACACTTATCAAGCACTTTGGGGGCAGTGTAACCACAGAACAAAGGCAGGTATACATTTGCTCACCATATCCACCCACGAGTACTTATAACTATAATTGAACACATGCAAGTGAGATCACTTTCAACGAGAAGCAACCTGGAAGATTTTCAAAATACGGCTGGTTTGCAATCTAGAGCAATAGAATAAGAATCAAATTATAACTAAAAGAGGTAAGAGATTCCCTCAAAATATACCTTAAATGAATCAATTAGTAAACTTGTACTAGCTATGAAAAGTATTTCAATAAACTTCATCGAAATGTATGACTAAAAAAATATAAATACCAGTCTATAATTATTAATGTAAAAACTAGGGCAAGCATACTTGCAAACTTTAGGGTATTTCGTACCATAATGTAAAACACTATAAACATCCACACATCACAAGATTTCTTCAAAGCAAAACTCCTCAAGCCAAAGTAACAATTTGAAAAATGAAATACCATTTATGATATGGCTATGTTAATATTAGCTATAACAATATTATACTACACCACAAAATACAACCTGCTACATGGATAGGATGTATAGCCAGTCAAATATATTAATCCTCAACATGCATAGTCCTCATTGCCTATGTTAATATTAGCTATAACAATATTATACTACACCACAAAATACAACCTGCTACATGGATAGGATGTATAGCCAGTCATATATATTAATCCTCAACATGCATAGTCCTCATTGGGACACATTGCTGACTTTGCTGATTAATCTTCTTCCTGCACCATACCATGGACAAACTCAAGGTAGGTTGGAATCTGAACTGATTCATATTAGAGGCTATAGTTAAAAATAAAATGCTCATTTGCAATAGGGATGACTGCAATGTATTGTAAATGAAGCTTTATTGTTATTGTTGTCGCTTTTTCTCGCACTTGTAGCACAAGTGCTTCAAGAGATATAGAAAGCTTCCTAGAGACAGCGACTGGGTTGATTGTATTCCAGTGCCTAAGGAGTGCATTTGAGATTATCTGAGGGATTAATTGCACTCCAATTGTCACGAAGTTTGAAAAAGAGAATAAAGGGGGGCTTGGTTCAATAGCCCTTCAGCAAAATAGACTCAAGCCAATACATGGATCCAAATGTTTAGGGGGTAAATCGGGCCAACGGTCAACCTCAAAGATAAATGTTTGGTTCTGGTGGCCGACACACAATGAGCAGCTTAATATTGAAGTTGTAGTAAAGGTGAAGAGGAGGAGAGAAAGGAGGAAAATAGATGCATAGGGCTATAAACAAAATAGAATCCTAAACAACAATGTTCCGGCAGAGGTATGGAAGATTGAAGAAGTGAAATGGTAGAAACAGTGGAGCATTTATTAAGGTTTCATGCCAGATACCTCATGGGTACCTTTATCACCAAACAGCATGGGTACATCTGTGCTTATACAAGTACTGCAGGTTAATCAAATAACACAAGTAAATCTGTTTATACACAGGTACTGTAGGTTGTAGACTAACATAAGTAAATTTGTCTTATACACAGGTATTGTTTGCTATTTAGCAACCTAGATAAATCTATGAATCAGAGAGACACCAACAGTTTGATTACACTATTCAAAGGGAGAAAAACATACATGAAGTGATAAACAAAAGAGAAAACATATTGCATGTTGCTCTAATAGGAATCAACAAAATAGTTTCATTAATCCTCGAGTCCCAATCCCTAGTCCATTACATTCAGCTTGTATATCGCTCTAGTCCCTCATGAACAAGCTTCATAGAACCAAATGGAACCAAAGAATTTGGACCACCCTGGGTGCAGAATTCCGGAACCTGTATTAAGTGTTTCTCCCCCTTATTTACACAGAGAAGGGGGGCTTTGAATCCACATTTACAAAATATCTCAGCCCAAAGCCAGCTGTCAAATTGACTAGCTGTCTAAGCCTGCAATAGCTCTGTTGCCCAAACTAATTTCGTCAAATTTGCTTCCGTTCTTGGAAATGTAGAAATTACAGAATAAAAGAAATTAGAGAAAAATAGAAAAGAAGAAACTGAATGATGATGGAGGAAAATATCGTCCTGCGGTTCCTGTGAAGGCCCCTGATCAGGCCACGTCTCTGTGCTAATGTGCCTCTCCTTGCAACTCGGTTGGTTCCCGTCGCTTTCATCTTAATTGCCTGACTTCACCACTCTCTGGCGCTGATAGCGATCAACTGTGGTTGCCTGCTACAGAGTAGAAGCAGAGTTTGTCAGGGCAATCATTTACATTTACAATTGAGTGGAGCTCCACGCTGAGGCATTAAGTTTTCCTGAGTCCCCATACTGATTTACTGTTGCGCCATGCCTTCATTCAATGTCTCAATTGTCGACCCATCTGCCTTCAAAGCCCTGTACCATACTATCGGGGCATCATTATATTGGGACTTTTACTCTAAAAGGCGTTACAGAACAGCGAGCCCCGATCTCCTTAGGCCCCCTTATGGTTTACCCCCTTTCTGTCTTTCTTCTCATATGACCGAGGGTTGTGACCTGGTGCTTGGCCAACTATCAAAGGTCGGCAAATCGGCAATTTCCTATCATCGTCCTTGGTGCATTCTCCTGAAACTTGCGATCGTTGATCATCCTTTGTGCTTAGCCCTTGGTTCTTCAGTTCTTTATGTGACCGCGGGCCATCCCCCCTATCAGAGCCCCTTTATCGCACTTTCCCATGTGTGCACTGCGTTACAAAGTATTGATAAGCCTCAACCTCCGATTTGCGATTGTCGATGTGACGCCATCACTGCCACGTGGCACCTTGTGAGTGGTGACACATCACCCTGTTTTGGCCCCTTATGACCCCTTGACACATTGAATCTGCATGCCACGTGTCCATCGTACTACCACATCACGCTGATGTCAGTGCCACCGTGGATTTATCAGGACCAATGGTATTCCACCATGTGGCCTTCCAGAGGGAGGGGGGAAATACTTGCCTGCACTTGAATTTGCGTTGTATTTCTTTCTTAATCATAATCAACCCTCCTGGCACTTTAACACTAACATATCGCAACTTGCAATATCGCAACATTTTAGAGTTGACACTTTTGAAAACACCGATCATCGATATGCGATACAGCTTGGTCACCCACTGTCGATTGCAATGTACTTTGAAACCCTCGATCGTTGATTTCACTTTGCTCCGCTACTGGACCTGCAATATATCAAAGCCTAAATGCGCGATGCACCGATATGCGAAGTTGTTGAAACCTTCGATATGCCATGTTGCCTGATCCTTCGATTTGCGATCTGCGATATGCTCCCATACCTTGGACCTCTGTCATTTGCGATCATCGATATGCATGATCGCTGGAACCCCCGATCTGCGATTTGCGATATGCTCCCAAACCTCTGATCTCCGATAATAGGTGATCATTGATCGCTGGTTTTCTTTGCCCTCCCTTGTAGTTGCTTTCAGAAAACTCCGATTGTGATTTGCGATGAACCGGGACCTCTGATATGCCGGGACCTTACCCTTGGTCATTTTCTCTTTGTTTTCTAGTTTTTAAAGGGCAACTTCAATCTGCTCTAACTTCTAATCTAGAAGTCCATTTTTGGACTTCCACATACCGTTGGAAAGCTTATTCCGAACACTATCCAATGGAGAGGATCCGATTTAGCTTTGAGAGCTTCTGTGGCTTGGAATATGGCTTCAAACTTCACTGCTGTTTTGCACTTCGGGCAACTGAAAACACATTTAGCAGTGGGTGACAACAATTATAGTAATGATTCTGTCAACCAAATATCTATTTTATTTGAGATCTTATCATAAATCTTGTTTCATGTTTTTGCCAAATCACCATTCTGGCCATGTATTTTGATTTAAAACCTCATCAAGATTAAAGAATTAGTCAATTTGCCATTTACTGCCGAATAAATTGAATCTGCTGTGAGTTCAAATGTTGACAAGCTCTGGCCTCCCGACTTCAATCCCATACGCTTTTCTTGGAGTCATAGAAGATGACATGTTACTACATAGTACATACTCAAACTTCACAAGTGGTAGATGGCATATATTGCACCATATTTGAAAATAACACCACAAGGTTAACTTATGAATAGTACAATAATGAGATTATACTTGGCCAAGTTTGTAGAGACTCGGAAACTTGCTCGCTTCAAAGTGGCAGTGAACATATATCTGCACAAAAATCCCTCTCATACTCCAGACAATGTCACATGGTTCGGGTTCGAATTCGAGTTCAACAATGATTAGGTTCAGTTTGAATTCGAATTTTTTGATGAAGGTTGCCATTAGGTTCATCTATATATATGCACACATATTAATTTAAAATGAATTACAGGATAAAATAGTAAGAAATCAACATTAGTAAACATCAAAAATGTTATCACGGACATGGAAACTGCAAGGATAAATTACAAGCTTGAGTTGTGACATGAAGTTATGAGTTTTGATCTATGGACTTAATCAATGGCTATGAGGTTCGATGAGGTTTGCCGAACCTCAAATATTTTTTAAGGTTCGCCAAAATTCAAACCTCAAAGTTAAAGTTCGACGAACCTTGTGACATAGACTCCAGATATGCTAGACGAAAAACGATCTTGCTTTAGTAAGTCTTTTGTATGAAGCCATTCTTACATTTGAATCTGGGTTTGATCCTATCCTTGAGATGATAACACAAATAGTGTGGAAATGACGTAATGGCCCGAAGTGGGTTAGATGCCGTACTACAAAGAAAATCAGATTTCGTTTGAATCAAATCTACTCATCAATTCAGTATCCCTGGTTTTGATCCCACCATCTCACAAAGAACATTAAGTGGCAACCCAAGTCTCAAAACACAACTGCTCCAACAGTTTATCACTTCCACAGTAATCTCTGTCAATCTCTCTGGTAACTTTGATCAAGTGTTCAGGGTATTTTTGCAAACCTAGTTGACAAAACGTTTAGTAACCTTTCAAACATATTTATTTCTTGGTTACCTGAGGCATGCTTGTGCTTAGAGCCATGGACAATTAGATCGTTATTTCTTTTACGGACGAGTTCCAATCCTCTAAAAGGGCTATTCAACTTTTTATGAAGAACGTTAGGTAATGGAGTCCTGAGAATTCTGCAATCACATTAGATAACATGTTACTACAAACTCCAATTTCACAATTGGAATATGGCATATATTGCCCCGTATTTGAAAATAGCATCACACAGTAATAAGAGCAGGTTCGTCTATGAATCATACAATGATAACTTACACTTGCACAATTTTGCAAAGATTGAAATACTTGCTCCCTTCAGGGTGGCAGTTAGCATATTTTTGTACAAATTTTCTCTCCGGTACTTCAAAAATGCTAAGGCAAAAACATACTTTAGTAAATCATTTGTCTTAAGCCACACATACATTTTCTATCTTGGTTTGATCCTACCACCAAGATGATAAGTGAAATAGTGTGGAAATTATGTAAGAGCCAGCAGTGGGTTAACTATAGTTCTACAAAGAAAGTCAAAATTCTTCTGGATCAAATCTGCACTTCGATTCAGTATTCTTGGTGCTGTCCTCACGATCTGACAAACAACATTAACGGGGAACCCAAGTCTCAAAAGACATGCTCCTGCAGCATATTGCTTCGACAACGAATAATTCTGGCAACTTTGATCATCCTTTTAGGGTAGTTGAGTAAGCCCACTTTCAACGAAAAAAGCTTTAGCTTGTGCATCTGAATTGGTTATTGTAAATTTTCAGTGAGATTTATTTCTTGGGTGCCCGATGAATGTTTGAGCTTAGCATCACGGACATTTAGATCATGTCTTTTACGGACAAGTTCTGATCCTCCAGAAATGAGATTCTACTCATTTTCTGAAGAAACCTTAGACAATGGAATCCTGGGCATTCTGCAGTCACACGAGATAACAAGTTATTACATAATCAAATTTCACAAGCGGAATATGGCATATATTTCCACAGATTTGAAAATAGCACCACACAGCAATAAAAGCAGGTTCATGTAAAAATAGTATAATGATAACTTACACTTAACCGAGGTTTGCAAAGACTGAAATACTTGCTCCCTTCAGGGTGGCAGTTAACATAGTTTTGTATAAATCTTCTCTCTGGTAGCCCAAATATGGTAGAGGCACCAATCTCTTGCTTAACAAAACTGTTTTTCTTAAGCCATGCATACATTTTGTATCTTGGTTTGATCCTACCCTCGAGATCATAGGTGAAATATCTTGGAAATGATGGAAGAACCTGCAGTGGGTTAAATGTAGTAGTACAAAGAAAATCAAACTTCTTTTGGATCAAATCTACACTTTTACTCATTAATCTTGGCCATTTCCTCACCATTTGACAAACAACATTGAAGGGTAACCCAAGTCTCAAAAGACAACTTAACTTCTCCTGCAGCGTATTGCCTCCACAATGAATCATTCTGGCAACTTTGAATGTCGACTCAGAGTAATTTATCACGCCTAATTTCAACAAAATGTTTAGCTTGTGTCTTCGAATTGGCTCTTGTAAATTTTCAGTGATATTTATTTCTTGGGGGCCTGATGAATGTCTGAGCTTAGTATCACTGACATTTCGTACATCTCTTCTGTGGATAAGTTCTGATCCTCCAGAAAGGAGATTTTGGAAATTTTCTGAAGAAACCTTAGCCAGTGGAGTCCTGGGCATTCTGCAATCACAAAAGCAAATATGTTACTAGTACTACATAGTCAAATTTCACAGGTGGGATATGACACATATTGCCCTGTATTTGAAAATAGCATCACATAGATAACTTACACTTTATCAAGCTTGCAAAGACTGAAATACTTGCTCCCTTCAGGGTGGCAGTTAACATATTTTTGTACAAATCTTCTCTCTGGTAGCGTAAATATGGTATAGGCAGAAGTTTCTTTCTTGAGAAGATCGTTTTTCTTAAGCCACGCATACATTTTGTATCTTGGCTTGATCCTACCCTCGAGATCACATTCGAAATATTTTGGAAATGATGGGAAAACCTGCAGTGGGTTAAATGTAGTACCACAAAGAAAATCAAATTTCTTTTGGATCAAATCTGCATTCATACTCATTAATCCTGGGCATGTCCTCACCATTTGACAAACATCATTGAAGGGTAACCCAAGTCTCAAAAGACAACTTAGCCTCTCCTGCAGCTTATTACCTGCACAATGAATCCTTCTGGCAACTTTGAACATCAACTGAGGGTAATTTATCAAGCCTAATTTCAACAAAACGTTTAGCTTGTGCCTCTCAATTGGCTCTTGTAAGTTTTCAGTGATATATATTTGGGTGCCTGGTGAATGTTTGAGCTTAGCATCATGGACATTTAGATCATCTCTTCTATGGACGAGTTCTGAGCCTCCAGAAAAGAGATTCTGGAAATTTTCTGAAGAAACCTTAGACAATGGAGTCCTGGGCAGTCTGCAATCACATAAGATAATATGTTACTACATAGTCAAATTTCACAAGTGGGATATGGCACATGTTGCCCTATATTTGAAAATAGCATCACATAGAGAGATAAGAGCAGGTTCACGTAAAAATCATACAATGATAACTTACACTTTATCAAGCTTGCAAAGACTGAAATACTTGCTCCCTTCAGGGTGGCAGTTAACATATTTTTGAACAAATCTTCTCTCTGGTGGCGTAAATATGGCAAAGGCACCACACTCGTTCTTAAGAAAATTGTTTTTCTTAAGCCAAGCACACATTTTGTATCTTGGTTTGATCCTACCCTCGAGATCATAAGTGAAATATTTTGGAAATGATGGAAGAACCTGCAGTGGGTTAAATGTCGTACTACAAAGAAAATCGAATTTCTTTTGGATCAAATCTGAACTTGTACGCAATAAATATGGTCTTGTCCTCACCATTTGACAAACATCATTGAAGGGCAACCCAAGTCTCAAAAGACAACTTAACCTCTCCTGCAGCTTATTGCCTCCACAACGAATCATTCTGGCAACTTTGAACGCCGACTCAGGGTAATCTATCAAGCCTAATTTCAACAAAAGGTTTAGCTTGTGTCTCTCAATTGGCTCTTGTAAAATTTTAGTGATATTTATTTCTCGGGTGCCTGGTGAATGTCTGAGCTTCACACCACTGGCATTTAGATCATCTCTTCTACGGACAAGTTCTGATCCTCCAGAAAGGTTATTCTGAATGTCTTTTGAAGAAACTTTAGACAATCGAGTCCTATGCATTGTGCTTTTCAAATATTCTCTTCTAGAGCCACGGGCAACTAGATCATCTCTTTCACAGACAAGTTCTGATAGTACAGAAGGGATATTCTGAAATGTTTCTGAAGAAACTTTAGACAATGGAGTCATGAGCATTGTGTTTTTTAGATGTTCTCTGATAGACACAGCAACTCCCTGCTTCTCAAGCCCAGTGCAATTAATATCTTCAATCAACTTGATCAAGTTGTCATGCAAATAGCGAGGATGACACAAATCTGTCTTTGTCTTCTCCTTTTGATCCAAACCAACGCTTGCAAAATCTAGATTGCCTGCCATGGATTTGCTTGGGTCCCATCTAAGAATCTCAGGATAATGTAAAATAATGTTACCTATATTTTCCTTTCTTAGTCCCAGGTTTGACAGAACATCCACTATAGAATACAGTGTTTTCTCTGAACTGTCCATAAAAAGTTGAGGCTTTGTACGGTATAGCTTGCTAATCTCGTCCCAAGGGCAACCGATACCTGCCAAAAGCATTAGCTTTTCTAAAATACTACTACATTTCAGTGGATTTTTTTCCAACAGACGGCAAATCCTGTTCTTCTCAACTTGAAAACCATCCAGCCCATTAGAAACAGTCACAAATTTTTTATATACTTCATCATTGAGGAGCGATGGGCAACATGTCAGGATTTTTATAAGAGACACTTTACTAACTCCAAGCTTCTCATAGAACTGCAATTTCTTTTGCAATTTAGCGGCAGAACGACTGAATAACTCCGGATGTTCTGTATACAGTTTCCCTAGCACATGCCTTGGAAACCCACTGTTCCTCAAAATTGAGATATTTGCCAGTAGAGACTCATCTTCATTGAGATATATTTTCCCAGGAGGCAAGAATATATGGATCTCAGAAGTCTTTACCCCTATACTTTCAAAAAACGGCTCAAACTCATTGATCGGATTATAAAGTAGATATCTTTCCAGGGCTTCGCTTATACGATCTTTTGCGTTGACTCTGGACACTAACTTTCGTAAAAAACAAGGTGCATAGAGGCTTATATGCTCGGCATCTGCAAAAGAAAGAGACCTTGTATAGTGGAGGTAATTTTGCAGCACTTGCCGAACTTCATGTTCCAGTTGTTCCGAGAATTTGACCTGGGATTTGCTCCCAGCTTTCCCAGACTGTTTGGCACTCCAAATAAAAATAGCAGGCATAACTACTGACATTTGTAGAGTGAAAGAATGAACATGCCATGAAACCCATTTCTCGTTTGCATATGAAATTAGAGATGTGCAAGGAGGGATTGACTTTGGCAGCACAATTTTCCCAATTCCACGACAAAAGATCACCAAACCGCACATTACGATTCTGTTTCATAGGCAAATTGGAGCATGAGCTGGCTGAAGATGTTCAATAGAACTGATTTTTCAAAAGAAAAACCCCATGAGATTATTGGAAATAGTAATACACAACTTGATATCGAACCATCCAGAGTGCTCGTCATGAAACGAGCATTAGCTTAGTAGTACTAGGTTGGATTCCTGGCCTTTCAATTTTCAACATGGTGTCTGGGCCAGGTGTTGAGGTTGACTGAAGATGTCAATGAGGGCTGGAGGAGATAGTAATCGACGCCTTGATATTGAAATAGGAACGCAGCACATTGGTAGAGCAGTGGAGCAGCAGGCAGGTCCTCAGTTCAATTTTCTAGTCGGTCCATTTTTCAACAGAGATAACGGCCTGGAAATGGAAAATGTGCTCAGCAACATAAAACCTAGTTTGATAAAGTATGGGATTGAGATAAACTCTTATTTAACAGAACAATGTTGGTATCAGTAGGAAGTGAACTGGCAACCGATAAAGCAAGCGTACTCTGTCCAGTCCAAGACTCAAATGAAGTTCTCCAAATGGAAAAAATAAATCATTTAGGTTTCCATGAAAATGGCGCTAGCTGACACCTTGACCAAACTTAGAGAGAATATGGAAATATGAATAGAAAACAGATGAACTAAGCATACCAGAGACTTGCATTTACTTCTGCTTTCTGAACGACACTGCCTCTTTCCCGCTTTGAATGTTCTGGCATCTGTTGTAAGTAGCGAATTTTTCTGTTCGGAAAACCCCAGTGTCTTTCGCCCAGATTTAGGATACCTAAATCTCACTCCCTCCTACTCGCTGCAAATTTATGTCTTCCATTATAGAAAATTCTAAATCTGATATGAAGTAGGATACAAATCTATGTTCCATTAGAGTGATAAGATTTATCACTTTTCGTTATAAAGTGATGAAATTATTATTTGCCCTTATTTTTCAATAAGGATGTATTTATTAATATTTAAAAAATTAAATATAATTATGCATGGGTGATTGATAAAAGGCTGACTTTCAGTTATTAAATATAATTATTATTTGTTTTTATTATTAATGTAGATTTATTCTCCGATTGCGATGGCAATATGGTGGACCGTATGTTGCATGATTTTGAGGAGGGGAAACCAGTCCACGGTTGTCATCCTGCTCCACATAGAGAGGAGTGGTCATTCTGCTTTTCACTTGGCTAGTGTTCAAGATTGTCCTGAAACCAGTCAGACGTCTCATTAGCCCACCGTTGTCATTCTGCTCCACATAGAGAGGAGGAGTGGTCATCCTGCTTTTCACTTGGTTAGTGTTCAAGATTGTCATGAAACCAGTCAGACGCCTCATCATGTATTCATTCCACAATTTGACAGGGAATTTGAAGTCACCAGGACAGGGAAGAAAATTTCTCATTCTTGTTCCAAGGTGGTGGTAATTCACTGCTCTAAGTTTAGCATTTCTGTTTTTCATTATTATATTTCCATTTCCCCATGGGGGCAGGTCGAGGTCCTCTTGACCTAGCCTCCCTTGTGCCCTTCACTTTGAAGCACCCTCCGGCTCTGCAATCCGATAGCAATTTTGAAATTCACTCAGTGGTGTTATCAATTCAAGCATGGAGGGTGGTGGATGTGCATGGTCATCAGAATGAGGTGGTCTTGGAGCAACGAGGTTTGTGTTTTGGCTAGGCACTCAATTGATAGGGTCCATCTCGAAAGACCCTCAGTCGAGCATGGCAAAAGGTATTCCACCTTTACATATTGACTCTAGCTTGGTCTAGTTTGCTTAGTATCAATTTTCTGGTCAATGTGTTTCATACTCTCTCTGCTCTATCTATTTCTTTGAATTGTTGCACTATGAATCCTCACACTTGGGCTCCTAAGACGTGCCTCCACTCTACTTCTCTATCGACATCATCTTGACACTCCTATCTCAACTCCTACCCAACGTCAACCTATCGGCCTCCACCCTTGTCTTGTTATGCCAACCAGTATTGTCTCTCCTACGTGGCTTCCCTTTGTTTCCTTTATCACCATATTCATCTCAATCCTACTAGCCATGCCCCATCAAAGAGCAAGGAATCTCTGCAACTCTTCAAGCATATCAGAAGGAAATATTAGAGCCCGACAGTGAGCTCACTCAGCACTACAACATTATCACGCTCAAACCCCTGACCATATACAGCTAGAAATTAACAATGCATCCTCAAATCCCATGGATGATATGGATGAGTATATGGACGTAGATATTCTTGCCTCAGCTACTGAGTGGCTCATGAATCCCGACAACACTCAAGGAAGGAAGAACTAGTATTTATATATTGTGGAGTTGTATTAGCACATTGATGCAGGAGCATCTCAAGAGAAAGATATTTCACCCATGTGAATAATTCCCTTTTTATATTTTTCTATAATTCATGATATTTAACCTAGGAGAATTTGCATTAGTTAGGAGGTTATGTTGAAGTGTCCTTATGGGATAGATGTAAATATTCTATTAGGTGGAGTGGCATTAGCTTCTAGAATAGGGACAATTGTAGGAATATTAGAGGGTTGTTATTACAACCTCCATTATGTCTTAGTGATATTTTGTCTAGGCTAGAGAGGATGAAGGAGGACAGTAGAGTAGAAGAGAGAGAGAGAGAGGAAAATTCACTGCATCCTGTGTAGTTTTCTGGCTCAGTGTAGTAGAATTACTAAGCCGTGTGTAGTTGCTTTTGTTTTGTGTAACATAATTTCAGTTTGAGTTGTACTCTTTGTCCACTGTGTTTAATTGTTGTAGCATTATGTTAATATTTTGTGGAGACAATTATTGAGTGATGGTGGGCTTTTTATCAGAGAGAGTGATTTTAAATTATTTAGTTTTTCAAGGTTCGCAGGCCAAATTCTTGTTTCGAGTTGAGTCGTGATTGTCAACTCTATATTAGTTAACATGAAGTCGAAATCTTTGTCAAACACTTGCTCAAGTCCTAGGTCTTGACTCTCAAGATAGTGCAACGTTCCATTTCCTAAAAACCAAGATGCAAATTAACCCAGCAGGAGGTTTCGCCCCTAGCACAGGATTCTGAGAAACTGAAGCGATTTCTACGAGGGGTGCCATAGTGATAAGCAGGAACAGGAGAGGGGGGGCCATGATAAATCATATTCATCCACATATTTTGGCAGTTTCCAAGGTGGTTTCCTCCACCCCCATGAGTATTAAACCTCAACAGGTCTTGGGGCCCCACAAGTTGTTGACCTTGTGGACCCCGTGATCACAACGCTCAAAGGTGACCAAGCATTAACAAGGGCCCATGGTAGTCTTGGGAGGCCCCATGATTTTGTTGGGAAGTAGACCATTCACGCTTATGATCAAGTCGTTGAAACTTAGTGGGCCATTAAACATATATTATGCACAACGAACGACCAAAGCACGCTGCTAAAGTGATCAATGGACGAGGAAAGGCGAGGGTGAAATAGTAAAAACCAATTCAACATCAAGTTTTGGTATTACAACACAGTTGCTCTTGGATATGTCAGAAAGGCACAAAGGAGCAATTCAAGGAGTAGGTGGAAGGAAACCTACAGGTATGAGAATACCCATAGCAAATACAACCTTAGAAGAGGAGATGAGGTGCATTCAAGAGAGATTGGAAGCAATGGAAATTGCTTAGAGGCGAGGATCTAATGTCGAAGATGCCAATAAATTTGAGCAAGAATCTTCTAGAGAAGGAGAAGAGGGAGGAGAATCAGTAGAGGAGAGAGGATGATAGCCAAATTGTGCGCCAAGCTAAGGATGGAAGTACGTGCATATGAAGGTAATTTGAATGTTGATGAGTTAATGTATTAGATAAATGTCATGAACAACTATTTTGATTATGACGAAGTAGATGAAGAAAAGAAAGTGAATTTTGTTGTCACAAGGCTAAAAGGACATCCAACCCTATGGTGGGATGAAGTGCAAGCTAGTAGGAAAAGGAAAGGTAAGCCCAAGATTAGACGCTGCAATGTAATGTTGGCAAAAATCAAAAGCAAGTTTTTGCCCAAATATTGCGAGATAAATCTTGTAAGGCGGTTGCAAAACCTTAGACAAAGGTCCATGATAGTGAAAGAGTATATTGAAGAGTTTTCTAAATTAAATATTAGAGCTAGACACATTGAAGAGCGTGTTGAAAACGTTATCAAATATCTTAATGGCTTAACGTATGAGATTCAAGATGGGATTGATACCTTGACTCTAAACACGGTTGGGGATGCTTACCAAGTTGCTTTGAAAGCCGAGGAAAATAGTTCCAGAAAACAGATTCAAGAGAGTAGAGGAAGAGGTCATGCTAGAGGCAAAGGACAATCAAGTAGCAAAGAAAGATTTTAGTCTCCAAAAGAAGAAGGTGGGAGTCCAAGTAAGAAGCCACCAAGAGGAGGTGACTTTGGAAGAAGAAGATCTTTCTCTGAAGGCAGAGGTAGAGGTAGAGACTACCAACCTAGATGATACAAATGTGGAAAACTAGGCCATATATCATGGGAATGCCAAAGAATACTCTAGCAGGATAGAGGAGTGTACATGTGGTGGAAGCTAAAGAGGAGAATGCAGGTATAGTGGCAACTAAAGAAGTTGTTGAAGTAGGAGAATCCCTATTGCTGAAGCGAGTTCTAATTCACTCAAATAAGTAAACTAAAGATCCAACCCATAGAGAAGTTTGTTTATGACCATGTGCAAGTCAATAGTTAAGTGTTGTAAGGTTGCGATTGATATTGGTAGCACAAATAATCTTGTTTCTATAGAGATGGTAGAGAAACTATATTTAAAAATAACACCACATCCTGCGCCTTAAAAGTTTCATGGTTACAAAAAGGTCATCATCTTAGTCAATGAACAATGTAAGGTAGAATTTCATATTGGAAGATACAAGGATGAAATATTGTGTGATGTAATGCCTATTCTTGTTTGCCATATTTCGTTGGGAATGCCATGGCAGTTTAATATGAGAGTTATCCATGATGGTAGAAGGAACACTTACACACTTGAGAAAGATGGTCACAAGCATACATTGTTGCCTTTACAAGATGGAGTCAAAGAAGAAGTCGGGCATAATGTGTTGTTGATGAGTGGCAAGGAGTTTTTGTAAGAGGTCAAAAAGAAGGAAGTCCATTTTGCCTTGATTGGTAAACCCAAGGTAATTCTTACCAACACAAGTTTAAACTATTTTCCTAAGAAAGTCAAGGGTATATTAGATGATTTTGTTGATATAATTGTGGATGAATTACCAAGTAAACTACCGCCTATTCAAAGCATCAACCATCATATAGATTTAATTATTGGAACAAATCTTCCAAACAAGGCAACCTATAGAATGACTCCTCATGAAAATGAATAGATAAGGAAACAAGTGTAAGAGTTGTTAGACAAAGGTCTTATCAAAGAAAGTTTAAGCCCATGTAATGTTCCAATAGTCCTCAGCTCAAAGAAGGATTGTGGATGGAGGATGTGCAATGATTCGAGGGCCATCAACAAAATCACAAGCAAGTGTAGATTTCCTCTTCCATGTGTTGATGACATGATTGATTGTTTGAGTGGTGCTATATATTTTTCTAAGATTGAACTGAAGAGTGTTTACCAACAAATTTGAATGAGAGAAGGGGAACAGTGGAAAACAACCATGCATTGTATGTGTGGTTAATGATGCATTTTGGTCTTACTAATGCACCCAACAATTTCATGAGACTAATGAATGAAGTCTTGAAGGAGTTTGCAGGTAAATTTGTTGTTTTTTATTTGGATGACATTTTAATGTACAACCAGACCAAGGAAGAGCATTTGAGACATCTTAGTTTCGTTTTGAAGATCTTGCAGTAAGAAAAATTGTTAATTAATTTGAAGAAATGTACCTTTATGAAAAGAGAATAGTTATACTTTGTGATTTCTAAAGATGGTTGAAGATTGACCTTGAAAGGGTCAGAGCAATCATTGAATGGCCTACCCCATGAAATATGTTTGAGGTCAGAAGTTTTCATGGTTATGGATGTCTATACAATTGAAAATTCATTAAAAAGATTAACAAACTTTGTGTGCCTATTGTAGAAATTATCAAAGAAAACAATCAACCATTCAAGTAGATTGTAGCAACAGATAGAAACACTAAGTTACTGAAGCAAAAGGTCACAGAGCAACATGTTTTGGCCTCATCAGACTTCAATAATTTTTATCAGGTTGAGACAAATGCAAGTGGATTTGTTGTTGGAGAAATTTTGAGTTAGGAAGGTGGTGATGGTGTTGGATGCCGCCAACATGTAAGGGGATCTCCCCAATGTGAAGGCCCAATTAGACCTCACATTGTTTGGTGTAGGAGTCTCATCCGGTTATATGGTACGACCACCAATGGAAAGGTTTCAAAGATATGCCTTGCTTATAATCACACATAAGAGATCACAACACCTCTTTGGGCAACAAGTATGTAAACTTTGTGAGACACCCAATGTAAGGTGCACAGGGGAAATTCCATGGCTGGTAAAGGAAAACAAACCTTCAGTTAGAAAAGTAATAGTACTATCCTAAAGGGGGGTCCGTGAACAAACAAAAAGGCTTGTTGATTACCTGCAAATGAGTCCACATAATAAACAACAATCATGAAAGCATAACAACACTTATTCAACAATAACCATAGTAAAGCAACGGAATAGTTCATTAAACTTAGTATGTAATTAAACCAACATATACCACAAACATAACAAGAATAGTTCTATTATATCTACAATACATGTATGAAGAAGTGTCGACTCATAAAGCTTCTGATTATGAATGAAAGATCCCAAGTACACTGTTACATAGATGAAACACTAGATCCAATAGTGGAACATAAAGCCACAACTTGCTTCTCCAAAGAATGATCTATCTCCTATGCACTACAAGAGAAGTCAAGGCAAGACTCCAAGCCCTTAGCTTGAGTTATGAGGATCTATTTATAACTAATGACAATTGTAATGCCCCACTTAAATCTTATCCTGCAAATTTTGTTAATGTTTACATTATCTGAAAATATTGAGAAATATTGGTCTAATATAAAATTCATGATTTTCATTATTCAAATTCCCAACTTACCTTCTCAAATTGAATATGAGGTAGGATATGGTCTCCTTCCATTATTTCAAATAATATATGCATTCTCACATTTCCCAATGTACCCTCACATTTACTAGGGAAAAGACATGGTCCTCTCCATTTAATTACATCTCACATTCCCTAATGTACCCTCACATTTACTTGGGAGAAGATATGGTCCTCTCCAACTCATTATCAATATATATATTCATTTCACATTCCCCAATGTACCTTCACATTTACTAGGGAGAAGACATGGTCCTCTCCATGTAATTACATCTCACATTCCCCAATGTACCCTCACATTTACTTGGGAGAAGACATTGTCCTCTCCATTTAATTATCAATATAAATATTCATCTCACATTCCCAAATGTACTTTCAAATTTACTTGTGAGGAGACATGGTCCTCTCCCATTAATTTCCCAATTTGATATTCATGTCACATTTCCAAATGTACTTCCAGCTTTACTTGGGAGAAAAAAAGTCAACTGTATGGATAGATGAGAAGTTAATGACATTAATGAGAGGTGGTTGAGATGGAGAAGAGAGGGAGTGTATAAAAAGGGAAGGGGTAAGGGAGAAAATGGGAGGTTGGGGGGGGGTCTTGCTTATGATTGTGGGGTTGGTTGTGATTTGAGGACTTCTTGTGTTTTGGGAGACCTTAGGAACCTGTGGAGGTTTCTTGGGTTGTCGAGAGAAGGGAAATATTGTTATCTTGGTCTGGATCATTCATCTTGGACACACACACTACATCTGGTTGGACTTGGGCTCGGAGGGCTAGGGAACCTGTGGAGGTTTCCTAGGCTAGGGATTATTTCCTAGTTGGCTGGGAGGTAAATCCAGTTGGGTCCGTCAAGAGGAGCGTTCAACAGGAGCAGCAGGACAAAGGCATCTCCATCAGCCGCCGGTACAGGTATTCCTCCATAGATTACTCTTGTAAATTTTATTAGAATGAAATATTCAATTTAAGTTATGCTGATTAGAATGTAAATGATAAAATTTTATTTGTTTACAAGTCTTGTAAGTAAGTAAGTTATCGCCTCTTATTTAATTTAATTTCAAAAGAAATTAGATCTATTAGCAAACCCTAGGGTAGGTCTCTTACACATGGTATCAGAGCTTTGGTTCAAAATCTGGACCCAAATCCCACTAAATAGCTGTTCCATAATCAAATTTCTTACTAAATAGTTGAAAATCCAGAAAATTAGAATGTCAAAATGTTTCAACAACAGTCCAATGGCATAGTACCTAGGGATATGACAACACATGTTTATGGAAATCAAGAAATCAAACTTGTTGAGGTGTCAATCTGTCTTGCACAACAAATGAACTCTTGCATTTAGTAAAATGTGTTTAATACCATGAGTGTGTTTAATACAATTATGACTTATTTTATGAAATGTGATGTCTGAAAAACAATAAATATAAACATTTATAACGTTTTTTTTAATGGGAAGACAACTTGTTGAGGGTGTACACTGCATATGTTTCTGCTTCTTTTTGGGTACAATTTTCCTATGAACTAAATATTACTATACAATTATAAAATGAATCGAGAGAAGTATAGTACAATCGGTTGAACACACTTGCATGGTAATGGTATCAGTACATGAACCGATTTTGAATATGCTGGAGTGTGTGCTTGAATCCTTATATCCTGGTGCTAGTAGTCATCTTGTAAGCTTATACTTTCCAGATTGCTTTCTCTTTATCATTCTTTTCAATGTGTTTTTATTCCCCTCAAAATGTGTGGTACCAGGTTGCTGTCAATGCTTGTTGTTTTGTGATCCTACTGATGCTTGTTGATTGCGCTGCTACAAGGGCTTGGCTTATCTGCTAATTGAATGGATTCCAAGTAAAAGGGGCAGACTATGATATTATTTCTTTTGAAAGCTAAATTTGGCATTCATAGGAAGTTGTTTACTGCTGACACTGGTTCACTGCGTGACCGCAGAGAAGCCTAACAGAACTGGCCCGATATACTTACCCAACCCAAATGAGAATCCACTGGCGTGTATCCTTCTGTTCCTTTTCCCGATTCAGTTACTTTCAACTCCAATGCTGCAAAGATCGATTTGCTGGTATATGTTAGATTCCATAGCTATCTAATCCACTGTGTGTTTGCATGTATCCTCTCCCGACATCACTGTTGATTCTTGGACTAACCCCAACCTGGCCTTTCTATTTAGGGGCGAATTAGTGAGCTTTATAATTTTCTCTCCTCCCCACCTCTAGAGAGTGCCATGGGTCATGAGATAGCTGTGAACACAAAATCATGAACTTGTAGACTATTAGTAACATGGGAAGAGCATGGCCGCCTAACACGTTCTAAGCCCTAAACTTTACTAACTCAAAATCAAAACAAAAATTGTGGCCTAACTCGTTTCCATAATTGGTGAAATGGTTTTTTTTTAGTATCTGCTGGTTTATTTGTAATTGAAATTTCATATCATAGTATTTATCATCAATTGTGATCTCTGTTTTAGAAACAGGTTTCAATTTTGTGGCTTTGTTAGTAATAGGATGGAAGATTGAATTACTACTCTGGTTGTGGTTGTCTGAGTCGGTTTCAACACCAGTTTTGTCCATTCCTTTCCCTTTATCATTTTAATTCTATCAAACCAAAACTGCATTTGCACATAAAAGGTCAACGCCTACGAGATTCAGGTCCTTTATTTCCTGAAGTATTTACCCTATGCTTCATGTATTTGATCTTTGATGGATTCTAAAAGATCACCATTCCAAAGTTAAGCATATCTTTAGATAATCATACTCCTCTAGGATGTCCTCTTATGATGACTAGAGGAAATGAAAATGAAAATGAAGATGTGAGGGATATTGAGCCCATTTTATCTTGGGAAACTGTTGCTTATAGTGATAATAGGGACAACTCGACAAGTGAGGACGAATTATTATTGGGTGATATAGCCCTTGTACATACGGGTCTTAAAATTACTAGAAGTAGTGACGAAGACAATGAATCAATAAATGTAGACCAACCACAATGCCGGATTTGCCTTGATACTGGAGGTGAATATTTGATTGCACCATGTTGTTGCAGAGGCACCCAAAAGTTTGTGCACAGATCATGTCTTGACTACTGGAGGGCGGCCAAGGAGGGATTTGCTTTTGCCCACTGTACTGAATGTAGGGAAATGTTCTATTTGTGTGCAAATGTACCACTTGATCAATGGTGGTCAAGGTTGAAGTTTCAGCGTCTTGTTATAAGAGATCACACAACCATTTTCATTGTTGTTCAAGTGGTTGTTTCACTCCTGGGCATGCTTGTCTACAAATTTTATGGTGAGGAACTTAGAGAAATGTTTGGCTATGAACAACACCCTTATGGCTTCTACTTACTGGCAGGCATGATCTCATTATGAGTATCTATATTATGACTAATTGGCTGAATTGAATAATAGTCTAAGATGCTGGTGCATGACATGTTAAAAAAATAAAGAAATACATACAGTCACGTCTTCAAATAACAAAAGACAAGTAATGAGTCTGGACATTACAACATGAAAAGCCAATTGTAAACTAGAAAGGAATCTTGTGGCTAAATATGCAATATGCTTATCCTTTGTTGAAGAACTGCCGAGATTTAGAGTAGGAGCACAGTTCTATCTTTTTTCCTTGGCCTGTTATCAAGCTCAGGGGGCCACATTTATTCCTCTTTATAGTCCCTTTTTGCAACTTTCTGACATGAGGGATATATCAGTGATCATTCATATAGATAGATCATTACCTCCTTTTATGTTTAAGATTAAATCATATTACAGTATTCACAACGACTGTAAATTCTGCCTTGTTAGAGAAAGGGATGTTTACACGTTAGTAGAACGGGATGTTTACACGTTAAGTTTAGATTAAGGAGTTGGGTGGCGCTACCAAGGAATGCAACGACCATAACAATTTAATTAGGTCCCAAAACATTCGTTGCGAATGCATTGAAATTTGAAGCCATAATGGAGAAATATGAACAACTAAATAGATGCTAAATAAACGAGGGCAACAGAGAGACGGGCTAGGGAATTGTAGTTCTATGATTTGGGTAAACGAGGAGAATTCTGGTTTCCCGTTGGCTACCATATGGAAGCAACATTGTTGCTATTTTTGTCTGTGGGGTTTTGCTTCAATGCTCACTTTGCAGACCAATTTTTTTTTAAGACGAAGTGATTGATAAGAGGAAGTTGATAGGGTCCTCCTCTGCTCTGCTCTGCTCCATGAATTGGACAATGTGCATTTTAAGGTTAAATGGGTTGTGCAGGATGTTGGCTGATCAATTCTAATTGGGAGATGGATGAATGCTGAGATATGCTGAGGCCTTCTAGAAAGGGATTTTTCCACTTAAAATTTAGATTAAGGAGCTTCATGAGAGACTTGTTTCGAGTGGCTGAGTGGCTGTCGTGGGTGTTTTCAACCACGCTAGGAATTAAAAAGTATAGGTTTTGTTCTGGATTCAAAAAGCATTGAGAGGGACATTGATTTAGCGAATTCGGGGTTTGACATTGTCATTATGGCTTTCACTGTTATGTAGCTTTTAGTCTTAGTGCATCTGAATTTGAGCTCCTTCATCGCCTCCTCCATGGAGAATTTCCAATGTGTAAACCTTCATGGAGAATTTCCAATGCTTTTACACAAAGTGTTTGCTTTTTGGCATCTCTCTTTGGACATGTTCTGCAACCCACAAGGCTCGAATATAGGCACTTATGAATGCCAGTGTTTGTGAAACATGGGAAACATGATATTCTCTGTTGAAATGGTTTGGATCTGGAGGTGTATAAATGGGGGTTCAAATACCAGAGATGGTGTCATATTCTACTTCTTGGATTGGTGACCAAGGAACTGAAGTGCTTCAAGCTCAATAACACAAATGCTAATTATCAAGTTATCAGGACCCATTGACGGATAATTGTAATATGTTCAAGAGGAAATGAGCCCTTGGATTTCTGTTTTTTTGTGATTACTTTCGGCCTAAAGTCAGCCACTACTACACTCTTTTATGTGCATAACTTGAAGTGAGCGGAGCAGACTGTTCGCGGGTCTTTGTTCTTGCTGTGGCTCTCGCCAAATAAGCTGTTTCCATTCATGCACTATTACAATACTGTAATTTCACGGTTTCTTCTCATGTGACTATTCAACTGCTAGTTGAGAGCAAGTGTCAGTATCTTTGCTGAGGACAGGTCCTCCTGGTATCTGCAGCCAAGCAGGAACTTCAGCTTTCTAGTTGGATCGAATTCAAGATGATTTTGGAGACATTTTCATAGCTGAATTAAATGTGAGGTAATTTTCCTTAACATAGGACTTACAATGCCATCATGTAACATGTTTAATCCATTCTTCAGTTACTCCATTGTAGCCCTGAATTGAGCTTCTTCATTGTCACCTTTTTCTATGTCCAACATTTTAGAGCATAATGTATAAGATGATAATATTTTGATTAATAATTTTTCCCAGTTTTCTATCAAATGAGAAATTGAGAAGTTTTCATCATTTATAGTTTTGGCTTAGAAACTACCTGGTTTAGCTATTGTTTATACAAGAATTTTGCGATTAAATTGGAGTTCTTGAATCGATACTAAGGAGTAAAAACTAGCAGCTCTATACAAAGTGAAGGATCCTGAAGTGAGAAAATTTATTCAGAAATGCTTGGCCACTATTTCTAGAAGCCTTCTTGTAATGGAGCTCTTAATGGACCCACTTCTCCAAACTGATGAGCATGGCTTAGAATATTCCTTTTCCGTATTAGATTTCTACAAAGGTGATGTAGTGGAACTCGGCCCATTATTAAGAGAGCCTAACATTGAAGCTTTTCAAAATGTTCATCATAAAGCACGCCAAATCTAATGTTTTGTGCAAGTGTATAACAAGAATGGGATTTCTGCCCCCTATGAAAATTAGAAACACCAAAATGTTGTACATGTGCTCTCATGCTTTAGATGGGATAATATGTCTCACAACATAAATTTCACTATCACAGGCAAGAAGGGAGAACATAACACAATGTTCTTAAAATATGAATTATGGGCACAAAAGGTGATGAATTCTATATTGCACTAGTAAACCATGGACCTGCCAGCAGATCTTAAATCCTAACCCGACTAGCACATTGCATTTTAAGACTATTTATCTTTTCTACTTCTATCAACTAGCCCCTAGCCTATTTTTTCACCCATGTTAATGTTACAATATTCAATACATCTTGCAAGATGCATTTGCATATATATATCTATTTCTTTTTTGATGTGGAAGAGGATACAACCATGAGTTTTGCTTGCAAAACTGTTGCTGAACTTGACCTTGTTGATTAAGACGTTACAAAGATTACAAATTACATTGATAAAGAAATCCTTGATTTGGTACTTGATTGGAAAGCAAGGGTAGCAATAGATGATGACCACTCTTTCTATGGGCATAACAATTCCACTTACAAAACAAGTGAAACTTGATGGTGGAATTATAGCAATCACCTCTTTAGTATCTCTTCTTAGGTTTCTTTGATGGAATACCCAAGGTCTCACAACTATGTTGACAAGAAGTCAGAAATAATGCCTTCTACTTGAGTTGAATGTGTAGCCATGCATGATTGCTTTGAAGGAGTGACATTGGAAGTTGACGCAAACATATTTTTCTTCATATGTGGAAGAGAAATCTTGTACAATTTCAATCAAATCATTGGATGTTCTTCATCATGATTGGGTCAATGGAGAGGATCTAGTTTCATCCGGATCTTTAATGTCACATGGTTCAAGGGATAACAATTTTGAATATTCTTGATCACGTCTAATATCCTGAAGCACTGATAACACAGAGGATGTATTTCCATGAAAACCTGCAAATCCTCTAGAAAAGATAGGATATGTAGATAAATTTGGAGAATGTTGGAGCCATGGATATCTGAAGGGTTTAACCCTATTAATGATTGTCATTGTCTTAGGTCTATCCAGAAACCTATGTTTCAAGCTCAGATGACTATCATCAGTAAATGTTTTATCTAGTAAAGTTGAAGATTCCACTAATAAAGAACCATGATTATTAGCAGTCAAACATTAGAAGGCACTAATGGAACCCTAGAGAAGACATGGGCATTCCCTCTTAGAAAAAAAAATGATTTGAAAAACAAAAGACCTCTCAAACATCTTTAGATAAGAATAAATTCAGTCCTGAAATACATTTTTAAGATTAAAAAGGAAGTCAATGGGCAGCTGGCAGAGTTGGTATATTAGGAAGGGTTCAGGGGTTTGTAGCCATTAAACAACTTGGATCTGATGTTTAGGGAAGAAGACTTTCCAGCATTGCCAATCATATATTATCACTTAAGGATCTAGTAGCTATTTATGATTTTCTAGGTCTAAGGAAACTTGCAATTCACTAGTTATATATCTGTTAATTGCTCATATAACCACCTACAGAGATAACTTATTGATATGAAAACATCCCTTCAAGAAGTGATCTTGTTATGAATAAGTAATACAATAATCCCATTGCATCCTACAGAGAATCTAATATGCTTCTATTAATAATTAGTGATATTCAGTTAGGCTATAGATCCTTACGTGGATATCTAGAAATTGGAGATATAGAGATAATTAGATTGCACATTTAGTTTCCAAGACTTCTACCTATTCCACTAAATTCATGTCAGTTAGTTTGGGTTTCATGCTCCTAAAACCAATCCTAGAAATTGACACAAAGAAAAATATCTTCACCTTTTTTTTTTGCAAAGACTGTTTCTTAGCCTGAAGTGCTGCACTTTCTTGTCTAAACAGTTTATTTTCAAGGGCTTCTTGTTGGAAACCTATCATTCGAGAAGTAAAGTTTCATTTTGAGATTCAACCTGACCTTTCAATTATATTTTCATTTTGTACAAAAACAACTCAACCTTTTATAGAAAATACAAAGTTTTGACTGATAACAAAGGTAAAGTTGAACCTAGCTCAAACATATAGTCATCCAAGTGAAAATCTTAAATTAAAGGGAAAGTTTGTTAGAAAATAATGTACTTGGAGTTTCTCAATGGTTTGATTGTATTTTGTTGTTTTGAGAGGCAACTTTTTCTTGTATGCAACCCGTAGCTTCTTGAGCCTTTAAATGATAATCCTCCAAAGAAGCACTACAATTTATTCAGATATACCTAATGCCAAATGTAAAATTAGACAAGTTGAACATTAAACTGCTTTGTTATACATATTATAAATTAATCAGTTTCTTTGTTGACAAATTCAAAGAATGTCCCTCTAGTAATCATTAAGAAGGTATGCTAGGAGTTCAAATGCACTACTCAGGACAAAGGCTATCAAATTGTGTTTTAAATTTTAAAATTTAACTATTCTTCTCCTACACAATGGCTTCATTAAGGAGAACACTGGTAGAATAAAGTAGATTAAAGTGAATGATGCTAATAGACAGGTTAGATTTAATAAAATGTCTGAAGACCTTTTGAGACAATTTTCAAAAAGCTCATTGAGAGTCTTAATATTGTTCAATATAGTTAGAAAAGCTGTAATTGCATGATTTATACTTTACACTTATATCGATGATCTTGGTTCTTCAAAAAATGGGTGGTTTTTTTTTTTTTTGTTCTAGTGGAGTACTATATGATGATGCTTTAGAAATGATGAACTGAATAATGGTCAAAGTTATGACTTAAAAAAGAGGAGATGGCATTTTGGATCCCAAGTTGGTTATTTTATGTTCGGGTCACTCTAGAAATTTCACTCATCAATTCAGAAGCCTATATTTTTAAGGCTCAGGGTTGGATGCATGTATGAATTCTTACTCTACTAGCAAAGTGGGAGAAACTATAAGATAAGAGAGTAAACAAGGGACTTATAGCCTACTCATTTCACCACCAGAGATATTTTTATAAATAAATCTTATTCTGTATTCTAGAATCTAGATGCAATTCTGAGTGCATTACCTTCTTCGCTACTAATCATAATTGTGACAATGAAAGGATCTGCATATTGGCTCCAAGGCTTGGTGTTCTTGATGTGGAAAGCCAAGACCAAAACTAACCACCAATGCCAAAAATAAACAGGCCTATGTTTATCAATTTGCAGCCCTCTAAATTTGCTTGATAGTGCATAAAACCAATGGTAATTTTCCTGTTCATCTTTTGTAGGTTTAAATATGAATTGTTGTACCTGAGTTCCCATGCTCACACCTTGTTATTAGATGCCAAAAGTACACAATCGTGTGCTAGTTATTAGTTTGTGAAAGAAAGCATGAGTTTTCCCACACTGGCCAATTCCAGAACAACATATACAAGCTGTTAGTATAATAGTCCAAGCTGTTAGTATAATAGAACAACATATACAAGTTGTTTTGCAATTCCATGTTATTTATTTATGAACATTATGTAATATTGATGCATTTGGTTTGACACATAAAACTACTTATATGAATCAATTGATAGATTTGATATTGATGATAGAAATGGTTGATGTATGGCCTACATGTATGACTCACTTAGTGATGGATTATCTAGTGCGTAACTTGTCAGAATTATTTTGGTTCATATATAGCTCAAGTGGATATGATTTATCTAATGAATGACGAAGTGAAATTATGATTGTTTCCAGTATGAACCACAAAATTGACACGTGGATGCTAGACTTAATGATGTGATGATTATACGTCTTGTTGTTATATAAATGCATGAATGAGAGCTAACCCGCAGGGGGTAAGAACTATATGATAGTTGGGATCTACTCTTCCATTGAGGGAAGGTCGAGACATCCCATGGGGAAGGTATAATGTACATTATTCTACTACATTTGGTATCTACTTGATATGCACTCTTATGACATGAGTAAAATGCAAATGACAGGTGGCAAGACTACCTGACTGGATTATTCGATGACAAGTCCAACCAGCTTTGTAGTGTGGTTCGTGTTAGGGTGTTGACCCTGGTTGTGAGGGAGGGGTGGAAGCATTTCCCACCGTGTATCCTCTGAAACCTGGAATCGTGGGAGGGCAGTGGTGGACACGCTCCCCTCGACGTGTGATGACGATTGCCAGTTGCCTGCTGGGGAAGTTAGGTCGATGTATTCGACGCTTCCACCATGTCAGTTTTATCAGTGGTTAGTATGGCCATTGCCACTGATAAAGCAGTAGAGGACGGATAGGGTGGGAACGGAAGTAGGTCAGGATGGATAGGAGGATATAGATCAGTTGGAGACTCTTGATGGGAAGTAATGTCATTGTCTAACTTATCAAATTTTATTGCTATAACTCTCTTTGGGTTGCTATGCTTTCAAACTCCTTGCATCTTTTCATTCTAACTTCGGGACGAAGTTTTCTAAAGGAGGGGTGTATGTAGTGCCCCACTTAAATTTTATCCTGCAAATTTTGTTAATGTTTGCATTATCTGAAAATATTGAGAAATATTGGTCTAATATAAAATTCATGATTTCCATTATTCAAATTCCCAACTTACCTTCTCAAATTGAATCTGAGGTAGGATATGGTCTCCTTCCATTATTTCAAATAATATATGCCTTCATCTCACATTCCCCAATGTACCCTCACATTTACTAGGTAGAAGACATGGTCCTCTCCATTTAATTACATCTCACATTCCCCAATGTACCCTCACATTTACTAGGGAGAAGACATGGTCCTCTCCATGTAATTACATCTCACATTCCCCAATGTACCCTCACATTTACTTGGGAGAAGACATAGTCCTTTCCATTTAATTATCAATATAAATATTCATCTCACATTCCCAAATGTACTTTCAGATTTACTTGGGAGGCGACATGGTCCTCTCCCATTAATTTCCCAATTTTATATTCATGTCACATTTCCAAATGTACTTCTAGCTTTACTTGGGAGAAGAAAAGTCAACCATAAGGATGGATGAGAAGTTAATGACATTAATGAGAGGTGGTTGAGATGGAGAAGAGAGGGAGGGTATAAAAAGGGAAGGGGTAAGGGAGAAAATGGGAGGTTGGGGGGGTCTTGCTTATGATTGTGGGGTTGGTTGTGATTTCAGGACTTCTTGTGTTTTTGGGAGACCTTAGGAACCTGTGGAGGTTTCTTGGGTTGTTGAGAGGAGGGAAATATTGTTATCTTGGTCTGGATCATTCATCTTGGACACACACACTACATCTGGTTGGACTTGGGCTCGGAGGGCTAGGGACCTGTTGAAGCCCCGAAAATCGGGTCTACAACAAGGGGGATACCCGCCCGGTCCGGACCTTGGTTGGCAGCTCCTTTTCCGTTTGGTATAGCGGGTCCGACTAGGAATATGGGACCAATTTCCCAATTTGTGTGTCTGTGAGAAAGATTGATATTTCTGCTTCTAACAGTTTCTAAATGGAATACTTCTACTCTAATTCTAATCTAATAATAAGGAAATTATCTTCTAATAAGCAAAAATATCTAAATCTATACTAACCCGGGGTATAATCTTTCTTCTATGCGATCTAAAATGATTTCACATAACAATTGGTAATAAAGATCATTCAACTGTTATGAGAAAAGAATTCAATAAAGATGAACCACTTCGTATAAAAAGTTAGACGAAACAGTTGTGAAAAACATATCGCATAATAAGCTATTCATACACTATGCATAAATAAATAGCTATCACCGTACAAAAGTGCCAAATGATAACTCAGGCATTCATACATTAATATATAAATAACAAAACTGAAAATCACTCTAACACAAGGCAGAAATAGTTAAGAGATAGAAATACCATTTATAACTAGTCCTACTCATGAGCTTCAAGTGATAACGATTTATCTCTCTTGATCAAATATCCACTAAGAGTACAAAAGTGCAACATCAGTAGCAGATATCAAATGCAAACATCAATAAATCTTGTTCCATTCATTCATCAAAACCTCCTCAGAGGGTACAGAAGTGCATGTTCTGGGGATAAGTTTTTGATAAATTTGAGGACCCTTCTCTAAATGCATGAGAAGGGTTTAAATACTATTAACTAAATCTAAAAATAAATTATTACAAAATATAGGATGCGGTTTAAATGACCGTCCTCTTTTTAGGAAAATAAAACAAAATTAAAACTAAAATTGAATCTAAAATTAAACTACTTCTGTATTTGGTCCTTGAAATCGCACGCATGCAGCATCTGTTTGAGAAGGGTCGGCTGGCCGAATTCCGATTTTAGCTGAGCTGAGAAAACAGAATCGACAAGAGCTGGCGCCATCTTTTCGGCCGCATTGATGATACACTTGATAATCATCCACTGGCTATGTGGCTTTACCAAGTAAGCCCAGTAATAATCCCAATTCAACTTGGTTAACCCTTGAATTGCTTTTGCCTTTTCTTTTGCCTTCTGCTTCCAATCTGCCTGTAGTTGTTGTGCGTTAGGTAAATATCATGGAGTGGTCTCTGCGATAAAATTTTCCCTGTGAAAATTTTCATTTACACAATCAATAATATTGCTTGCTGCCGTGGCTGCTCCTTCTGCTGCTTGCTCTGCCTCCCTGATTTGCTCGTCCCATTTGTTAAAGAGCATTTCTTTATGGTTTTCATTGATCCTTGGTGCACCTGCTCTTTTTCCCTCATCTGTTTCTTGCCAAGCCAAATATTCAGTCACCCGTTTATCAACTAAATCGTAGTCACTTCATAAATCTACCACTTGATTAGTGGTTTTATCACTTATTTCACAATAATAGTTCCATTACGATATCTTTTGGCCCAACGCTTCCTGCTGCTGTAGTAATTATTCATTCAAGGAAATGGATTCTGTGATAAATTCTGTAAGTTTAGGATTGTCCTTGTGCATCTCCTGTAAATCTTATAACTGCTTTCCTTTCTCATCCAAACTTTTCTGATATCCTATCTGCATTTGTTGGAAGTCCTGCTGCAAACTTTCAAGCTGTTTTTGTGCTTCATTGTTAGTGTTAGCTTGTTGCAACTGTTGTTGCAAAACTTGTATATGGTCTTCCTTTTCTTTTAGCAATTGCTGTACCTCAGATGCTTTATCAATAGTCGCAGAGGCATATGCTCCTACAATCTGAGATAGTTTGGTGAGATTCTCAGTGGGATTGCTAGTGGGATCTTGCCACAGGACATCTAATTGTTCTGCTTCTTGAGGGAGCACGTTTTCCAATTTCCTTTTCTTCCTCTGTTTTCTTAATACTACTTTGTGTTGTGGGCTATAAAATACATCAAGAGGAGGAATTTCTTCTATTTTGAGCATAAGCTCAGAGGATGGGGTAATAGGGATATGCTCCATATCTGAGACATTGCTGACTGTTCTTGTGACTACTTCTTTTGTTACCTGTGCATTGCTCACAGGTGTTTTTATGGTTTGTCCTTCAAGATTGATCAAGTCATTGAAGGTTTCCCATTCTTTATCTAGTTCGGTTGTGACTGGCGGTGGCTGAATGACGAGAGGGGGAGGATCTCTTTGTGGAGAGGTAAAAACCTGTTGCTGTAGAAGTTCCGTTGACTGGGCAGTATCTTTTACTGACCCTTCGCTCTTATCCTATTCATTTCCGGATCTTTTAGAATGTTCAGATGTTTCTTTTCCAGACTTGGATTTAGATCCGTTTGTGCTTGAACTTCCACTAATACTAACACTTGGAGTTGGTTCCCTTGCGGGTTCTAAGCGTAGTTTCTCTAAAGGAATACTGGCTAACCTTCTTTCCCTGTATGTTTTGAACTTTTGAAATTCTTCTGGAGAGAATTGCAATTGGGCTGCATGTAGAATTTCTTCAAGTGTGCTTTTCTGTTGGAATATATCTTCGAATAAATCCTTTTCTCTAGAGAACACCTTTATCTTGACTGTAGTAGTGAAATTCGTGGCAACATCAAGAGGGTCAAATGGTCTTCCTGAAAATTTGAATAACTGTAGACACGTTATATTATTTACTTCTGTGAATGCGTGGCCTACATCAAATAGCGAAAAGGCCCCATAGGCTACAGGAAACTGTGGCCATATAGCCTTCTTTTTGTCTTTCAAATATTTAGTTAGACTACCTTCCCCACAGGTTTGATAGGCAATCTCTCGAGCTAATAGTTTATCGGGGATATACAAAGGTAGGACAGAGGAGAAGCAGAACTTCCAAACACCTTAAGATAAGTAAACAATTCCTCCCCGAACCATCTTGCGACAGGGAGGATGTCTACCTCTGCTTTAGGAGAGCATCTCGGAGCATCTTTATCATACAACATTCTGTACAAGGGCAACATAATTCCATGACAAATCTGGTAGAAGTATGGAGTGAACTTAGAGTCCCATAATTCTTTATGATAGACATGAATAGGTAAGGGGTCTTGAGTTGTCCACTTCCAACCCATTACAGGAAACTTAGAAACATAACATATCGCATCCATTACATACGCTGATAGGTAAAAAGGAGGATAGATTCTCTGAGAGACAGTTCTTTTAGATCGGTAACTTACAATGGCCGTGACTAAATTTTCAGATAAGATTTTGGCCCAATCTACAATAGTGGCATTTGTGGCGGCATCCAATAATGGTAGCCATTCAGATGAAAATTTGTTGATATTTGGCATTCCAAACAATCTACAGAGCATGGCAGCAGCAAAGCAATATGGGGAGGTGAGAGAACCAGTACTGTACATACCATGTTTATCTTTCTTCAGCGGTTCGTCCCTCCTAGACCAGTCTTTGGTGGTTTCTGCCAGGTCCTGATTTTCTTTTGCAAATTTCTCCATAAAATGCTTGTTATAAGTTTCCTGTGGCTCCGGTAAATGATACATGAGCCTTAAATCCTGTGTAGCGAATGAGCCAATAAGTCCTTGACCCTGAGTTTTAAACTGTCTGTTTTTGATATCTGCGCTGTCCAGTATCCACTTCACCATGTCTGTGTATGGGAGAATTTTTGGTCTTGCTGCTATCCGATGTAAGAATGAGCAGGCTAGCTCTGTAAGGGATGCTTCAGAAGAACCATTTGAGCTCGCAGTAGCAAAAACTTCCATTACTATGGGATTCTCCTCTTCAAGCAGATTATACATGCCTTCCCACGTAGCAATTCCTGCATCTCTGTTATAAACCGTGTCTGTATACAAGGGCGCTTCCTTTTCTTCAGAGCTCGGGGCTTTGATTTTCTTTCCCATTTTAACCTGCGTATTGCTTTGTATCGTCCTCTGTTCTCCGTTCCTGCAATACACAAGTGAAGTGAAAATGAATGACAAGGAAGGGTGATGGGAAAGTTTTAAATGCTGCAGAAACATCAAGTATACCACCTTACGTGAGATGATTTTTTCAATAAGCACGAACCCATATTCCATTAATAACTGGAAACTACCTTATTATTAACATTAAAGCACATAACTAGGTGTCAGCTTAAGGAAAATACTTTTCTTGAATATTGTGCTCGAAGATCTGCGATGAAGCGATTTGCTTCGCAATATCGCAGATCGCAACATCGCGAAGTTGGTCGCTCGTGATATCGCATTATCGCTTTGTCGCTGTATCGCAAGATCGCAATATCATAATATCGCAGATCATAAGAATATTATGTATGACAATCTTTGTTAACCTGTTTTCTGCGAAATGCGATTTTGCGATCAACGTCATCGCATATCGGAAAATTAAAGTTTTTCGTTGTAAATTGTGCTGTATGCAATGCATATTTCATTATTGCACATCGCAATCTCGCAATGTTTAAAATTCAGCTCATAAGGAGGTATCCCGCTATCTTTTTGCGATGCGATATTCCTAAGGAAAGATTTATGTCTTATCTTATCATAAAACTTAGATTTTTGGATTTTTCAAGGGGGGCTTCCTAAGTTTATGATGGTAATTTTATTCGAAAAAGGAAATTTAAACACTACTTTGATTTTAAATTTTTTTTCTAAGGGTCCCCACTTATTTAGTATTAGGAATAACATTAAATAAGAAGGGGGGTTGTTGCTGGCCACAACAATTGGCGATTCACTTGGAAGAACCGGTTATCTCTGTTGCTTTTTGAATTTTCAAAACTTCCAAAACAGAAAATTTTCTAGAAAGTTAAACTTTATTATAGAAAGATAAAGTACATTTTACTTTAACCTGTCAATGACATTTTGTTTCAACTATTTTCAACTTTGATTATTTGTTGCCTCAAGCTAGTCCTTGTATTTACATCAGTCATTACTTGGCTTGTAAAGATAAAACAAAGTCTTCTCTGTAAACCAGTTTTAAATATGCTCATTTGTCGTAGGTAGAGCCTCTGCTGCCAGCAAGCGTTTATAGCCTCGACAGGGTTACCTGTTACCTAGCAATGATCCTGTATCCTACTTAAAGAAACCTACAATTCCCAAAGAAGAATCCACATCCACACTTTTTGCTTTCATTTTCTTTTTTATTCTTAAAGAGCAATGTCTTGGTTTGGTAGCCAATTCATGACACAGTCATTCACTGATTTATAACTTTGCTGAACAAGCTGGCTCGTGATGAGACCCCTTGTCTTTTGATTGCAACAATCTTGAGTCATTGCCCTGTTGTGGTATGCAGTATTGGCAAAGTCAGCAAGTTATAACATCTATGATCATGATAAGTCGGCTCGTGATGAGACCTCTCACTCTTTAAGATAAAGTGTATCCTTGGATTGTTCCTCTGAAAGTTGTGATTTCCTTAGTAGGGAGGAAGTCATTGTTTCCTTAAGATAGCTCTGGATGACAATAATAGAGTTTTTGGAAATAGCTGTTCTACAGAGAATCTTTATTTTGTTATTGATACCTTTCATTGCACTGATATAAAACAATTTCTCACTAAAGGTTGTTTTCATCAAATTTTATGAAGTTGAAACTAGTATCATATCTAGGCTAGAGTTTTTAACTGTATCTTTCAATAATAAAGATCAATTTTCCAAAAGATTTGCTATTTATACAAGCGAAAGATCAAAATTTGAAAGAGAATTGGTGTATTTTTCGTAAATGCCTATTGTAACCATTCACAACCGGTTTTATTATGAAAAGAAAAACAACTACTCTACAAAAATAGAAGAATGTTCTTATATGGAAAATATTTCTTGAGAATTTGACCATTAATAGGTAGAGATTCTCTTTTCCCTATTAAATCTTGTAACATGAAGGTAGACGGACCTATGACTTCTATGATCTGAAAAGGACCAAGCCACATTCTTTGAAATTTTGTATGTTTTCCCTTTTCCTCATGAGCCTTGTCCCATTTTAAAACTAGATCTTCCATCTGAAAATCTTTTCTGGATATCATATTGGAATCAAAAGAGGCCTTTACCAATGCTTGATGATGAGCATGAGTTGTTTTGGCCCTTTCTTGTTGTTCTTCTAATTTAATTAATTCCAGCTGCCTAAGTTGTAAAGAGGAAGTTGGTACTTCATCAATATATTGAACCAAGGCTAAAGAGGGAATTGCCAGATGTGTTGGAAGAACCACTTCTTTCCCATAAACTAAATTAAAGGGAGAAGTGCCGATAGAGGCTTTCTGTGTTATTCGATTTGCCCATAAAGCATATAATAAAGACTTATGCCAATTTTTATGAGTTTGGTCAATGGTTCTCTTGATGATTCTGATTAAGTTCTTCTTTGTAGATTTAGCTAACCCATTCCCTTGTGGATAATAATTGGCCGAGTATTTAAGTTTGAAACCCCTTTTGAGTGCGAGTTCAGTCATTGCATTTCTAGAAAAGTATGATGAATTATCAAACATTAAAGCAGAAGGCAATCCAAACCTGGTGATTATGAACTGATCTATGAATTCAATGATATTTTCAGCGTTAGCTGTCTTGAGTGGAACTGCTTATACCCATTTAGTAAAGTAATCTGTTGCTGTAAGGATGTATCTATGCTGTTTAGAAGAGTGAGGAACGATCTCACCTATTATGTCTAATCCCCACTAATCGAAAGGTTGTTCGATGGTAACTGGTTGCAGTGGCAAGGATGGTTTCTTTTGTCTCCCAGCAGTGGTTTGACAGACTTGGCATTTCCTTATGTAGTTGTGTGCGTCTTTGAATAATGTGGGCCAGTAATAGCCTGCGCGTAAAATTTTGTGAGCAGTTGCATCTCCAGCGTAGTGTCCACCTGCTGGCCCATCGTGGAGTTCCTGTAGGACTTTTTCAGCTTCAGTTTTCTCAAGACATCTAAGGAGAACATAATCATAATTGATTCTAAAAAGAACATCATTCACGAGCTGATATTCTTTGGCTTTTAATCTTAGAGCTCTTTTCTTGGTATGATCGAGGTTTGAAGGAGCATATCCATTCTTTAAATAATAAATAATATCAGCATATAATGACTCAACATCGTTTAGGCTTACCTCGTACACTTGTACCTCTTCAGATGGATTTTCGGGCATTAGCGATGCTCCTGCCAGCATTTTGCAAAAGCCTTGACCTTTTACAATATTTGCTGGTTTAATTTCTACGTCGTATTCCTGTAAGGCAGTAACCTAATTGGCCCTTTTCTCACCCACATCCTTCTGTACTAGAAGATTTCTTACCGCTGGAAACGGTACTATGATCTTGGTATGTGTTTTGAGTAAAAAAGGTTTGAAATATTTAATTGCTTTAAAAATAGCGTAAGCTTGTTTCTCCACATCTGAATAATTCAGCTCAGCACCTTATAAATTGGAACTGAAAAAAGCAATTGGGGTTTCCACCTTTTCTTGATTTGCTTGAGTGAGTATCGCAGCATATGATCTATCTGAGGCAAATGTATACAAAATAAAAGGATCAGAAAAATTTGGAGTTGCTAACGATGGAGCATTGATAATGGCTTGTTTGATTAGATTGAATGCCTCGTGTTCATCTTGGCCCCATTTAAAGTTTGCATTTTTTTAATCATGGCTTGTAAAGGAGACACGATTCTTGAAAAGTCTAGAACGAATCTCTTTACAAAGTTAATCTGGCCAAGGAAAGATTGCATGGCTTTCTTGTTGTGAGGTAGGGGTATTGCGGAAATTTCCTTGATTCTGTCAGGATCAATGTGAATTCCAGATTTTGACACTATGAATCCTAGAAGATTTCCTTCACTTAATGCAAAAAAGGATTTTTTCGGGTTAAGTGAAATCCCATACCTTAAACAACGTTGGAAGATTTGTCTTAAATCCCTGAGATGGTTGTTTCATTTCTTGGAATATACAGTAATATCATCCAAATAGATTACCACTGACTTATTAACTAACCCTTTGAATGCAATGTCCATGGCTCTCTGAAATGTGGCACCTGCGTTTATCAAACCAAATGGCATCTTTTGATATGCGTATGTGCCCCACTTAGTTCTGAATGTTGTTTTTAATTGATCGTCGGGATGTACCAACACTTGGTTGTATCCTGAGAATCCATCCAAGAATGACATTAATTCTGAGCCCGCAACTGCCTGCAGTATTTGTTCCATGGGAGGTAAAGGAAAATTATCCTTTTGGCAGGCCTTGTTAAGGTTTCGAAAGTCAATGCAGATTCTAATATCTCCACTTTTTTCTAACAGGTACCATATTGGAGACCCATTTAGAATGTCTAACAGGAAAGATTATTTTGGCTTTCAATAACTTGTTGAGTTCAGTTTTGATCTGATTTTCTAAATTTGGATGGATCTTTCTCAGCTTTTGTTGGACAGGTTTTTCATTATCAATCATTGGGATAGTATGTTGGATGATGGAGGTGTCGTATGTTTTGAGTTCATCGTAATTCCAAGCAAAGACACTTTTGTATTGTTTCAAAAGACGAATATATGCTAATTTATCTTCAGGGGCTAGGCCAAGACCTAGGTTGATATTCTGGGGTTTGGCATCAATTCCTAGATTTACTAATTCATAATTCAAAGTTGAACTTTGGAGTTTTGAATTGGTAGATCTTTTGAATTCATATTTCAAATCATAAAGGTCTTCTAACTTGACTACTGATTTAGGTATAGCATTGTTAGTACTATCCTATTGCAATTGTTGGTCATGTTGGTCTTCATCAATTATTTGATTGGTGTAGGATCCTTTAGATGTGAGAAAACTCACGATATCAAGATCATCATTGAAAATCCTCCAATTGGTAATGTTATCAGGAATAGATGGTCTAAAAATTAACTCAATTGAAAATCGGTTAGGGCTAAAATCTTCTGAAGGAATGAGCTTGGAAGCTACGTTGGCTAAGAGATCTGCGCTAGCATTTTGAAGTCTGGGAATTGATGAAATATTAAATGCTATAAAATGTTCAGTCAGATCTTGAACTAAAGATTGGTAATGCTTTAAATGACCTGATAAATAGTGTATAGTATTGCGTACCTGTCTGATTACAATTTCAGAATCTCCGAAAACTTGCAGGTATTTGACGTCTAATCCGATTGCCTTGTACAACCCTTGGATTAGAGCCTCGTATTCTGCGGTATTGTTGGTGCACTCAAATTCGAGTCTGCAAGTTAGCATGGTTTTATCTCCCTCTGGGCTTACTAACACGCATCCTGCTCCTGCTCCTTCGTTAGACTTAGAACCATCAAAAAATAATTTCCAAAACAAAGATTTATTTACAGGACTATCTATAAAATTAATGCATTTAGAACTATTCGTTTGAGAAAATTTTTCTACTTGAGATAAAACAGAATGTTCTAAGTAAGGTGAAGTGTGAGCCTTAAAATTTCCTAAGAAAGAATCTACTGAATAGTTGCCTATGATGTTAGAATTATATGCTAATAGTTCGTTTTCCCCCTCTAGTTCTGTTACTATGTATTTCTGATGTTTTTCGTGCTCAACTTTTATCTGGTTTGGTTTACCATTATAAGGGAGCCACATGTGCAACCAGTCAGTTGCAAAGTATCCATAAAGTTTTTCTGACCAGTCTCTGCTAAGAATTAAGCCATAAAATTCAGGAATATCAACAACTAAAATGTCGATAACTAGACATACCTTTGGGTTGGATGACAACCTTATGGTAACCTGATTTAATTCCCCAATCACTTCAACTTGCAATCGATCTAATTGGACTATGCGTACAACGGATTTCTGTGGTTGAACGTTCAATTTTGCACAAATTGATCTTGGCAAAATGTTTGATGAAGCTCCAGAATCGACTAAGCAATTATGCACGTTTTTATTGAAAATTTCATAAGTAAGGAGAAATGGGGGAGTATGCGATCTCGATCTTCCTCCAATTAATGCGATATCATTTGGATCAACTTTATTCATCGTATTAGTTGGAGGTCTTCCCATATCGTGGGAAGCTTGAGAGATTACAGTAGCTGGTAAAGGTGCAACTGGCACAACATGTAATTATTTCAAAAGTACTTTCTGCTGGTGTTTTAACTTGCTCAATTCAAAAAGAGTAATATTGGCCCTAGTCTTTTTCATATCTTCTACGATGTTATACTCCATTTCATCCGAAACGATTAGCATTTTAGATGGAGTAGATGTGTCTGTTTGGACTGGGCTGGTTTGAGTCGCTTTAGGTGATGTTTTCTTGGCTGCGACTTTATCCTTAGTCATCGAGCTTGCGCTCTTTGGCTTAGGTGCAGGTTGAGGAGGGTTAAATTGATTTCTGCTGCGAGTACTAACTGGGAATGCCTCTTGATCCTCTTCATTTGGGAGGATGAAATCCCACATACCTTGTAACTCTACATCTTCTTCTTCTTCGGTATGTTCTTCAGTAGTGTTTTCCTCTTCTTCTTCTTCTGACTCAACATTTGATATAGCATTAGGGGGTTTGGAATCAGTTGAAGGATTTCTTTTAAAAGGCCTGTATGGCTTTTTAGAAGAAGTTTATGCCACTTGTTTCTTGATGTCGACCATTTCGTTAGACATGGTCTTAAAAACTTTTTATAATCCTTCTAAATCAAATGGATCTTTCGGTTGTTTTTTCTTGGGATCTTCTTTGAACGAGACCTTCTTAGATTTTCGTTCTTCTATCGCATTTTTCTTTTTTAGGGCCATAATACGTTTCTCTACTGCTATTTCTTCTTTCATGTTTTCAACTAAAGTTGTTTTGTTAGCCCTATCAACAAAGATTGCTAAGTTTGATGGTAAAGCAGTAATGTACCATTCACTTCGCACTTCTTCACTGGGCTGAGAGGCAGTAGGAATTTTGTTTAAGATTTTATTGAAATGTAAATTGAAATATTTGATAGGTTCTCTTGACTCGGCCCTAAGGTTAGACAAGTCATTGATCAGTGTTGCTGTAGACCTGTCATCACCAAACTTGGTCAGGAATTGTTCTTGGAAGATGTCCCAACTAGTAATAGATCCAGATGGTAATGAGAAATACCATGATCCGGCTGTTCCTTGCAAAGTATAAGGGAAAATTCGAACAACAACATCCTCATTAATAACTCCATTGAGATTTATGGATAGCATAAAGTTATTTATATGTTCTTCCGCTAACATGCCTGCCTTAGGGTTAAACTTAGGCAGCCATTTTTCAGGATGGGCCGGTAACTGACTCAAGGGTGCAGGCATTAAGACTGCCCCTGGGTTATTCCATGGAGTTTGGGCCATTGCTGAACTACTAACAGATGAAAGTGCAGAAGATGATCCTTGTGGTTGAGAAGATGAGGATATTATGACTCTAGATGGTTGAGAAGGAGTTGAGGAAGTTGCAATAGGCTGATGGACAATGATCTGAAGTGGAGGAGTGGATGGTTGACTTCTTGGTGAAGAGGTTGAGATGGATGATGATGATGAAAGAGTCTCGCTATCGGATCCTTTAGGAGATTTCCTTGCTCTCTTCCTAGTAGGTAGAGGTAATTCGGTTGGCTGAACACCAAACTTTTCGCTCTTTAACCTAGTGAGAGGATGAGCAGGATTATATTGCGAAGTCATGTTGCCTTGAGATTTATCAGATTTTTGAGGAGATATAGAAAATCGCTGAAGTTTGTGAATCAAATATTCAACTTCAGGAGGTTCAATAGTAGATGGTTCTGAAATATCAGGGTTTGTAGCAGCGGCTGTTGCTCCAGCGACTTCTAACTCTGG
Source organism: Pinus tabuliformis (assembly GCA_031772625.1). Classification (NCBI taxonomy): domain Eukaryota; kingdom Viridiplantae; phylum Streptophyta; class Pinopsida; order Pinales; family Pinaceae; genus Pinus; species Pinus tabuliformis. Next base: position 777,569,271 of record CM062811.1, read on the forward strand.
ATTTAAGGTTTCTGAATGCAATGGAGAAGTCGGAGGAGATTGTGAGGGCGATTTACTCTCAGAATGGTATTTAGATTTAGATTTGCTTGCCATTCACAGTTTGGGGCCCTCCTTCTAGCACCAAATATGTTGAAGCCCCGAAAATCGGGTCTACAACAAGGGGGATACCCGCCCGGTCCGGACCTTGGTTGGCATCTCCTTTTCCGTTTGGTATAGCGGGTCCGACTGGGGATATGGGACCAGTTTCCCAATTTGTGTGTGTGTGAGAAAGATTGATATTTCTGTTTCTAACAGTTTCTAAATGGAATACTTCTACTCTAATTCTAATCTAATAATAAGGAAATTATCTTCTAATAAGCAGAAATATCTAAATCTATACTAACCCGGGGTATAATATTTCTTCTATGCGATCTAAAATGATTTCAAATAACAACTGGTAATAAAGATCATTCAACTGTTATGAGAAAAGAATTCAATAAAGATGAACCACTTCGTATAAAAAGTTAGACGAAACAGTTGTGAAAAACATATCGCATAATAAGCTATTCATACACTAAGCATAAATAAATAGCTATCACCGTACAAAAGTGCCAAATGATAACTCAGGAATTCATACATTAATATATAAATAACAGAACCGAAAATCACTGTAACATAAGGCAGAAATAGTTAAGAGATAGAAATACCATTTATAACTAGTCCTACTCATGAGCTTCAAGTGATAACGATTTATCTCTTCTTGAACAAATATCCACTAAGAGTACAAAAGTGCAACATCAGTAGCAGATATCAAATGAAAACATCAATAAATCCTGTTCCATTCATTCATCAAAACCTCCTTAGAGGGTACAGAAGTGCATGTTATGGGGATAAGTTTTTGATAAATTTCAGGACCCTTCTCTAAATGCATGAGAAGGGTTTAAATACTACTAACTAAATCTAAAAATAAATTATTACAAAAATATAGGATGCGTTTTAAATGACCATCCTCTTTTCAGGAAAATAAAACAAAATTAAAACTAAAATTGAATCTAAAATTAAACTACTTCTGTATTTGGTCCTTGAAATCGCACGCATGCATCATCTGTTTGAGAAGGGTCGGTTGGCCAACTTCCGACTTTAGCTGAGCTGAGAAAACATAATCGACAAGAGCTGGCGCCATCTTTTCAGCCACATTGATGATACACTTGATAGTCATCCACTGGCTATGTGGCTTTACCAAGTAAGCCCAGTAATAATCCGAGTTCAACTTGGTTAACCCCTGAATTACTTCTGCCTTTTCTTTTGCCTTCTGCTTCTAATCTGCCTGTAGTTGCTGTGCGTTAGGTAAATATCCTGGAGTGGTCTCTGCGATCAAATTTTCTCTGTGCAAATTTTCATTTACACAATCAATAATACTGCTTGCTGTTGTGGCTGCTCCTTCTGCTGCTTGCTCTGCCTCCCTGATTTGCTCGTCCCATTTGTTAAAGAGCATTTCTTTATGGTTTTCATTGATCCTTGGTGCACCTGCTCTTTTTCCCTCATTTGTTTCTTGCCAAGCCAAATATTCAGTCACCCATTTATCAACTAAATCATAGTCACTTCGTAAATCTACCACTTGATTAGTGGTTTTATTACTTATTTCACAATAATAGTTCCACTGCGATATCTTTTGGCCCAACGCTTCCTGCTATTGTAGTAATTGTTCATTCAAGGAAATGGATTCTGTGATAAATTTTGTAAGTTTAGGATTGTCCTTGTGCATCTCCTGTAAATCCTGTAACTTCTTTCCTTTCTCATCCAAACTTTTCTGATATCCTATCTGCATTTGTTGGAAGTCCTGCTGCAAACTTTCAAGTTGTTTCTATCCTTCATTGTTAGTGTTAGCTTGTTGCAACTGTTGTTGAAAAACTTGTATCTGGTCTTCCTTTTCTTTTAGCAATTGCTGTACCTCAGCTGCTTTATCAATAGTTGCAGAGGCATATGCTCCTACGATCTGAGATAGTTTGGTGAGATTCTCAGTGGGATTGCTAGTGGGATCTTGCCACAGGACATCTAATTGTTCTGCGTCTTGAGGGAGCACATTTTCCAATTTCCTTTTCTTCCTCTGTCTTCTTACTACTGCTTTGTGCTATGGGCTATAAAATACATCAAGAGGAGGAATTTCTTCCATTTTGAGCACAAGCTCAAAGGATGGGGTAATAGGGATATGCTCCATATCTGAGACATTGCTGACTGTTCTTGTGACTACTTCTTTTGTTACCTGTTCATTGCTCACAGGTGTTTTTATGGTTTGTCCTTCAAGATTGATCAAGTCATTGAAGGTTTCCCATTCTTTTTCTAGTTCGGTTGTGACAGGCGGTGGCTGAATGACGAGAGGGGGAGGATCTATTTGTGGAGAGGTAAAAACCTGTTGCTGTAGAAGTTCCGTTGACTGGGCAGTATCTTTTACTGACCCTTCGCTCTTATCTTGTTCATTTCCAGATATTTTAGAATGTTCATATGTTTCTTTTCCAGACTTGGATTTAGATCCGTTTGTGCTTGAACTTCCACTAATACTAACACTTGGAGTTGGTTCCCTTGCGGGTTCTAAGCATAGTTTCTCCAAAGGAATACTGGCTAACCTTATTTCCCTGTATTTTTTGAACTTTGAAATTCTTCTGGAGAGAACTGCAATTGGGCTGCATGCAGAATTTCTTCAAGTGTGCTTTTCTGTTGGAACATATCATCGAATAAATCATTTTCTCCAGAGAACACCTTTATCTTGACTGCAGTAGTGAAATTCTTGGCAACATCAAGAGGGTCAAATGGTCTTCCTGAAAATTTGAATAACTGTAGACACGTTATATTATTTACTTCTATGAATGTGTGGCCTACATCAAATAGCGAAAAGGCCCCACAGGCTACAGGAAACTATGGCCATATAGCCTTCTTTTTGTCTTTCAAATCTTTAGTTAGATCGCCTTCCCCACAGGTTCGATAGGCAATCTCTCGAGCTAACAGTTTATCAGGGATATACAAAGGTAGGACATGAGGAGAAGCAGAACTTCCAAACACCTTAACATAAGTAAACAATTCCTCCCCAAACCATCTTGCGACAGGGAGGATGTCTACCTCTGCTTCAGGAGAGCATCTCAGAGTGTCTTTATCATACAACATTCTGTACAAGGGCAGCGTAATTCCATGACAAATTTGGTAGAAGTATGGAGTGAACTTAGAGTCCCATAATTCTTTATGATAGACATGAATAGGTAAGGGGTCTTGAGTTGTCCACTTCCAACCCATTACAAGAAACTTAGAAACATAACATATCACATCCATTACATACGTCGATAGGTAAAAACGAGGATAGATTCTCTAAGAGACAACCCTTTTAGATCGGTAACTTACAATGGTCGTGACTAAATTTTCAGATAAGATTTTGGCCCAATCTACAATAGTGGCATTTGTGGTGGCATCTTATAACGATAGCCATTCAGATGAAAATTTGTTGATATCTGGCATTCTAAACAATCTACAGAGCATAGCAGTAGCAAAGCAATATGGGGAGGTGAGGGAACCAGTACTATACATACCATGTTTATCTTTCTTCAGCGGTTCGTCCCTCCTAGACCAGTCTTTGGTGGTTTCTGCCAGGTCCTGATTTTCTTTTGCAAATTTCTCCATAAACTGCTTGTTATAAGTTGCCTGTGGCTCCGGTAAATGATACATGAGCCTCAAATCCTGTGTAGCGAATGAGCCGATAAGTCCCTGACCCTGAGTTTTACAGGTCCTGATTTTCTTTTGCAAATTTCTCCATAAACTGCTTGTTATAAGTTGCCTGTGGCTCCGGTAAATGATACATGAGCCTTAAATCCTGTGTAGCGAATGAGCCGATAAGTCCCTGACCCTGAGTTTTAAACTGTCTGTTTCTGATATCTGCGCTGTCCAGTATCCACTTCACCATGTCTGTGTATGGGAGAATTTTGGGTCTTGCTGCTATCCGATGTAAGAATGAGCAGGCTAGCTCTGTAAGGGATGCTTCAGAAGAACCATTTGAGCCCACAGTAGCAACAACTTCCATTACTCTGGGATTCTCCTCTTCAAGCAGATTATACATGCGTTCCCATGTAGTAATTCCTGCATCTCTGTTATAAGCCGTGTCTGTATACAAGGGCGCCATTTCCTTTTCTTTAGAGCTCGGGGCTTTGCTTTTCTTTCCCATTTTAACATGCGTATTGCTTTGTATCGTCCTCTGTTCTCCGTTCCTACAATACACAAGTGAAGTGAAAAGGAAGGGTTATGGGAAAGTTTTAAATGCTGCAGACACATCAAGTATACCACCTTACGTGAGATGATTTTTTCGATAAGCACAAACCCATATTCCATTAATAACTGGAAACTACCTTATTTATTAGCATTAAAGCGCATAACCAGGTGTCAGCTTAAGGAAAATACTTTTCTTGAATATCGTGCCCGAAGATCTGCGATGAAGCGATTTTGTGATTTGCTTCACAATATCGCAGATCGCAACATCGCGAAGTTGGTCGCTCGTGATATCGCATCATCGCTGTATCGCGAGATCGCAATATCGCAGATCATAGGAATATTATGTATGACAATCTTTGTTAACCTGTTTTCTGCGAAATGAGATTTTGCGATCAGCGTCATCGCATATCGGAAAATTAAAGTGTTTCATTGTAAATTGTGTTGTATGCGATGCGATATTTCATTATTGCACATCGCAATCTCGCAATGTTTAAAATTCAGCTCATAAGGAGGTATCTCGCTATCTTTTTGCGATGCAAAATTCCTAAGGAAATATTTATGTCTTATCTTATCATAAAACTTATATTTTTGGATTTTTCAAGGGGGGCTTCCTAAGTTTATGATGGTAATTTTATTCGAAAAAGGAAATTTAAACACTACTTTGATTTTTGAATTTTTTGCTAAGGGTCCCCACTTATTTAGTATTAGGAATAACACTAAATAAGAAGGGGGGTTGTTGCTGGCCACAATAGGACCCTGTGGAGGTTTCCTGGGCTAGGGATTATTTCCTAGTTGGCTGGGAGGTAAATCCAGTTGGGTCCGTCAAGAGGAGCGTTCAGCAGGAGCAGCAGGACAAAGGCATCTCCATCAACCACTGGTACAGGTATTCCTCCATAGATTACTCTTTTAAATTTTATTAGAATGAAATATTCACCTTAAGTTATGCTGATTAGAATGTAAATGATAAAATTTTATTTGTTTACAAGTCTTGTAAGTAAGTAAGCTATCGCCTCTTATTGCATTTAATTTCAGAAGAAATTAGATCTGTTAGCAGACCCTAGGGTAGGTCTCTTACAACAAGGACCTTTGAGCTTCCTCATGACTCTTCAACTCCTACAACTTTTCATATTCTATACATAACTCTTTACATTCCATATGTGGCTATTCACATTGCACATGTGTCTCTTGGACTTCCTTACATACCATTTAACACAAAAGACAAATTACATTTTGGACAATGGCTATATAAGACAAAACTTGTTGGATGTGGAGCTTGATTATCTTCTTGATTGATTAGAGGTTTTTGTTTTAGTCGTGTTGGATCCATGTTCCTAACGGGGTGGCAATGCTGCCCATTTAATTGTCGTCAGGGGGGTCCAGGGGGGAAGGGCGACAACTTTTATGAGCCCCCCCTGGTAGGGGTTCATGGGCAACACCCTTGAAGCTAAAAATAGATGAAAATTTGCCTTGTAAAATATTGTAATTTCGTAGTCAATCCGGGTTGTTCATTAAGCGGATGATCTGACGATAGAAGTTATGTTAATTTAGGGTTTTTTGCCCTAGAAGGAAACCCTTGGTTTATATGAGGGAATTGTATTGCAGTTGTGCATGATTGTTCTGCGAGAGAGAGAGAGAGAGAGAGAGAGAAATTACAACAGATCTATTGTAGGTTATATCTCTTCATTTTGATAGATAATATAAAAGGAAGATGTAACAACCTTAGTGAAAATTCCATGTAATAAATTTAAAAACAATAACCATAGATGACTGGGACACTTATTCCAAGCTAAATGTTGTGCAAGACATCCTAGGGAGTGTTCATTTGGTTGTTTATGGCTAAGGAAATTGTCAAAGGCAATGGCTAAGGCATTAAAGAGGCAACAGGGTATTTTGGCAAATTTATTTATGAAATAATGGAAATTAGGAGGAAAATGAGGTGAAAGGTCATAGGTTGCATGTGAGGAAGAAAATGAAGAAAATAGAGGCCTCGTGGATAAAAAGGCTTATGAGGATCAGTTGGTAACCTTTTGTCAATTCATTGTTGGAGCTCTCTCATTTTCTCTTTCTCTCTCTTATACTCTTGGATACTTAGAGTTTTCTTGGAGCATTCTTGGAGGGTGTGGCATACAGGGATTCTTGGAGCAAGAAGGCATTGGAAGAGCAGGAAAGCGCAAGAAGGCATCAACATCAGCAACTACATCATATTTTCTTGTAGGTACTGAGTTGTATGTATGATTTCTTCACTAGTTTGGACATGCATGGCATATGCATGTGGATTCTTGGTCATGATCTGTCATTGGCATGGAGGATTGCCTAGATTGATAGTGGATTTCCTAGCCTTGCCACTTCCTGGATAGCCATGGTGATTGTGGGTTTAGTTTCATTGTTTAGTTTTGGTTGGTTCTCATGTTTCCTTAGCTTGGGTTGAGTTATTAGTCCTGGAATCCCTGGTTGAACAAACGCTCTGGAAGCCCTGTAACAACTTGGGTTGAGTTACTAGTCTTGGAAGCCTTGGTTGGACAAACGATCTAGAATCCCTTGGTGGGTTGAGTTACTAGTCCTGGAAGCCTTGGTTGGACAAATGCTCTGGAAGCCCTGTATAAGTTGTGGGTTGAGTTACTAGTTCTGGAAGCCTTGGTTGGACAAATGCTCTAGAAGCCTTGGAAGGCTTGGATGGAGACCAATCTGATGATGGTTTTGGTGATGTTTGACCATGAGGTGGAATCACTGTTTTATGGGTTGAGGTGGATGGCCTCTGGAAGCCCTAGATGAGTTTTGATTGATGTGTTCTATGAGATCCCACATTCATGCTTGGAATATGGCACGGGGGTGAATCGCTGAAGAGAGATTTGTCTCAACCATTCTACGGTCGGGTGGAACGTGGTATTTTCATCTCCAGTTGGTTCATTTCATTCATTAATGAGAAATCATTTCCTTGATTTCCATGTGTAAAGGTATTGAAGTATTTATGGATTTGATGGTTGTCATGTTTATTGTATTTATGTTTCTATTATGTTGATTATACGCACATTTTATGACAACAACTATGTATGGCTCTCAGCATGTTTTTACTTGTATGTGAATGGATAATGTGTCTATGACCTAATAGATGATAATGCAGCAAATGGCATGAGGGAACAATGGTTCATAGCGATTCTCATATAAGTATGAGATCCCTACACTTAAATTTGTTATTTACACTTGTAGCTTACATGTGGATGATATATTTGATGAAATGCTTGTCATGGCTAGTAGGGGTCCATTCAAGGTCTTAAACAAGTATTTGCTTTAGTATTGTCATTTCCATGTTACTTTACTGATTTTAAGAGATGGATCAGTTCTGGGTAGTGACATGGGCTCTGGGCCTAAAAAAGTGGCTCAAATCCTGAAGTTTTTGGCATAACACTGACAATTTTCGTCCATAATCGTTGGTAGGTAGGCCTGTGAGAGCGACTTTAAGTTGTTGGTCACTTCCTTGCCCATAGCATGAGAGCGACTATGGCCCAAGAGACCTAAAACAATAGTGGGACCTAGGGATAGGCTGTCTAAGTGGCTGACTTGTCCTCTGAGGGTTTTGTTGATGATGTTGGATGATTGTATGGTGTATTTCCATCGGTTCCACTTCCTTAATGTGACCTAGGAGGTCGAATCATATCATAGTGACCTCTCGTCGCATGTTTACCCTAGTTGGTCAATTGCTTGGGTAGATGTGGGAGGAGGGTGTTACAGAGTGGTATTAGAGCATGGTTCACCCTTTGGACTAGATGGGATATGTGTCAGTCATGCATGCATGTTACTTGCATGTGTGTCTCTTACACTTATATATTGGTTGCAATTGCCTGATGCCATATTAGGGTTGAAGTATGGTTATCATGGAGAATTTGTTATTGTTTTCATGAAATATATTTGAAATGAGTATGTGACTGACTACGTATGGTTTATATGTTGCTTACATGTTGATTTTATGGTGCCTACTTACATCCTTGTATGTTAGGTTATATTCTTGAATATTTGGACTACATGCATCAGTCTTGTAGGTTGATTATAAGAATTGATTGATTATGTTTGACTACATGCGGTTATGCATATTTATAGTTGGTTTGGCATTGCTTATGCATATTGCTAGTTGCATGTGGCAATGTGTACAATGGAGTAATGGTTGTTGTCATGCATGAGGTCATAACATGCATTGTTGATATGGCATTCCATTGATGATTGGATCCTAGTTAGAGTAATGCTTATGAGTTGATACATTTACTCGTGTATGTCTATATGTCATTAAGATTATGTTATACATGTATCACATTGATTTGGTAATCTTGTAGATAAGTATCCTCCCTGAGCTATACTAAGGTACGTTGGTTTATTGTGATTTGGTTTACCTGACATATTATGCTTGTAGGAAGAAATATCAAATGGATAGTAAGATGGTTACTATAGAGACTCTTCCTACGAATCTGAAGAGAAGTATGGTGTTGGGAACCCCTATGACTTGGTAATTACACTGAGAAGTTTAAAGGAAGATATTAGGAGTTATAAGGCAAATAATGACATAATCATATAGTCACAGGAAAAGTTAGCAGAGGTGAATGCAGTAATACTTCAGAGCTTGTTGGATTTGCAGTGACAAGGACCACTACGGATTAGTTATGATCAGGAAGATAAAACTAATGGGGCATTTGGCAACAGGTCTCGTAGTAGACACAGGTCAAACAGATATGATACCATCTGAGATGGCAGAGTGTTGGACACTTCAGAGAGGAGAAAGGATAGACATAGGTATCATTCTAGTTTTGATTCAGATAGGCACTATGATTGTCATCAGTATCATCCTTACAGGAGGGGTGATAGGGGGTATTTGCCGGATGAATTTAAGAAAGCAAAGCCACCTACTTTTGATGGGGAAATGAAGAAACCACAGGATGCAGAAGCATGGTTTCTTGGAATGAGAAAGTTCTTTAGGTTGCATGAATACTCAAAGAACATGAAAGCTATAGTAGCTACTTTTAGTCTTAAAGGTAAAGCCGACATCTAGTGGGAAAATTTGAAGAATTCCAGGTGTATTCATGAGGAAGATTCGTCTTGGAGTGAGTTTGAGTGGCTATTTAAGAAGTAATACTTGTCAGAAAGGTACTTTGATGACAGAGCAAAAGAATTTTATGAACTAAAGATGGGTTCTATGACTGATTATGAGTACACTAGCAGGTTCTTGGAGTTACTGAGGTATGTGCCTTACCTCACATAGGAGAAGGCTAAGATTCAGAGGTTCATTAGTGGATTACCGGTTGCATTCAAAGACAAGATTGAATTTGATGATCCTAGATCATTGGAGGAGGCCATTTGAAAGCTAAAGCATTGATATGAGCAATCGAAGCGCAGAAATGAGACTAAGCCAAACTGGAGAGGTAATGTAAAGAACAAAGGCAAATGGGATAAAAAGTGAGCACGACCACAAAGTACAGATAACAAGGAGAATGTTGCACCACCTAAGAGGTTCAATGCATCAGATAGAGGATAAGGACATCGAGCTAAAGAGAAGAACACAGATGGAGGTTGGAAGCCCATAGAGTGTTGGACTTGTGGCAAAGATCATCGCAGGAGATATTTTCCATATAATCAGGGTGGTAGACCCTAGATATATAATGCACAAGAGGCACAAACTGTTGGAGATGTTGGCTAGAGTATTCCTCATATCTATGCAGTCTTGGACAATGGGCAAGAAGAACACCGTGCATCTATCATTAAGATGGACGATAAGCTTTGTGACCAAGTTATTTCTATTTTGATTGACCCTAGATCTAATTATAGCTATGTTAGTCCTAACTTGGTGGATAAGTGTGGGTTGAATAAGGAGTTGCATGAAAAATATTGGTTAGTTCAGTTGGCTACAGGTACAAAGAAGCAATTTCATCATTGGGTAAGATCTTGTGAATTTGACTTAAACTGTATGCCTACCGCAACACATTTGAATGTTTTGTTGTTGGGTTCATACAGTATGTTATTGAGCATGGATTGGTTGTATCTACATAGAACCATGGTTGACTACTATGACAAGGCCATTGAATGTGTTGATGATAATGGAGAACCAAGAGTCTTGCAGGGTAAGAAGAAAGCCACATCAGCTAGGATGGTGACAGTTATGTAAGAAAAGCGTAGTCGCAGGAAAGGGTGCAAGCTATTTGCGGTACTTATTTCTAGTGATAAGGGTAAGGAGGTTGAGGATGCAAATGTGTTGAATAAGTACTCGGTTTTACAGCAGTTTAGGGATGTATTTCCTGAGGACATTATAGAGTTTCCACCTCATAGGGAGGTAGATTTTCTATTCAGTTAGTGCTAGGGGAAGCTCCAACATCGAAAGCACCTTACAGGATGAGCACACCTGAGTTGGTTGAGTTAAAGTTGTAGTTGAAGGAAATGTTGGACAAGGGGTGCATTAGGCCAAGTGTATCACCTTGGGGTGCACCGATCTTGTTTGTGAGGAAGAAAGATGGTACCCTAATATTATGCATTAATTATAGGTAGTTGAACAAAGTGATTTTCAAGAAAAGATACCCTTTTCCTAGGATTGATGACTTGTTCGATTAGTTGAAGGGAGCAGAAGTGTTCTCGAAGATTGACTTGAGATCCGGATACCATCAGGTACACATCAAAGAGGAGGACATATACAAGACTGCGTTCATGACTAGGTATGGGCATTATGTGTTTGTTGTTGTTCCATTTGGCTTAACAAATACTCCAACTACATTCATGTGTTTGATGAATAGTGTGTTGTGTCCATATTTGGATAAGTTTGTTATTGTGTTCATTGATGGTATACTGGTATATTCTAAAAATAAGGAAGAGCATCCCAAGCACTTAGCAGCAGTATTGAGGTTGTTGAGAGAGAATCAGTTGTATGCTAAGCTCAACAAATGTAGTTTTTTTCAGACCGGGGTACACTACTTGGGACATGTTGTCTCCAAGGAGGGAATTGCAGTAGATCCAGAGAAGATAAGGGCCATCATGGAGTGTGTAGCTCCTAAGAATGTGGATGAAGTAAGATCTTTCATGGGTTTGGCAAGCTATTACAAGAGGTTCACCAGGAACTTCTCGTAGATTGCTTATCCCATTACATCATTGCAAATAAAAGGTAAGAAGTTTGAATGGACCAAAGAGTGTGAGATTAGCTTTAAGCAGCTTAAGCAGTTGCTGACACATGCACCAGTACTACAGATTGCAAATCCGGACAAAGAGTTTGTGGTATGTACAGATGCTTGCAAGAAAGGACTTAGTGGAGTCCTTATGCAGGATGGATAGGTGGTACGTTATGAGTCCCAAAAACTAAACAAGCATGAGGAGAACTATCCCATGTGATCTCGAGTTGACAACAATTCTACATGCATTGAAGATGTGGGGACACTATCTTATTGGCAGGTGGTTTGTGCTTATGAGTGATCACATCAGATTGAGGTATTTGTTTGACTAGCTAAATCTGAACGTTAGGCAGGCTAGATGGTTGGTCACAATTAACGAGTTTGACTTCAAGATCAGGTGCATCAAAGGCAAGGAGAATGGAGTGGCAGATGCTCTTAGCAGGTGGGTATAGGTGAATCACTTAGTAGGTATGAGCTCTTATGGGATAGATTTACAGGATAGGATCTTGCGGGTAGGACAACAGGATGTTAGGTATATGGAGATTGTATACAGGTTGCAAAAGGGTGATAGTACAGATACAGGTATAGGTCATGGTATAGGTGCATGTATATGTACATGTAGTGGTACATGTATAGGTGACAGTACAGGTACAGGTCATGGTATAGGTACATGTGCAGATACATATAGTGGTACATGTATAGGTGACAGTATAGGTATAGGTACAGGTGTAGGTGCACAGGATTTGGACTATCATCTTATAGCAGTTTGATTGGTCAGGTTCCGAGATAGGATATATGTACCAGATAGAAATTAGCTCAAGAAGGTGATCTTGAGGGAGTTTCATGTGAAACCATATTCATGTCACCCAAGCTATCAATAGACACTCACCGTTGTGAAGATATATTACTATTGGCCAAATCTAAAGAGGGATGTAGCAGAATTTAGATGCTTTGATTTTCAGAGAGTGAAGGAAGAGTGTAAACATCTAGGTGGACTGCTATATCCAATCACAATTTCGAAATGGAAATGGGAGGTCATTTCCATGGGCATCATCACAGGGTTGCCGATGAAGCAACATGATTCCATCATGGTCATTGTGGATAGGTTAACAAATGTTGCACACTTCATTTAGTGAAGTATACATTCTCAGCTAGTGATGTGGCACATGTATTTATCAGAGATGTGGTTAGACTACATGGTCTCCCGAAGAAGATTGTGTCAGACAAGGATGCGAAGTTCACTTCTAAGTTTTCGAAGGAGTTATTTGTAGGTTTAGGCACAGAGTTAGCCTTCAGCACAACTTATCACCCGCAGACAGATGGACAGACAGAGAAGGTCAACAAGATATTAGAGGACATGTTGAGGATGTATGTGATGCACCAACAACACAAGTGGGAAGACTATCTCCCTTTGGTAGAGTTAGGATGAGTCCTTTTGAGGCATTATATGGGTGAAGTTGTAACACTCCCATTAGTTGGAGTGATCCGGTTAGCAAAGTATTTATTGGACCAGATATGTTGGCAGACATGGAACATGAGATGCAGGTGATCAAGAAGAATCTGAAGGAAGCATAGGATAGGCAGAAGAGTTATGCATACAGGAACAGGTTGTTCAAGGAATTCCAAGTTGGGGAACAGGTGTACTTACGCATCAAACTAAAGAAGAGCTCCTTGCATATTGTCTCATGTGTCAAGCTCGAACCACAGTTTTTTGGACCCTTCAATATTATTGAGCGAATTGGGCCAGTAGCATATCAACTTGCACTGCCTCCAATAGTGAAAGTCCATGATGTTTTCCATGTATCTTTGCTTAAGAAGTATGTTAAAGATGTTGATCATGTGATTGATTGGTCTGTATTGCAGGTGGAACTAGATGGAGAATTCTAGCTGGAGCCTCAATGTATATTGCAAAAAAAGGTGCTCATGCTCTAAAATCGAGCAATAGAGCATGTTAAAGTGCAATGGAAGCACTTTGGGCCCGATGAAGCTACATGGGAGATGACAGATCAAATGCGGGCCATGTATCCTTCCTTGTTTTTCGGTTGAGGCAAAGCAACTTTGATATGGTGGTTTGGTGATTGTTTATGGTGGTTTAGTATCTGCTTATGATGGCTTGGTATATGCTTTATGGTGGTTTAGTATTTGCTTATGCTGGTTTAGTATATGTTTTATGGTGATTGATATATGCTTTATGATGGTTGATATATGTTATATGATGTTTTGATATATATGCTTAGATATGATGTTAGTATATGTTTGATATATGTTTTAATACATGATTTGGCATATGTTTTGTTATATATATTTTGATGATATTGTGTTGACGGTGCTGGACCTGCCAACATGTTAGGGGATATCCCCAGTAAGAAGTCCCAACTAGGCCTTAGACCGTTTGGAGTAGGAGTCCCAATAGTGGCTAGTAAAGTTATGCCTTAACTGCGACAGCACACAGAGGTAAGCAAGATATCCTGATCAGAAGCAAGTTTGTGACCTTGTAGCGAGTCAAGAGAGATGTATGGGGAGGTTCTAGCACACTGAAGGGGAAAAGAAGTGTATCCCTTAGAAGCCTGTAATAGTACGTAACCTGAAAGGAACACACGAGCTGAATGACATCATGAACTAGAAAGTAGAATAGTCGACAATCCATAGTGACGAGTTAAACCAACAACACGCTTCAATAAGATTCAAACAATCACATACATAATAGTTCATACACAAATGCATAAGTTAAAACTACATAAATTGCTAAAGTAACGAGAATTGTCGAACTATAATAACAACATATGCATGAAACGTGCTAGCTTTGTTATATTATATAAAAGTGAAAGTTCCATCCATACAGACAACCATGATAACCACTAGCCCCAATAATGGAACGTTATAGTCAACACCGCCTGCTCCTCTAAAGAGACGTGCTCACTCTGCACTGTGGAGAAGCTAAGGCTCGTCACAATACTCTCCAAGCCCTCTCTAAGTAATGCTTAGCAAAATCTTGGCTCTAAAATCCTATTATATGAGTTATGCAGTTCTATTTATAACAAGGGTGGGGTGACCCTTGACATTCCCTTTGTGACTCTTGGACTACCCTCATGACTCTTCAACTTCATTACATAACTCTTTACATTACATATGACTATTTGTATTCCACTAATGACACTTGGATTATTACTTTACATCATGTTTACAGAAATGATACATTTTCCACATATACCCATGTGGGACAAAATTGGCTTGAGTTAGCCAGACAAGACAACACTACGACTCGGACGAATGTGGAAAAACCAACTCATTAACCTCCTCTCCATGATCCTCGGTGATGAACTGATTCCATGCTTGGTAGTGCGCAATGGTGTTCGTGTTCTCGTTGATGATGTATTTTTGGAAATGAACTCTTGCCTCCATTGCTTCCCGGTATACTGAATTGGAACCTTTGTCCAACTCGTCCTATAACATGCGTAGCCTAGTCCTGAGCAAGGTTGGACCGAAGATGTACATCTGCATGTTATTTGCATTGACTTGCAAATCTACGCTAACAGACGTGAGCATCAACTGATCAAAGTACACATTGAGCTCAAGTCTGACTTGGTTCTTCTCTTTGGCCTTGGTGACCGTACCAATCGACGAGGTGCCATACTTTCTCACCACGACATCCAAACTCCTGTACAACTGTGCATACGAGGCCTCAATAGTAGTGATGAGAAACGTGAGTTCCTCATAGTTTCGGATCAGACTCTAGATGTGGGCTTTGTCCAACTCTACCTGATATTTCGTCATATTGTGTAAGTGAAGCAAGGCTCCCTTGTACCTCATTGTCCATGTCTGTACATGATCAACTACGACATATTTATATATACGTAAGTGTTCGCACTATCTTGGTGCAACACTGTTGATGACCATGTAGATGGACAACTACCTTGTGCACGGTAATGAACCTATTATATAGTCTCCATGTGACTGTCTCAAGATCTGATACTTCAACAAGTATGGATTTCTTCATCTCTTCTCTGGCGAATCCTGTTGATTATTCCTCTCTCTGTCTGGATGCTTGCAAATCCTTAGCCATGCACTCATTTTCTGCTATCAAGAACTTAACACTCGAGCTCATGGCTTCGGCATAAGCCTTTGTAGCATTGACCAAGTTGGTTGGATGTCTTTGTACATCTAACACAATCACCTGTTCTTCAAAGTGCACAGGTGATGCATCCTCATCCGGGGTGCGCGCTCTACGTGCTTATTCATCAAAGGCTATGTTGTACACTTCTGTTCCTGGATGGTCCTAAATGAGAATGGTATCCCCTTGTTCTCTCGAGACTTTCTCTATTGTTGGAGCTAGTGAAACCTGTGGAGTGACCTCGGTTTCTTTTGGCATGAGGTTGGTATCTAGATCATGTTCCAACTGTTCCATGTCCATGTCCATCTATTCTACTATCAGTTCATCCTATGAAGCAAGTTCCTGTTCCTGTGGCTTCTCACCCTGTTCCTCATTTGTTGTTGGTTTAGACTCTTCAACCCGTGTTGGTGAAATTTACGTTGTCTGTGCACCTTGCACTTCCTCCTATTCATGTTCATATTCCTATTCATGCTCATACTGCACTTCCTTCTCTCTTCTGCGCAACTCTTGTTATTCTTTGAGCTTCTGTTGGACTTCTTGCAACTTCCTTTCTACATCTTCCAGTCTTTTCGTCTCCCTCTTTCTTTACGTTATCCTCCTATTGCATTGTCACCTCTTTGCATCTATATCCAAAACTATCTTTTCCACAAGTGGGTCTTCCTTAAACTTGTAGCTTTGCTCTGTCTCTATGCTTTCGAAAATCTTCCTCTTGCCTTTATCTTGCACAGGTTTTTTGCTTGCTGTTGCTCCCTAAGGTGCTTCTTCCTTGAGTGTTGCTAGCCACTCTACTGCAATGCTGACCAGTTCATTGAGCCTAGAGGAGTTATAACAATATCTCTATGGGTCTTCCTCTGGCTAATGACATGCCTCGTGGATCCAAGAATAGTACAATCTTGAAAAATGGTCCCTACATAAACCATGTGGATCATACGGATTGAAACTCTTTGTGCTAAGAATTAAACTTCTTGAAGTCTTCAACCTCGGCATCCACTTATTTCAAACTCCCTTTTACGTACAACCCAATTTCCACATGAAGCGTAGTCCATTGTGCCTTCTTCTTCATGTGCAATGATCAATTCAGCTGATAACCCTATTGAAATGTGGTATGCAACCTCTTGCATGACCAACTTGTCTGTGGCAAACCTTAGAAACACATGCAGAACTTTCTCCGCGTTGTACATCCTGATGAAGGCACCCTCGGCTGAGGCATACCAATCTGCAATGTTCAACAATGCCTCCATTACTGCTTGGGACATGCAGGGTGGATCTTGTTAAAATATCATCATGTATAGAGGGGTGATAAAATGGTCATATATTCTAGCCATTACCCCTTGGGCGGACTCTGGGCATTGGATACATGCACTTTCAACTAGAGAGCCAACATGTTAGACTAGTTAAACGATTTTCCTTCACTTGCAAACTGAGCCAACATAGCAACCCAACTATGTGGGAAGGTCTTTGTACTCCCTTGGCCATACAAGAGGCATGCAAAGATGACCAAGAATTGGTATGCCTTCCTGAGTGTCTTCGTCCTATATATTTGGTTGGGTGTCATCCTAAACTTTGTTGGCTCTCTTACCCAATGCTTCAAGATGTCTCTTGTGTTCGTGTTGTTGTTGGGAGTGTATAATGGTGCATCCATCCTACTCACTGGCAATGGAAAATGATATATCTGGTGATAATCCTCCATCCTGAAGGAAGAAAGCCTTACTCCACCGACACTACTCAGTATCATTGTCTCAGAATCAGTGTGTGAGACAGTCCAATGGATCGCATCTGTGCATGGGAATACGGGAAACCTGTGTAGCCTTGTACAATCCTGACTTATGGATGTTCACATAGACCTGTCAATCCTCCAAATTCTCCTCAAAGCTGCATGAGAAAATGGTGTTGATGTCTTGCCATGTGATCTTGATGTCTTTCCCAATGAACAGGTGTGTGTCTGTGCATACGGGCAAGCTCATAGACCCCTGTTCAACCACATCCCTAACACTGCTTTCAAATGTGTCTTTTGATCCACCTCTCTTAGAGGCCATGATACCTGTATTGCTGAGAAGCTGCTCAAAAACATGTGGTACATGGAGACAGAGAAAACACTCACGACAAGATAATGTCAGCTAAAAACATCAAGCAAATCAAGAAGCATTCAGGCAACAAACTAGTGACTGCTGGGTAAGATTGTGTAGCATTGACTTCGGGAAACTGCGAGACTATCAGCTGGAACTACGCATTGCATAGTTTCAGTTGCCAGTGAGGCTGACCACTGACTGGATTTGCGTAATGTGCAGTCCAGTGAGGCTAAATTTTGACTGAAATTGCGCAATGCACAAAACAGTCAGGCTGGGTTGCTAGCTAGAGTTGTGCATTATGCAGTTCTAGTGGGCAGGACTCGACACTGCCTCCCAGGGTTGCGTAGAGCACAGTTGGGAGAAAATGTGGGAAGCCTCTGCGTGATTCCTGGAGGTAAGGCAGAACCTTGGCTGCCAGGAATGCGCAGAGCATGCTAGGAGTGAAAAGATCTGGGCAAGACAACCCAGATCTGCCCAGTGACAACATTTAAAAACTAAGGACTAAATTTTTGTGTGAAGATGGTGCATATATGAGTGAAATAGACATGCATGCAATTCAAGCAAGTGCAGAAATCAGTCAAATGACAAAACCAAGAAGCTCATGAAGCGAGTCACCGAAACGACGACTGTGAGTGCAGAAACAGTGTTATGCATGCGACACTAAGGAAAGGTAATGAAAAAATTGAAACAACACTTCTACAAGCTAAAATACATTGAAACGCCAACAATAATTTAATAAAACCAAGCAAACAACACTCATACACATCGAAAAATAAAAAGCGACAAAAAAAGTAGCAGAAGGCATGAAAAGTAAAACTTACCTGGAAAAGTTGCGCTGACTGTGCTAAATAGTCCTAGATGCATTGAGAATGCTAGAGCTCTAAGATCGAATGTGAAGAATGAGCTCTAAGGCATTGTTTAAATAGATTTGGTGAAATTAGGGTTTATGACGTGCATGCCACAAATCTAGGAAAAAGTGACACTTGGCGTGGATTTTCTAAAAACGGCTTTACATGTTAAGAATGCTGCCAAAAATAGATCCCTAAAATCTAGGGATGCTTTTTCGTTTTTTTTTTTGTTTTTTTGGGAAAAACTACCCAACATGCAAAGAAGGATTGTGCAATTTTGGAGAGAATCGGGAAACCTACCGACTCATGCGACAGACAACCAGTGATGGAAACCTTTTGCGTTGTTTCTGCATTGAGTGGCCCTGGCTGGCTGGACAACACTGCACAATTTTCGAAAGCAGTGATGTCAGGCTGCTCTGCGCATTTTCGAGAGCAGTGCAGTTGGCCAGTTCTGCACAATTCCAGAGAACAATGCAGTTGGCCTCGGCTGCTCTATGCATTTCTAGAGAGTAGTGTAGTTGGGCAAGTTCTGTGCATTTATGGGGAGCAGTGCCAACTGGCTGAAACTATGTATTTCTGGAGAGCAGTGTCAGCTAGCCTGCTCAGTGCAATTTCCAAAGCAAGGTTGGTTGGCATGCTCTGTGCAATTTCTGAGTGCAGGGAAGCTGCTGGGCTGCTCTACGTAATTCTTGAGGGGAAGACAAGCTACCCTTCAGGATGGCACATTTTTGCCCGACAGTCGGTTGACCAGATGTGAACGAAGTGTTGGGTGTGCTTGTGGTTGACTGACGAGACGAGTGAGTGAACACAAGTTGTTAAACAATAGATGAAATCAAATAAACACAAGTACCTAATCAATGTAGGATAACTGTGATGATTTCAAGGAGGGAGGCTTCAAAACGAAGTGAAGGCAAAATTTTGGAGGGTGGTTGTAGTTGCTACAACATTGGCGACACAGTGGTAGAACTCTAGCTCTCTGTATGGACCTTGTTCATGAAAAGCAAGTCTAATTCCTCCGAAATTATTGTTCGATTCTTCGATCGCCATGGCTTCAACATTAAGCTTGAGTTAAAGATATAGTTCCTTACCATTATCTTGATAGGTAAGCACACATTCCAAGCCAATTCAAGTCAGTTGTTTCGATTAAGGATGATGGGTATATTGGTGCACAAGTAATATAGATGTCACAGTCTTAGTTTCATCTCTGATGTTGCTCCACTACCCGCAGGCCTAGACAATACCCTGACGGAGTCACCCAGGAACACAAGCATCGCTCTGCTGCCAGTGAGCCTAGTCAGTACCTGGGTGGAGTTACTTGCATCGCCTCTTTGCGCAGGAAGCCTTTCCCTTCTTTTTCCTTATTTATTTTTCATTTTTCTCATTTTCAAAGAACTGTGCATAGGCACTTATTTATTTCAGAGGTGGAAGAAGGATCCCGACTTATTGAGAATAGAAGAGGTTGTCCCTTCAGAGAAGTATTTTATGTATACCTCTGACACTACTTGTTAAGGTTTTCCCCCTCAGCTTACTCTACTTGACTGAGCCGACAAGGAATAACCCAAAATAACTGATTAGAGTAGGTGGTACTAGTTAAAGTGCAAGAATTGTGTTTTCACCAAGACTCATTCTGAATAGAACATATTTTCTGTCAGGGTGTCATCGATTGAAGACAACAAGCTCTTTCATAAAGAGAGAGGACTAGAAATAACCAAGTGTTGATAGTTGTACAAGTCCTCTTTTATCTCACCTTGCTTGTCCCGAGAGCCACACACGGTTTCATGTGAACCTAAACTATGGGTGAAAAACAAGCAAAAAAATAGAAAGAAAATGACAAAAGTAAATGAAAGAAAAGAAAGAAAGAAAACCAAGCACACAACACAAACAAAGTAAACAAAGCAAGCATGCAAACAAAGCAAAATAAGAAAGCAAACACTACTCCTACTCCAAAACTAAACAGTGCATGGGTCGGCTCACGTGAAGTGATATTTCCAATGCATCCATCGATGCATTGGTTGACCCATGTTTTGAAGGCGTGGTCTACAAGAACGATAAACATGTAAACCAACAAACAAGAAAGATATAATAATGAAGACCAACATGCTCTGAGTTTAAAAATATCCATAGAGAAAAAAAGAATAAAAGAATAAGACAATCATTCTGTGGATGTATCATGGTCATGCTTCACACTATGTGCAGACGACGAACATGCACACTCTTTTGATCGTGACAAATGAGAAAACATGAGAAAGAAAGAAAACTTACGTTTAACAAGAGTACTTGTTGTGTATGACTCCTCCAATGCATGAGTGACGGGATCATGTGATTCAGGTGGAGGATGTGAATTATGTGAACAAGATTGATCTTTAGTGTAAACAGGAGAGTGATGAGGAGCCTTGGGAATTTCAACAGATTTCTGATCTGGAGTGGAATCAATCTCAAGATAGCAAGGACCTAACATAACCATTAGCTCGGGCTGAAGTGCCTCGACAACTTGTGGAGTTTCCACTTCATCAACATGTAGATCATCGAAGACAGGTGGCTTAGAAATATAGATAACGTACAAATCAACATCGTGGTCGAATGAAGGAGATAAGATATCACGACAACCACGATCAAAAAATTTGATATGTTCATCGACATCCTCATGATCTGATGAATCATACAGAGGGGTTGATGAGAAGCAAGAATGTTCACCCTCTTCTTTTCCAGGAATGATAGATGAAATATTGAGTGGATTTGCAAACACAGATGTGTCCTCTCCGCTATGCAATGACAGACTAACATCCAGTGTATTCTGTGAATGATCGAAAGTAGATGCATCCAGGAATGTATTCTCACACGGAAAATCAACAATGGAAGAATCACCAAAGATGTCAGGGAAAAGTGGATGAGGTGCAGACAGAAGGAGGTCATCCTTCACCACGTGTTCTTCTTCAGATTCCCACACATACTCATCATAAATGATAGTGCATGTTTGCTTCTCAACGCCAACTCTGTCGATAACTTGATCCTCGTGAACAATAAGTGTGGAGTTTTTAATGGGAGAACACAACACAGTACAATCAAAATGATCAACAGAACGCAGGGACGGAGGTTGAGGAAACAAGTCCACGTGACAACCAACATAGTTGCTAGCCAAATCTGCGCAGAGATCAAGAGCAGGTGGAGTGGGAGGATGTGAATAGATATGCACCTTCTCCTGCCTCACACTATGGGGCTAGAGTTATTTGAGGATATGAGGATGAACAGTCACTTGCGACAACAACTGTGTTCGCCTTGGATTTAGCAGCTCTAACACCAAGGTATGCTAGGGTCAGGTCGAATGATTCTAACAGTTGCAGATTCTCAAATATGTGAAGAAGATACTTAAATCTTTCATTGAGAAATTTCCAATCAATTTCATCTTCTCGGAATTGAAATGCGAGATTACGAAAGCAATCCCACAATTGTGCCAAGGATTCATCTGGGGCTTTTTGTAAGTCAAGATTTTTTTTATTAAGTGCTTGATGGTCAAACTTATGGAAAGCATCAGATAAATCTATAACAAAGTGACCAAATGAGTGAATAGATTTTTCGGGCAGTGTGACAAGCCATTGCAATGGGTGCCCACGAAGCATGAATGTGAACAATGTGCAGATCACATAATCCTCATGGGTTTCGAGGTTGTCACATAGATTGGCAAAGGCAAGACTATGCCTCTCCCAAGTTGTTTTGCCTTCACCTTCATATGTGTTATGTGACAAGAGATTCCATAACTCCTCTGAGATTTCAAAGTCATCTCCATAAGACATACATCTCAGAGGACGAAGTGTAACATAAGACATGATAGATGTGCGAAGATTCAAAACAGATTTTGAGGACTCAGCTTGTCATCTGGCCCTCCTTCTAGCACCATAAATGTTGACGGTGTTGGACTCACCAACATGTCAGGGGATCTTCCTGGTAAGAAGTCCCAACTAGACCTCAAACCATTTGGAGTAGGAGTCCCAGCAGTGGGTAGTAAAGCTATGCCTTGACTGTGATAGCGCACAGAGGTAAGAAACATATCCTTGTCAAAAGCAAATGTGTGACCCTGCAACGAGTCAAGAGAGATGTATGGGGAGGTTCTAACACGCAGAAGGGGAAAAGAAGTGTATCCCTTAGAAGCCTATAATAGTAAAAAAACCTGAAAGGAACACACAAGATGAATGACATCACGAACTGGAAAGCAGAATAGTCGACAATCCAAAGTGATGAGTTAAACCAACAACACACTTCAATAAGATTCATACAATCACATATGAAATAGTCCATACACAAATGCGTAAGTTAAAACTACATACATTGCTAAAGTAACCAGAATAGTCAAACTACAATAAAAATGTATGCATTAAACGTGTTGGCTTTGTTATATTATATAAAAGTGAAAGTTCCATCCATACATACAACCATGACAGCCACTAGCCCCAATAGTGGAACGTTACAGTCAACACCACCCACTCCTCCAAAGATACGTACTCACTTTGCATTGTGGAGAAGCCAAGGCTCATCAAAATACTCTCTAAGCCCTCTCTAAGCAATGCCTAGCAAATCTTGGCTCCAAAATCCTGTTCTATGAGTTATGAGGTTCTATTTATAGCAAAGGGTGGGGTGACCCTTGACATTCCCATTTGTGACTCTTGGAATACCCTCATGACTCTTCAAATTCATTACATAACTCTTTACATTACATATGACAGTTTGTATTCCACTAATGACACTTGGAATATCACTTTACATCAGGTTTACAAAAATGATACATTTTCCACATATACCCATGTGGGACAAAATTGGCTTGAGTTAGCCATAAAAGAAAACACTAGGACTCAGACGACTGTGGAAAGACCAACTCATCAACCACCTCACTATGATCCTCGGTGACAAACTGATGCCATGTTTGGTAGTACGAAATGGTGTCCACGTACTCTTTGATGATGTATTTTTGGAAATGAACTCTTGCCTCCATTGCTTTCTGGGATATTGATTTCGAACCTCTCTCCAACTCATCCTAGAGGCGTTATAACAATATCTCCATGGATCTTCCTATGGCCAATGACACGCCTTGTGGATCCAAGAATAATGCACTCTCGCACAATGGTCCCTGCATAAATCATGTGGATAATACGGATTGAAACTCTTGGTGATGAACTTAAACTTCTTGAAGTCTTCGACCTCGACATCCGTTGCTTTCAAACTCCCTATCACGTTCAACCCAATTTGCACAGGTAGTGTAAGCCATGGTGCCTTATTCTTCCTGCGCAAATGCACTTGATAACCCTTTCGAGATGTGGTATGCAACCTCCTACATGACCAACTTGTTTGTGGGAAACCTCAGCAACACATGTAGAGATTTCTCCACGTTGTACATCCTTATGAAGATGCCCTCGGGTGAGGCGTACTAATCTGAAATGTTCAGCAATGCCTCCATTGCTGCTTAGGAAATGCAAGGTGGATCTTGTTCAAATATCATCGTGTACAGAGGGGTGATGAAATAGTCAGATATTCTAGCCATTACTCCATGGTACCTGCAGTCTTAAAGAAACTTGCAATATACGTTCACAACACTCTTTGAAAGTGTCCATGCCCAACCCATGCCAGGAAATTTTTGAAGGGCACAGATTGCATCGAGCAGTTAGGCATATATGAAGAATCTTGCTTGTTGATACTTGGGCGGACTCCGGGAATTGGATACATGCTTTCAACTGGAGAGCCAACATGTCAGACCAGTTAAATGGTTTTCCTTCACTTCCCAGCTGATCCAACATAGAAACCCAACTCTACGGGAAGGTCTTCATACTCCCTTGGCCATACAAGTGACATGCAAAGATGAGCAAGAACTGGTATGCATTCTTGAGTGTCTTCGTCCTGTATATCTGGTTAGGTGTCGTCCTTAACTTTATTGGCTCTCTTACCCAATGCTTCAAGATGTCTCTTGTGTTCATGTTGCTATTGGAAGTGTAGAATGGTGTATCCATCTTGCTCACTAGCAATGGAAAATGATATATTTGCTGATAATCCTCCATCCTAAAGGAAGAAAACCTTGCTCCACTGGCATTGCTCAGTATCATTATCTTAGGATTAGTGTGTGAGACAATCCAGTGGATCACATATGCGCATGGGAACACGAGAAACTTGAATGCAACCTTGTACAATCTTGACTTATGGGTGTTGAGATAGACTTTTCGATCCCCTAGATTCTCCTCAAAACTACTTGAGAAAATGGTTTTGATGTCTTGCCATATGATCTTGATGTCTTTCTCAGTGAACAAGTTTGTGTCTGTGTATATGGGCAAGCTCATAGACCCCTGTTCAACCACATCCCCAGTACTGCTTTCAACTGTGTCTTTTGATCTAGCTCTCTTGGAGGCCATGATACCTGTATTGATGAGAAGTTGCTCAAAATCTTGTGGTACCTGGAGATAGAGAAGACACTCATGGTAAGAAAATGTCAGCTAAAAACATCAAGCAACTTGAGAAGGATTCAGGCAACAAAATAGTGACTGTTGGGCAAGATTTCATAGGATTGACTTTGGGAAACTAGGAGACTGTCAGCTAGAACTGCGCATTGTGTAGTTTCAGCTGCCAGTGAGGTTGACTGCTAACTAGATTTGCACAATGCACAATCTCGTGAGGTTGATTACTGACTGAAACTGTGCAATGCGAAAAATCGTTAGGCTGGGTTGCTGGCTGGAACTGTGCATTGTGCAGTTCTTGATCTGAATTTGAAACTACTTGTAAATGGTTTGCAAGGTATTCAATTCAGATATATACATATTTAAAAGATGTCCATGTCTTGTAGAAAGAAAACAAATGAAATTTTCAGCTGTTCATGAACCATTTAAGCATAACATATTTATTTCCTTTTACTGTTTAACACACTAAAACGAATTTGTTCTGCAAAATAAATCAACCACAGATGCAAAAGAAGTTGATAAAGCAGTTCACCCCTCCTTGGCTACGTCTGTTGGGTCCAAAGCTCCCAACTGGGCCTGTCCTTGTTTTAATTAAATGCTCAAATTGAATATACAGCTGAATAGAAGCATCTACAGGTGGAATAGATGGTAAAAACAGATTCAGAACACTTGAATCCTTCAGGATTGACTACTGGTTCACCTCCAATGGATACCTGCAACCCTATACAGTCTTCACAATACTGGGCCCTAGTGGCTCCTAGAACTTTCACAGCTCCAAAACCTCTGCAAATGACCTCAGATGGCTGTAAGACCTACACCAATGGCTTCAGAAGGTTGAAAATACCCAAAATAAAAAACAAATTCGTCCAAAACCGCCTTTCCTAGCCAAAGTTATGGCCATTTAAAGTTTCTCCAGTCTGCCCCTAGAAAAACTCCAGCTAACTATAGTTGGAGGCCAGATAGGCCCGCCAAATATGGCGGGACCGCCCAAATTTAGCACTCCGCCAAAATTTCCGCCAACTTAACTGCAGTTATAAATGCACATGTGACCAAAAATTTCGGTTGGCAGTTTGCATCGTATTGCGCGCCGACGGTTTAGGGGGTTGAGCCCACGGTTATGGGCCGAGGGTCACATGAAATGGGGGCTGGCCCCCTTCGGGCCCTGCCCAACACTAAATCAAACTTTAAAACATATTTATGCGGCTCATATACCAACAATTGCCTGTTTGGCCCAATGGTAAGGCGTATGGCTAATATCCCGGAGGTTGTGGGATCAAACCTCACCACCACCAAAAGTTTTAACATGCGCCCATTGTCGCTGACGTCACCCCAGCCACGTGGCGGCCTCTGGGCTTGCCACGTGGCAGCTGTTGATTCGCTGTCCAAAAGGAATATTCCATGGAATATTCTTTTTTAATTTTTTTTTTAAAATTCAAAAATTAAGGGTTATTGGGCAATTTTGTTTTTGGCATAACTTTCTCATACGACGACCGTTTTTCGAACCGTTTGTGGCACCAGAATTAGGAGGACGAGCACTTTCCAGTCGTTCAACTTTGAACCAATTCTGAGCATTTTGAATTTTGAGAATTTTACGACACTTAGGACATGAGCACCTGATCACGCCTCCCCATTGGGAAGCTTTTGGACCCCAAAAGCCTTCAACTACCTGTTAATGAGGTGAGGGTACAACTCCCTC
The DNA here is from genome assembly GCA_031772625.1 of Pinus tabuliformis. Taxonomy (NCBI): domain Eukaryota; kingdom Viridiplantae; phylum Streptophyta; class Pinopsida; order Pinales; family Pinaceae; genus Pinus; species Pinus tabuliformis. Next base: position 777,595,786 of record CM062811.1, read on the forward strand.
ACTCTGTCCACCTCCATCCACTTTGCCTTGTTCGGTTTGCTACCTTTGAAACCAACCCGAACATAATCTATACTGCCCCTCCTTGAAGTGCGTGTCCTTCTGTCAAGGATTGTATCTTCTTTCAGCTCATCTAAGAATTCTGGCGAGAAATCTTCTATAGATGGCAGCTGAACAACACTTTCATGATCAACAATCAAAGGAGGTTCATACAAACGTAAGTTCTCCACATTGACAACAGAATACATTTGCATGTAGGAAGGCAAATCTAATTGAAAATCATTATTTCCAACTTTCTTGAGGATTTTGAATGGACCATAATGAATAGGCTTCAGCTTTTTACCTTCTCCTTGCATCCTTTCCTTACTAATGTACAGCCATACCTCATCCCCTTCTTGAAACTTGTGATCGACTCTATGCTTGTCGTGTCTTTCCTTGTACTTGCCTTGACTCTTCTCAAGCTGTTATTGAATTTACTGATGTATTTGCTGAATTCTTTCAATGAATGAACGAGCTTTGTCAATATCACTATGTCCCTCAATGGCAACATCTTTCTCAAGAATGAAATCAAGAGGTGATTTTGGCAAGTAACCAAAACAAGCTTCAAACGGTGAGGTGTTTGTGGAAGAGTGCTTGGCACGATTGTAAGCATGCTGTATGTAGTGCAAATGTTCATCCCAAAGCTTGGGATGCTTGCTACAATATCCTCTCAAGAGGTGCACAATGGTTCTGTTCACAACTTCAGTTTGTCCATCTGTTTGCAGATGGAAAGCAGTACTTTTCTTCAACTTTGTGTCCATCATCTCCCATAGGTTGGACCAAAAATTCCCCACAAATATGGAATCCCTGTCACTAATAATGGAAGTAGGCAAACCAAAGTGAATCCATACATGATGAAAAAATAATTCAGCAGTTTGTTCAGCAGTTATAGTTTTCTTATAAGGCATAAGTATACACATTTTGCTGAAACGATCAACTACTACATATAAATAATCATGCTGCTTTCTAGATTTTGGCAAACCTCCTACAAAATCCATAGAGATGCTTTCCCATGGTCTAGAAGGTACCGACAAAGGAGTATACAAACCAAGCTTCCTATTGGTAGGCTTGCTTGTAGCACATAATGAACATCCTCTTATGAACCTTGAAACAGAATCTACCATGCGAGGCCAATAGCAATACCTCTGTAGATGTGCAACTGTTTTGCTTACCCCAAAATGGCCAGCAATAAGAGAAGAATGAGCTTCTCTTATGACATTTATTCTCTCCCCCTGTGGTATACACAACTTTCCCAAATGAAACAGCAAATTGTTATGCATGTGATAGTCATTTTCCTCTACTTGATTCCCTTTACTCAAGTTAGCATACACATCTTTAAAGTCATCATCAGATGCATATTATTCTATGTAACTATCATGTACCATGGAATCATTCTCAAGTAAAGTAACAACACCAATAATAGGCCTTGAAAGCATATCATCAACCTTATTCAAAGTACCTTTCTTGTACCTTATTACCAAATGGAACTGTTGCAAGAAGCCCATCCATCTGAAGTGCCGTGACTGTTGTAACTTGCTTTGTGATTGCAAGTATTGTAAGGGCTGATGGTCGGTATGTATAACAGTTTCTTTGCCCATCAAATAGTGTTTCCACTTTTTGACGCTTTGTACCAATGCATACAACCCCTTATCATATGTAGGATAATTTACAACAGCACCATTAAAAGTTTCATAATGAGAAGCAATAGGCTTACCATGTTATAGAAGAACTGCACCCATGGCATAATCACTAGCATCAGTTTGTATCTCAAATGGCTGTCTCAAATCCGGTAATGCAAGGACCGGAGCTGAACTAATCTTCTCTTTCAAAGATTCGAAAGCTTTTTGCTGCTTGCCTCCCCATTGGAAAGCATGCTTCACACTTGTCACTGCATGCATAGGAGCTGCTATAGAAGAGAAGTTAGAGATAAACTTCCTCCAATATTGAGCTACACCCAAAAAACTTCTTACCTCTGTTATGGATTTGGGAGTAGGCCAATTCACAATAGCCTCTATTTTAGCGGGATCTATTCTCAAAGCACCTCCTCCTACTATGTGTCCCAAATAAACCAAAGAAGTCTTTCCAAATTCACACTTTGACATTTTAAGAAATAACTGATTCTTCTTCTACACATCAAGTACTTTCCTAACATGCATGACATGATCTTCTCTAGACTTGATGAAAATTAAGATGTCATCTAAGTAGACAATAACGAAATCATCAAGAAAAGGACGCAAGACATCATCCATTACCCGCATGAAAGTTGCAGGTGCATTGCACAAACCAAATGGCATCACAAGCCACTCAAAGAGTCCTTGTTTGGTTTTAAAGGCTGTCTTCCAAATGTCACTTTCTTCAATTCTTACTTGATGATATCCACTGCGCAATTCTAACTTAGTGAAATATCGAGCATCTTTCAGCTGGTCTAGCAAATCATCTATCCTTGGGAGTGGGTAACGATTCTTTACCGTAATCTTGTTCAAGGCCCTGAAATCAACACACATACGCCAAGTGCCATCTTTCTTTGGAATCAATACAATCGGTGACCCACATGGCGAAGTACTTGGCCTTATGAAACCCTTTTCCAACAAGTCCTTGATTTGTTTCTTTATTTCAACATTCTCCATAATAGACATGCGGTACATGCCTATGTTTGGAAGAGGACAATCTGGATGCAAATGGATTTCATGTTGAATCTCCCTCTTAGGAGGAAAACTTGTTGGCTCCTGAAACATCTCATGATATGCATCAACTACATCATACAGTTCTGACTTAAGTTTTGGATCACAATTGTCAAATGACTCATGATTCACATCAACCTTGGGCTTAATCATAAGAAGAACAAAATTCTTACTTGAATTCACCAGCCTTTTTACCTGTCCTGCATTCACCATCGCTATATTTGTCTTCTTGCGATGAGCTCTAACAATGAACTCCTTGCCATCTTTGAAAAGATGATATTTGTTTTCATGGCGATGAAAGATAGCTTTCCTGTCAAACAAGTAAGGACTTCCCAAAACAATTCCTGCTATATCAAAAGGTACCACATCAAGTTCAACTGTGTTAATAAAATGTGCAGTAATTGCAAAGCGCAATGTGCACTTTCTTGAAACTTGCAAATTTGCATCGTTGCAAATCCATCCAAGTGGATATGGCTTCGGATGTGGAACGGTCTCAAGTTTAAGATACTTGACCAAGTCCTCTGATATAAGGTTTGCTTGTGACCCACTATCAAAAAGTGTGTCAATTTTAGTATGTTTTGAAATCACCCTCACATGAAACAGTTCAATTCTTTCTTCCTCATTAGGAGCTTGTACATGGCAGTTTGAGGTACTAGTGCTGGCTTGAGTTTCAATTTCTTTTCCCTTCAAGTTTTTCAAACCCATGGCTGCAATTTTGGTTTCATCACCTGAATCATCCCCTAAATCCTGTGGTGTAGATGTAGTGGCAGCAGTTTTCTGTTTCCCTTTGGATTTGTAAGATTGAGGTCTTTTTTCAGGATGTAATTTCCAACAGTTTTTCTCCTCATGGCCTGGTTTAGAACAGTGTTTACATATCACTTTCTCACTCTCCTGTTTGACAGATGCATTCTTTTTGCCCTTTCCCTTGGAGGTTTTCTCTTTGTTTTTCCCCTTGGGGGGCTTGTTTCTACCCTCTTCAAATGTGTTTTTTCCCCTTGCCTCTAAATGGGTAGCTTGGACACAAACCTCGTCCAGGCTAGTAGGGTTAAACATCAAGATGGTGTGTCTAAGGTAGCTATGCAAGCCACTAATGCATTTCAGCAAGGTTTCCTGGGTCTGTAAATCTACCCCTAACAAGAGAGCTCTTCTCCTGAATTCTTGGGTGTAGTCTTGGACACTCTGACCCTTAAGTTGTCTGAAATTTTGCCAATTCATAATGGCTTTCTGCATGTGAGCAAGAGGATAAAACTGTTTTTTAATGGCTAACAGAAATTCAGGCCATGTTAAGGTAACCTTACCAAATTTCTTGATCTCCTCTTTAGTCTTGGCCTCCCACCAGACCAATGCTGCTCCATCCATTCTCAAAGAAGCCAACTGAATCTTTGTGGCATCATCATGCATATTCTGGATCCTCAAGTAAAATTCCAACTGCCTAATCCAGTTGTCAAGCTTTTCTGCATTCACTTCACCATTAAACATATGTAATTCGAATTTTACATCAAGCTTCAAAAAAGGGCTTTTTCCAGAGGATCTATGCTTATGAACAGAAGAAGAAGATGAGGATGAAGAGGAAGAAGGTGACGATGGGGGTGGTGGATCACCATTACCTCCATGTCCTTTCTTGGAATGATCATCATCCTTCTTACCTCCTGAAGAGCTCTCTCCTTCTTGTGGATGTTTGGACCCTTCTCCAGCCAATTTCTCATTTCTTTCTTGGTACAATATCCTCACCATTTCAGTGAGGTCCAAGAAAGCCTTTTTGAAGACTCTTTCTTCTTCTTTTGGATCCATGTCTGCAGGAATTTCTCCTTCATGTGCAGGCATTCTTGAAGCTTCTGCTGAGACTCTTGAGGGTGAAATTGAAGGTGGAGGTGATGGCTCTCTGGCCTTCCTTGACTGAGGATTCTCTTGTTCTCTAGTCAACTGTCCTTCCCCTCTTTTAAGTTTCAACCTGGTAAGCATCAATACTTGCAAGACAGTTAGAAGATCTTTGCACAAAAACAATCAAAAGACAACTATACCAGAGATTGACTGAAAGAGCATTTATCTACTTTGCAATTGTATAACAAGAGCATTTCGAAGGCTTCTTGGCTCGTTTTAGGCTCTGTCTATAGCTTATTTGACTGCTTTTGATACAAAGAAGCAACAACATAGCTCTGATACCAACTTGATCTGAATTTGAAACTACTTGTAAATGGTTTGCAAGGTATTCAATTAAGATATATACATATTTAAAAGATGTCCATGTCTTGCAGAAAGAAAACAAATGAAATTTTCAGCTCTTCATGAACCATTTAAGCATAGAAGATTTATTTCCTTTTACTGTTTAACACACTAAAATGAATTTGTTCTGCAAAATAAATCAACCACAGATGCAAAAGAAGTTGATAAAGCAGCTCACCCCTCCTGGGCTACGTCTGCTGGGTCCAAAGCTCCCAACTGGGCCTGTCCTTGTTTTAATTAAATGCTCAAATTGAATATACAGCTGAATAGAAGCATCTACAGGTGGAATAGATGGTAAAAACGGATTCAGAACACTTGAATCCTTCAGGATTGACTACTGGTTCACCTCCAATGGATACTTGCAACCCTATACAGTCTTCACAATACTGGGCCCTGGTGGCTCCTAGAACTTTCACGGCTCCAAAATCTCTGCAAATGACCTCAGATGGCTGTAAGACCTACACCAATGGCTTCAGAAGGTTGAAAATACCCAAAATCAAGAAAAAATTCGTCCAAAACCGCCTTTCCTAGCCAAAGTTATGGCCATTTAAAGTTTCTCCAGTCTGCCCCTAGAAAAACTCCAGCTAACTGTAGTTGGAGGCCAGATAGGCCCGCCAAATATGGCGGGACCGCCCAAATTTGGTGCTCTGCCAAAATTTCCGCCAACTTAACTGTAGTTATAAATGCGCATGTGACCAAAAATTTTGGCTGGCAGTTTGCATCGGATTGCACGTCGGTGGTTTAGGGGGTTGAGCCCACGGTTATGGGCCAAGGGTCACATGAAATGGGGGCTGGCCCTTAGGGGCTGGCCCCGCCCAACACTAAATCAAACTTTAAAATAGGTTTATGCGGCTCATATAATAACAACCGCCTATTTGGCCCATCGGTAAGGCGTATGGCTAATATATTGAAGGTCGCGGGATCAAACCTCACCGCCACCAAAAGTTTTAACATGCGCCCATTGTTGCTGACGTCACGCCAGCCACGTGGCGGCCTCCGGGCTTGCCACGTGGAAGCTGTTGATTCGCTGTCCAAAAGAAATATTCCTCAGAATATTCCTCGGAATATTCCGTGGAATATTCTTTTTTAAATTTTTTTTAAAATTCAAAAATTAAGGGTTATTGGGCAATTTTGTTTTTGGCATAACTTTCTCATACGGCGACTGTTTTTTGAACTGTTTACGGTGCCAGAATAAGGAGGACAAGCAATTTCCATTCGTTCAACTTTGAACCAGTTCTGAGCATTTTACGACACTTAGGACATGAGCACCTGATCAGTTCTAGTGGGAAGAACTGGGCACTGCCTCCCAGAATTGCATAGACCACAATTGGGAGACAGTATGGGCAACATTTGTGCAATTCCTGGAGGCAAGGCAGAGCCTTGACTGCCAGGAATGTACAGAGCATGCTGGAAGTGACAAGATTTGGGCCAAGACAACTCGGATATGCTCAATGGAAACCTTGAAACACGAAGTACTGAATGTGTCTATGAAGTTGGTGTAGATATTTAAGCGAATTAGACATGCATGCAATTCAAAAAAGTGCAGAAATCAGTCAAACTGCAAAACCAAGAGGCTCATGAAGCGAGTCGTCAAAACAACGACTGTGAGTGAGAAAATAGTGTTATGCATGCGACACTAAGGAAAGGTAATGCAAAACTTGAAATAACACTTCTACAAGCTAAAATACATTGAAACACTAATGGTCATTCAATAAAACGAAGGAAACAACACTCATACACACCGAAAACTAAAAAGTGACAAAAAAGCGGTAAAAGGCATGAAAATCAAAACTTACTTGGAAAAATTGTGCTGATTGTGCCGAAGGTTCCTAGATGTCTCGAGAATGATAGAGCTCCAAGACCAAATGTGAAGAATGAGCTTGAAGCATCGTTTAAATAAATTTGGTGAAATTAAGGTTTATAATGTGCATGCCACAAATCTAGGAAAAAAAAACACTTGGCGGGGAGTTTCTAAAAACAACTTTGCATGTAACTCTTGGTGCCAAAAATAGATCCCTAAAATCTATGGATGCTTTTTTGCTTTTTTCTTTTTTATTTTTTGGGAAAAGTTGTCCGACATGCAAAGAAGGATTGTGCGATTCTGGAGGGAATCGAGCAACCTACTGGCACATGCGATGGACAGCCACTGAGGGAAAACTTCTGCGTTGTTTCTGGACTGAGTGGCCCTAGCTGGCTAGATAGCTCTGCGCAAATTTCTAGAGCAATGATGCTAGGTTGTTATGCGCATTTCTAGAGAGAAGTGTAGCTGGCCAGTTTTGTGCAATTCCAGAGAATAGTGCATCTGTCTTGGGCTGCTCTGCGCATTTCTGGAGAGCAGTGCAGTTGGGCCAGTTCTGCGCAATTCTGGGGAGCAGTGCCAGCTGGTTGAAACTGTGCATTTCTGGAGAGCATTGTTAGCTGGCTTGCTCTATGCAATTTCCAAAGCAAGGTTGGTTTTCCTGCTTTGCGCAATTTCTGAGTGCAGGGCAGTCGTTATGTTGCTCTGCACATTTCTTGAGGGGAAGATAAGTTTTCCTTCATGATGGCGCAATTTTTCCCGACATCCGGTTGACCAGATGTGAACCAAGTGTTGGGTGTGCTTATGGTTGACTGACGAGACGAGTGAGTGAACACAAGTTGTTAAACGATAGATGAAATCAAATAAACTCAAGTACTTGATCAGTGCAGGATAACTGTGATGATTTCGTGGAGGGAGGCTCCAAAACGAATCGAAGGAAATTTTTTGGAGGGTGGTTGTAGCTATTACAACATATTGTTATATGTACACCTGTGTATGGATGTAAATAGCGTAACGAGTTGTGTTATAAAGCTCCATTATGTGGTATGGGTTTTATGTTATTATGCTATCATGTGGTTATTTTATCATGATGTTATGATGTCATATGAGTTGGCACTTAGTAGGATGATCGTTGTAAATACTGTAATGAGATGTGTTATAAAGCTCCACAATGCGATATGTTGTCATGATGTTTTTCTCTTGAGCAGATTTTTTATTGTAAATAGTGCATCGAGTTGTGTTATAAAGCTCCATAATTGGCATGTCTCCTTTCAACAGGTTGTTGAGGTATATGTGTGATTGAACATCGAGGACGGTGTCTCCCAAGGGGGAGGGTTCTGTAACAATGCTGGTGAAAATTCCATGTAATAAAGTTAAAAACAATAACCACGGATGACTGGGACACTTATTCCAAATTTAATGTTGGGCAAGACATCCTAGGGGGTGTTCATTTGGTTGTTTATGGCTAAGGAAATTGGAAAAGGAAATGGCTAAGGCATTAAAGAGGAAAAAAGGTTTTTTGGCACATTTATTTATGGAAATAATGGAAATTAGGAGGAAAAGGAGGTGAAAGGTCACAGGTTGCATGTGAGGAAGAAAATGAAGGAAAATAATGGAAAATGAAGAAAATAGAGGCCTCATTCATAAAAAGGTTTCCGAGGATCAGTTGGTAACCTTTTGTTAGTTTAGTGTTGGAGCTCTCTCATTTTCTCTTTCTCTCTCTCTCTCATAATCTTGGATAATAAGAGTTTTCTTGGAGCACTCTTGGAGGGTGTGGCATACTAGGATTCTTGGAGCAAGAAGACAAATGAAGAGAAGGAAAGCACAATAAGGCATTGACATCAGCAAATACATCAGATTTTCTTGCAGGTACCGAGTTGCGTGTATGATTTCTTGACTAGTTTGGGCATGCATGGCCTATGCATGTGGATTCTTGGTCATGATATGTCATTGGCATGGACGATTGCCTGGATTGATAGTGGATTGCCTAGCCTTGCCATTTCCTGGATAACCATGGTGATTGTGGGTTTAGTTTCATCGTTTTGTTTTGGTTGATTCTCATGTTTCCTTAGCTTGGGTTGAGTTATTAGTCCTAGAAGCCTTGGTTGAAAAAACACTTTGGAAGCCCTTGGTACTTTGAGTTATTAGTCCTGGAAGCCTTGGTTGGACAAATTATTTAGAAGCCCTGTATAAGCTGTGGGTTGAGTTACTAGTTCTTGAAGCCTTGGTTGGACAAATGCTTTGGAAGCCCTGGAAGGATTGGATGGAGACCAATCTGATGATGGTTTTGGTGATGTCCGACCATGAGGTGGAATCGTTATTTTATGGGTTGAGGTGGATGCCCTCTAGAAGACCTAGATGGGTTTTGATTGATGTGTTCTATGAGATCCCACATTCATGCTTGGAATATGGCACGGGGGTGAGTGTCTGAAGATAGATTTGGCTCAACCATTCTACGGTCGGGTGGAATGTGGTAGTCCCATCTCCGGTTGGTTCATTGCATTCATTAATGAGAAATCCTTTCCTTGATTTCCATGTGTAAAGTTACTGATGTATTTATGGATTTGATGGTTGTCATGTTTATTGTATTTTTGTTCCTATTATGCTGGTTATATGCACATTTTATGACAACAACTATGTATGGCTCTGTTGAAGCCCTGAAAATCGGGTCGACAACAAGGGGGATACCCACCCGGTCTGGACCTTGGTTGGCAGCTCCTTATCCGCTTGGTATAGCGGGTTCGACTGGGGATAATGGGACCAGTTTCCCAATCTAAGGGGTGTGTGTGTGTGTAGAGTTGGATGATGCTGATTTAAGAGTACTTAAAGCTAATTTAAGTCAAACTTCTGAACTAACTCTATGTTATTGTAATCTAACGAGAAACAACACATCTGATCTACGCTAACCCAGGGTGTATTTCTTCCATTATGCGATCTAAAGAGATTTCGAACAATAACTGGTAATAAAGATCATTTAGCTATCATAAGAATAGAAATCAATTAAGATAAACCACTTTGCATAAAAAGTTAGACAAAACAGTTGTGAACAACATATCGCATAATAAGTTATTCATATATCAAACACAAATAAATGACTCCACCGTACAGAAGTGCCAAATGGTAACCCACACATTCATGCATTAACATATAAACAATTGAAAACAGTATATCACTTTAAGAATATGAGCAGAAATGGTCAAGAGATAAAAGTACCATTTATGACTAATCCTACTCACAAGCTTCAAGCAAAAATGATTTATCTCTACTTGTTCTAACATCTACTAAGAGTACAGAAGTGCAACATCAGTAGCAGACATCAAATGCAAACATTAATAAATCTCGATCCATCCATTCATCAAAACCTCCTCTGAGGGTGCAGAAGTGCATGTTCCGAGGACAAGTTTTTGACAAATTTCTGGACCCTTCTCTAAATGCATGAGAAGGGTTAAAATACTACTTCCTAATTCTAATAACAATATTTTTACAAAATTTAGGATACGGTTTTCAAATGACCATCCTTTTTCTAATCTAATTAAAAGAAACAACAACATTCTAAAATAAGACTACTTTTGAATTTGGTCCTTAAAGTTGCAAGTGTTCATCATGGGCTTGAGGAGAGTCGGCTGACTGACTTCTGCGCTGAGCTAGGCTGCGAAAACAACATCTAAGAGAGCTGGCACTACTCTTTCGGCCGCGTTTGTGATGCATTTCACCGTCATCCTTTGACTGTGTGGTTTGACCAAGTATGTCCAGTAACATTCCCAATCCAACCTGTTTAATGCTTGGATTGCCTTTCCCTTTGCCTGCGCTTTCTGCTTCCATTCTGCTTCCAGTTGTAACTTATTTGGTATGTACCCCGGGGTGGTCTCTGCGATTAAATTGGTCCTGTGTAAATTCTCATTTACACAGTCGATAAGAATGCTTGCCTATGTAGCCGCTGTCTCTGCTGCTCGCTCCACCTGCCTGATTTGATCATCCCATTTATTAAAGAGCAATTCTTTATGATTTTCGTTTATCCTGGGTGCACCTGCTCTTTTCCCTGCATCTTCATCCTGCCAAGTTAAGTATTCCGTCACCCGCCTGTCACTCTGATCATAGTCACTCCGCAAGTCTACCACTTGATTGGTGATTTTATCGCTCAGCTCGCAATAGTGACTCCACTGTGATATTTTACGTCCCAACTCTTCCTGTTGCTGCAGTAGTTGCTCATTTAAGCCAATAGATTCTGTAATAAATTCTGCCAGCTTAGGCTCATCTTTATGCATTTCCTGTAAAGTCTGCAATTGTTTTCCTTTCTCGTCTAGACTTCTTTGATAGCCTATCTGCATCTGCTGAAAGTCTTCCTGCAGCTTCTCGAGCTGTTTGGAAGCTTCAATGTTAGCATTGGCTTGATGCAACTGTCGTTGTAGCAACTGTATTTGATCTTCTTTTTCTTTCAATAGTTGCTGAACTTCCGATGCCTTGTCAATAGTTGCAGAAAAATATGCTCCTGCGATCTGAGACAACTTAGTGAGATTTTCAGTCGGGTTATTGTTGGGGTCTTTCCATAAGACGTCCAAATGTTAAGCATCTTGTGACAGTGTATTTTCTAGTTTTCTTTTCTTCCTCTGTCTCCTTACAACTGCTTTGTGTTGGGGACTATAGAATACATCCAGTGGGGGAATTTCTTCTACATTAAGTAGAAGCTCAGAAGGCGGAGCGATAGGAATGTGCTCCGTTTCTGTGACACTGCTGACTATGGTCGAAACCACTTCTTGCACTACCTGTGTATTGTTCACAGGTGTTTTGGGGGCTTGCCCTTCAAGATTGATCAGTTCATTGAAGGTTTCCCATTCTTTGTCCAGTTCTGTTGTGACGAGTGGTGCTTCGATGACAGGAGGGGGGACATCTCTTGGCGGGGAGGCGATAACTTGCTGTTGCGACATTGCACTTGACTGAGCTGTATCTTTAGTTGTTTCTTCGTTTTTTCCTTGGTCGCATCTAGACTCTTTAGGATGTTCTGGTACTCCTTGCGCAGCGTTGGATTTAGATCTGGAAGTGCTAGAGTTTCCACTGAGGCTAATGCTTGGAGTTGGTTCTCTAGCAGGCAGTTGCAGCTTCTCTAGAGGAACACTGGCCAGCCTTCTTTCCCTGTATAACATGAATCTTTGGAGGTCATCTGAAGACAACCTCAACCGAGCTTCCCGCAAAATTTCTTGGAGTGAGCTTCTACTCTGAAACAAATCATCAAACAAATCTTTCTTCCCAACGAATACTTTTATTTTGACGTTCGTTGTGAAATCTTGGGCAACATCATTTGGGTCAAATGGCTTTGCTGGGAATTTAAATAATTGTAGACACGTCACATTCTCCACTTCGGAGAAAGCGTGTCCTACATCGAACAATGAGAAGGCCCCACAAGCTACAGGAAATTGAGGCCATATGGCCTTCTTTTTGTCCTTTAGGTCTTTGGTCAGGCCGCCTTCTGAACAAGTTTGATAAGCAATTTCCCGAGCTAACAGTTTATCAGGAATATATAGAGGTAGGACATGTGGAGGTACAGTGATTCCAAACACTCTAATATAGGTAAACCATTCTTCCCCGAACCATCTTGCGATGGGGATGATGTTTATTTGTGCCTCGGGTGAGCACCTCGGGGGGTCTTCATCATACATTATTCTATACAAGGGCAAAATAAGCCCGTGGCAAATCTGGTAGAAGTGAGGGACGAACTGAGAATCCCATAATACCTTATGATAAACATGGATAGGTAATGGGTCCTGGGTAGTCCATTTCCAACCCATAATGGGAAATTTAGACACATAACAAATAGAATCCATAATATATGCAGACCGATAAAAAGGAGGATAGATCCTTTGAGACAAGGATCTTTTAGACCGGTAATTGATAACAGCCATGTATAGATTATCAGAAAGGATCTTGGCCCAATCCATAATATCGGCATTTGTGGCAGCATCAATTAATGGTAGCCATTCAGACGAAAACTTATTGATATCCGGCATCCCAAATAACCTACAAAGCATGGCCGCAGCAAAACAATATGGAGAGGTGATGGAACCAGTGCTGTACATACCGTTTTTGTCCTTTTTGAGAGGCTCCTCTTTTCTGGACCAATCCTTGGTGGTCTCTGATAGGTCTGGGTTCTCGGCCGCAAATTTCTTGACGAATTGTGCATTGTAAGTCGCCTGCGGTTCAGGAAGATGATACATAAGCTTCAAATCTTGTGCAGTGAATGATCCGATGAGCCCGTGTCCTTGAACTTTGAATTGTCTGTTGTTCATGTCTGCATTATCAAGTATCCACTTGATCATATCCGTATATGGTAGAATTTTTGGTCTTGCGGCTATCCTGTGAAGAAATGAACATGCTAGCTCCTCTAAGGATGCCTCGGAAGAGTGTTGTGAGCACGCGACAGCAACAACCTTCATTATTCTAGGATTTTCCTCTTCAAGCAGCCTATACATGCTTTCCCATGTGTATATCCCTGCGTCTCTGTTGCAGGTTGTGTCTGTATACAAAGGCGCCATCTCCTTCGTCTTTTCTTTCGCTTCAGAGCTTTGGGCTTTATTTTTCTTTCCCATTTCTTCCTGCGTTTGGGTTTGAATTGTCTTGGCTCTTCGTTCCTGCAGATTACGAGTGAAATGGAAATGACTGATTCAGAAAGGTGATGGGAGAGTTTTAAATGCAACAGATGTATCAAATATGCCACCTTACGTGAAGTAATTCTCTACAAAGGCACGCGTCTTTACTTCATTTAATAACTGACAACTAATTCATTTACTATCATTAAAAGCGCATGATTTCGAGTCAGATTATGGTAAGTGGCTTTTTTCTTGAATGACGTGCCCGAAGGATTCGTAATGAAGTGATTTATGATTTGCTTACGTAACCTCGCATATCGCGCTATCGCAGATCGCGCCATCGAAAATTACGCCATCGCAAATCGCACCATCGCAGGTCACGAGAACGCAACATCGCAGCGATCGCAACATCGCAGATCGCAGAAGTTTGATGTTTGCGAAATCTCGCCGGCTCATTTCTGCGATATGCGATCTTGCGATCGGTGTTATCGCAGATCGGTAAATCTTTAAGTTTTTTCTTATGAGCATTACTTCGTTGCGATGCGATGTTATACTTAACACAAGGATCTTGCGCATACTGATATTAGAGAGAAATGGGGGCATTTCCTATCTTTTTGCAACGCGACTTTATAATATTTTCTCCTTATCCTAGACTTGGGTTTGAAATATTCAAAAGACTTTCCTAAGCTTATGATGGTAATCTTATTTTGAGGAAAGGAAACTCTTGCTCTTCCTAAAAATTAACTAAGGGTCCCCATTCATTTAGTATTTTGGTCAACACTTAAATGAACAAAAAAGAAAAATGGGGGGGGGGGGTTGTTTCCGGCCACAACAATTGGCGATTCACCTGGGAGAACCAGTTATCTCTGATTTTCTAATGAATTTTTTAAACTTCCGAAACACAAATTTTTTTTCAGGAAACTTAAACTTTATTATAAAAAGATAAAGCATGTGGTACTTCAAACTGTCAATGATATTTCGTTTCAACCTCTTTCTATTTTAATTACTTGTATCCTCAGTTTGTCCTTGCATTTACATCAGCCATTACTTGGTCTTGTAGAAATAAAATAAAGTCTCCCCTGTGCAACAGTCTTTTAAATATGCTCTTTTGCCGCAGGTAGAGCCTCTGCTGCCAGCAGGCATCCATAGCCTCGACAGGGTTACCTATTACCCAGAAATGATCCTTTATCCTGCTTGAGGCGATCTACAACCTTCGGAGAAAAACCCAGATTGACACTTTTTCCTCTCTAAAGAACAATTTCTTGGTTTGGTAGCCAAATTATGACACAGTCATTCACTTGATTTACACTTTTGCTGAACAAGCTAGCTCGTGATGAGACCCCTTGTCTTTTGATTTCAACAATCTTGAGTCGTTGCCCTGTTTTGGTGGACAGTTTTGGCAAAGTCAGCAAGTTATAATATCTGTGATCATGATAAGCCGGCTCGTGATGAGACCTCTCATTCTTTGAGATATAGCGTTTCTTGGATTGTCTCTCTGAATGCTGCGATTTTCTCTAACAGGGAGGATATCATTGCTTTCCTTAAGAAAGCTCTGGATGACAATAATAGAGTTTTTGGAAATGGCTGCTTCTACAGGGAATTTTTTATTTTGTTATTGATACTTTTCATCGTACTGATATAAAACAATTTCTTTACTAAGATTACTTTTGTCAATCTTTTGGAGGTTGAGACTAGTATCGTATCTGCTTTAAAGTTTTTTAACTATATCTATAAACAATAAGGATCAAGATTATGAAAGATTTGCTATTTACACAAGCAGAAGTTCAAAACCTGATAGAGAAATGGTGTCTTTAGTAAATGTCAAATGCTGTTAACCATAGCAAATTTTATTATGGGGAAAAATTTAACGAAATGAGAGGCAAACATTCTTTAGGATTATGCACAGAAGAGGGATAATCTCTTTTCTACCAACTATTAAAAGTGAACCTAAAACCTAATAAACTAGCTAAATTACTCCTACTCCTATTCTAACTATATACAGAACATTAACTAGGTGAAATGATATTTCCAGTGGAACCATCTCCTCATTTTCATTCCTAGCCGTATGTAACTTCCAAACATTAGCGTTGAGAACAAAACTTTTCCTGAACTTTTAATGTTGGATGGGGAATAAGAATATGTAACCTCAGTTGGAATTCTGTCTGATATTTCTTTCTCATGAAAACTTCTTTCCAACTGGGAACCTATTGGATCATAAAAATCAGGATGAATTTCTGTTATGGATTGATGATCTCGTAATAGGAAAGATGACAAGCCAGGTTGTGAACATGATTTTTTAGTTTCAATGGCTTGTAACCTACTATTCGTTAAAGTTGAGCATTTAGCGATTTCGTATAAAAGGAAAGTTTCCATATATAAATCAATGTAGAATATATGGAAATTCCTGTAAAGATTCTTATCAATTGGCGCGAATTGCCAACAAGTTTCGAAAGGTATTTTCTTTCGTTGATGATGTTTTGAATGCCAAAGAAGTTTTCTAAGAAAGTCTGATATTGATTGATCTTGAAATTGAAAAGGTTCTATACTTTCTTGACACAGTTTGGATCTCAAAAATAGTATCGCGTCTTTCGAATGTTCCTTGATAAGATGCTCAAAATGCCACAGTAATCTATCAAAAGTGTGAAAATTTAAAACACAATCCGATTTTGTACAAAATGAGTGCAAGTGAGAAAGAGAGAAAAGATTATCTGTACAAATAATGATACAGCACAACTGGGATTTACTTGTAATATCTTGCTTCTCACAAGAACTGGCCAGAATTATGGGATCCGAGTAATTTCGAATTCCGTCTTGTGAATCAGAAGACAAGTTATGATTGTGGACAGGCATGGGGGTTTTCTCATGATATGAATCATAGATCGGGGTATTGTCTTGGATAGTAAAATCATGCAAATGATCTTTTACTTTGAAATGAGGATTAACTGATATGATTTCTGAATTAGGATATCTCTCATTATCTGAGCTTAGTTGAGTTACTTGGGATAAATCAACAACATCATCATCTTCAAAGTAACTATCATAAATGATTTTACAGGTTTCCCTAGATTTCTCTTTTTCGTCATATATTTTCAGACAAGGAAGGTCAAGTGGTTCTTGTTTGAAAATGGTCAAAGGATGTTCTATAGCTGTCTTTTTATCTTGAAAACCTAATGATGACTCATTTGAATAATCCTCTGTGTTTTTTGAGATATCTTTAATATTGAGAGGGGAAAAATTATCATCGCTAAAAACATCAGGATAAAGAGAAAAATGCGATTCTGGAGCAATGCATTTGGAAATCTCATCATGGAAAAATCTTTGTTCATCGGATTCATCATAGACATCGGGCTTTAGATCATACCTTTGTGTACTGATACTTTTTGAAAGAGAAATAGTTTGCTGTTCTAACCTTGGCATCTGCATTTGTTGATTTGCAATGACATTATCTGACTTTGTATCAAAGTCATCTCCTGGTTCCAAGGTAGGCTTTCCTCCAGCATTCTCGCTTTTGTCTTCTTGCATTAGAGCATGCATGACTCCTAGGCTTTGGGGACTTTCTTCATCATGGCTGATTTGTATATTCAACTTGGAATCCTCATTCACATTAGAAGAAAATGAGACAAAGCTTGAACTAATTTCTGCTTGATCAGACATAGGAGGTAGGGAATACTCAGCATAATCTGAAGATTCTTCATCCATGAGTTCACTTTCAAGATCATACTTTAGACAATTAAGATGAAATCGCATATTAAAATCCCTAACAGATTCATCTTGTTTCCGTAGATAATCAATTTCATCATATACCTGGTCATAGTCATAACAATCAAATTCAAAAATAAAAGTCTTGACGAATTAGTCCCAGCTGTGAATTGATGCAACTGGGAGGGTTTTGCACCATTTTCTAGCTTCCGCTGTGAATGTAAGAGTAAAAATTCTGCATAAAACGCCTTCATCAATTCTCTGAATATCAGAACTTGAAACTTTTTGAATAAATTGAAGAGCATGGTTAAAAGCAGAAGAATTATTCTTACCATTGAATTTTACCTGAGACAAGAGTCTTACCACTTCTGGTGGAGTGTTGGAAGAGGTAGGAACATGGATGCAACTCCAAATAGGAATTTTATGAGCAGCCATCCTGATTCAAATTTTACAATTGAAAATCATTCCAACAGACACTATGTTCAGGCCCTCCTTCTAGCGCCAAATATGTTGAAGCCCCGAAAATCGGGTCGACAACAAGGGGGATACCCACCCAGTTCGGACCTTGGTTGGCAGCTCCTTATCCGTTTGGTATAGCGGGTCTGACTGGGGATAATGGGACCAGTTTCCCAATCTAAGGGGTGTGTGTGTGTGTAGAGTTGGATGATGCTGATTTAAGAGTACTTAAAGCTAATTTAAGTCAAACTTCTAAACTAACTCTATGTTATTGTAATCTAACGAGAAACAACACATCTGATCTATGCTAACCCGAGGTGTATTTCTTCCATTATGCGATCTAAAGAGATTTCGAACAATAACTGGTAATAAAGATCATTCAGCTATCATAAGAATAGAAATCAATTAAGATAAACCACTTTGCATAAAAAGTTAGACAAAATAGTTGTGAACAGCATATCACATAATAAGTTATTCATATATCAAACAAAAATAAATGACTCCACCGTACAGAAGTGCCAAATGGTAACCCACACATTCATGCATTAACATATAAACAACTGAAAACAGTATATCACTTTAAGAATATGAGCAGAAATGGTCAAGAGATAAAAGTACCATTTATGACTAATCCTACTCACAAGCTTCAAGCAAAAACGATTTATCTCTACTTGTTCTAACATCTACTAAGAGTACAGAAGTGCAACATCAGTAGCAGACATCAAATGCAAACATTAATAAATCTCGATCCATCCATTCATCAAAACCTCCTCTGAGGGTGCAGAAGTGCATGTTCCGAGGACAAGTTTTTGACAAATTTCTGGACCCTTCTCTAAATGCATGAGAAGGGTTAAAATACTACTTCCTAATTCTAATAACAGTATTTTTACAAAATTTAGGATACGGTTTTCAAATGACCGTCCTTTTTCTAATCTAATTAAAAGAAACAACAACATTCTAAAATAAGACTACTTCTGAATTTGGTCCTTAAAGTTGCAAGTGTTCATCATGGGCTTGAGGAGAGTCGGCTGACTGACTTCTACACTGAGCTGGGCTGCGAAAACAACATCTACGAGAGCTGGCACTACTCTTTCGTCCGCGTTTGTGATGCATTTCACCGTCATCCATTGACTGTGTGGTTTGACCAAGTATGTCCAGTAACATTCCCAATCCAACCTGTTTAATGCTTGGATTGCCTTTCCCTTTGCCTGCGCTTTCTGCTTCCATTCTGCTTCCAGTTGTAACTTATTTGGTAGGTACCCCGGGGTGGTCTCTGCGATTAAATTGGTCCTGTGTAAATTCTCATTTACACAGTCGATAAGAATGCTTGCCTGTGTAGCCGCTGTCTCCGCTGCTCGCTCCGCCTGCCTGATTTGATCATCCCATTTATTAAAGAGCAATTCTTTATGATTTTCGTTTATCCTGGGTGCACCTGCTCTTTTCCCTGCATCTTCATCCTGCCAAGTTAAGTATTCCGTCACCCGCCTGTCACTCTGATCATAGTCACTCTGCAAGTCTACCACTTGATTAGTGATTTTATTACTCAGCTTGCAATAGTGACTCCACTGTGATATTTTACGTCCCAACTCTTCCTGTTGCTGCAGTAGTTGCTCATTTAAGCCAATCGATTCTGTAATAAATTCTGCCAGCTTAGGCTCATCTTTATGCATTTCCTGTAAAGTCTGCAATTTTTTTCCTTTCTCGTCTAGACTTCTTTGATAGCCTATCTGCATCTGCTGAAAGTCTTCCTGCAGCTTCTCGAACTGTTTGGAAGCTTCAATGTTAGCATTGGCTTGATGCAACTGTCGTTGTAGCAGCTGTATTTGATCTTCTTGTTCTTTCAATAGTTGCTGAACTTCCGATGCCTTGTCAATAGTTGCAGAAGCATATGCTCCTGCGATCTGAGACAACTTAGTGAGATTTTCAGTCGGGTTATTGTTGGGGTCTTTCCATAAGACGTCCAAATGTTCAGCATCTTGTGACAGTGTATTTTCTAGTTTTCTTTTCTTCCTCTGTCTCCTTACAACTGCTTTGTGTTGGGGACTATAGAATACATCCAGTGGGGGAATTTCTTCTACATTAAGTAGAAGCTCAGAAGGCGGAGCAATAGGAATGTGCTCCGTTTCTGTGACACTGCTGACTATGGTCGAAACCACTTCTTGCACTACCTGTGTATTGTTCACAGGTGTTTTGGGGGCTTGCCCTTCAAGATTGATCAGTTCATTGAAGGTTTCCCATTCTTTGTCCAGTTCTGTTGTGACGAGTGGTGCTTCGATGACAGGAGGGGGGACATCTCTTGGCGGGGAGGCGATAACTTGCTGTTACGACATTGCACTTGACTGAGCTGTATCTTTAGTTGTTTCTTCGTTTTTTCCTTGGTCGCATCCAGACTCTTTAGATGTTTTGGTAATCCTTGCGCAGCGTTGGATTTAGATCTGGAAGTGCTAGAGTTTCCACTGAGGCTAATGCTTGGAGTTGGTTCTCTGGCAGGAAATCGCAACTTCTCTAGAGGAACACTGGCCAGCCTTCTTTCCCTGTATAACATGAATCTTTGGAGGTCATCTGAAGACAACCTCGACCGAGCTTCCCGCAAAATTTTTGGAGTGAGCTTCTACTCTGAAACAAATCATCAAACAAATCTTTCTTCCCAACGAATACTTTTATTTTGACGTTCGTTGTGAAATCTTGGGCAACATAATTTGGGTCAAATGGCCTTGCTGGGAATTTAAATAATTGTAGATACATCACATTCGCCACTTCGGAGAAAGCGTATCCTACATCGAACAATGAGAAGGCCCCACAAGCTACAGGAAATTGAGGCCATATGGCCTTCTTTTTGTCCTTTAGGTCTTTGGTCAGGCCGCCTTCTGAACAAGTTTGATAAGCAATTTCCCGAGCTAACAGTTTATCAGGAATATATAGAGGTAGGACATGTGGAGGTACAGTGCTTCCAAACACTCTAATATAGGTAAACCATTCTTCCCCGAACCATCTTGCGATGGGGATGATGTCTATTTGTGCCTCGGGTGAGCACCTCGGGGGGTCTTCATCATACATTATTCTATACAAGGGAAAAATAAGCCCGTGGCAAATCTGGTAGAAGTGAGGGACGAACTGAGAATCCCATAACACCTTATGATAAACATGGATAGGTAATGGGTCCTGGGTAGTCAATTTCCAACCCATAATGGGAAATTTAGACACATAACAAATAGAATCCATAATATATGCAGACCGATAAAAAGGAGGATAGATCCTTTGAGACAAGGATCTTTTAGACCAGTAATTGATAACAGCCGTGTATAGATTATCAGAAAGGATCTTGGCCCAATCCATAATATCGGCGTTTGTGGCAGCATCAATTAATGGTAGCCATTCAGACGAAAACTTATTGATATCCGGCATCCCAAATAACCTACAAAGCATGGCTGCAGCAAAACAATACGGAGAGGTGAGGGAACCAGTGCTGTACATACCGTTTTTGTCCTTTTTGAGCAGCTCCTCTTTTCTGGACCAATCCTTGGTGGTCTCTGATAGGTCTGGGTTCTCGGCCGCAAATTTCTTGACGAATTGTGCATTGTAAGTCGCCTGCGGTTCAGGAAGATGATACATAAGCTTCAAATCTTGCGCAGCGAATGATCCGATGAGCCCGTGTCCTTGAACTTTGAATTGTCTGTTGTTCATGTCTGCATTATCAAGTATCCACTTGATCATATCCGTATATGGTAGAATTTTGGGTCTTGCGGCTATCCTGTGAAGAAATGAACATGCTAGCTCCTCTAAGGACGCCTCGGAAGAGCATTGTGAGCCCGCGATAGCAGCAACCTTCATTATTCTAGGATTTTCCTCTTCAAGCAGCCTGTACATGCTTTCCCATGTGGATATCCCTGCGTCTCTGTTGCAGGTTGCGTCTGTATACAAAGGCACCATCTCCTTCGTCTTTTCTTTCACTTCAGAGCTTTGGGCTTTATTTTTCTTTCCCATTTCTTCCTGCGTTTGGGTTTGAATCGTCTTGGCTCTTCGTTCCTGCAGATTACGAGTGAAATGGAAATGACTGATTCAGAAAGGTGATGGGAGAGTTTTAAATGCAACAAATGTATCAAATATGCCACCTTACGTGAAGTAATTCTCTACAAAGGCACGCGTCTTTACTTCATTTAATAACTGACAACTAATTCATTTACTATCATTAAAAGCGCATGATTTCGAGTCAGATTATGGTAAGTGGCTTTTTTCTTGAATGGCGTGCCCGAAGGATTCGTAATGAAGTGATTTATGATTTGCTTACGTAACCTCGCATATCGCGCCATCGCAGATCGCGCCATCGCAAATCGCACCATCGCAGGTCGCGAGAACGCAACATCGTAGCGATCGCAACATCGCAGATCGCAGAAGTTTGATGTTTGCGAAATCTTGCCGGCTCATTTCTGCGATATGCGATCTTGCGATCGGTGTTATCGCAGATCGGTAAATCTTTAAGTTTTTTCTTATGAGCATTACTTCGGTGCGACGCGATGTTATACTTAACACAAGGATCTTGCGCATACTGATATTAGAGAGAAATGGGGGCATTTCCTATCTTTTTGCAACGCGACTTTATAAGATTTTCTCCTTATCCTAGACTTGGGTTTGAAATATTCAAAAGACTTTCCTAAGCTTATGATGGTAATATTATTTTGAGGAAAGGAAACTCTTGCTCTTCCTAAAAATTAACTAAGGGTCCCCATTCATTTATTATTTTGGTCAACACGTAAATGAACAAAAAAGAAAAAGGGGGGGGGGGGGTTGTTGCCGACCACAATAGGCTCTCAGCATGTTTTTACTTGTATGTGAATGGATAATGTGTCTATTACCTAATAGATGAAAATGCAACAAATGGCATGAGGGAATAATGGTTCATAACGATTCTCAGATAAGTATGAGATCCCTACACTTAACTATGTAATTTACACCTGTAGCTTACATGTCGATGATATGTTTGACGAAATGCCTGTCATGGCTAGTAGGGGTCCAGTCAAGGTCTTGAACAAGTATTTTCTTTAATACTATCATTTCCATGTTACTTTATTGATTTGAAGATATGGATAAGTTCTGGTCAGTGACCTAGGCTATGGGCCTTAAAAAGTGGCTCAAATCCTAGAGTCGTTGGCATAACACTGACAATTTTTGTCCACAGTCGCTGGCAGGCAGGCCTATGAGAGCGAATTTAGGTTTTTGGTTGCTCCATTGCCCATATCATGAAAGCAACTATGGCCCAAGAGACCTAAAACAACAGTGGGACAGAGGGACAAGTTGTTTGAGTAGATGACTTTTCCTCTAAGGGTTCTGTTGATGATGTTGGATGTCTGTATGGTGTGTTTTCGTCGGTTCAACTTCCTTAATTTGACTTAGGAGGTTGAATCATATCATAGTGGCCTCTCATTGCATGTTTACCCCGACTGGCAGGTTGCTTGAGTAGATGTGGGAGGAGGGTGTTACAACAGGACTAGTTATTTCTCAGTGGACGTAGCCCAAATTGGGTGAACCACCTATATCTGCGTCTCTCTTATTTTATGTTTTTCTGCAGTATTTTATGTGTTCCATTTCTCTGTAATATATAATTTTCTAACAACTAGTATTAGAGCCGAAGGTTTATTTGGCTAATAAACTCGTAGGATAGAAGGGTTCTTGGTTCGAGTGGGAGCAATGATAGAATGTGTTTGGTTTAGGTTCAAGAAATTTAACGGCCAAAACTACTAGCTATGGAAGAAGCAAATGGAAGATTATATGTATCAGAAATATATGCACCTACCTTTGAGCGGAAAAACAAAGAAGTCGATGAGAATGACGAATGAAGAATGGGGGATTCTCAACAGAAAGGCACTAGGAACAATACGACTACGTTTGGCAGCGTCAGTGGCATTCAACATTTCAAAGGAAACAACAACATAAGGTTTAATGACAACATTGGAAAAACTATATGAAAAACCCTCGACCTCAAATAAGGTATTTCTTATGAAGTGTCTATTTAATATGAAGATGTCAAAAGGTGGATTTGTTGTTCCACTAGTAGTATAGGGACCTAACAAAAAATAGAGCTTGTACATACAAATTTATGGGGACCATCTCAGGTATCATCTCTTGGAGGCTCTTGCTATTATGTTACTTTTATTGATGATGCAACTAGAAAAATTTGGATTTATTGTATTCAGAATAAATTTGACGTATTTGATACTTTCAAGAAATGCAAAGATTTGGTTGAGAATAAGATAGGAAAGAAGTTGAAGTGTCTTAGATAAGATAATGGAGGTGAATACTGCAATAAATAGATTGATAACTATTTTTCAGAACATGGAATTCGCAGAGCGAATACAGTTCCAAGAATGCCATAGGAAAATGGTTTGTCAGAAAGGATGAATAGGACAATCATGGAGCATGCAAGGCTCATGAGATTGCATGCAAGATTTCCCTTACAATTTTGGGTAGATGTTGTAGATACTATTGTTTATCTAATAAAAAGAGAGCCTTCAAGTTCCTTGGATGGTGATATTTAGGAGGAGACATGGACAGGTAAAAAGGAAAACTACTCATTTTTAAAGACTTTCGGTTATGAACCCTTTGTCCAAATTAATAAATAAAATAGAACAAAGATTGAGGAAAAATCAAATAAATGTACATTTATTGGATACGGTGTTAATGATTTTGGTTATCACTTATGTTGGCTTAATGGGGCCTGACCCAGGTTCAGAGTGAATTTAGCCAAACAAATCCCGATACTACTGGCCCTTTCGGCAACAGTCTGTGGAACGCGAATTGAGGTCTCACCCGAAGTAGTATGGGAGGGTGCTAGAACCAGTTTTCTGCACCCTGGAGATGTCTGAGGAGTTCAACTGGTTCACAGTTTGATCCTGCGCACAGGTTGCTTCGCGCACTTCCCCCTACCTCGCAACCCGATATACTACCTTCGCGCACCCCTACCTAGGGGCTGAACGCCACGCTTTTGCATTATTACCCAAGACCTTACTGGTATTCCAATGTTAGTTGACTATTTTAGCCTACTTGCGTGCTTTAGGTTATACTTAACAACATAAACCATTCATACAGGTGGGCGTAGTAATTAAACAATATACTTGCAAATTATATCAATCATTCATTAACCCAAGAGCAGATACACAAAATTATAATAAAACTTCTCTTTATTAATTCCTTCCTCGGTTACAGACTTGACTTCGCCCTGTGCACGCAGCTGTAAGGGTCCTCGCACTCAGCTGCGGACTACTAGGCCTCTGCGCACTCAGTTGCAGAGCCTTCTCCTACTCTACGACCCAAAGACACACTTTACACTTCGACTCCACCACTTCGACTCTTCTTGTTACTTCTTTTCTACTTAGAGCCTCGCTCTATTTATATAATCCCATGGTCCGTGAAGCATGGGTAGGTCTATCCAGTCGACATTACATTACAAAACTAGGGCAGACAACCTTATGACTCTATCATACTTTCGTGCCCCGCGCTCGCAATTCATGAAGCTTTACAACAAGATTCGGTCAAAACTTGGGCTTTGAGCCCCAAAACATGCCTTGGGGGGGATTCCATGCCCAACAGGCCCCCAACACAAACATCGTGACTTGTCCTCGAGTCACTCTATCGGCGCGACGATCTTTGCACGAAGTCCTGCCAACTATTCTCGAACTACACAGAGGTCAGCAACGCATTGAGCTGCTGCTTGCTGGATCTGCTGCATACGCTATGCAGAGACCTCTGTGTCAGGAGTGCTTCTTTACATCTGTTACGGTATCTATTGCATATGTTTATAGTGCCGCGCCTTTGTCCAGATTCTTGGAGTACGAAGACTGTGCTTCTGTCGGCTAGTTAGATAGTCGGCCCACCTGTGTAGGGCTTCAAGCGGCTGCCATTCACTTTACCCGGGAGAGGTTCTCCATTGAGTTTGACTAGATAGGCCGTGCCTCCCTTTGTGACCTCCTTAACAACGTATGGTCCCAGCCAATTCATTCTAAACTTTCTAGGGAACTTATCAAACTTACTGTCATACAACAACACTAAATCATTTACCTTGAATGTGCGCAACTTAATATGGCGATCGTGCCAGGCCTTCTCATGCTGCCTTTGCACCTGTTGATGAAAACCGGCCAGGAACCGTTCCTCCTCAAGTTTGTCCAACTGCGCGAGCCTTTCTTCCAGAGCTTCGCGGTCCGTCATACCTATGAGCGTTGCTATGCGCAGACTAGGTAAAATATACTCCATTGGCATGAAAGGAAAAGAAGGATATGGACAACAAGAGAACAATCATTAAGCGAATGTGACAAGTGATGTGTTGCAAGATGCTCTGATTATTTGATTAGAGAATATTATTGATGCCTGGGTGGTAGATTCAGGTGCCTCATTCCATGCCACACCTTATAGGAAACATTTTCATGACTATGTTCAAGGATGTTTTGGACACGTTTTTTTGGGTGATGATAAATCCTGTAAAATCATTGGAATGGGCAAGGTTTTTATAAAGCATCAAAATAAAAAACAATGGCTATTGAAGGAGGTAAGGTATGTTTTAGATATGAAGAAAAATATAATTTAAACAACGAAATTAGGTGGTGAATGTTGTGTAAGTACATTCACAAATAAACCCTGGAAGGTCACTAAAGGAACCCTGGTAATAGCAAAAGGAGAAAAGGTTGGTACATTGTATTTATGCAATGGTGTTTTTAATTTTGTTAATGCTTTAACCTCCACAAGAGCAGATACGACATTGTGGCATCATAGGCTTGGGCACATGAATGAGAAAGGGATGCATATTCTTCACTCAATAAAATTGTTGCCAGGTTTCAAGCATGTTGATTTGGATTTCTATGAGAATTGTGCTTGCAAAAAACATATGAGAGTCAGATTTATCAGAGTTGGGAAGGAAAAGAAGAGAGAAAAATTAGAACTTGTGCATATAAATGTATGGGGAACAACTTAGGTATCATTTCTTGGTGGATCTTGCTATTATGTTACTTTAATTAATGATGCAACTAGAAAAAATTGGATTTATTGTATTCAGAATAAATCTGATGTATTTGATACTTTCAAGAAATGGAAAGTTTTGGTTGAGAATGAGATAAGAAAGAAGTTGAAGTGTCTCAGATCAGATAATGGAGGTGAATAATGCAACAAAGAGTTCGATAACTATTTTTCAGAACATGGAATTCGTAGAGAGAAGACAATTCGAAGAACGCACAGGAAAATGGTGTGTGAGAAATGATGAACAAGACAATCATGGAGTGTGCAAGGTGCAGGAGATTTTGCACGAAGGATTTCCCTTGAACTTTTGGTTAGATGTGTTAGATGTTGTTGTTTATCTAATAAATAGAGGGCCTTCAAGTTCCTTGGATGGTGATATTCTGGAGGAGGCATGGACAGGTAAAAAGGTAAACTAGTCATTTTTTAGACTTTTGGTTGTGAACCCTTTGTCCACATTAATAAAGAAAATAGAACAAAGCTTGAGGAAAAATCAAAGAAATGTACATTTATTAAATATGGTGTTAAAGATTTTGGTTATCACTTATATGATTATGAAAATCACAAAATAATTAGGAGCAAAGATGTCATATTCAATGAAAAGGTCTTGTATAAGGATCAAAAGAAGGAAAAGAAACATGAACAAGAAAAGAAGGAATGTGCAATGCTTGATGAGATAACAGAAAAATTAAAGGTGCCAGAAAATCATAGTGATGAGCAACTACAACAAAAACAACAACCACAATAGCAACATGCACCTCAAACACTTGAAACAGGTGTTAGAAGATCTACCAGGATAAGTAGACCCCCTGAACGATACTCCCTTTCAGTATATTATGTATTGCTGATTGATTATGGTGAACTAGAAATATATGAAGAAGCAATGCAAATAGAAACCAGGAAGAAGTGAGAGGAATCCATGGAAGAAGAGATGGATTCCTTGATGCATAACTAGACTTGGGACTTAGTCAAGTTGCTTGCAAGAAAAACAACATTGCAGAATAAATGGGTTTACAGGTTGAAGGAAGAAGATGGAGGAAAACAAAGGTATAAGGATATACTTGTGGTGAAGGGGTCTGCACCAAAGAAAGGCATAGACTGATGAATTTTTTCCTCCTGTTACTAAAATCTCTTCAATTAGAACTATTTTAAGTCTAGTGGCTACAAATTTTTTTCATCTTGAGCAGTTAGATGTAAAGTCAACCTTTCTCCATGGGGATTTAAATAAATAAATATATATGTAGCAGCCACAAGGGTATGCGGTCAAAGGAAAGGAGAAATTAGTGTGCAAATTGAAGAAGAGCTTATATGGCTTAATACAGGCTCCAAGACAGTGGTATCTAAAATTTTATACCAAAAATTATCTTAAAAAACAAAATTATGGCAGCTATATTATATTGCTATTGTATGTAGATGACATGCTTTTTGCAAGGTCTAACATGCAGGAAATAAATGTGCTCAAAAGAAAATTGGCAAATTCATTTGCAATGAAGGATTTGGGTGCTGCAAAACAAATCCTTGGTATGAGAATAACTAGAGATAGGAAAAATCACAAATTGACATTGTCGCAGAGCGAGTACATAGAAAAGGTGTTGGAAAGATTTAATATGCGGAATGCAAAACCAATTAGTACACCTTTGGCTAGACATTTCAAGCTAAATATGGAGATGTGTCCCAAGAGCCAGGAAGAGATGGATTGCATGTGTAAAGTTCCATATGCACCAACAGTTGGAAGCTTAATGTATGCAATGGTCTACACAAGGCCTGATATTTCACATGCAGTGGGAGTTGTAAGCACGTATATGAAAAATCTAGGAAAAGAGCATTGGATGGTAGTGAAGTGGATTCTCAGGTATTTGAGAGGTACCACAAATCAAGCATTATGATTTCATGGTTCAAACATTTCTCTATAGGGATATGTTGATGCAGATATGGCAAGTGATAGAGATAACAGGAGGAGCACCAAAGGGTATGTGTTTACTGTAGGTGGAACAACTTCCATTTGGGTTTAAAATTTTCAAAACATTGTTGCACTTTCAACAACAAAAGTAGAGTATGTTGCTACTACAGAGGCTAGTAAAGAAATGATTTGGTTACAAAGTTTTATGGATGAGTTGGGCAAGAAGCAGGAGATGGGCAGGTTATACAGTGACAACTAGAGTGCCATTTGTCTTACAAATAACTCAATATTTCATTC
Organism: Pinus tabuliformis; assembly: GCA_031772625.1. Lineage (NCBI taxonomy): Eukaryota > Viridiplantae > Streptophyta > Pinopsida > Pinales > Pinaceae > Pinus > Pinus tabuliformis. The sequence goes on from CM062811.1 coordinate 777,624,454, forward strand.
CAAGACTAAAAATATACAACTCAAGTACCATTTCATATGGTTAGTGTTGGAAGATGGACAGTTGAAGTTGGAAAAGATACACACTAGCCAAAATCTTGTAGATATGTTAACAAAAGTTTTAACCAGGGAGAAAATGTGATTCTACTCAGTCTCAATTGGTCTTCAAGTATGATAATTAAGATGAGAAATAACTAGGTCCAAAGTGGAGGCAATGTCCAGCAAGTGAAGCAGTGGTGGAGTTGCTATAATAAGTCTCCAAGTGGGAGATTGTTAGGTGTGGAGCCTGATTATCTTCTTGATTAATTAGAGGTTTTGGTTTTAGTCACGTTGGATCCCTATTCATAAAGGGGTAGCAACGCCACCTGTTTAATCATTGTTAGTGGGGTCGACGACTACTTTTATGAGCCCCCACTTGGCGGGGGTTTGGGCATAGTTCCCTCGAAGCTAAAAATATATGAAAATTTTCCTTGTAAAATATTGTAATTTCATAGTCAATCTGGGCCGTTCATTAGGCAGATAATCTGATAGTAGAAGTTATCTTAATTCAGGGTTTATTTACTTAGAAGGCAACCCTAAGTTTGTATGAGGGAATTGTATTGCGACTATACATGATTATTCTGGGAGAGAGAGAGAGGAGGTTACGTGAGAGCGAATAGGAAATTACAACATAATTTTTGTAGGTTGTATCTCTTCATTTTGTTGGATAATATAAAAGGAAGCATTAGCTATTTCTTCGTGGTTGTAGCCCAAATTGGGTGAACCACATATATCTATGTCTCTCTTGTTTTATGTGTTTCTGTATTTGTGTTTATGCAATATTTTATGTGTTCCATTGCTTTGTAATATATAATTTTCTAACAAAACTGATAATAGGACAAAGTCTTGCCAAATCGACAAATCATTTACTTCCTCGTGAAGCTCACTTGTAATGTATGTGTGCCATGCTCAAAACTCAGTTGAGATGACTTTGACCCGAACTGGCAAGTCCCTTTCATAACACATCTTCACCTCTAGTGCCTTTGTTAATATGATCTTGGAGTGTGACTATACATTATTCCATATCCATGAAAGTTTCATGTGAGATTTGATTGGTGCGATGACATATTGTAGAATAATGTCTTTAGTGATCTCCAAGACTTCTTGTTTCGACGCTTGCTTAATATTTACTATGTATTTTTTGATCTCTTTGAAGATGATTTCCCTACCTCTGATTTCTTCAAGTGATCCTATCCCATGTTTTTGTGCTAGAGAATTGAAACCATTGTGCATTCAATTATAAGCAACAATAGTACTAATCTATTGTTCTCCAAGATGCATGTAGTTTTGATGGTGGAGTCTTAGCTAAACTTTTTCTATCTCAACGACAATCCTGTCTTTTCTTTCCAAATGTTGTGGAGCATCCAGATACTTGGAATCCCATTCATGAAGTTGGTCAATCACTTTGTTTGGCACTTTCAGGTGTTTTACAACTTCATTTGCTTTCTTCTTAATGAAATTGAAAGGAGATACCACTTGTTGTAAAAGTATCATATCATCATATAACCATACCATGGTGTCCTCCATTGGCCCGAATTCCTCCTGCATGGCTGAATGCCATTCTGTGGTTTTGAAGTTATGTGAAGATAATCATTGATTCTCTTCTGCAAGGTGTTTCGCTTGTTGCTTCACTCCAACCAGTTCTCTCCTTAACCTAGCATTTTCATTCAACAAATATTCAGAGTTGTTCTGCGTTGCTGTAGAAAAAACAAAATTTACCACCATGATTTCCTTGAGATTCCTTCTAGTATTGGCAGTTATCACATTCTCTATAGATATTGAGACTAGGTTCTGAGGATCATTTGAGAAGTATATTCGTCTCTACTACACGATCCTCTTATTTTTTTGGTATAATGTGACATTGCACACATCCATGACTTTGTCTTTAGGTGGAGGTGTGATTCCCATTTCTTGAAATGGAAGATGACCGCCTATGATAGGAGGTTCTTCTGGAGAACCTAGTTCATCATACATGGGTTGGATGGTATCCTCCTCCTCCAACTCTTCTTCTATCTCTTTAGTCAAGTGTTCTTCCTCTAGTATCTATGTTGCTTCTTCCTTCTGGGTCTGCCTTTGTTGTTCCTCTTCTTTTCTTCTCTTTCCCTCTTCTTCTTCTTGTTGCTTCCCAATTAGCTCATCTTGCTTCCTCTTCTCCTCTTCTTCTACTTCTCTCCTCTCTTGTTCTGCTTGAATAATTCTTGTGTTCTGTTGATGCCCCGAAAATCGTTGCATCAACATTGGGGGATAACCACCCGGTCCGGACCTTAATACAGCTCCTTTTCCATTTGGGATGGTGGCTCTGACTGGATATAATGGGACCAGTTTCCCAATAATGAATAAAAATGGGATGGATGAATGATTGGTTTTCTAATAAATGATAATGAATGGATGACTTAATCTAAAAGCGAAAATACAAATGACTATTCTATCTCGGGAAGCTTCTATTCTTTTAAGTGCAACGCTTGATGATCTCTGTTCATCGATAGGCATATAGATGACTCTACTCAATAAACATAGACATTCATTCACATAATAATTTCTTTGTTAAAATAGTTGAACAAAGTAATTAATAAAACATTGTTACACTTATCCTTTTATATTATCGATACGTGTATGATTAAAAGAAAAGCATGCTGTAAACATCCAATAGTGGAAAGTATAAAGAATGCTGTTAAAAACACATACATATATTCGATAATATCAAGAGTGATCAAATAACAATTCACATAAAAAGAATGAACTCAGACATAAATAGTAGTACCATATGAGCTACAAATCATTCCCAACATCAATCGCTATTCGAATTCCTTCTTCCGACTCAGAAATACTTTTAAATAAAGGTAGTAGTGCACATCCACATAAAAGCTTCGCTATGAAAATTGGAATAATTGGCCCAGTCTTTATAAAAAAAATTATATACCTGAAGTACAGTAGTGCAACTTCAGGTTTAAGTCATATACAAAAACTTACGACCCTTTCCAATGCATTGAAAGGGTCTATAAATACTTGATTAAAACTAATTAACTATAAAATTAAAATGCTACTTAATTGGTATAACTTGATCTGGAATATCTTCCTCATAGCAATCTGGCAGTCGGCAGCATGATTCATCACTCTGGCTGTTTGCCTTTTGACTTGAGCTGGCATATCGCTAACATTGGTTCCACTTCTTTAGGGCGACTGAGACGAGAATTGAGTTGAGCAGCATAGGTGGCATCGTGTATATCGGGAATGATACACCCGATTGCATCTGTTAGGCACTTGAGGGAGGCTCTCTGGCTGTATGGTTTTACTAGGAACAACCAATAGGTGTCCCAAGTTAAATTGTTAATACCTGCGATCAATCTCCCATTCTTTTCCAGCTCTTGATAACATGACTGCTCCAATGTTTTAGCCGATAGTAATTTACCCGAAGATTCATGCTTGTGTTTCGCTGGGTTTTGTCTCCAATCCCGTATAGGTTCTGATTCAATGTCATTTTAATCTCTGAACTTCTCCAGAAATGCTTTGTTGTATTTCTTCTTTGGTGCGGGCAAATGGTACATTTGTCTCAAATCATCGGGTTGAAACGAGCCGAACACTCTCCCGTCGATGGTGAAAAGTGTTCTGTTTGTAATTGGGATTTCCTCAATTGCCCATCTTACCACATCTGTATATGGAAGAATTTGCTCTCAGGCTGCTATCCGATGCAGGTAAGAGTCGGCCAAATCCTTTAGAGTTGCATCAGACTTCCGGGTGGGTTTGCTGTGGCTTGCACTGTTGTTACCTGAGGCTCTTCGACCTCAATCAGATTATAGATGCTAAGCCAAGTAGTTTTACCGAGACCTAGACATGTGGTGTCCGAGATTAATCCCTTTTTGCTTGGTCTTGGATCGGCAATGTGTTGTCCTATTACTGCGGAAGCTGAAGCTGTTCCAGATTTCTTAGACTTCTTCCCCAATTGGCTTGAATTTTCTGCTTCGGAGGAGCTCTGCACATGAGATAAAATGAACGTAATGTGGAGAATAGGTGGCACAAACCACATATGAATGAGGTATATTAATCAATGAATAATGGAGGAATGAACTTAAGGTGGCCGCGGATATAATCTCTGAAGAGATTTTGGCCTTACTATTCCATTAAATGGCCGTTTAAACCTGTCAATCCTTTAAATGCTCATCATATCGTTTATTTGCCGAATAATTCATTTAAGCATGGCTTTGATGTTTTGGTGGTTGGGCGTAAGTGAATCACTATCAGGAAGAGAAAGGCCTTTAATACTAATTAACAATAATATATCCCGGCCTTATCAATCCTTTTTGAAAACTGCGCCTAGCTTTATCGCAATCGGCGATCGGGGGAATGCTTAGGTTGTTATATTGGTGCCCTTTCGGAATCCCCGATCACCGATAGCGATATCACCAATTCGCATCGGGAGTTTTTAAACGAGGGATTTTAGATGCATGCATGCTACATTCCCCGATCGCCGATAGCGATATCGCATTGGAGCAAAGAGAGGGGCCTTTTGTTATGATCACTTGCCTTCCTGATATCCGATAGTTATTCGTGCATTATCACATCGGGGAAAACCAATGGGTCTTTTGTCATGCATCCTTTGTTATTGTGATATGCGATCTTGCGATCGCTTTATCGCAATAATGAAGGATTATTCATTTTTTTTATTATAAGACTGATTATGTGCTTTATCAAAAAGGTTTATAATGTTTTATTTCTTTTTGGACCTTTTGAGGAATGATAAGTTGATACCAATTTAATCTAAAAGGGACCCATTTCATATTATAGTTTTGAAAATAAAAATTTTATGAAATGGGGGGTTTTTGTACAACAAAACAATTGGCGATTCGCTGGGAGAAACAATTATCTCTGAGAAATATTGATATACTTAGACTTTCTTTGAATAGGAATCTTATCAAAGAGGAAAATTCTAATATAACTAGGTATACATACATTCTGAATAAAATAAAAGCTATTTTTGCTAATTTCTTCTCTCGTTAAAATTAGATACATTCTAAGTTTTAAATTGGCCTCTATTGGTTGATAATGATAAAACAAAAAACCTTTCCAACTTAGCCTTTTTAATTGACTCCTTTGTCATAGGTAGAGCCTCTACTGCTAGCAAACGTTCATAGTTTCGACAGGGATACCTTTTAACCATTTGACTGTCCATTATCCCATCCATTTCAGAGTATGATTAAAAGAATGAATTCAAAACATGCTTTCATATTTTGTATCTCTTTTTGCTTTTCTATTATTTTGTAAGATAAAAAGCCATTCTCCTAGTTTGGTGGCCAGCTGTTTGACAATGCCATTCACTGGTAGTAATCTAACCGGACAAGCTGGCTCGTGATGAGACCCCTTGTCTTATGATTGTAAGCCATTACCCTGTTTTGATATGCAGTGTTGGTAATGTCGGTTAAACTATTTCCCAATGATCATGGTAAGTAGGCTTGTAATAAGACCCCTTATCTTTTATATCAAATATTTTAGAATTACACTCTGAGTAATCATAAACTTTGATGAATGGGATGGACAATTTTCTCCTTAAGAGCGAATGGATGACAGGGTAAGAGTTGAAGATGCTAAGGTTGAATTAGTTTCTGTTTAGATATCGATAACCTTTTTGTGGCCAATTTGAAAACCAGAAAATGATTTACAATACTTCTAAATCTTGAGAAGATTTTACAAAAATGAAATGGGGTTTCAGAATGTGAATATACCTAATTTCCTAGAAATTGTCCCTTTTGTTTAAGGCTTCTATTTTTTTAAAAGTAAATATCAAAACTACTTCTTTGAGCAACTTTTCAATACAACAAAGGCCAATGGAAGATACCTTACAAATTTATTTCCTAATGGTCCTACAAACTACAAATTCTACTAAACTAAAAAGGGAGAAGGGGTTACCTCCTCAATTGAAGAATTTCTTTAAGATTATGCCATTAACAGGAAGAGAATCTCTCTTACCTGATAAATCTTGTAATATGAATGTCGAATGGCCTATCTTCTCGCAGATCTGAAATGGTCCAAGCCACATTTTTTGGAACTTGGTGTGTTTTCCTTTATGCTCATGGGCTTTGTCCCATTTTAGAACTAGATCACCAACTTGCAACTGTTTTGAACTAGATGAAGTTGAATCAAAAGATGACTTGATAATTTTCTGATGTTTTGCATGAGAAATTTTGGCCTTTTCTCTTTCTTCCTCTAATTTTAAGATTTGATCATGTCTAAGTTGAATAGAAGAAGAGGGGCTTTCTTCAATAAACTGAACTAGGGCTAGAGAAGGAAGCACAAGATTGGTTGGTAGCACAACTTCTTTCCCATATACAAGGTTAAATGGAGAAGTACCTATGGAAGCCTTCTGCGTTATTCTATCAGCCCATAGTGCAAATATTAAAGATTTGTGCCAGTTTTTATGATTCTGTTCAATAGTTCGCTTAATAATTTTAACTAGATTTTTATTGGTAGATTCTGCTACACCATTACCCTGAGGATAGTAATTTGCAAAATATTTCAATTTAAACCCTCTTTTAATAGCGAACTCAAAGATAGCATTTCCAAAGAAATAAGATGCATTATCGAAAACAAGAGCATTTGGGACACCAAACCTGGTAATGATGAACTGATCTATGAATTCCATAATTGCCTCAGAATTTGTTGTCTTTAAAGGAATCGCTTCAACCCACTTAGTAAAGTAATCAGTGGCAGTAAGGATATACTTATGATGTTTGGATGAATGTGGAGTGATTTCTCCAATGATGTCCAATCCCCATTGCTCAAATGGTTGTTCAACGTTGACTGGTTGCAAAGGGAAAGCTGGCTTTCTTTGTCTTTCACTAGAAGTTTGACAACTTCGGCATTTCCTTACATATTCATGAGCATCTCTGAACAAGGTGGGCCAATAGTATCCAACATAAATGATTTTGTGGGCTGTTGTTTCAGCTCCAAAATGTCCTCCTGCTGGTCCATCATGTAGTTCCTGCAAAACCTTTTGTGCTTCAGGTTTTTCTAGGCATCTTAATAAAATTGAATCATAATTTTGCCTAAAAAGTACATCATTAATGATTGTGAAGTTTTTTGCTTTTAATCTAATGGCCCTTTTGTTTTTATAAGACAGGTTAGGAGGTGCATATCCATTTTTCAAGTAAAATATCAAGTCTGCATATTGTGATTCAGAATCAGTAATACTTATCTGGTTGATTTCTTCAATATGTTTTGTATCACCTAGTTCTTGAATGTTGGATGCTCCTGTTAATAACCTGCAAAAACCTTGGCCTCTAACAATCTTTGCTGGCTTGATTTCCAAGTCATATTCTTGAAGTGTTGTAACCCAATTTGCCCTTTTTTCACCTAATTCCCTTTGGATTAGTAATTGCCTTACTGCAGGAAAAGGAACTATAACTTTTGTATGGGCTTTTAAAAGGAAGGGTCTGTAATGTTTGACAGCTTTATACACAACAAAGGCTTGTTTTTCAACTTCGGAATAATTCAGTTCAGCACCCTGCAGGTTTGAACTATAAAATGAATTCGGTGCTTCCAAGTTTTGATCATTAATCTGAGTGAGTACTGCTGCATAAAATGAATCAGATGCGATAGTCTACAATGTGAAATGATTAGAAAATTAGGAGTGTTTAAAGTGGGGGCATTGATTATTGATTGTTTGATTGAATCAAATGCTTCTTTTTCTGCAGATCCCCATCTAAACATTGAATTTTTCTTAATCATAGTTTGTAATGGTAAAATGATTTGAGAAGAGTCAGGAACAAATCTCTTGACAAAGTTAATTTGACCTAAAAATGTCTGCATGGATTTTTTATTATGAGGAAAAGGAATTTTAGAGATTTCTTTAATCCTATCCAGATCAATATAAATACCATCTTTGGAAACGATAAAGCCCAAGAGCTTTCCTTGATTAAGAGCAAAGAAGGATTTTTTGGGATTGAGTGAGATACCATACCTTCTACAGCGTTCAAAGATTTGATTTAAATCATGCAAATGATTGGATCTCTGTTATAGACATTTTTGTGCCCTACAACACCAAGCATGAAATGTCCATAAACCAAGGGCTCCTAAGTCCCTAAAAGTGTTGTTCTAACCCCTAAAGGAACAAGGTCAACAGATTACAGCTTCTCCCAGAAGTTCTCCACCAGAAACTGCTCAGAATTGGTCAAAACAGGATCATTGCAGCTGCTCCACTGGCTAGGTGCGTTGCATCTCACCCAAATGCACTGTGAGGGTGTGTTGCATTTCAAAAATCCCTTCTTTAGGGTGCGATGGGCGAGAAATGACAAATGGCAGTGTCATTCCGCGAGGTGGAGAGGCCATGGAAGCTTCTAGAATCTTCTCCTGTGACACTTGCCTCACTGAATTCGACCAAGGATGAGTAAGAGGCCCTCAGTCTCTAAGTGGAAGCAAGAACTGACAGAGAGAAGACACTAATCAAATCACAAGCTGACTCATCCTCCTTACAGATATCTATATATGGATCCCTCATCCCAGAGATCTAGAGGCTGGACTTTTGCATATTGTAAGGAATTGCTGTTGGTTTCTAGAGACAAACATCAGATTGTTGGGTGATTTATGCTTTGTTTGAGGTGAAGAGGGGCTTCTTTGATGGGAGGTTGATGCTGGGTTGGAACCACTGGTTGTAACTCCTCCTGGATCTTTTCTTGTTTATTAATAAAAACTATTTGAGTTCTCCTCCATGCTTTTGTATCATTGATGCTTGTTACATTTGTATGGTTAACTTAAATCTGATCCTAAGTTGTTTATGAATATAGATCCATGTCTTTGTATAGTGTTCTTCTTCTGTGATCTTACAGGTACTTTGTGAAGCTGGGCATGCAAGGGAGCAGGTAGCTGGAGACTATCAAAGAAGAGAGGGATTGGATCAAAGGATTAGCGCAAGACACAGGTTGGTTCTTTCTATTCCTCTCTACCTATAATTCATAAAGGAAATACAAAAGTAGTTTTTCTCTGTTTGTTTCTAAGGCAGCTTTCACACCTTAGTGGGATAGAGCATTTCTAAATAGACACTTTTCCCTGTAACAAAATGGCGACCATACTGGGGGATGTCTAATTAGTTTGTTTGTGTATCATTCTTTGTTGTTTGTTTCATAAACTTATAAGTAGCTTTCGAACTGCATTTGCCATAACAAATGCAAAGTAGATAACTGTTGCTTCAATCCATTCACTGGATCTGTTTATGATTTAAACAACTGATTCACAAACTATCTGATCGCCCTTGTGATAGCTCTTAGATCCTCCTTAGATCTACCCCTGATTGTTACATTACTGATTGCTTTTTACTCGGCCAAAAACCAAGGACTGAACTGCAAACTGTGACCCGGAACCCCGACAGAGTCTCGTTTCTGGCCCAGCGCAGGTACTGTTCAGAGATCCTGAATTTCAGCGCACTTCCTGAAGGGGCAACCTGCGCTGCATTTCAGATTCTCTGTGTTACAGGTGCGCTGATCAGACTAGCTTTGTACAGTTGTGGTTCTTGTGCTTCATTCTTTCCAGTTCTATCCCTGAATTTTACTGCCTGTGATCAGTATATGTTTGTTTGAAACCTCTTTTCCTTGCTATTATTATGCCTCCTTTGTACAAAAGAACTGTAGATGTTTTTGTGTGTTTGTTGAGTCGTTTACAGTTTTCCATTGCAAAAAACAATGTAAACTTTGAAAAGGGAACTATAAACTCAAAACGGGAACTCTGGCCCAAAAACCCCAAAAAAACCACAAAAACAGTGCTCAAAACGAAAAGTGTGTATACTGGAACGATGTTTTTTTTTTTTAGGTGTCAATTTTGCGGCTGTTTTAAAAATGATAGTGACTACGAAATTTTCTACGAAATTTTCCTGCAAAATATAGCTTCAGAACGAAAGTGTTGATACTGGAATAATGATTTTTTTTTTTAGGTGTCAATTTTGCGGCTGTTTTAAAAATGGCAGTGACTATGAAATTTTCTACGAAATTTTCGTGCAAAATATAGCTTCAGAACGAAAGTGTTGATACTGGAATAATGATTTTTTTTTTAGGGTCAATTTTCATACTTTTTAAAAAATGCTAATAAAACCAATTTTTTATGTCTCAACCCCCGCCCCCCCCTTACCCCTACCCACCCCTTCCCACCCCCCCACCCCACCCCCCCTTACCCCCCCCGCCCTACCCCTACCCCTACCCCTACCCCTACCCCTACCGCGGGTCATTTTATTAATACATTTGTATTTACTTTCTTATAATTTATCCAATTATTTGTTATTTCCTTTTTTATTCTTCATTAAGTCTCTTACTATTTTTAATTTATTTTATTCTTTGTTGACACATTTGATAATTCCTTTTAATAACTTATTAGTTTTATTATACTCTCATTTAATTACTAACTCATTAATTATATTATAATCTCATTTATATGTATTACTTTTATATGTATTATTTGATTTCAAATCTTCTTTCTCCACATTACATGTATTACTATTATATGTATATATATGTTTGGTATGTCTTCTCGGTACCTTCAAGTTTTTGTTTAATTTTGCAAACAATGTAATATATGATATTCAATATTATAAATGCATGTAGTTTATTCGTTGACAACTCAAACTCACATGATTGACTTAGTTTTATTGGGTAATGGTTATGACATGACTTCAAAAACACAAGTTCATTGGTTGATTGAAATAAATATAATATTCTCAAATATGACTTAAGTTCCCTCTCATTTTTGATTCCTGTGACTTTACATGATAAATGAGGTGAACCAGACCCACTTGACATTCGAATACTTCAGAAAAATGAGATGTTTAAGGTTATATGTGGATCTTGTGTGATTCTCCTGAATAAATTTATTGATGGGTCACATGGCTAACATGGCGATATTCTCGCCTAAAGCGTTTCCCGCCGCAGGGAGTGACACAGAGACGACCATGCTTACATCTCAAACAACGCAATAATAAAAGTTTGTTGCAGCTAAAGAGACTCTATAAATACCACCTTGTTCTTAAATCCACCGAACAGTTTCTTATTATCAGTACAAAATTAGGCGATACATTGTTGTATTCCGGCAGTATAATTTTCCCTTTTAATTGCGCGTCATCATTTTCCAGAGCCGAGATAAATACTTGTTATTCATAAATGATGGAATTCAGAAGTACGGTCGGAGCCCCAAAAGCTTATTGTATGGCATGGAAGATAGAAATAGCAAGAAGATCTAGTCGCCATATCATGTTGAAGAAAAAGAGAAGAGTATCCAACCATGTTATCAGAGCTGCGTACTCCGGATCAGATCGCGAATTTGATTCTGGTATAAATTTTTCCTTCACAAGCTTTTTAAGTATGTTTTAAGTTGTATGTGATGATGGTCTTTAGCTGGTAGATTTAAAGAATATTTCAAAGAGAGCATTCATTAACAGCTGAATACGTGTAAATAATTGCCACTACTTCGCTTTTAAAAATTCTATTTACTCGTCAATTTCTTGATCGCTGATTGTGAATTCATCAATCTCCATTAAGTTGGAAGAAAGTCCTGCAATTTACGTGTGTAAATTGTTGTACATATCCGTTCGTTTTGAAGAAGGCAAAGGTCACAATACGGCACGCCAACAAAAGCATGGATGGACCATCTCTCAGTCGTGTATTCCATGATATAGCTTGTCCCACTGAAACAAAAAAAAACACCAACAGGTTGCCGTGGCAGCAGCACCCCCGGGCCGCCCCGCCCCGCCCGACCGGCGGCGGGGCGGCCTGGGGGTGGCGCTGCGGGCGGAATCGACCGCCGCCGGTCGGGCGGGGCGGGGCGGCCCGGGGGTGGCGTTGCCGCGGCAACCTGTTGGTGTTTTTTTTTGTTTCAGTGGGACAATCTATATCATGGAATACACGACTGAGAGATGGTCCATCCATGCTTTTGTTGGCGTGCCGTATTGCGACCTTTGCCTTCTTCAAAACGAATGGATATGTACAACAATTTACACACGTAAATTGCAGGACTTTCTTCCAACTTAATGGAGATTGATGAATTCACAATCAGCGATCAAGAAATTGACGAGTAAATAGAATTTTTAAAAGCGAAGTAGTGGCAATTATTTACATGTATTCAGCTGTTAATGAATGCTCTGTTTGAGAAAATTTTGTTTTGTGCGATTTTAGGTGATGATTTGCCGTGTTTTGTCGGAAAATACAGAGATTGAGATTGATTGCGTGCTGAAAAAAAAAAATACAGAGATTGAATAATAACGACATTTCGCAACAAAGCGTAGGTGTTTCATCGATTTGCTGCTAAGGAGGCGCAGTTATTTAATTGGGTAGCACTTATAGTGAAAGTATTGCAGATTGTCTGATTGGTTGTGACACTGAGGTGTTTCAGAGGAGAGAGTGGAACGGAGTTGATTATAGCGTTTCAGAATGCCTGGCAGCCCAATTGTTAGTTCATTTCAGTCATGTTCTACTGCCCCATATATAGGTGGCCATGATCCAATTCAATTCAGTAGCATGACAGACCTCAAATTTTCAAGGTTTGCTGAATCTGATGATACTTGGGATGTCATAAACAGTGGGATCACCTTCTCTGGTATATGTGGTACACGTACCTGCAGGACATATAAGAAGAATGTTTGTTGCAAACTTTCTAAAGGAGTTTATGGGAAGTTTGATCTAGCGAAGGACAGTTGTGATTGTGTGTGCCCATGTTGTGAAAAGCCTGTGAAAATGTTGGAGACATGTTGTTTTTATAATTGTAAATGGAAGTACACGGGTATGGTGCAGGAGTCAAGTACTGCAAGTGAATCTGAACCTCCGAAAAAATATATCAAGAGAAACGGCAGTGGTCTCGCAAACGCAAGAAATGGGTATTTTGAATATACCGGAGACCTAACAAATTGGAGGTTCCTCGAGTTCAATGTCAAGAAAATTCCAGAGAGCGAGCTCGTTGATTACTAAATTGATATGGTTGCTTTGCACCATATTTATGCAACTTTTGATTACTGCTCTTTTGGTGGTTATGTATAGAAAGCGACTTTACAGCGTATAGGGTGCGCAAGGATTTTGCAGGAATCTTGTTTAATATTTTGTTGCGGTTTAGAGGGATACGAGCATGCGAAGAAAATGCCCTCTGTTTTGGATGATCCAACCAGTTAAATCCCCATGTTTGATACGAACTCTTCTGGTTACCAAATCTCAGATTTTTGGAGAGCCTAAATTGTCCATAGACTGGTAAGGGCCCACCGTCTTCTTGGACGGATTTTGCAATTTCACAATGGTTTTTGGTGGTAGTTTTGTTAATATAATCTCACTGTACTTGATAAGATTCTCATTTTGCCTATTAGTGAAGGTGTTTTAATGAATGTAGTATTTGGTCGTGCATTTGCTTTGAGTAAAACCATATCCGGTGTACATGAACTATTTTCTGCCTTTTTTTAAGAAAGTATTTTTACCAAGTTATTTTCTAAAAAAAAAACGAAATCAATTAGTGCGGATCCTCTTTGTTGCTTCTGTAAGCCCGGGGGGCGGGGCGGCCCGGGGGTGCCTGTAACACCAAAAATGCTATGTGTGCGGTCATGCCTGAACAGGTCAACGATTATCTTGAGAAATCTTAACGTAATTAAATCATTACTGAAGTAATGAGTAAGAGCAGGTATTTTAACAGTTGCTTAAGATAATATTCATGTCGATAATATGGAGTTGCACCGTTTTTTGCTAGTATATGGTCGTTGCTTGGTAGCACGTAGTGTGCGTAAGTAAATATTTTTTTTGGTTGTTGTTGGCTAGTAAGTGTGACATTCATTATGGTTTGGATTGATTTCCCTTCAAATTTTTTTTTTTTTTCTTATTGTTGTTAGCTAGTAAGTGTGACACTCATTATGGTTTCGATTCATTTCCCTTCCTTTCAACGTGAGGTTGAGTAGGTCCGCCGATTACGATCATCATGGCCCTGGAAAGACCTGGCACATGATCAGAAATTCGAAACTTGGATGGTAATCTGGAATGAAATTGGTTTCACGAGCCTGCCTCTCACTAAATTGGCTATTTATTAGGTTGGGTTGATGACTCCATTATCGAGCTCAAGGATTTCATCTCTAAATGCAAAATAAGGTGCCTTTTCAAGTGCTTTATTTAGTAATCTATTAACTGTTTAATTTTGTTAGCTTTTTCTTAAAATTATCTCTCATATTTTGATTTTAATGGTTCTTTATGAATTGGTGAGTGATAACATTTTTATTGTTTATTATTTTGATATTTTGATTTTTTGTTGAGTAGCTCATGAAAAAATTTGATTTTAATTGTACGAGCAAGTAGATCATCTGATAAGCCAGGGAAGGCTCGTTAGGATTGAGTGACATCATAATCGTGGGGTACAAAACTTTGTGCTAAATAGCCACGACAATATATGTGCAGTCACACGATGCGAATTCATTAGATAAATTATTTTTTATGGTTAGTTTTGGCAAAACAATAATGTTGGTCTTACACATGGTTGATGAATATTAAAGTTTTGTGTATCACATTGTTTAGGTTACTAAATGAGGTTAGATTTAAGTTAATCATTAATTTTTGAAAAAAAAAGTAGTTATTATTATCTTTTTGACATGAAATTCATAAAAAAAACTATTATTTGACCATTTTTAGTTAATATTTTTGTATAAAAATTGTGATTTTGACATGTTAATTCTAGCAAAAAATTATCAAAACGTTTAGTTTTTTGGTTATATTTATGTTAAAAATGGTTATTTTTTATGTCCATTGTTAAAAAATGTTGTTTTTTAGAAACAATTATTTCATGTGGATTGAAAAATTAATTAAGGATGTCTAAATATGTAGATTATCTAAAATTCAAACTATCGACTTTCTAATTTAAAAATGCAAAACAATAAAAACCCCACTAAAAAAAAAAAAAAAATTAAGATAGAGAACAAGAAAATATGAATACAATGACGACTTCAAAAACTATCAAATTTAGAAAATAATTTTTTACATTTCACACACTAGAAAATTTAAAGTCAAAAAATAGGTCTTTTAAAAAAAGGGTGTGATGCAGAATACTCACTTTTTAAAATCAGGATGAAAATCACTACCATTCACTACCATTCTAAAACTTAATGCACATGAAAAAAATTAAAGTTCCAAAAACCATGTTCTAAAAAAAACATGTGTATTCTGCATCACCACTTTTGAAAATCGGGTCATTATTTTGCCACCTCTACAAAATGGGTAACAGTATCAGTTCCCGTTTCAAAGTTTACATTGTTAAAAGTAGAATAGTCGTACTGTCGTCCTTTGATTTGAATCTTGTAGGTTTTAAGCCTGTACAGAAATTACCTGCATACGAATTCTTAAACAAAGAAAATAAACAATGCAAGAGCATAACCCATAAAACACATATGCACAGAGATTTTTCCCTGGATCCCAAAACCGGGACTACCAGCTTGATTTTTCATTATATTCCTTTCAATGTTACAATACATATTTATACATGCCGAAGCATCCAATACCATGGACCGAAAACCATCGCGTCCAATACCATGGACCAAAAACCATCGCGTCCAAAAAACATGTGCGAAAATCATGCACAAAACCATAGGTGGGTCCGCCCAACCTAACATATGGTCCAACCCGGACCCCATAAAGTGGGGTTACAGGTGCCCTTCAAACCCCCTATTAACTACGTGGAAAGAATATAACACAACCCAACAAATCTGTCGCAAGTGTCGATTTCGATCATAGGAGAAAGTTTGATTGCTGTTGATGGTCGATTATACTGTTACTATTGCCTTTGGTCTGAATTTGTAATTTTCTAGTGTCAAGAACGAGTGTTCATTTCAAAATCGTAAGGTGTCGTAATCATCTCTGTTTTTGATTTCGAAAAAGAGCTTGTTTATATTTGTCGCTTGAAAAGAAATTCAAATTTGTACATCAACTTTCTTTTTAGCATCAATACTAAGAAAGTCGAAAACAAATACATGCATGTGCATTTGCATATAGACAATCTATTTGGCTTGATTTAGGAAAGTGCATTTACAGTGTGCTCTTTGCTCTTTGTGAAAAGACTCTGTCTTTCTTTTCCCCTAGTAGCTAGGATTTTCATTGCACAAAAGAGATAAAAGTTTGTTTATCATCTTTAGATTGCATTTTAGGAATTACATCTACATCTCGTGGTGAACCCGAAAGGAAAACTTCATAAACAAGATCAACTTAAAATAAATTCAATGAATCTAACAACGCTTTGGAACTTAACGCACAACATTTAGAGGTCTAGGCTAGAGACGTATTTCGGCGTCGTAAAGCCTGGTAACTGTTGTCCTCACTGATGGTTGGGTGATTCCTCCACTTTGAGACAATAAGTGCCAGTACAGACTTGTGCTCCCACGTACCGTCGAGTATATTTTGGGAGACCCCTATAGGCTTAAATCCTTTATCCTTAGGAAGCCGTGTCTGCCACCCTATCGATCGCAATGCACTGAACACAGCATTCGGGAAGATTGACTGCCGTACCGTAAAAAGTATTCTGTAGTTTTGCGATTGGTTTGGTACTCCCTCTACCTAGATCTCCAGAGTAGTCCCTTTCGTTCCTTTTCAGACTCATTAACGGAAAAGGTCCATCTGAGCACTTGTCACTTCAGGCTCATTAAAAATCGAAGGAGACTAGAGTCATCTTTTGTTTTTTCTCGACTCTTAAAAACTGAAAAAACAAGTTGTGTCAAAGCGTCTAAAAATTTATTCTAAACGAAATATTCATTACCCCTTTCCTAAGTTGATCTTGGGTTGAGAAAATGGAGTCCACCAACCAAGGAATTCCCCTTGGAGGAAATCCTAGTCCCTTCTCCTCTTGGGGAGATGTTGGTGCACCCCATATGGCCACATTGTCACTTCCAGGACTGACAATTGGTTTGCCTGTATGGCTCTTCTCAACCTCTATCGTTCAGAACACCACTATTCCTGAACAATCGAATCAGCAATTAGACGAGTCCAGAGTTACCCACCAACCTTCTACTTCCTCTAATTCTTCCTCTCCTCCTTCCTCTTCTCTTGATGGGGCTGGTAAAGCCAAAACTCAAGTTCCTAAGGAGAAGAAGGAAAAGAAGAAGAAAGAGAAGAAGAAGAAGGAGCCGAAAGCGAATGGGGGCAAATGAGTGTCGTCTAACGAAAATCCACACACTGCACTGACCAGGCCTAAATCGCCATGTGTCATTTGCAAAGGAGACCATTTTCACAGAGATTGTCCTTGCATCCCTCGGATCTTAAGGGACTGGTCTCCTCGTTTGCACAACCCGGTGTCATCAACCTCTGATGATCATGTTGAAAACACATCGTCAACTAGCGAAAGTGAAGCCCCAGGACAAAGAGGGAAATATAGATTTCCTTTTAAACTGTGCGAAGGCGATTATGCCGTCCACCGTTGTCCCTTCTTAGACGAAGCTAAAAGAGTTTTGGATGATCGTCCGGTTTCACCGTTACAACTTCCTCCTGGATATAAAAACTCTTGCCGAGTCCGTGACTAGTTGAAAATCCGGCTGACCCGCTTAGGTGGTCGGCCGATGCATCTGTCATTGAAGATGAAACATCTGAATCCATACCAGACGAAAGTCAAAAGGTCGAGGCGGCAGTTGACCCGGTCTTGCCTTCAGAGGTTCCATCTTCAGATGATACAATCACTGAAGAGAACAAGGATGACACCGTCCAAATTCTTTTCATAAGCACAGACTCCAACGGACATGGGGACAATTTACCCGTTCCTTTACCGTAACAAGGAAGTTCGTCAGAGTCGTACCCAGCCGTCTATTCGGTCCCACCTCCAAGCAACCTAGTTGTCTCCTTTGACTGGAATCAACTAGGCAGACCCCGTTTACCAGCTAGTGTACCATTCCGAATTATTATTCAAATATATAGAATGGTTATGGTTGGTACCATCATAGATGATGCAGCTTCTGTGAGTATCCTTTCCTCAACTGCTTGGAAAGCGCTTGGTTCGCCATCGCTTTTGCCTGAGATGAGAAATCTGACAGGCTTTGATAAAGGAACCAGTAGACCGTTAGGGATCCTTCCCAATGTGCCCATAACATTGAGAGGGAAAACTGTTCATATGAACGTAATGGTAGTTCAAGGACCCCTGGATTACAATCTACTCCTTGGACGAGACTATATTTATTGCATGGGAGCAATTGTCTCCTCGCTCTTTAGAGTAATGTGTTTTCCGCACGAAGGAAGAGTGGTCAAGCTCGCGGACCAGCTTTCATTTCCCGAATCATACAGAGCAAATAGTCATATACCATCCCTGAATGGTCTTTTCACGCAAGAAATGTCTCAATCTCCAGTCCGTCCTCCCGATGAGCGCGAGTGATTCAGAGGGATACAACTGAAACCCAGTGGGCATGCACCCTGGTCTGCCTCGGTAGGAAAACTTCGAGTATAGGGTAGGTTTCCGCGGGAGAATATGACTAGTCTGTACCCCCGTCCGTGATTGGAAGAGGGGGTTATTCTGGAACAAGATTCTCTTGTCAAAGTTATGTGAGTTGGCGGGCATCGCCGCTCACCTTTGTTTATTTCGGTAGACATCGCCGAAGAAGTGTTTTGTTTACGCCGTAAATAGAACAATCTTTGGTAACCTGTAAGAGGTAGGCCTCTCTCGGTAAAACAAATGTTTTAACGGACTGAAGAAGTGGTAACCTTGAAACTCTGTTTTATACCTGGGGGAATGCAAACCTTTTGGAGTGCAAACAAAGAGCGATCATTTATCTGTTTTTTTGGATTGGTCGTTTCCTAACTTGCATAAAGAAAGGATGTGGGGCAAAACTCTAAAAGTTGTCGTTTTTATATGGGACATTCTTATCACAAGACTGGATTAATCGAGCAGTTTTAGCACATAGTTCAAGCTCGTTAAAAAATAAACATAAGACATGAGCAAATGTTTCCACCTGCGTTTAATCTCATTAAAAAATGAACTATTCCCCGGTAAATAACCATCGTGAATGTAGTACTTCAGCCATTAAAGCCTTGGTCGTGTTTGCACCGTCACCTCCACTTTTCATTGGCCGATCATTCACCTCCATTTGATTGTTTACCCATTTTGAGGAACAGCTGCGAAGAGTGATTTCACTAGCCATCCTTGTGACATTGCCGTGATTGGAAAATTCCAAACCTTACCTGGAATCAGCTGCTACCCGTTTTATCACTCGTTCCTCAAAAGACGAGTCTCCTTTAAGCTCTTTTCAACTGACTCGTAAAATATGAAAAGATTGCCGAGCCATTGGCCTCTCCAGCTCGTTAAAGGGACAGGAAGTGCTATCCCTCATATAGATTTTAATCTTTTTGGACCTGAGGGATTATTACATAAAAAGATCGAGCGCTTGTTTTGTTCGGCTCGTTAAAACTATCGAAAATTCATCCCTTCTGTATTGTTTTATACTTTTTCGGACTTAAGGGATTAGATGACGAAAAAGGAATTTTGGAGTTACCTTTATGTTCCTTTTCAGACTCTCTAAAATTGAAAAGGACCGAGTTATCTTTGTCGTTAAACTCGTTAAAAAGATTAATAGCGACAAACTTGTCTTTAGACGAGAACGAGTTTCACTATCGCTAGGCTCGTTAAAACATAGCGATGGGTTTGCCCAAAGGGCAAATTATAGAAAAAGCATATGTTATCCTCCTCAAGCTTGACAAAAATAAAGAGGTACTGGTCAGCAATGACTGGGGAAAAATTGGGAAGAAAACTCAAAGAAACTTTGTTGGTAGCAAGTCGCTCTTGAACATGACACTTCCACTCCGTGTCCGAGTCGGGTTGGGTTGTTTCATTCACCGGTCACATCACCATGGTCACGCCATACCATCCACATTTGGGGCTAATGCTACCAATTCATCACATCAGTGTCGCCGATATGTTCAAGAGAAATCATCCAGAGAAGTCACCTGTGTCTCACCCACTACCATACATTATACTCCATTCTTTCATGACCGCCACCCTGAACCTTATATCATCAGATCGTTTTCACCTCCATCAAAATCATTTGCTCCATTCCGTGTCATTGATGTGGGATTCATTAAGGCCCTCCTGTGACGGATCACTTCTTGTCAACATCAGCTCATTATCCAAGAAGTTGATCTAGGAACACCCCATTCAGTACTTTGAAGCTTGCATGCCTCAATGGCAAGTTTCTCGCTTCCGGCGACAGGTTTACATCAATGACCTTCGACCAAAAGATTTTGCATGGTGTTCGATGCCAAATCCTTTATTCACACCACGTGAATTGTACTGCAGTACCTTGAGGGTCATTATCATTATCGGTGATTCCTCTCGCGCTTGTTAACAGTTTACATCATTGACTGGTAATCAAGCGATGTCTTTCCATGTTCGACTTCAGAACATTTCTCACATGGATCGACTTGTACTTCGAGTGAAGATCGGACGAGATTGAAGACCCCGGATCTAGTTTCATCCATCTGGGCTGCGATATATATTCAGGGAAATAAAGACATTAAATGTACAACATTGCAGCATAGATAATCATCCCACCAAAAGGATGATGGCTCTATCAGAATCATCAGTCTACACTCAGACGATTGTCTGTCCTATGTACATGAAAATGAATTTATAAAGCTGAGCATGGGAATGCCCGCCTCAGCTAGATCATGAAAATATTATGAAGATAATGTATTGTATTGTATCTTATTACGGGTCTCCTCCCAGCATTGAAAGAACTTCGGATCCTCATAATAAAGCATTTCACCCGACACCAAAAGGTTAACGGCCTCATACTTTAGGGGGCAACTGTTATAGACATTTTTGTGCCCTACAAAACCAAGCATGAAATGTCCATAAACCAAGGGCTCCTAAGTCCCTAAAAGTGTTGTTCTAACCCCTAAAGGAACAAGGTCAATAGATTACAACTTCTCCCAGAAGTTCTCCACCAGAAACTGCTCAGAATTGGTCAAAACAGGATCATTGCAGCTGCTCCACTGGCTAGGTGTGTTGCATCTCACCCAAATGCACTGTGAGGGTGCGTTTCATTTCAAAACTCCCTTCTGTAGGGTGCGATGGGTGAGAAATGACAAATGGCAGTGTCATTCTGCGAGGTGGAGAGGCAATGGAAGCTTCCATAATCTTCTCCTGTGACACTTGCCTCACTGAATTCGACCAAGGATGAGTAAGAGGCCCTCAGTCTCCAAGTGGAAGCAAGAACTGACAGAGAGAAGACACTAATCAAATCACAAGCTGACTCATCCTCCTTACAGATATCTATATATGGATCCCTCATCCCAGAGATCCAGAGGCTGGAATTTTGCATATTGTAAGGAATTGCTGTTGGTTTCTAGAGACAAACATCAGATTGTTGGGTGATTTATGCTTTGTTTGAGGTGAAGAGGGGCTTCTTTGCTGGGAGGTTGATGCTGGGTCAGAACCACTGGTTGTAACTCCTCTTGGATCTTTTCTTGTTTATCAATAAAAACTATTTGAGTTCTCCTCCATGCTTTTGTATCATTGATGCTTGTTACATTTGTATGGTTAACTTAAATCTGATCCTAAGTTGTTTATGAATATAGATCCATGTCTTTGTATAGTGCTCTTCTTCTGTGATCTTACAGGTACTTTGTGAAGCTGGGCATGCAAGGGAGTAGGTAGCTGGAGACTATCAAAGAAGAGAGGGATTGGATCAAAGGATTAGCGCAAGACACAGGTTGGTTCTTTCTATTCCTCTCTACCTATAATTCATAAAGGAAATACAAAAGTAGTTTTTCTCTGTTTGTTTCTAAGGCAGCTGTCACACCTTAGTGGGATAGAGCAGTTCTAAATAGACACTTTTCCCTGTAACAATCTCTTCTTGGAAAATACAGTAATATCATCCAAATAGATGACTACTGTTTTGTTGATCAATCCTTTGAAAGCTATATCCATCGCTCTTTGGAACGTGGCTCCTGCATTAATAAGTCCAAAAGGCTGATAAGCGTAAGTTCCCCATTTCGTTCTGAAGGTAGTTTTGAGTCTGTCATCAGGATGGACCAAAATTTGGTTATATCCTGAAAAACCATCTAAGAAGGAAATTAACTCAGAACCTGCTACTAAATGGAGTATTTGCTCCATAGTAGGTAATGGGAAATTATCCTCTTAGCTCGCCTTATTCAGATTTCTGAAATCTATACAAATCCTGATGTTGCCATTTTTCTTCCTAACAGGCACCATATTGGAAACCCAGTTTGAGTGCCGAACGGGAAAAATAATCTTAGCTTTCAAAAGTTTATTGAGTTCTGATTTTATTTGACTTTCTAAGTTCGGATGTATTTTCCTCAACTTTTTTTGAACTGGTTTTTGTTCGGAAAGCATTGGAATGGTATGCTGGATGATAGATGCATTGTATGTTTTTAAATCGTCATATTTCCAAGCGAAGGCATGTTTATTTTTTCTTAATAATCTAATGAATGCTATCTTTTCTTCCACAGAAAGTCCTAATCCAAAATTAATGTTTTGAGGATTCTGCTCAGTGCCAAGATTTATCAATTCAAATCTTAAGGTGGAACTTTGGAGCTTTGTAATGGTCACTGGTTTAAATCTGTCTTTAATATTGTAAAGATCCTCAAGTTTAACCACAGGCTTTGGTATTGAGTTTTCCTCGTGCTTTTCTTTCATCTGAAGGTCATGCTCACTTTCCTCAATGATCTGATCATCATAGGATTTGTCGGAAGTCAAAAAATGTAAGATGTCTTCATCGTGATTGAACACTCGCCAATTAGTGACATTGTCAGGAATCGATGGTCTAAAAAGTAACTCTACTGAAAATCTATCTGGGCTATAATCTTCGGAAGGTAGGAGTTTGGAAGCAACATTGGCTAACAAGTCAGCTGCTGAATTTTGAGACCTAGGGATGGAAGAAATATTGAATGCTAAAAATTGAGAGGTGAGTTCTTGTACTAGCGACTGATAATGTTTGAGATGGAGAGAAAGACAATGAATCGTATTTCTCACCTGTTTAATAATAATTTCTGAATCACCAAACACTTTCAAATATTGAACCTTGAGGCCAATCGCTTTGTATAGTCCTTGAACTAAGGCTTCGTACTCAGCTGTATTATTCGTGCATTCAAACTCCAACCTATAGGAAAACATCGTTTTTTCTCCCTGAGGGCTAACTAAAATACATTCTGCTCTCGAGCCTTTGCTAGACTTAGACCCATCAAAATATATTGACCAAAATAAAGAATTATCAACAATTTTATTTACAGTTTCCTCAATACTGTTAAAACATCTTGATCTATCTGTTTGTGAATAATTTTTGATCTGAGATGTAAAATTGT
Organism: Pinus tabuliformis; assembly: GCA_031772625.1. Lineage (NCBI taxonomy): Eukaryota > Viridiplantae > Streptophyta > Pinopsida > Pinales > Pinaceae > Pinus > Pinus tabuliformis. The sequence goes on from CM062811.1 coordinate 777,647,757, forward strand.
TTACTGAGAAAGGACATGGTTGGGCAGTGAAGTTGCCAAAGAATGATTCAGATGAATAATTCCCCAAGATATTGTTATTAAATGCTATTGGTTGATTTTCCTGTTCAAATTCTATAATAGTATGGGTCATGTGTTTCTCTCGATTGATTTTTATTTGATTTGGCTTTCCCTTGTAGGGTAGCCACATATGGGACCAATCGGTAGAAATATACCCATGGAGCTTCTCAGACCAATCCCTACTCAAGATTAAACCATAAAATTCAAGTATATCAGCAATTAAGATATCAATTCTTTGAACTACTCGTGGATCAGCCGATAACCTGATAGTTACTGAGTTAATTTCCCCTGAAACCTGGACTTTGGTTCTATCTAACTGCACAATATGAATTGCGGACTTTTGGGGCTCAATGTTCAGTTTGGAACAAACTGAAGCTGGAATTATATTACAGGATGCCCCTAAGTCAATCAAACAATTGTGTAGATTTCGATTATAAATCTCGTAGGTTAAGAGGAAAGGAGGAGTATGGGAATTTGATCTGTCTCCAATCAGAATCGTATTAGTAGCTTCAACCCTACCAGAAGGTGGTTGACCTGAATCATTTGCAGCTTTAGCACTAGGAAGAGGTGAAGAAGGAACGACATTCAATTCCTTGAGAAGCAATTTCTGCTGATGTTTTAGTTTGCTAAGTTCAAACATGGTAATGTTTGCCTTAGTCTTCTTCATATCATCAACAATATTGTAATCCATTGAATCCGATACTATCAACGTTTTAGATGTTGAAGGTATATTTGAGGATGAAGGTTGGTTTTGTGGTACTGTTGCAAGTGGCTTCTTTGCGGATACATTTTCCTTTGTAGTAGTAGCACCTGCACTTCTTTTCTTTGAACTTGCCTAGACAGGTTTAGGGGCACCTTTACTCCTAGTAGTCACAGGAAAAGCCTCTTGTTCATTTTCTGTATCGGAGCTAGGTAATATGAAGTCCCACATTCCATGGCATTCAACAACTTCCTCTTCTTCATCAGTTGGTGAAATTGTTTCATCTTTTTCTTCTTCTTCAGGATCTCAATCTGCATTACATATAACATTTGGTGGTTTTGATTCGGTTTTCTTGAAATTTCTAAAGGGCCTTTTTGTTGAGGTTTCCGCTACTTGTTTTTTGATTTCAACCATTTCATTTGACAAAGTCTTGAGGACCTTTTGTAGACCCTCCATATCATATGGATCTTTAGGGGTTTTCTTCTTTGAATCATCTTTAAAAGAAACTTTTTTGGATTTTCTATCTTCAAGAGCAGCTTTCTTTTCTAGAGAATTAATACGTTTCTCCACAGCAAGTTCTTCTTTCATGTTTTCAGCTAAAGTTGGTTTTCCGGACCTGTCTACGAAGATAGCTATATTGGCAGGTAGGGCAGTTATATACCATTTTCTTCTGATTTGCTCACTTGGTTCGGAGGCCGTTGGGATTTTATTCAAGAGTTTATTGAATCGCGCATTGAATTCTTTAATCGGTTCCCTATGCTCTATCCTAAGATTGGAGAGATCATTAATTAATGTGGCTAAAGATCTATCATCACCATACTTAGTAAGAAACTGCTCTTGGCAAGTGTTCCAACTGGTAATGGATCCAGAGGGTAGGGAAAAATACCAAGATCCCGCTGATCCTCGCAAAGTATAAGGGAAAAGCCTAACGAAAACATCTTCCTCTGTTACTCCTTTCAAATTAACTGATAACATGAAGTTATTAATATGTTCCTTAGCTTGTATTCCATCATCTGTGTTAAACTTGGGTAGCCATTTTTCAGGAGCATCAGGCAATGCATGTAATGGTGCATGCATATTGACCGCACCAGGTCTATTCCATGGATTTTCCATTGAAACACCAGTAGTGGATGAGATTGCTGATGAAATTCCAGATGTTTGGGAGGGAATTGATATTGAGGATTGAGCCGGTTGGGATGTTGAAGTTCCTAATCCCTGATGAACAACAATATGTAATGAGGGAGTGGATGGTTGACTTCGCACTGGGGAAGATGAGATGAAGGATGTGGATGAAAAGGCTTCACTATCAGATCCTTCAGTGTTCTTCTTTGCCCGTTTCCTTTTAGGTAAGGGCAGCTCAGTAGGTTCAATACCGAGCTTTCCACTCTGAAGTCTAGTGAGAGGATGAGGTAGATTGAATTGCGAAGTCTCACTGCTTTGAGATACTTCATATTTCTGTGGTGATATCGAGAAGCCTTGAAGTTTATGGATGAGTAACTGAACTTCAGGGGACTCAGGACTTACTCGTTCTGGAGTATTGTGGGTTTGAGCAGTGGTAGTTGATTCCTCTTCTTCTTGTTTGGATACTGGAGAACCAGGATGCAATTGGGAAGTACGAGGTGATGTGGAGGGAGATTTACTCTTAGAATGGTCTGTAGACTTGGGTTTGCTCGCCATTCACAGTTCATGCCCTCCTTCTAGTGCCAAAAATGTTGATGCCTCGAAAATCGTTGCATCAACATCGGGGGATAACCACCCAGTCCAGACCTTAATACAACTCCTTTTCCGTTTGGGATGGTGGCTCCGACTGGATATAATGGGACCAGTTTCCCAATAATGAATAAAAAGGGGATGGATGAATGATTGGTTTTCTAATAAATGATAATGAATGGATGACTTAATCTAAAAGTGAAAATACAAATGACTATTCTATCCTGGGAAGCTTCTATTCTTTTAAGTGCAACGCTTGATGATCTCTGTTCATCGATAGGCATATAGATGACTCTACTCAATAAACATAGACATTCATTCACATAATAATTTCTTTGTTCAAATAGTTGAACAAAGTAATTAATAAAACATTGTTACACTTATCCTTTTATATTACTGAATCATGTATGATTAAAAGAAAAGCATGCTGTAAACATCCAATAGTGGAAAGTATAAAGAATGTTGTTAAAAACACATGCATATATTCGATAATAGCAAGAACGATCAAATAACAATTCACATAAAAAGAATGAACTCAGACATAGATAGTAGTACCATATGAGCTGCAAATCATTCCCAACATCAATCGCTATTCAAATTCGTTCTTCTGACTCAGAAATTCTTTTAAATAAAGGCAGTAGTGCACATCCACATAAAAGCTTCGTTATCAAAATTGGAATAATTGGCCCAGTCTTTATAAAAAAATTATATACCTGAAGTACATTGGTGCAACTTTAGGTTTAAGTCATATACAAAAACTTACGATCCTTTCCAATGCATTGAAAGGGTCTATAAATACTTGATTAAAACTAACTAACTATAAAATTAAAATGCTACTTAATTGGTATAACTTGATCTGGAATATCTTCCTAATAGAAATCTGGCAGTCGGCAGCATGATTCATCACTCTGGCTGTTTGCCTTTCGACCTGAGCTGGCATATCGCTAGCATTGGTTCCACTTCTTGAGGGCGACTGAGACGAGAATTGAGTTGAGCAACATAGGTGGCATCTTGTATATCGGGAATGATACACCCAATTGCAGCTGTTAGGCACTTGAGGGAGGCTCTCTGGCTGTATGGTTTTACTAGGAACAACCAATAGGTGTCCCAAGTTAAACTGTTAATACCTGCGATCAATCTCCCATTCTTTTCCAGCTCTTGATAACATGACTACTCCAATGTTTTAGCCGATAGTAATTTACCCGAAGACTCATGCTTGTGTTTCGCTGGGTTTTGTCTCCAATCCTGTATAGGTTCTGATTCAATGTCATTTTCATCTCTGAACTTCTCCAGAAATGCATTGTTGTACTTGTTCTCCGGTGCGGGCAAATGGTACATTTGTCTCAAATCATTGGGTTGAAACGAGCTGAACACTCTCCCGTCAATGGTGCAAAATGTTCTGTTTGTAATTGGGATTTCCTCAATTGCCCATCTTACCACATTTGTATATGGAAGAATTTTCTCTCGGGCTGCTATCTGATGCAGGTAAGAGTCGGCCAAATCCTTTAGAGTTGCATCAGTCTACCGGGTCGGGTCTGCTGTGGCTTGCACTGTTGTTACCTGATGCTCTTCGGCCTCAGTTAGATTATAGATGCTCAGCCAAGTAGTTTTACCGAGACCTAGAAATGTGGTGTCCGAGATTAATACCTTTTTGCTTGGTCCTGGATCGGCAATGTGTTGTCCTGTTACTACGGAAGCTGAAGCTGTTCCAGATTTCTTAGACTTCTTCCCCATTTGGCCTGAATTTGCTGCTTCAGAGGAGCTCTACACAGGAGATAAAATGAACGTAATGCAGAGAATAGGTGGCACAAACCAAATATGAATGAGGTATATTAATTAATGAATAATGGAGGAATGAACTTAAGGTGGCCGCGGATACAATCTTTGAAGAAATTTTGGCCTTACTGTTCCATTAAATGGCCGTTTAAACCTGTCAATCCTTTAAATGCTCATCATATCGTTTATTGGCTGAATAATTCATTTAAGTGTGGCTTTGATGTTTTGGCGGTTGGGCGTAAGTGAATCACTATCGGGAAGAGAAAGGCCTTTAATACTAATTAACCATAATATATCCCGGCCTTATCAATCCTTTTTGAAAATTGCACCTAGCTTTATCACAATCGGCGATCGGGGGAATGCTTAGGTTGTTATATTGGTGTCCTTTCGGAATCCCCGATCGCCGATAGCGATATCGCCAATTCACATCGGGATTTTTTAAACAAGGGCTTTTAGATGCATGCATGCTACATTCCCCGATCGCCAATAGCGATATCGCATCGGAGCAAAGAGAGGGGCCTTTTGTTATGATCGCTTGCCTTCCTGATATCCGATAGTTATTCGTGCATTGTCGCATCGGGGAAAACCAATGGGTCTTTTGTCATGCATCCTTTGTTATTGTGATATGCGATCTTGCGATCGCTTTATCGCAATAATAAAGGATTATTCATTTTTTTTATTATAAGACCGATTATGTGCTTTATCAAAAAGGTTTATAATGTTTTATTTCTTTTTGGACCTTTTGAGGAATGATAAGTTGATACCAATTTAATCTAAAAGGGACCCATTTCATATTATAGTTTTGAAAATAAAAATTTTATGAAATGGGGGGTTGTTGTACAGCACATCATGTTAAAATGGATCAAATTTCCATTTCCTATTTCTTTCTCTTGTCGAATCATACTTGATCCTCTTCCTAGGAGCTACACTCTTTGCTTGAGGGGTTATCTATTCTGCATCTTGCACCTGCATATATTGAGCTGGTGTATCTTGGGGTGAACTAGTATCCATCCCTGGATGTGTCTTTCTAATTTCATTGTACAAGTTCTTCACCTTTTCATATTCTATTGTGGACATTGATGAATATCGCCAATTGAAACTAATCATTTCACAATGCTACCTGCACACTCCCTTAGGATCATATCCATGAAAGTCTTTAGTTGCAAAGTGTAAGCGATCTAGCTCTTGTTTTTCTGCAACTTCCACCTTGTGTCCCTTTAGTTCATAAAATATGATCCTCAAAGGGAAGGTGGGCCAAGGTGTTTTCTTCCTCCTCTGAAGGACTCCTGACAATTCCTTGCCCAACTGATATGCTACTTCTTGCATGACCACCTTATTGGTCACGTATTGCGGCATGATATTAGGGGAGATATGACATCTAAAACATAAAATTGATGTTCCCTCAGGCGCTGCAAACCAATGCATGATATCTTATAGATAATCTTTCACCTAATCAATCATAAAAGGAGGATCAATCTCAAATATCATATGGAAAATGACTGCAAAGATGTGCTCAATGAATCTATCATATGCATCTCTGAAGCTTAATTCTGACAACACACTGCAATGTAAGTAGAACTTATTTTTAGGAGTCTAGTTCTGGTACATTCTTGGGAAAGCATATTGTGCACAAATTCCATCTAGAAGAACTGTAGAAATATATAATTTTGGTGCCTAATTCACCCTCAAAGATGCTTTTGCTTGCCCCACATGACACTTCAACTCAAATGACAATATAACTGCCTAATTGAAGATCTTACCATAGGTGACCACCATATTGAGCATATATATCCAGGTTTCCTCAAACACCTCAGCATTCTTCTGCCCTTACAATCGACAACACATGGAAATAAGATATTGATATACATATATGAGAATCTTGGTCAAATAAACTGTGGATGGGCGGTGGTGAAACTTAGCAAGCTCTCGACACCAATATTCGATGATGTCACTTGTGTTGAGATGAACCCATCTAATTTAGAAGTCATTATTTGCATTTTTTATGGACCTAAGAATGTTTTAGTAAGTCTGCATTTCTTCTCCATAATAGGTGGCAAGATGACTGCCACTTTCACTACGAAGCATAAGATGAGAGTCATCCATATGTGTAATAATCCACTCAATCACTTCCACACAGGGGATGATTGGGAATCTGCATGTGACCCTATGTATCTTGGACCGCTTGATATTGATATATACTTCCAAGTCCTCCAAGTTCTGAGGAAATTGTTTCTGCATGAATGTGTCTTTTATGTTGCTCCATGTGACCTCATTAGACTTATCAATGAAGCATTGTGTGTCTGCATATATGGGAATGGTTGGCTTTGTCACTTCAACTACTTCCTCAATGCTTGCTTCTAAGGCTTCTTTGGAGGCCACTTTATGTGTAGTGGGAGGCATGGCTCCAACATATGATGAAAGAGTGACAATACTTGTAGCTTGAACACCTGTTTGTGGAAGCACACTCATGGTGACAATATTAGCTTTATGAAATCTCCTAAATATGCAATAATATCTTAGAAAATCATATTCAAAGAGCCATTAAATGTAATTGAGAATGTAAATTTATCAATGACAACACATAACTACATGCATGGGCAGAAAATCTACATGCAAACAAGGAGGGTGCACTTTCAAAGCATGAAGGGGGTTCAAGGGTCATTCAGGGCTTTGTAGTGTGCTCATGCGCTCAAGTAAGATAAGGGAAACCTTAAGGGCGCAAGGGCGCACTTTGAAGAGATGAAGGAATGAGGTTTCAGGCCTTCAAAACTTCATGGTGTCGTTATGCACTCAAAGAGACAGAGAGGGCACACTAGCACACTCCAAAGAGATAAAGGAACAAAGCTTTGGGCCTTTTGGCCTTCAAGGTACACTCATGCTCTCAAGGAGAAATAGGGCGCACTGGTGCATGCCGAAGGGATGAAGGGAAAACATTCAAGCCTTCGGGGTGCGTTCACCCGCTCAAAGAGGGTGCAGTTTTGTGTGACAAAGGAGTGCGCTTGAGAGGCAAACTTCTCTTTTTTGTGTGCAGTTTTCAAAGTTAATCAGGCTACGGGTTCCAAAAGCGTGCTCTAGAAGAGAATGGCTGAAGGACTAATCTAGTAGTAAGATTACATGATGAAAATAAAAAGAAGAAAAATATACAAGATTTTATGGATGTTATCACAATCGTGATTATAATGTGAAAAGTAAAGAACATAAAAAGTTTCAGCCTGCGACAACAAATTAACACTTGTAGAGGCAAGATTGAACAGAAATGCCAGTAAATAAACTAAGAAGCAAATAAATGACAAGAAGGAAAGAGATATTGATAACAAAATCATGAAATACAACCAAGAGATTCAACATGAAAAACTTACGTGTAACACAGATCGATGAGGAGTTTCTTGACACAAAGATGTACACCCAACCCAAATGAGAATGAACGATTAGCTGGGTTAATTTAAAATATATTACATGTAAAATTGTCTCATGCATGCTCACCACTTGTTAACAAATGAATGAGTTAGTTAAGGGAAGCTAAGTGGGCTCCTATTTTCTAGGAGTGTGTCCACACAAAACAGAGAAGCTCATGCATGCATTCAATAATGGCGCATCTCTTCATGCTGAAGGAATGTGCTCAAGGAGGGCTCACATGCTAAGCATGAAGGAGTGTGCTCAAGGAGGGTGCACTTCTTCAGCTTGAAGGAGTATTCTCAACACAAGAGCAAGTCTTCGTAAACTTGAAGTGCGCTTTTTCCTTAAAGGGAAATTTTCTTGCTTTTGTTTTCTTCTTGTGTGCTTTTCGTGTGTGTGCATAGTGAAAAGGCTAGTTTCTAAGTCAAGAAAGGTCATGGGTCCACCTAACCATGATCAAGATAACACAAGGGCTTCTGAAGGTTAGATAATGACACTTAGAAAACATTCACTTAGGAGGATGAGACACTAGGAGAAAAAATAAGAATAAGAAAAAGAACAATGTGACGACACTAAGGGGCTTGAAACGATAGTTCATGTAGGCTCCAAAATTGACTTATAAAAAAAATTGGAGGGTCGTTGTTGTAATGACAACACTTGACAACACACTAGGAGAACCCCAGCTTCTCTAAAATGGTTTCATTTAGGCACAAAGTCTCAATTCTACAGGAAGTATTGATTCAATCAATGAGTTACCTTAGCTCCCGACACATACCCAGTTATATATATAGTCTTCCCAGTTCCACTGCTCGATGTAACACATCATAAATTAAGCCATATCATTATCCTATCAACATAAGTAAAAGTAATATAGAATGACGAGTTAAAACAATAAAAGTATGTGTTTTACATATATGACGTTGCTCCATTGCCAGCAGGCCTGGACAATACCCCAACGAAGTCACTCTAGGAACACAAACATTGGTTTGCTTCCAATGAGCCTGGACAGTACCCCGGTGAAGTCACTTTCTTCACCTCCCTGTGCAGAAAGAATTTCTCTTCTTTCACCCTTTATTTTCCCTTCTTTTTCATAGGATTGTGCTTAGGCACTTATTATTTTCAATGGGCAAAAAAGGGATCCCGACTTATTGAGAGAAGAAGAGGCTGCTCCTTCAGAGACAGGTTTAAGACCTCTAATTCTTTGTTCTCTAAATTTTTTCCCTTTATCTTACTCTACCTTAGATAGATAGGCAATAACACACTATTCTTAAACATGACTGAGTGCAGGAATGAGAATCCTAAAAGGATATGGGCATCATGGGTTTCTTATATCTTCCCGGTTGGAGGATCATATTTTCCATCAAAAAATCATCGATTTGAAATATGTAAACCAAAACAAAGAAGAGGGTAACAAATAAACCAAGGGTTGTGTGTTACCATAACTTTCCTTTCACAAAATATTAGCCATATCATCTTGAAGCTCAAAACCAACTTTATTCAAGGACTAATGAAACTAAAAAAACAAAGAGAGGAAAAGAAAAGCAAAACATGAATGCAATGCATCTACCTAAATGCAACCTATCCTATCCTAAACTAAATAGTACAAGGTCAAGTCATGTGAAATGGAACTTCCAATGAAGCCATAGAAGATTCTCCTGACCTTTGGGTTGAAAAATGTGATCATGTAAAACCTGAATAAAATGAAATGTAGTGAAAAGGATAAAAAATGCAAACATACACACTTGCAAATAGAAACAGGAGGTACAATCACAATGGTGTAGCACACTCGATCACTCTATCAAATGAAGAAATCCACAAAAACAATAATTACCAGGTCCATGACCATATAAGATTTGATTAAAATCATGCAAGAACATGCCACAAGACATGGCTCTTGACTGATAAGATTCTTTGAGGGAATCTGCAATAGGATCATGGAAAGAACCTTTAGGGAAATTTTGATAGGAAAAACTAATCAAAGACAAATCCATATCATAGGAAATATCAATAGGGTTACTACAATCCATGTTGTCGCGCGAGTTAAAATCTTCGATGGATGATGCAGAAGGTAGGCCAAATTGAATGGTCTGACATTCATTAAGATCACTCTTTGTTTCCATATCAGAGATTACAGATTTGCTTGAGGTGGGATGTATTGATTGAAGTTCAATAGTCACATTAAATTTTCTCCCATGAGGGTTTGAAATTTTTATGTGAATAAAATGAGAATCCCTCAATAGAGAGTCAACATCCCATAAGATGACATTAGCAACAAGATATTGTGAGAAAATTAAAATTACAGCAATCAACACATAAATAACCAAATTACAAAATGGAAAAATGATAATGTTAAACAACTTGATATTGCTATCAGTTGATCAAAATCTCAAATACCGTCAAGGCGACAAGAACTTGACATAACCATCAACGTGGGTTGAATTGTCCTACTCACTTGAATTAACTTTGAATTCGGAGAAAACACAGTCAGCTGCTTATCTAAACAAGAGTCATCATTCAAATCATGAGATTCACAAGGGAATTGAGGTTGATCAGATAGATTTTTGAGACTACCACAAAAATCCTGAATGATAAACATATCATCTTCTTAATAAAAAGGAGGTATACCTAAAATAAAATATTCAATAATCACATCGGACTCCATTTGAAACTTCAACAAATATGAATCTTCTTTTCTTGAAGGAACAAATATTCATCCATGAGACTTGAACAATCATCACCATATAATTTAGAAAAAATTAAATCATCAGGGTCATGGTTGTCCAAGGGTTCAACTTGATTAACAGGTTAAGGGTTGACAAGAGAAATATCAGGATTCGAAGATGATTGATTGATAGGATCAAACAAATCATCATTAGGGGAAATATGTGAAAGAAAAATGAATTCTTAATCAATAAACTGATCCTCTAATTTAGTGATCAATTTAGGTTGAAAACACAGAACATCAAAAGGAGGGGGACAAGGAACAAAAGGCATATTTGGTTCTTCCTCGGGATGCTGAAATTATTTTTGATCGAGAGAACATGATGAATCAAATTCAAAAAATTTCTTTTACATCCTAACCAAGAAACAAAACTTTTCATCCAAAAATTTCCAGTCTACATCCTCGTCCAAAAATTCATAACAAAGATGAAGGAATCCATCAACAAAGTGTTTGAGTGATTCGTTTGATTCCATTCTAAGACGATCGATTTCATTAAAAACATCTTTATGTTCAAATTTGTCGAAAACATGATGAAGCTCATTAACCAAATGCTTGAAATATGAGATAGAAGTAGTGGGTAAATAATAGCACCATTGCTTCACATGAACTTCCAATGCAAGGGTGAACAATTGTGCAAGAATTTCTTCAGAATAAACAACACTTGAGAAAAAAAATTGAACAAACCCAATTACGCAATCAAGGATGATAGTTGTATGCTTTTCATCAAATTTCAAATGTGATAAGTCATGTAAAAATTCCATGGGGATTGAAAGATCTAAAGCTTCAGAAAAACACCTCAGGATTATGATCTGGTATGAAGCCATTAACAATAAGAGATTCAAACAGAATTCACATGCTAATATTGTCATCTAGATCTCCTTCTAGCACCAAAATGTTGACGTGCTGGATGCCGCCAACATGTAAGGGGATCTCCTTGATGTGAAGTCTCAATTAAACCTCACACTGTTTGGTGTAGGAATCCCATCCGGCTATACGGTTCAACCACCATTGGAAAGGTTTCAAAGAGATGCCTTGGTTATAATCACACACAAGAGATTCCAACACCTATTTGGGAAACAAGTATGTAAGATTTATGAGACACCCAATGTAAGGTGCACAAGGGAACTTCCATGCCTAGTAAAGGAAAAAAAGCCTTCGGTTAGAAAAGTAGTAGTACTATCCTAAAGGGGGACTTGGGAATGAAGAGAAAGGCTTGTTGATGACCTGCAATTAGTCCACATAATAAACAACAATCATGAAAGCATAACGACACTTATTCAACAATAATCATAGCTAAGCAACAAAATAGTTCATTAAACTTAGAATGTAATTAAACCAACATATACCACAAACATAACAAGAATAGTCCTATTATATTTACGATACATGTATGAAGAAGTGTCGACTCATATAGCTTATGATTATGAATGAAAGATCACAAGTACATTGTTACATAGATGAAACAATTGTTACATAGATGAAAAACTAGATCCAGTAGTGGAACATGAAGCCACAACTTGCTTCTCCAAAGAATGATCTATCTCTTATGCACTACAAGAGAATCCAAGGCAAGACTCCAAGAATCCAAGCCATTAGCTTGAGTTATGAGGAGCTATTTATAACTAATGACAATGACCTTTTAGCTTTCTCATGAATCTTCAAATCCTACAACTTTTCATATTCTATACATGAATATTTACATTCAATTTGTGGCTATTCACTTTCCACATGTGTCTCTTGGACTTCATTGCATACCATTTATTACAAAAGAAAAAATTACATATGAGACGCTGGCTATATAAGACAAAATTGATAATAGGACAAAGTCTTATCAAATTGACAAATCATTAGCTTCCTCATGGAGCTCATTGTGATGTATGTATGCCGTGCTCTGAACTTTGCTAAGATGACTTTGACCCAAACTGGCAAGTCCCTTGCATGACGAATCTTCACCTTCAATGCCTTTGTCAATATGGTCTATGTAGGAATTAGGCTATAGATTTTCAACTACTCATGAAGTTTTAATCAAAATCACAAGACACAAACCTACTCTACTGCTCTATGGACATTAATTCACAATTTAGGACAAAAATCCCAGACATGAAAGAAGAAATAAAACACATGTAGCAAGGATTTTTATCCGTGGAAACAAATCTGCTAAAAACCCCAATGCTTGCTTGCATTAATCAAATGAATGGAGATATATTACAATTTCTTTGCTCAAATGAGCACACCCTGCAAGTGCATAACCTATCTACTACTCACTGAAGGTCTATGACCCAAAATTAGTCAAATTTTGCCTCTTCTTGAGCTCATATTTCCTTTCATTTTTCCTTGAGGAATTAGGCCCCTATTATTTAGGAAATTCCTCAAATTTAATTGCTCGATTCCTTAGACTAATCATATGACTACATGCAACACCTGTACACTCAAGAATAGTCTACAACTTATGTTACATTGTCTTGGAATCTCCATCTCAACTAGGTAACTCGAATTCTCTACATGCACTAGCTATTTTGGGCTGATTGATCAGTGAACTAGATGATCACTGAGTTTGACTGAAGTTCCACTACTTAACTAACCTTCCACTAGTTCCTCCAAAAGTTGGAACTAGTTTAATTGAAAACAACCTTAGATAACTAACCTTGATTGCTACAAATTAGCAATCGCAAATGCTTAACGGAACTCTAACTCCTCCAAATTGAATTTACCGAGTAAACAAGGTAACACAAGCCATGTCACACAAGTTAACATCATCCAAGTTGTTTGTTGATGTGGAAATTTGAATTTTCTCAACTTAATCAAGGCAAAATCAAATTGAAAATTTCTTGTTGCATTTTTCAACACTCTGTCTCAACAATAAATGGATTATCAACCACCCCTATCCTGCACCCGTGGAACTCAAACTTCCCTCTTGAAAATGCCTTTTTCAAAATGTCAGCACCTTGTTCCTTTGTCGGAATGTATTACAACAACATTATCTGCCTTTGCATACTATTCCATAAATGGTGATACCAGATATCTATATGCTTGGATCGATCATGAAAAACAATATTCTTAGAGAGCTTGATGCAACCCTGATTATCAGATGCAACCCTGATTATCACAGTAGATCATAGTTGGATCCATCCTCTAACCAAATAATCCAACATGTATGTTTCTCATCTAGATCACCTCATGTGTTGCTTGACTGACAACCATGCATTCTACTTCTGTCGAGCTAAGTGCCACAAATCTTTGCTTCTTGCTGTACCAAGAAACTGTTGTAGACCAAACACTGAAAATTGCACCTGATGTACTGTTTCGGTCTAATGGATTCCCCACTCAATCTGCATATGTGAAGCCACATAAATTCACTCCCTATGTCCATTTGTACCATAGTCCAAACTAGGTAATGCCTATGAGTTACCATAGAAAATGTTATCATAGAACATGCTTCGCTGCTTTCCAAAATAATTTGGTTGGCCTAACCATAGCTTGGCTCAGATGGTTGACTGCATAGCACATATTTGGTCGTTTGTTCACAAGATACATTAGTGAACCCATCAACTGCTGGTAAACAATAGCATTCACTTCCTCACCTAAATTGGCATCCTCTTTCTTCCAATTGGTCGCTAGAGGTGTCTCCATGGGTTTGTAATTGTCCATGTGGAACCTATGAAGTATCTCGTTGGCATACTTTCCCTAAGAGACAAATTCCCCGTCACCTTGCCATACTTCCAATCTGAGGAAGTAGTACATGATACCCATGTCCTTCATTTCAAACTCTCTTGCAAGGTCCTCCTTGCAAGATCTGATAAGTTGCTCATCACCAGTTAAAATCAAATCATCAACATATAAGACAATAATAAAAAATTACCTTCTACCAAGATATGATAGAGGTTTTCATCCGCTTCACTTTTGGTGAAGCCGCAACTGGTGAAATAGATATTGATCCTAGTGTACCAAGTGTTGAGAAATCTAAAGGGAAATAGATAAGATGATTTCTCTTTTTATGATAATTGCTTGTGATGCCTTTTTTAATTTTCATTATTAAATTATTCACTTATTATTATGTTTGAATATCATCAAACAACTACCAAAATGAAAATAACAATAGTACAAAAGAACAAAAAATGTAGGCTGCAAGCCAGGGCCAAAACCTCTCCACTTGATAGGAAAACCCGCAAAATATCTTCTCTTCTTATAGATTCTTCAATTGACGATTTCCAAGACCTCCATACCAAGACCAATACCCACCAAGACCAATTCCAATCTTTCTGAATGATGTTATTCTCTTTTCCATGTCAAACCTAGTCAAATCTCTTCCAACAACACAACTTCGACTCCCAACTTCAAAATTTCGACCTCTACTACAGGTTTGAAATCCCCTCCCTACAACTGCTACTGCATCCACAAGTGTGAGCGAAATTAACCTTCTAAGGTCTCCCACCAACTTCGTTTGCCTTTCTTCCTTGCCTAGGGCTATTAGGTTACCTTGTAGACCCTTCTTCCAGTAGATTTGATCGTCTTTCAGCAGATAGAGAATTTCAACCTTGAAGCTGCAAAACCTACCTTTTCTTCTTTGCACACGTGAGAGAGAATTATTCCAAAAAAAATATTTCTTCTTCCTCTTCCATCTTCGCTTGCCTTCTTACTCTTCTCCTTCCCTTAGATGAGTGAGTGATGGATGTGTCTTAAGGAGGTCGATTTCCCCCCTTTAGATAGGCTTCTCAAAGTGGACGTGGGTCCTCAAAATAGGTTGACTTCCTAGCTGCTAGGTCAGCTTGGTCTTGAAGGGTATTTTGACATTTTTAATAAATAAATATTTTTATTTACAAGTTACAATGTGCCCAACGTGGTCTTCAACTTATGAAAATTACTCTTTTGACTTCTTGACCTAGGACAAACCTTAGATGCACTCAATGGGTGCTTGAACTATAAAATAAAATACCTTGCGAATGAAACCCATGCTCCAAAAATAATATCAATAGTTTTATTTCATTTTACAAGATACCAGAATCAAAATTAAATTTCATATTTATGAAGACCGAACCTAGTTACACATTTTTCAACACTTCCTCTTAACTAGGGAGGTATTCATAAAGTACATGGAGATTCTCAATCTGAAGAGATCTCATGAGGAGTAATATTGGTAACCACATATCAATTGACATTCTCATATATCAAGGCCTTAACTAACAACTCTATCTCTCCACAAGACCAGAGCACAATGCCAGTGAGACCAATGATTTATGGACACCATCATCATTATATCTCAAGGTACATACCCCACTCAGGTGTTCACAGAGTATGACCTTCCTTGGACTATTCTTATCTTGTATAGCTAGTCCTCAAAGAATATTGGTCATGACTACTCTTATCTTGGATGGCCTACCTCATCCTCAAAGAGTATCAGATGCCATATGCTTATCCAATCCTCCATTCTCTCTTCTGAAGTGAAGACAAGAATAGTGTGCCTATCTCTCCTTCTCAACTAGGGGGGATACATGAACCAAACCAAAATTGTCTCTCAAATACACAAGCTTCTTATTAGGAAAATATTTCGTTAATATGTCATCTACCTACTCATCGGTGGAGATGTATTGTAGCTGCAACATACCATATTGTACCACCTTTTGAATGTAGTGATACTTGTTGTTGATATGCTTTGTATTTTCAGGGAATACTGGGTCTTCAGACAATCCTATTCAACTAGTGTTATCACAATGTATTATTGTAGGGTCCATTGGTCCTTAAAATAGGTAAGATAACAATTTTCTTAACCAAACAACTTCTTTGTTTACTTCACAGGCTGAAATATATTCAACTTCAGCACTACTGAAATCAATTGTTTCTTGATTTCTGTTGATCCATGAGATCATGCAAGGTCCCAAACTAAAACATCTTCTTGTAGTGCTCCTTCTATCCTGTTCACTTCCTCCACAGTTAGAATATGTATATCCAATAAAGTGGACATCATGCTTTCTATCATATTTCAGGCAGTAATGAATGGTTCCCTGCAGATATATTAGTATATTTTTTGTTTCTATCCAGTGATCATGCCTTGAATCCACTGGGAATTGATTGAGAACATTTACTACAAAACATATGTCTGGTCGAGTATTCACCAAGTACATGAGTGAGCCAATCAATTGTCTATACCTGGAAGGATCCACATGGCTTGATTTGGAACTCCTTAGGCTTTTTAGGTTTGTGATCATCGGGGTTGTCATTGGATTGAAATACATCATGTCAAACCTCTTCAACATCTCGATCACATACTTTCCTTGACCTAGATAGATCTCATCAGGTCCTTGCCAAACTTCAAGTCCCAAATAGTGGTGCATAATCCCTAGATTTTTCATATCAAATTCTGCTCCTAGTTGCTTCTTACATTCTTCAATTTGACCTTCCACACCTTTGAAGAGAAGATCATCCACATACAAAAGAATGATTACCAACTCTCCCTTCAAAACCTTAATATAAAGCTTCAGATTAGCAAAACTTTTTGTGAAGCCTAATATTTGTAGGTATGCATCCATCCTAGCATACCATGCCTTGGTGCTTGCTTGAGGCTACATAATGCCTTCTTCAATTTGCGAACATATGACTTTCTGTCTTTAACTTCAAACCCCAAGGGTTGTTCTATATAGACTTCCTCATCAATTGTGTCATTTAGGAATGCGATATTGAAATCCATTTGGTGGATGTTCCATCGCATCAATGCTACCAAAGAGACTAATAAATGAATAGTTGTATATCTTATTGTTAGAAAAAATGTCTCTTCATAGTCGATGCCTTCCTATTTAGAGAAGTCCCTGGCCACAAATATTTCCTTATATTTATCAATACTTACATCTGCTACATGTTTGATCTTGTAGATCCATTTGGAATTTATCGCTTGTCTTCAGGCCTAGGTACAATCTCCCAAACTCCATTCTTTATTATAGATTAATATTCTTCATTCATGGAATCCTTCCATTCTTGGTGATTGACAACTTCTTCAAAAGTGGATGGTTCTTCTTCTACTAGTTTTGTCATGTAGGTTGCATGCCCAAAATATCATTTGGGTTTCTTGCTTTCCCTAAATGTACCTTGAGATGCTCCTTCACCTTCTTCATCTAGAAGTTTAGACTTCAAACAGTTAAATAATTTTCTAGTTTCGAGGATTACCATAGGTTGTATAGGTTCATAGGGACCTTCATCTTCATGGTTTGATTCTTCTTCCCTATGAACTTGTTTTTCAAATACCAAAATTTCTTCATCATTAGAGTCCATAGGGAGATCCTTTGATTTCTTGAATCAAATACTTTTGTCAAATATCACATCTCAACTAACTTCTATTCGGTGTCCTTGCTTTATGTAGATCATATAGGCCTTATAAGAGTTACTGTAGCCCAAAAACATTCCCTTCATTCCAGATGGATCCAACTTCTTCCATTTATCCTTAGTTATATGAATATAGACAAGACAACCTAAAATTCAGAGATGATCTATGGTCAATTTAATTCTAGTAAACACTTCTTTGGGAGTCTTGTTATCTAGTGACCTGTGGGGACTTCCATTTTGTATCTATACAACTGTCTTTGTAGCTTCACCCCACAAAATTTTCGGTAAATATTGAGCATGTAGCATTGCTTTTACACTTTCTTCAATGGATCAATTCTTTCATTCTGTAACTCCATTTTGTTCGAGATTATATGTGACTATCAGCTACCTCTTATCCCAAGACTCCTTATAGAAAGTATATTCTCCTCCATTATCAGATCTTAATATGTTGATTCTTCTTTCCATAAGTTTCTTAACTTCATCTTTGAATTCTTGAAATTTGGTAATACTTCATCCTTGGATTTCATTAGGTAAGCCCAAGTTTTCCTTGAATGGTCATCTATAAATGTGACATAATAATATAGATGAACTCCAAGTGATTTAGGAGTCATAGGACCGCAAACATTGGAATGAATAAGATCCAAGATTTATTTAATACCATGAAGCACTGCTTCTAAATGGTCTCTTGGTGTTCTTACCCATTGCACATCCCTTGCATACTCCTTCGTGATCTACTTTTGATTCAGGGATTCCATCTACTATTGAATTTAGCATTGGAAGGATTTTTAAATGGAGATGACTGAATCTTCTATGCCAAAGCTCAAATGGGATGATTTCAATGCGAACTAAGGCACGAGAAAAAGGAGATAAAAACATGTTAAGTCTTCCTTCATGAATCTCGATCACTTTAGAATTTTATATGCTTGAGTTTTTATCCCATACTACAAATTTTCCATCAATGAAATCCACTGTATCACCTTTATCTTCTATAACTGAAATGGAAAGTAATTTCTTATGTAAACTAGGAACAAATAAGATGTTTTTGAGATGAGATTTTCCCAACATCGCATAGTCACACTTCTGGTAAGTCGCATATCTAGTTCGCTGCCTTTACTGAAGCACAAAAATCATGACCTAACGACCTATGTGGGCATGCAACTTACTAAAGGTCGCATGGTTGTAGCTGATGGCTGTCACACTTCCAGGGATCTTGTCCAAGGAATTGTAACGCGACCCAGTGACTTGGTCGAAAGTGTGACCCCCCTGGAGGTTGCGAGGTCATAACAAAACGCAGATCACATTTTCTTTTGATGGCTTCCACGACTCCCCAATGCAACTTCGCGATTGGTCACAATCGACTGAAATCACGCTTTATCTTCTGCCTGTCCTGAGCCCTTGTAGTGTGACTTCTACCACCTTGGAAGGATCACAATAAAACAATGTGACTTTGGTGAGTTGCACAGTTGCTGCACTCTATGGGTTGCATTTTAGATTGCATGACTGGGGTTCCCCTCATGAATTGGTGCTCTGGATGAGAAGCTCAGGTCGCGTTTTATTAGTTGCTTTTCTTGGGATGACATAACACGTGATGAATACTTACCTGCTTGCTTCTGCCACGAACAATAATCTGTTGAGTGACAATGACACGACCGTGGCCTTTGTAGCTAATGGGGATATGCTTTCAATTGGAATTTATCAGAGAAAATGGTGATGACAGTCTTGGGGATGCTAACTTGGCCTTTCTTGTACATCGATTCCTACAAGTTTAATGTGCCCACCTACTGCGGAATGGTGATCTTGGTATGATGCAGATGGAGTCTCGGATGTGTTATTTTTCCGAGTTCAACTACGGATTGAATTTTAAAACTATTGTTCTTGCAACCCAGAATCTGGAATCCTCTAGAAGGATTCCTTCGACGCACAGGGTTGTAAAGAAACGCATGTGTAACGATCCCTCCAGTAAATCAAAACATTGCCCTATAGCTCTATGCTGTGTTGTCACCTTTGATAGAGTCGACTCACCTTGCAATGAAACATATCGTGCCATCGATGGTCTGCTTACTTTGTTTACACACCAACTCATTACATGGCGTGAAGCTACATGTTGGTCTTCCTACGTGCATATTATGATTCTTGTATTTGAGTACATCATATCGCACCTAAGGTTGATACCTGAAACCGTCTTTCTTGTCGTCATCCTCTCATACTAATTGTTTACAAGGCCCCTTTCTTTTGATAGGTTGTAATATGAAATTGTTGCATCGTATGCGACTAATTTCAATGTAACCCTTCATGTCCCTTTAATGGCTTCCATTATATAAAGCTACTGATGCTATACATGGCCTTAGATGGTTCTAAAGATAAATCTCAGCGTTGCTTCATTTGACATGAATTTAACCTGTCCTCTCAACGCACACAATCGATGATCCCTGTGCTAGTTGTGTTATATGTGTTGGTCTCATGAGCGTATATTTCAACCAAGCTGCCAGCGCTATGAGTAGGTCGAAACCCAACATTATTCTAACATTAAACCCCTTGATGGTGCCATTTGTGCCTTGTGGTGGGCTCCAGTATTGTAGCAATAATGCTACAACTCCTGGAGCTTCCTTCTTTAGTTTTATCAACCCGGTAGTTCGTAACAAACTTGGAAGCGACGGTGCTGTATGCACAAGTACTAGCTTTTGTCGCAGCTGTCACTTGGTCAGCTGGCACAAGTCCGCTAGGGGCTCAAGCCAACTTCTATGAGCTCTTAGAAGAAGCTTTTGAACTGATGGGCGAAAGCGAATGTCAAAAGAAGCTAATCTAATTGCAAAAAGGAACTGAAAGCCAACAAGAAACGCGAACCCTAGCAAACCCTAATTCTACCAGCTAGTCTTACTGATGCAGAGATGGGGGTGCAAACTACTGAAAGCGATGCCATTACTTCTATGAAGGTGAAATGCATGTGTTTAGACTACCTCTATCTGAAGAAAACACTTTTTGTATTTTTGTTTCAATTATTAGCATTATCATGCAGGTATTCTTAACTAGTTTTTCTGTGCAGAGGTGGATCAAAGAGGAGGAGGGCTTGAAAAAGGTTGGGAAAGTTTAGAGAGGGTCTAAGGGGTCCCTAACACCCTTCCAGAGAGTTTCACAAAGTTTGGCTACCAAGAGGCCGCGTTTATGAGCTTCTACAGGAAGTCTGCAGGGGTTCTACAGGATGTTTCAGAACTTCTACAGGATGTTCAGTAATTCCTACAGGATGTTCTACAATCGGATTTTAGGTGGTGGGTGAGTGGAAGAGGCTGCATGGATGGATAGGGAGGTAGGAGGGGAGTTTGTAATGACTCAGCGACAGAGAGATGAGATGAAGAGGGGGTGTGCAAAGCTAGGTTGTCTTGAAGAGGGCAGAGGGAATGGAAGGCCGAAGAAGGTAGAATAACGAGGGTAATAGAATAGTTGAGAGACAAGGGGTCTAATTGGGAGATGAGAAGTCGGCCTGGGTACGGCTTAGAAGGACAGGAGGGTGAGGGAGTAGCGCTGCACAGTGTAAACGAAACAAATCATCCATGTCCTGCACATAATCGAAATATTATTAACTTATTCTAACTGTTTAATAAAACCAATGAACAACAACGTTATTTCTAAGGAGAATCATGCATGGTACTGAAACAAAGAAACATTCCAAGAGATCTGAATGCATGGACACTTCTACAAACGAAAATATTACACCACAGATTGCATGAACGTGTAAACCAATGGTTTTGGTGGGCAGCACTGTCTGCAATTCCAGCCCCTAGAAAGAGGTGAAAATGAGTGTGCAAGCAACCCTTTTCTGGAACCTTTACCAACTCTAATCTCTTCAATTTATTCTAAACAGCTAAAGCAACTCTATCTTCTACCAATGACCTACTTAACCACACCAAGAAATCTGATTCAACAACTGTGTTTCAAATGCATGTAGATAAAAACCATAATGCTGAAAGAAAGATAACAATACAAAGGAAGGAGGCCTTAGGCTCTCAGGTTGGGCCCAACCCCGAGAGCTATGGCTCCTTTAAGAACTTAGAACTGAACTCAAATCTGCCTGCTTTCCATTAAAAGATAATAATCATAAGTCAAATAACATGCCAATAATGGCTACAAAAGAGCAAAACAGAGCTAGCAGCTCGTAGTCCAGAATGTGCAACAAGGTTTCAAAAGTCCTTTTCGAAGGCTAAAGCCCTATCATTTATACATCTCGAGGCCCCAAGCTGGCCTCCTAAATCAGTGGGGCTTGGCTGACCAAACTAAGAGTGAACTGCTGCTTCCTCAAAATCCGTTTGGCTGTCTTTAAATCCGGTTGTGGTGGCTGCTGGAGCTCGGAGTTGGGGGTGAAGATCCCGAGGAAGGTCATTTAATGCTGTGGACAACCCTCCTACGAATCCTCAACTCCATCTTGGCTGTCTTCTGTCCTTATCTACTCAGTTTTGTTCCAATCATGTGTCAAAAAACCTGAAATGAACACGTGTTAGCCACCTAGGAATAGTGACTGCCCTCATTCGTACAAATGACATAAATATACTAAAAAATGATGCATAAGTTATGAAAAATGAAGGATTGAGCAGAGGTAGTTAGGCCAAATGAGCCCAAAATGTTACCAAATTTGGGGCTCATCATCACCCCCCAGCTAAAATGATTGCTCATCCTTGAGCAACTAATCTAGCTCCTCGTCCTTCATTGCTTTCACTGCCACCCTCACGTCCCAGGCCTCTGAAGTGGTCTCCTCCTCACTGGCATGGAACCCAGCCTTCCTTTCCACCTCTTCCCACTGCTTTTTCTCTTCTTTTTCTGTGCTACCTTCCATCAATCCTAACAGCAGAGGTGAGCTTAGCTTGAGGCCAATCCAGCTGGCTTGAAGGTTCTGTATGGACTTTTTGTAGAGGGGCACCCGTGCTAGAGCTTCCCTCATTCGAGTTGGAGTATGATATTCCCCAGTCATTGCTGACCAGTACCTCTTTATTTTTGTCAAGCTTGAGGAGGATAGCATATGCTTGTTCTAAAATTTGCGCTTCGGGCAAACCCATCGCTATGTTTTAACGAGCCTAGTGATAGTGAAACTCATTCTTGTCTATATGGACAAGTTTGTCGCTATTCGGTTTTAACGAGTTTAACGACAAAGATAACTCAGTCCTTTTCAATTTTAGAGAGTTTGAAAGGGACGTAAAGAAAACTCCAACAATCCTTTTTCGTCATATAATCCCTTAAGTCCGAAAAAGTATAAAATAATACAAAAGGGATGAATTTTCGGTAGTTTTAACGAGCCGAACAAAACAAGTGCTCGATCTTTTTGTGTAATAATCCCTCAGGTCCAAAAATATTAAAATCTAGAGGAGGGATAGCACTTCCGGTCACTTTAACGAGTTGGAGAGGCTAATTTCTCGGCAATATTTTCATATTTTACGAGTCAGATGAAAAGAGCTTAAAGGAGACTCGTTTTTCGAGGAACGAGTGATAAAATCGGGTAGCAACTAATTCCAGGTAAGGTTTGGAATTTTCCAATCACGGCAGTGTCACAAGGATGGCTAACAGGATCACTCTTCGCAACTGTTCCTCAAAAAGGGTAAATAATCAAATGGGGGTGAATGATCGTCCAATACAGAGTGGAGATGATGATGAGAACCTGACCAAGGCTTCAAAGGCTGGTGATAATACATTCACGATGGTTATTTACTGGAAATTGGTTCATTTTTTGATGAGCTTAAACTCTGGGGGAACATTTGCTCATTGCTTATGTTTATTTTTTAACGATCTTGAATTCCACGTTAAAATTGCTTGAGGCGGGTTTATTTTTTAACGAGCTTGAACCCTATGGTAACACTGCTCATGATAAGTTTGCATGCCCCCAGCATAATAACGAAAATCGAGGTGCATGCCCCCCAAACTTCATTGCTTTCATCTCGTTGGTTGGAATGAAGGTTTACCTTCGAGATCTTCGAAAGACTCGACTTTGATTTTACATATCGTAATCAATGACTCGATTTGGAAAGGGAGTCGTTTCATTTTTTAATGAGGTTGACATAGTAAAAGAACTATCCTCATGACTCCTTGTTTCATTTTTTAACGAGGTCGACACGAGAAGATGGGAACGATGGTGGTAATCTTCCCATGGTGCCTCTCCTAACATCATTGACTGAATGATTCCTTTGTCTGTAGAATGTACATGTGACCAAGGATCTGAAGAGGTACCATATTCCTTAGACCTATATATCCAAACGCTCGATGAGTGTTGATTTGGGTTTGCCCCCCAGGCCAATTGATTGCTACAATATTTCTAAAATGGCGATGATCCATGCTGAAAAAATGTTTAGGAATCTTCCGAATCCATTAGATATAGAAGATTTCATATTGCAGGTTTCCACTGTGGCCACTTCCGTCAGATTACTCAGAGGCGGTAGGCAAAAGTACCCATTAAGGCAGGGTCTTTTAGGAGGCCTACTCCAATATTTTGAAGTGAATGATTGCTTCCATGGATCATTGGAATGCTTCCTGTAACTTGTGAACTGTTGGGGAGAAATTTTTGTTGGTCGACGATTGTAATTCCTCCTTGGAAGGTGTCGTGGCCACCAACAACCCCCCTCCTTATTTAGTATTAGCAATAACACTAGGTAAGTGGGGACCCTTAGTAAAAATTCAAAAAATTCAAACTCATGTATTTTACTCCTTAAGAAAACATCTCATCGTGCAAAGACTGATAGGACATTTCCTTATGAGTAAAAACGATAAACTGCGAAAGTGCGACGTGAATTCCATCGCATCGCATGTATTAAGAAATGCTCATATTTGAAAACCTATAAAAAATCACCGATATCCGATATGCGATATCGCATATCACAATGTCGCATAAAAAACACGTAACAATTTAACGATTATATCAATCCGCGATCCTGAGATAGCGCGATACTGTGATCTGCGATCTTGCGGCACGATACTGCGATCTGCGATTCTTTGATAAGCGCGATCAAGCAACCCTGCGATAACACATCTTAATGAAAAATGCGATAATGCGATACTGCGATGAAGCGATTTTGCGATGCGAATCGTAGAAATGTTCCATCGTAGATTTCCCCGGCTCAACATTCAAGAAAAGCTGTCCATAAACCAAAAATTGGATACGCGCTTTAATGAAAATTAATGAATGATACGCTAGTTGTTAATGAAAGACAATTTTGAGTTTTTCGAAGAGTCAGTTTACATCAGATGGCATGTTTTGTACATCTGTAGAGTGTAAAGCCTTCTTATCGATTTTTATTATCATTACTCTCTCCTCATGTGTGAACTGCAGGAACGAAAAACAGAAGTAACACGAAGCAATGTGCAGGAAGCCATGGGGGAAAAGGGTAAAGCTCCAAATGCTCAGAAACAGGGAAGAGATGCCCTCATGAACGGATATCGCATGCAACAGAGCTGCAGATTCACAGAACACTGCTGAGCTATCCATTACAAATATTTCATTCACAGCCATGGTTGAATGAGTAGTTGAACAATGCTGATATCAACAGGTGGTTTAACGCTCGAGGTCAGAAGCTCACGAAAGCAGTATGTTTACAAAATTTTGAAGCTTATACCCGGTGAAGGAAAAGGCGCTAAAGGCGAAAAACACATCAGAAAGGCCCAGATCAAAGAACGGAGGCAGTTTCCGATGTACGATTAGCGCCAATTGCACATCGCTGAGAAAATTTCTCAAAAAGCAAAGTCTCTAACTGCTCAGTCACTCGTAAGCCCGGAAAACGCAAGAAAGCAAAGGCAAAAGCAATTTGAGGATTAACCAAGTGGAATTTGGATTATTACTGGGAATACACAGTAAATCCACATAGCCGAAGGATGACTCTCGAGTATATCATCTATTTTGCTGAAAAGATGGTGCCAGCTCTTACCATTTCTGTTTTCTTAGCTCAACCAAAAGTGGAAGACAGTCAGCCGACTCTACCCAGGCAAATATTGAATGCTCACAACATTAAGGAGCAAATGTAGAAATAGTTAGATATTAGATTTAATTTTTAGAGTTAGTTTTGGTTAGTAAAAGGGCGGTCATTTAAACCGTATCCTGAATCTACGTAATTAAGTTATTTAGTTAGTAGTATTTAAACCCTTCTCATGCATTTAGAGAAGGGTCCAGAAATTTATCAAAAACTTGTCCTCAAAACATGCACTGTTGCACCCTCAGAGGAGGTTTTGGTGAATGAATGGATCAAGATTTGTTGATGTTTGCATTTGATATCTGCTACTGATGTTGCACTTCTGTACTTTTAGTAGATGTTAGAGCAAGGAAAGATAAATCATTGTTTCTTGAAGCTTATGAGTAGGACCAGTCATAAATGGTACTTTTATCTCTTGACCATTTATGCTTATATGTTAAAGTGATATACAACTTTTAGTTATTTATATATTATTGCATGAATGCTTGAATTATCATTTGGCACTTTTGTACGGTGGTAGCTATTTATTTATGTTTAATGTATGAATAGCTCATTATGCGATATGCTGTTCACAACTGTTTCGTCTAACTTTTTATGCGAAGTAGTTCATCTTAATTGATTTCCTTTCTTATAATCGCTGAATGATCTTTATTACTAGTTGTTATTTGAAATCTCTTTAGATCGCATAATAGAAGAATTACATCCCGGGTTAGCATAGATTTAGATGTGCTGTTTATTAGATTACAATAGCATAGAATTAGATTAAAAGTTTGAATTAGAATAGCTTAGATAAGAACTGTTAGATTAGAAACATCCAATTCTACACACACACACATAGATTAGTCCAGCCAACCGAATTACCTCTTCCCACCAGGAAAAGAGCGAGGAAATCACCGCAAGAGTCTGACATTGAGACTCTTTCGTCATCATCGTCCATCTCAACTACTTCACCGTGAAGTCAACCATCCCACCTCCACTCCAGATCATCATCCATCCTTCCATTGGAACCTCCACAACCCCTCTTCAATCATCTACAATCGTAGTATCCTCATCCTCCCAGCCGCAGGGATCATCTTCTACACTTTCCTCTGTTAGCAGTTCAACGATGGCCCAGTCTCCATGGAATAACCCTGGGGTAGTCTTAATGCCGGCACCCTTGAGTCAAATACCGGCCCATCCTGAGAAATGGTTGCCTAAATACAATCCCGAGGCAGGCATGCTAGCAGAAGAGCACATAAACAACTTCATGCTTTCCATTAATCTCAATGGAGTTACTACTGAAGATGTCGTTGTTCGACTTTTTCCCTATACACTGCAAGGAACAGCCGGGTCATGGTATTTTTCATTACCCTCCGGATCCATCACAAGTTGGGACATCTTCCAAGACCAATTCCTAACCAAGTTTGGTGATGACAGGTCAACGACAACATTAAGCAATGACCTATCCAATCTTAAAGCCGAAGCTAGAGAGCCTATCAAGGATTTCAATTTACGGTTCAACAAAATTCCTACTGCTTCCCAGCCTAGCGAAGAAGTACGATGTGAATGGTATATTACCGCTCTACCATCGAACATAGCAATCTTCATGGACAGGGAAAACAAAATAACCTTAGCTGATAACATGAAAGAGGCGATAACAGTAGAGAAACAAATAATAGCCCTGGAAAAGAGATCCGCGATAGAGGGACGTAAGTCCAAAAAAGTCACCTTCAAGGAAGACTCCAAGAAGAAACAAGAAAAAGATCCTTTTGATTTGGAAGGATTGTAGAAAGTTCTAAAGACCATGTCCAATGAGATGGTCGACATAAAAAAGCAAGTAGCAGAAATTTCTTCAAATCCCTACAGAGCTTTTAAAAGAGGTCCTTCAACAGACGCAAAGCCACCCAATGCCATTTCAAATGCTGAATCTGATGAAGAGGAAGAGGAAATTGCCATTGAAGGGCAGACTGATGACGAAGAAGTTGTTGAATTACAAGGAATGTGGGATTTCATCCTCCCACAAGAAGAAGATCAAGAAGTATTTCCAGTTAGCACACGAAGCAAAAACCAGCTTGATCCTCCCCAAACTATCCCTAAGCCGAAGAGCGCAAGCTCTGCAACAAAGGATAAAATCACAACAAAGAAAATGACATCTAAAGCGACTCAAACTAGCCCAGTCCAAGTAGATGAAACGACTCCATCTAAAACACTGATAGTGTCGGATGAAATGGAGTACAATATTATTGAAGACATGAAGAAGACTAGGGCTAATATCACCCTTTATGAACTGAGCAAGTTGAAACATCAACAGAAGATAATGATGAAAGAATTACATGCCGTGCCAGTTGCACCTTTTCCTGCCGCTGTACTTTCTCAAGCTTCCCATAACATGAAAAGACCTCCAACTAACGCGATCAATAAGATTGATCCAAATGACATCGCCTTAATTGGAGGAAGATCAAGATCTCACACTCCCCCGTTTCTCCTTACTTATGAAATCTTCAATAAAAATGTGCACAATTGTTTGGTAGATTCCGGTGCTTTATCGAATATTTCACCCAAATCTATATGTGCCAAGTTAAATGTTCAACCACAGAAATCCGTAGTGCGCATAGTTCAGCTAGATCGATCTCAAGTCGAAGTGATTGGCGAACTAAATCAAGTAACCATAAGATTGTCATCCAACCCGAAGGTATGTCAGGTTATTGACATTCTAGTTGTCAATATCCCAGAATTCTATGGCTTAATTCTTAGCAGGGATTGGTCAGAAAAAATTCATGGATACTTCGCAACCGACTGGTCGCACATGTGGCTGCCCTACAACGGTAAACCGAATCAAATAAAAGTTGAACGAGAGCTACACCAGAAGTACATAGTAATGGAGTTAGAGGGAGAAAATGAACCAGTAGCGTATAACAGCAACATCATTGGCAATTACTCGGTAGATTCTTTCCTTGGAAATTTCAATGCTCATGCGTCACCCTATTTAGAACACACTATTTTGTCCCAAGTCGAAAACTTTTCTCGAACTGATAGTTCGAAATGTATCAATTTTTTAGGTAAACCTGTAAATAAATCTTTGTTTTGGAAATTATTTTTTGATGGTTCTAGATCTAATGAAGGAGCAGGAGCAAGATGCATTCTGATTAGTCCAGAAGGAGATAAGATCATGCTCACATGCAGACTCAAATTCGATTGCACAAACAATACAACAAAATACGAGGCTTTGGTTCAAGGCCTGTATAAAGCAATCGGGTTAGACGTCAAGTATCTTCAAGTTTTTGAAGACTCTGAGATTGTGGTTAAACAGTTACGTAACACTATACATTGCTTATCAGGTCATTTAAAACACTATCAATCTTTAGTACAAGATCTGACTGAGCATTTCATAGCATTTAATATTTCTTCAATCCCCAGGCTCCAAAACCCAAGTGCAGACCTTTTGGCTAACGTAGCTTCTAAGCTTATTCCATCCAAAGATTTTAGTCTAGATAGATTCTCAATAGAATTAATCTTTAGACCATCCATTCCTGACAACATCACAAATTGGAGAGTATTCAATGACGATCCTGATATCGTAAATTTCCTCACGTCTGAAGGATCCTACTCCAATCAAATCATTGACAAAGACCAGCACGATCAACAATTGCAACAAAATAGCACTAATAATGCTATACCTAAGTCGGTGGTCAAGTTAGAAGATTTGTACTATTTGAAAGATCGGTTTAAGAGGTCTACCAATTCAAAACTCCAAAGTTCAACCTTGAACTATGAATTAGTAAACCTAGGGACAGATGCTAAACCACAAAACATTAATCTAGGCCTCGGCCTAGCCCCTGAAGAGAAACTAGCGTATATTTGTCTTCTAAGACAATATAAAAATGTTTTTGCCTGGAATTATGATGAGCTGAAAACATACAACACTTCTATCATCCAGCATACTATTCCCATGATCGATAATGAAAAACCTGTCCAACAAAAGCTGAGAAAGATCCACCCCAATTTAGAAAATCAGATAAAAACTGAGCTCAATAAGTTATTGAAAGCTAGGATAATCTTTCCCGTCAGACATTCCAAATGGGTCTCAAATATGGTACCCCTTAGAAAGAAAAACAGAGATATTAGGATTTTCATTAACTTTCGGAACCTTAACAAAACCTGTCAAAAAGACAATTTTCCTTTACCTCCTATGGAACAGATACTGCAGGCAGTGGTGGGCTCAGAATTAATGTCTTTCTTGGATGATCAGTTGAAAACCACATTCAGAACTAAATGGGGCACATACGCATATCGGAAGATGCCATTTGGTTTGATTAATGCTGGTGCCACATTTTAGAGAGCCATGGACATTGCATTCAAAGGTTTAGTCAATAAATCTGTAGTAATTTATTTGGATGATATAACAGTGTACTCGAAGAAGTGAAACGACCATCTCAAAGACCTGAAACAAATCTTTCAACGGTGTTTAAGGTATGGAATTTCACTTAACCCAAAGAAATCTTTTTTCGCACTAAGTGAAGGGAAACTTCTAGGATTCATAGTGTCAAAATCCGGTATTCACATTGATCTCGACAAAATCAAAGAAATTTCTGAAATATCCCTACCTCATAACAAAAAAGCCATGCAATCTTTCCTTGGTCAAATCAATTTTGTAAAGAGATTCGTTCCAGATTTTTCACGAATCGTGTCTCCTTTGCAAACCATGATTAAAAAGAATTAAAATTTCAAATGGGTTCAAGATGAAAATGAAGCATTCAACCTGATCAAGCAAGCTATTATTAATGCTCCATCTTTAGCGACTCCGAATTTTTCAGAGCCTTTTATTTTATACACATTTGCCTCAGATAATTCATATGCTGCGATTCTAACTCAAGAAAATCAAGAAAAAGCGGAAGCTCCAATTACGTTTTTTAGCTCAAATTTATAGGGTGCTGAACTAAATTATTCAGACGTGGAGAAACAGGCTTATGTTGTTTTCAAAGCGGTCAAATACTTCAGACCTTTCTTACTTAAAGCCCATATTAAGATCATAGTACCGTTTCTAGCGGTAAGGAATCTTCTAGTACAAAAATATGTGGGTGAGAAAAGGGCCAATTGGGTTACTGCCTTACAGGAATATGACCTTGAGATCAAACCAAAAAACATTGTAAGAGGTCAAGGCTTCTGCAAAATGCTGGCTGGAGCATCGCAAATTTCTCAAATTCCATCTGAAGAGGTACAAATGTGTGAGGTAAGCCTAAACGATGCAGAATCACTATATGCTGATATCATTCATTATCTTAAGAATGGGTATGCTCCTTCACACCTTGATCATACTAAGAAAAGAGCTCTAAGGTTGAAAGAAAAACAATATCAGCTCATAAATGATGTTCTTTTTAGAAAAAATTATGATTCTGTTCTTCTTAGGTGTCTTGAGAAAGCTGAAGCTGAAAAAGTTTTGCAGGAACTCCACGATGGGCCAGCAGGTGGACACTATGCTGGAGATGCAACTGCACTTAAAATCTTACGCACAGGATATTACTAGCCCACGCTATTCAAGGACTTGCATAGTTACATGAGAAGATGTCAGGTCTGCCAAACTACTGTTGGAAGACAAAAGAAGCCGTCCCTGCCACTACAGCCGGTAAACATCGAGCAACCTTTCAGTCAGTGGGGCTTAGACATAATAAGTGAGATCGTTCCTCACTCTTCTAAGCAGCATAGATACATCCTCACGGCAACAGATTATTTTACTAAGTGGGTAGAAGCAGTTCCACTCAAGACGGCTAATTCTGAAAATATCTTTGAGTTCATAGATCAATTTATAATCACCAGGTTTGGATTGCCATTCGCTTTAGTGTTTGATAATGCATCATACTTTTCTGGAAATGCAATGACTGAATTTGCACTTAAAAGAGGATTCAAACTTAAATATTCAGCCAATTACTACCCGCAAGGTAATGGGTTAGCTGAGTCAACAAATAAAAACCTAATCAGGATTATTAAAAGAACAGTTGATCAAAATCAAAAGAATTGGCACAAGGCTTTGATATATACTTTATGGGCATATCGAATAACGCAAAAAGCTTCTATCGACACTTCTCCCTTTAATCTAGTTTATGGGAAAGAAGTGGTTCTTCCGACTCACTTAGCCATTCCCTCTTTGTCTTTAGTACAATACATTGATGAAGTACCCACTTCCTCCTTACAGCTAAGACAAATGGAAATAATTAAATTAGAAGAACAACGAGAACAAGCTAGGAAAATGCATGCTCATCATCAAGCACTAGTAAAATCCTCTTTTGATTCAAACATAATGACCAGAAATTTTTTCAGATGGGAGATTTAGTTTTAAAGTGGGACAAGGCTCATGAAGAAAAGGGCAAACATACAAAATTTCAAAGGATGTGGCTTGGTCCTTTTCAGATTGTTGAAGTCATAGGTCCATCAACGTTTGTGTTACAGGATTTAGCAGGTAAGAGGGATCCTTTGCCTGTTAAAGGACAAATTCTCAAGAAATATTTTCCATAGAGGATTATTCTTCTATTTTTGTAGAATAGTTTTTCTTTTATCATAATAAAACCCGTTGTGAATGGTTACATTAGGCATTTACAAAAAGGACACCAATTCTCTTTCAGATTTTGAACTTTTCGCTTGTATAAATAGCAAATATTTTGGAAAACTGATTTTTATTATTGATAGATACAGTTAAGAACTTTAGCCTACATATGATACTAGTTTCAACTTCAAATAATTTTGATGAAAGCAACCTTTAGTGAAGAAATTGTTTTATCTCAGTAGAATGAAAGGTATCAATAACAAAATAAAGATTCTCTATAGAACAACTGTTTCCAAAAACTCTATTATTGTCGTCCAGAGCTATCTTAAGGAAACAGTGACTTCCTCCTTGCTAAGGAAATCATAGCTTTTAGAGGAATAATCCAAGGATACACTTTATCTTGAAGAATGAGAGGTCTCATCACAAGCCGGCTTATCATTATCACAGATATTATGACTTGCTGACTTTGCCAATACTGTCCACCACAACAGGGCAATGACTCAAGATTGCTACAATCAAAAGACAAGGGGTCTCATCACGAGCCAGCTTGTTCAGCAAAGTTATAAATCAAGTGAATGACTGTGTCATAATTTGGCTACCAAACCAAGACATTGTCCTTTAAGAATAAAAAGAAAATCAAAGCAATAAGTGTGGATAGGGATTTTTCTTTGAAAGTTGTAGGTCATCTTAAGTAGGATACAAGATCATTGCTGGGTAACAGGTAACCCTGTTGAGGCTATAAACGCCTGCTGGAAGCAGAGGCTCTACCTACGACAAATGAGCATATTTAAAACTGGTTTACAGAGGAGACTTTGTTTTATCTTTACAAGACCAATTAATGGCTGATGTAAATACAAGGACTAGCCTGAGGAAGCAAATAATTAGAGTAGAAAGAGGTTGAAACAAAATATCATTGACAGTTTAGAGCATAATGTACTCTATCTTTCCATAACAAAGTTTAATTTTCTGAAAAATTTTCTTTTTGGAAGTTTGAAAAATTCAATAGGAAAACAGAGATAACTGGTTCTTCCAAGTGAATTTCCAATTGTTGTGGCCACCAACAACCCCCCTCCTTATTTAGTATTAGAAATAACACTAGGTAAGTGGGGACCCTTAATAAAATTCAAAAAATTCAAACTCATGTATTTTACTCCTTAAGAAAACATCGCATCGCGCAAAGACTGATAGGACATTTCTTATGAGTAAAAATGATAAACTGCGAAAGTGCGACGCGAATTCCATCGCATCGCATGTATTAAGAAACGCTCATATTTGAAAACCTATAAAAAATCGCCGATATCCGATATGCGATATCGCATATCGCAATGTCGCATAAAAAAACACGTAACAATTTAACAATTATTCAATCCGCGATCCTGCGATAGCGCGATACTGTGATATGCGATCTTGCAATCACACGATACTATGATCTGCGATTCTGCGATAAGCGCGATCAAGTAACCCTGCGATAACACATATTAATGAAAAATGCGATAATGCGATACTGTGATGATGTGATGCTGCGATGCGAATCGCAAAAACGTTCCATCGCAGATTTCCCCGGCTCAACATTCAAGAAAAGCTGTCCTTAAACCAAAAATTGGATACGCGCTTTAATGAAAATTAATGAATGGTACACTAGTTGTTAATGAAAGACAATTTTGAGTTTTTCGAAGAGTCAATTTACGTCAGGTGGCATGTTTTGTACATCCGTAGAGTGTAAAGCCTTCTTATCGATTTTTATTATCATTACTCTCTCCTCATGTGTGAACTGCAGGAACGAAAAACAAAAGTAACAGGAAGCATTGTGCAGGAAGCCATGGGGAAAAGGGTAAAGCTCCAAATGCTCAGAAACAGGGAAGAGATGCCGTCATGAACGAATATCGCATGCAACAGAGCCGCAGATTCACAGAGCGCTGCTGAGCTATCCATTACAAATCTTTCATTCACAGCCATGGTTGAATGAGTAGTTGAACAATGTTGATATCAACAGGCGGTTTAACGCTCGAGGTTAGAAGCTCACGAAAGCAGTATGTTTACAAAATTTTGAAGCTTATACTCGGTGAAGGAAAAGGCGCTAAAGGCAAAAAATGCATCAGAAAGGCCCGGATCAAAGAACAGAGGCAGTTTCTGATGCGCGATTAGCGCCAATCACGCATCGCTAAGAAAATTGCTCAAAAAGCAAAGTCTCTAACTGCTCAATCACTCGTAAGCTTGGAAAACGCAAGAAAGCAAAGGCAGAAGCAATTCGAGGATTAACCAAGTGGAATTTGGATTATTACTGGGCATACACAGTAAATCCACATAGCCGGAGGATGACTCTCGAGTATATCATCTATTTTGCTGAAAAGATGGTGCCAACTCTTACCATTTCTGTTTGCTTTGCTCAACCAAAAGCGGAAGATAGTCAGCCGACTCTATCCAGGCAAATATTGAATGCTCGAAACGTTAAGGAGCAAATGCAGAAATAGTTAGATATTAGATTTAATTTTTAGAAATAGTTTTGCTTAGAAAAAGGGCGGTCATTTAAACCGTATCCTGAATCTGTGTGATTAAGTTATTTAGTTAGTAGTATTTAAACCCTTCTTATGCATTTAGAGAAAGGTCCAGAAATTTATCAAAAACTTGTCCTCAGAACATGCAATTTTGCACCCTCAGAGGAGGTTTTGGTGAATGAATGGATCAAGATTTGTTGATGTTTGCATTTGATATCTGCCACTGATGTTGCACTTCTGTACTCTTAGTAGATGTTAGAGCAAGGAAAGATAAATCATTGTTTCTTGAAGCTTATGAGTAGGACCAGTCATAAATTGTACTTTTATCTCTTGACCATTTATGCTTATATGTTAAAGTGATATACAACTTTTAGTTATTTATATATTATTGCATGAATGCTTGAGTTATCATTTGACACTTTTGTACGGTGGTAGCTATTTATTTATGTTTAATGTATGAATAGCTCATTATGCGATATGTTGTTTGCAACTGTTTCGTCTAACTTTTTATGCGAAGTAGTTCATCTTAATTGATTTCCTTTCTTATAATCGCTGAATGATCTTTATTACCAGTTGTTATTTGAAATCTCTTTAGATCGCATAATAGAAGAATTACATCCCAGGTTAGCATAGATTTAGATGTGCTGTTTATTAGATTACAATAGCATAGAATTAGATTAAAAGTTTGAACTAGAATAGCTTAGATAGGAACTGTTAGATCAGCAACATCTAATTCTACACACACACACACACATAGATTGGGAAATTGGTCCCATTATCCCTAGTCGGACCCGCTATACCAAACGGATAAGGAGCTGCCAACCAAGGTCCGGACTAGGCGGGTATCCCCCTTGTTGTCGACCCGATTTTCGGGGCTTCAACAGAAGGGAAATGCAATCTTCCTGAATTAGGTCGACACAACTGTGGCCATGGCATATATCCAGGACCTTCCCAGTAGGATGTTGTAATCGAGGTTTCCGTCGATTACTTCAACATCAATTTCTACTGTTTTTCCCCCCAGTTCAACTTGCAAGTTACTTAAAATCCCATATGGGGTATATGTTTGTCCATCAAATGCTTTAAGTGTTGTCGAAGATCGCGACAAGGTTGGAGATCCTAAAGTTTTCCAGCAACTCATCGACATAATACATGTAGATGCCCCCTTATCAATAATTGTTCGATGAACAGTTTTGTTGAGGGCTTTCACTTGAATGAGGAAAGCTAGTTGAGCTGGTAACTGAGGATCATATCCTTTGTGATTAAAGGACACAAGATTAGAATCCTTTGGGTTAATCCCATCTAGTGCTGATAATAAAGCCTGCTTTTGGGAGGGGCAATTTGCCGGTATCTCAAGTGTTGACATAGCAGACGACGATTGGGCCAAGTCCCCTACTATATTATAATGCTGTGCTGCTCTGGCACGAGGATTAAATGTCGATTTGTGTACTACTCCCTTTGGCAGCTTTATCATTAGCTTAGGAATGATGGGTGGCACAACTTCGGTCGAAGTTGTTGTCGAACTACTAGGTTGATCATTAGCCTTGTTGTTTGACAGTTGTGGATTCTCGTAATCTTTATTCCTTGTCGATATCAAAGCATCATTTTGGTGTTTCGAAACGGATAGCATAAGTACTTGGGATCGGGAAGCATTATCACTAACAACCATATTTGTTCCCGGATTTGGAAACAGATCAGTTAATACTGCTGAGTATTCTTGAAGAATTTTCTAAGCTCAGCTTTATATGGACAATCTGATGTCCAATGATCCTCATCGCATATAAAGCATGGATGATTTGGTTTCCTATTTCTAGAAGGGTTTACAGAAGATTTTTCAGGAGATGACTCCTCCTGTTTCTTCTTCTTCCATTTCTTTTTCTTCTCGCCCCTTGGTTGCTTCAGTGGTTTGCCCTTGTCAGTCGACACAACATTTACCTCCGAGGCGAG
This sequence comes from Pinus tabuliformis, assembly GCA_031772625.1. Lineage (NCBI taxonomy): Eukaryota > Viridiplantae > Streptophyta > Pinopsida > Pinales > Pinaceae > Pinus > Pinus tabuliformis. The sequence continues at coordinate 777,684,322 of CM062811.1, forward strand.
AAGTTCTTCATTTGCATTTTGATCAGAAATCTTACGCGCTTTCTTAGATGTAGCATTTTTCGATTTCGTGCTTGTCGTACCTATCACGCCATCGCCGACATGAGAGTCATTGTTCGATTTAGGAGGAGGAGGAACGAAAAATTCCGGCCTGGGAGCGTCAGGGATTTTATCGTAGAGCGTGCCAGACTGAGTATAAATCAAGTCTAAATATTGCGCATGAGCAATAACTTGCTCTTCAGTGATGACTCCTCCCTTTGCCACATCTTCTTTAATGGAAGGTAATAATGACTTAATAAACCATTCAGCTAAAAGCTGATAAGGAACATATGTTTTTACCATTCTACGACGACGTTGCCACTCATGAATATGATCGGATATGTGAGTGGCCGTCGTTTTCTTGAAATTGGTAAGAAGTTATGTTCCCGTTTCGTACCTTATGGGTAACTGTAAATGGGTTAAAAAGGTTGTGGCTAGGGCACTGAAGTTATCAAACGAAGCTCTAGGTAATTCGATATACCATTTCGCTGCCGGACCAGTTAACGTTCTCTGAAAAAGGCAAAGCCTAATCGAATCATCGTTTAGGGTGTTTGATGAACACCACAGATGAAAGGTCATCACATGATTCGATGGGTCTTCAATCGGATTTCCATTAAATTTAGGAATATCTAACGGAAGTTTATGCGGAATCGCTGGCCACCAAGGGGCGTAAGCAATTGGATCATTCGCCAGCCAGTTTAGATCTGGTAATTCTAGAGTTGCTACAAAGGGCAGCTGTTGATTTAGGTTAGGTGAAGCATACCCATGATAAGATGGAATTGATGAGCAATTGGTCTTTGCATACCAACATAATGCCTTTGCTGCTGGTAACTTTGGTAGGGTTGGTGGGCATAACCATTATAGTATGGTTGTTGATAACCGCTTTGGAAATGAGGTTGCCCATTACTTACAAAGACTTGTTGCTTAGGTCCTTGATATGATTGTCGGAATTGCGGTTGTTGAGATTGAACCAGCCATGGTTTTTGGACCATTTGTTGTTGTCCAATACTGGATGATTGACCAAGACGAGGGGTCATAGTACTTGTTTGAGCCTGAGTCGCTCTAGATAAGAAGGCACTAACCTGAGGTTGTGATTGAGTCATTGAGACAAGAGGTTGTTGTATTGCAACCCGAGAAACTTGGGGTTGACATACAACATGTAGCGCTTGTACTTGCGATGCAGTCACCTTAGCAGGTATAGTGGGAATATTTGACACAGGGTGGACTGGTTTCATTGAATATACAACCCTTGGTTGCTGAGGCAGTATTGGTACCCAACCGCTGGATGTAATTCCAGTTTGACCTGAACTTTGTTGTAAACTCCCATATGGTTGTTCTCCGGGAGGGAACAATGAAAAGGCATATTGCCCCCCATATGGTGGCAATCCAGTACTTAAAGGGTAGATTGGCCTTTGAAGACACATTCAATCAATTTTTTGAGTTTCAACATAAGAAATACCAGATGATAATCCGGATGAAGAAATAGGAACTGACCATGTTGTCGAAACAGTCCCTGATTGGACTCCGGCTCGTTGTTGATAACTTGCCGGGACAGATGGTATACCAGCGAACATCGTTGGAGTAGCAGCAGGAGGCTTTGTCGCTGCTGCGTCAGATGACACAGTCCTGGATGTCAATGGTTGTTTAGACATATCTAGTCTATCCAAAAGATTTTCTAGCGATTTCGATTGACTTTCTTCCATGATTGCGGATTACTCGATCAACTAAGAATCAAGGGGAAATATGTTTCCGAATTAAATGAATTTTAGATGCTTTGACACTTGTTTTTTCAATTTTTAAGAGTCGAGAAAAAACAAAAGATGACTCTAATCGCCTTCGATTTTTAATGAGCCTGAAGTGACAAGTGCTAAGATGGACCTTTTCCTTTAAGGAGTCTGAAAAGGAATGAAAGAGACTACTCTGGAAATCTAGACAGAGGGACTACCAAACCAATCGCAAAACTGCATAATACTTTTTACGGTACGACAGTCAATCTTCCCAAATGCTGTGTTCAGTGCATTGCGATCGATAGGGCGATAGACATGGCTTCCTATGGATAAAGGATAAAGCCTATTATGGTCTCCCAATATATACTCGACGATACGTGGGAGCACAAGTCCGTACTGGCACTTATCGTCTCAAAGTGGAGGAATCACCCAACCAGCAATGAAAACAACAGTTACTAGGCTTTACGACGCCGGAATATGTCTCTAGCCTAGACTTCTAAATGTTGTGCGTTAGGTTCCAAAGCATTTTTAGATTCATTAAATTTATTTTACAGTTGATCTTGCTTAAGAACTTTGCCTTTCAGGTTCACCGCATGATGTAGATGTACAATTCCTAAAATACAATCTAAGATGATAAACAGTCGTTTAATCTTCTTTTTGCAATGAAAACCCTAGCTACTAAGGAAAGAGAGATGACGTTCTTTCAACATAGAGCAAAGAGCACACACTATATGCACTGTCCTAAATCAAACCAACAAAAAGTCTAAATGCAAATGCACATGCATGTATTTGTTTTCAGCCTTCTTAATGTGTGAATGGTAAAAAGAAAGCTAAGTGCAAATCTGAATTATTTTTCAAAGCGACATTACTAGCAGGTTTCTTTTCAAAACAAAATGAGAACAATGACGACACTTTGCGATTTGGAATTGCAAACTTGCTTTCGACACTTGAAAAACTACTAATTCAAATCAAATACAAGAGTAACAGTGTAATCGACCATCAAGAACAATCAGATTCTCTTCTATGACTGAAAACGACACTTGCGACACTTTCAAATCAAGAAACGATAGTACAATTACGTTACTTCTTTGTAAAAGAGAACTAAAAATGGCTCAAAATACATAAAAACATCTACAATTCTTTGCACAATGGATGCGGAATAATGGCAAGGAAGGGGGTTTCAATAGAGGTGTACTGACTCCAGGCAACAAAACTCTTGAATAGAGCTGAAAAGAGTGAACACAGAAACCAAAATCTAGGAGTAGGAAAGGCCTTGTCTGATCAGCGCACCTGTAACACAGTGAAAAAGAGATGCAGCGCACATACTACACTCAGGAAGTGCGATGCATCCAAAATTCATAGAAGAGACAGTGCGTTGGACCAGGGATGAGACTTTAACTGGGTTCCGGGTCACAGTTTGCAGTTCAGTTCAGGGATTTAGGTCGAGCAAGTGGTAATCAGTAAATCAATCACAGGGGTAGATCTAAAGAGGTTACTAGAGCCACCACGAGGGCAATTAGAGAGCTTGTAAATCAATTGTTCAGTTCATAAACAAAACTCGGAGATAGACTGAAGCAGCATTGATCTACTTTGCACTTGCATAGCAAATGCAGTTCGAAGGCTAGCTGGCTTAACTTCAGGCTCCATCTGTAAGTTTATAAAGTAAACAAATGTAGATAAACAAACAATCTATTTGCTCCCCAGTGGAGTTGCCATTTTGTTATCAGGAAAACTACTGTCTATGCAGAGCTGCTAGTTCCACTAAGGCTGGTAGCTACCTTAGAAACAAACAAACTAAAACTACATTCGTTTTCCTTTATGAGAAATAGATAAGAGGGGAATAAGGAGACCAACCTCTATCTTGCGCTTGGTTCCTTGCTTGATTCCTCTCCCTTTTGATAGATCTTTGCTACTTGCTTCCTTGTCTACCCAGCTTCAAAGAGCACCTGTAGAATCAAAGCAGCATAACACTATCCAAGAACATAGGTCTATAATCATAAACAATATAGGACCATATATATATTGACCACACAAATGCATATAACATCAATCATACAAGAATGTGGAGGAAAACTTGAATAGCTTTATTGATAATCAAGAAAGAGAAAAGAGGATTACAACCAATTGTTCTGACCCAGCATCATCCTCTCAGCAAGAAAGCCCTTCTTCACCTCATGAAAAGCTTAGATCACCCAACACTATGATATTGCACCAAGAAACCAACAACACTTCCTTACAAGATACAAAATTCCAGCCTTTGGATCTCTGGGATGAGGGATCCATATATAGATGTTTGCAAGGGGGGTGAGTCAGATTTTGAGAGTTGATTAGTGTCCTCTCTCTGATAGTTCTTGATTCCACTTGGAGATTGATGATCTCTTACTCATTCCTGGGCGAATGCAGAGAGGCAAGTGTCACAGGAGAAGTTTCTAGAAGATTCCATGATCCTCCACCTTGCAGATTGACCCTGCCATTTGTCCACTCTCGTCCATCGCACCCCATAGAAGGGATTTTCAAGATGCATCACACCTACTGTGTGTATTTAGGTGGGATGCAACACACTTTGACCATGGAGCAGGTGAGATGGTCCAGTTTTGACCAGTTTTGAGCAGTTTTTCATGGAGAACTTCTGGGAGAAGATGTAATCAGTTGACCTTATTCTTTTAGAGGTCAGAACAACACTTTTAGGGATTTAAGAGCCCTTGGTTTATAGACATTTATGATTGGGGGTTGCAGTGCCGAAAAATGTTTATAACAGACCCTCAAAAGTGATGGACAGGGGGTTAGACCGTTGTTCTCCAAACAACAAACCTGTGGTGCTCCCAGTGGGTGTGGGGGCACAATAATAACCTCATGGGTCTCCAAATGAATCGAAGATGCTTGTAGGTCATCTGCAAGGGCTCTGATGATGGTGTAGGTGAAGCCATATCATCCTACAAGTCTTGGGTCAACTGCCAAGAGTATGGTACATCTGTGGGGCTGACTGGGCAAAGGTGAACCAAGTGCATCTTCCTCATTGAATGGGTGAATCTCGAGTATCTTTGAACATCATCAGGGATCCATGGAGTATTGTCTACTACTGTGGAGGCCCATGGATCTCAACACACACCCTACATGTGCAATTGTAGCCCTATGGAGGATTAGGACCCTATATAGGGAGAGAAAACCCAAGATGGAGACCATTTGCAATCTTGCATAAGATCCAATGCGTCCCCTAACCTTCCAGTACAACAAGTCATTAGAGAAAATTAGTAAATGAGCTTACGAAACATGCAACACTGGTGGAGACTTCATAATGGCCCACCCTTCCATAATGGGCTTTGGGATGTGCTTATGTCTCCTAAACTCCAAATGGGGTTAACCAAGTATCCTATTAGGTGGTGTCTACTTCTAAAGGGGATAATATATTCAAGGTACATCCTTCAAAAGGTGGTCGCATGTGACAAATAGGTGAATGAAGTAGGGGATGAGAAGGGGCATCCTTCGGCCACATGCTGTGGTACAAGGGTAGCTAATAAAAAGGAAGCACTCACTTGGGTTTATAATATATAGGAGGGAGAAATCATGGTACATGAAGTGTCCCGACCTTGATTTTTCCACCCTTATTTATATGCCTTTTTCCTTTTTATGATTTTATTTTATCAATTGCTCGAGGCTCAAGGGGTAAGGGAATGATGCATAAGATATAACAGTGAATACCCCTTTTAAGGTAGGGCAGTTCATTGCCCACCAGGGGTTGGGACAATCATGGGTTCCTATATGATGAAGGAGGCTTATAGAACTTGTAGGAACCAGGGTGATGCCCACAATGATAGAGCAGAGCTCATGTATTTGGTTTTTCCCACGTGCTAAATGTGTTTGTCCCGACCATATTTTGCATTTTGTGGTACATTTTCCTATTGAATGTGGCCACATATGCTTTATGTTTCTTTTTAGCTGCATCAATCTCTGGGGAATAATTCCAGGCCTAACCCAAGGTGTGGGCAAGGGGAAGGGGTGAACTAACTCTATGTGGACCCAGGCAAGAGAAACAATGAATGGGATAATAGTGAGTGGAAAGGGGGTAATATATACAAACAAGGGAGTAGGACCACACAACCAATATCAGGGTTTTCCGTGAAATACCATCCCTAAATCCAAATGGTTCATAAAAAATATCCCATGGGACTATAATCTAAGGTTAATATCCAAAAGGGGTCTAAGGGACAAGAGCATAAACCTAGCCAATTCTTTCCGTCAAATCCCTCCATTAATCCATGCCTAGAAGTGTCCATGATAAGAAAACTGCAATACTCAATTACAGAATGGTAAGGCATACCTTTAGGTTTGGGAGACCCACCTTCAAACATATGATCATGGAATATGGGTGATGGACCACATGGTTAGATCAACTGGCAGAGAAATGGAACAATGAGCTAGTTGGTGGCTACAAGGGGCTTCTCGCTATCGACTAAGGACCATCTTGGAGGAAAAAATTCTCCTAGGGATATCACCCACAAAATAGTGGGTAACATTTGGCTCCAACTGGGATGTGATTCTCAAAGAAGTGGATGACTCTACTCGAATGGGAGGTCACCAGAACTCCAACAATATCTTATTCACCGTAGACCTATCAACTACACATATAATAGATGAAAAACTCAGGGCAACATGCTTTCACGACGTCTCATGATCGCACAAGCTAAATGTTAGGCCATACAATCAACAAAAAAGATAAAATATGCTGATATGCATCTATATATCATGAGAAATATCATATCACATCAAAAATCATCATGCAATGCATCCTACTCTACCATGCATATTATATAATGTCAAGTCTCAAGGAAAGAGGTAATATGACTTAATTTGACTGGCTCAGGCCAACGTTCGTCATTAAGTTTGGCAATGTAGTAATAATCATCCCCAACCTTTCCATGAATTCTAAAAGGTATGGGAACTTTATGAACCAAGAATAAATATCCAGCCTTATATTCTTTCTTAGGCTTCCACTTTTTACTCATTTTAGAGATTGGACACTTGAGGATACAAACTTTTTGAGTCGGGCGAATAGGAGAAGGCTTCTCGATTTCACATGTTTCATAGTAAGGTCCAGGCTTGATCACATGAGGTATGTTATATACCTAGGGGGGATAATATGGGGTACCAAGGGAGGTACCCAAAGTAATAATGTAATAATGGGATGGGCAATAGTAATAAATAAGGTAGTTAACCCATATCATGTAAGGGACCACAAGTAGTTAATAATAATGTAATGGGCCCATGGTATTAGTTGATGGTATGAGGGAACCATGGTAATGACCCATAGTATTGTATGTATGAGGCCTATATAGAGGCTAGAGACTCCACATGGAGACAGTGAAGGATTATTGTATGAACAGGCATATGGCTTGTGGAGTGTTCTCCTTTCTTAAGGAGTGAATGTATGGTGTTGCCCTACCTTAAGGGTTTGATATCAATAAAGAAGCATTTCTCTATATTTCTATCTTGTTATTCTTGGGTCTATTTATATTATCATATATTTCTGGGTTAGATCTACAACAAGTGGTATCAGAGCACTTTCTTGGACACAAAAGTGGAGAATTCTTTTTAATTTTTTGCAGGATTTTGGGGGCGGTGAGTTTGCAGATAAGATATATACATTTTGGTGCAAGATCTGCAAAATCTAATTGCAGATCTATATTCTTTGTGAAAAAATAGCCGATTTAAAAAAAAAATCGGTTGAATCGGAGTCCGGATGAAGGAGATATCGCTGATCTAAAAATCAGTGTGGTTGCAGACAATTTTTCAAGGCAGCGCGTTTGCGGCACAGATCTGGATGTCTTGGTGCAAGATCTGCAAAATATAATTGTAGATCTGGAATCTTTGTGAAAAATACCTAATTTCAAAAAAAAATCAGTCGAATTGGAGTCCGGATGAGTGAGATATCGCTGATTTAAAATCAGCTCTTTTTGCAGAAATTTTGGTGACAACGGGAGAGTTGCAGCGCAGATCTGAAATTCTAGTGCCTGGATCAGGATTTCTATCACATGGATAGATGCAAAATGATTGTTCTATTTCTGAAAATAGGTCATAATAAGGATTCTGAGCAATATTGACGAAACTGTGACAATTTCAAATTTTCGCCCAATAAGTGAATTTTTATCAAACCCTCTTCATGGAAAAGCTATATTTTACAAGAAAAGATGATGGTCCTACTATTGAAGAATTCATACAGAGATACAAGTCCACACATGGGACACATTGAAAGATTCCAATGCTGATTAATATGACAGATGAGGCTCAAAAATGGAATCTATCACTTGACTACAAGCAATTGATCAAACTTTCAGATGCAGAATTTGAAAAAGTTTTTTTGGACAAATGGTCTCGGGCTAGAAAAAAGGAGAATGAGACACATAAGGGGTTAATTGCTACGGGTGTCTCTTTATTGCAGGTTCATGGATTGATTCAGAATGAGAAAATCATTGTTTCTATAAATCCTAGTTGCAAGCATAATTTTATCAATGTTAATTTGGCAAAAAAATTGCAAGTTCCAACAAAACACATTGAAAGTATACAGGTTGATGATGAGAATGTTCAAGTGTACAGGGATTTGAAAATTTCTATGGATAAGTATGTGTTGCATAGTGATTTTAATGCTTCAAATATGGATAACATAGATGTTGTTTTGGGATACCCTTGGATGGAATCAGTGGGTACTATCAATATTAATGTACAGAAGAAATTCCTGAAGCTTTGGTATAAAAATAAGAAAATTACATTACAGGATATTTCCATTAATAAACAGGTAGAGTGCAAGGAGGCTGAAGCAGAACATGTTACAGGGTCTGACATATTAGATGATGAGCCAGTGATGATAGACAATCAAATACAAACAGAGGTGGAAGTAGAAAAGGTTACAGGTGCTGATACATCAGAGGAGGGCTTAGTGGTTGAAGTCATACTAGAAAAGAAGACACCACAACACGCACCACAGCAGGGTGAATTAAAGAAAAAGATACCGTGGGTTAAAACTTCAACATATCATCACCCACATCACCCCGCAAGAAAACAACCAACAAGATGGCAACCAACTAGCCACAAGGACAACAACCCCCGTATGATGGATTGCAAGGAGCCTAGATCCACCTACTACACATTAACACAGAAGATCTGCCACGGTCAACTTCCATCTCAAGCGAGTGACGCACCAGCGAGATCGAGGGTTCACCTTTCTCTTGGATGGCTAGATGCACGTGCATGGTACTAGTGGACTACTCTTTTGAGTAGATATTATTATTTGTGTTCTTCCCATGTTTCGGGGACGAAACATGCTTAGGGGGGTGGAATGTTATATACCTAAGGGGGATAATATGGGGTACCAAGGGAGGTACCCAAGGTAATAATGTAATAATGGGATGGGCCATAGTAATAAATAAGGTGGTTAACCCATATCATGTAAGGGACCACAAATAGTTAATAATAATGTAATGGGCCCATGGTATTAGTTTGATAGTATGAGGAAACCATGGTAATGATCCATGATATTATATATATGAGGCCTATATAGAGGCTAGAGACTCCACATGGGAGATAGTGAAGGATTATTGTATGAACATGCATATGGCTTGTGGAGTGTTCTCCTTCCTTAAGGAGTGCATGTTATATACCTAGGGGGGATAATATGGGGTACCAAGGAAGGTACCCAAGGTAATAATGTAATAATGGGATGGGCCATAGTAATAAATAAGGTGGTTAACCCATATCATGAAAGGGACCACAAGTAGTTAATAATAATGTAATGGGCCTATGGTATTAGTTGATAGTATGAGGGAACCATGGTAATGACCCATGGTATTGTATGTATGAGGCCTATATAGAGGCTAGAGACTCCAAGTCAACGAATTGTGTCAAGGATTATTGTATGAACAAGCATATGGCTTGTGGAGTGTTCTCCTTCTTTAAGAAGTGAATGTATGGTGTTTCCCTACCTTAAGGGTTTGATCAATAAAGAATCATTTCTATCTATTTCTCTCTTATTGTTTCTGGGTATATTTACATTATCTTATATTTTTGGATCAGATCTATAACAAGTGGTATCAGAGCTATAACAAGTGGTATCAGAGCTCTGATACCACTTGTTATAGCTTTGATACCACTTGTTATAGATCAGACCCAGAAATAATATAGATTTGATAAGAAAATATAAGATAATATCGATACCACTTTTGTGCCCACTTTTGTGTTCAAGAAAGTGCTTTGATACCACTTGTTATAGCTCTGATACCACTTGTTATGGATCTAACCCAGAAATATATGATAATATAAATAAACCCAAGAATAACAAGATCAAAATAGATAGAAATGCTTCTTTATTGATATTGCACCCTTAAGGTAAGGCAACACCATACATTCACTTCTTAAAGAAGGAGAACACTCCACAAGCCATATGCCTGTTCATACAATAATCCTTCACTATCTTCCTTGACATGGAGTCTCTAGCCTCTATATAGGCCTCATACATACAATACCATGGGTCATTACCATGGTTCCCTCATACCATCAACTAATACCATGGGCCCATTACATTATTATTAACTACTTGTGGTCCCTTACATGATATGGGTTAACCACCTTATTTATTACTATGGACCATCCCATTATTACATTATTACCTTGGACAATGAAAGATGGCAATGGTGGGAATTGGAGCTAGATGCACGTGCATGGTACCAGTTTTATTTCTTTTGTTTGCAACACCAATGATTTTCAGATCAACGATATCTCCCTCATTTGGACTCCGATTCGGCCGATTTTTTTTTGAAATCGGGTATTTTTTCACAAAGAATGTAGATCTGCAATTAGATTTTGCAAATTTTGAACCAGAATATCTATCTTGAATAAACACTAGAATTAATTAATTTTTATTTATTTATTTATTTATTTATTTATTTATTTTATTTTATTTTTTGCAGGATTTTTGGGGCAAAATTTTAATTAGGATTATTTTATATCATAATTTTTTTTAAAGATTTCTAAGATACCACTTGTTGTAGATCTCACCTGGAAATACTATGATAATAGAAATAACCCACATATAAAGAATAACAAGATAGAAATAGATAGAAATGCTTCTTTATTGTCAAACCCTTAAGGTAGGGAAACACCATACATTCACTCCTTAAGGAAGGAGAACACTCCACAAGCCATATGTCTGTTCATATAATAATCCTTCACTATATTGCTTCACATGGAGTCTCTAGCCTCTATATAGGCCTCATACATACAATACCATGGGTCATTACCATGGTTCCCTCATACCATCAAACTAATACCATGGGCCCATTACATTATTATTAACTACTTGTGGTCCCTTACATGATATGGGTTAACCACATTATTTATTACTATAGACCCATCCCATTATTACATTATTACCTTGGGTACCTCCCTTGGTACCCCATATTATCCCCCCTAGATATATAACATTCCACCCCCCTAAGCATGTTTCGTCCCCGAAACATGGGAAGAACACAAATAATAAGATCTACTCACAAGAGTAGTCCACTAGTACCATGTACGTGCATCTAGCCATCCAAGAGAAAGGTGAACCCTCGATCTCGCTGGTGCCTCGCTCGCTTGAAATGGAAGTTGACTGTGGTAGCTCTTCCGTGTGGATGTGTAGTAGGTGGATCTTCGCTCCTCTCTATCTGTCTTGCGGGGGTTGTTGTCCATGTGGCTAATTGGTTGCCATATTGCTGGTTGTTTTCTTGCGGGGTGATGTGGGTGATGATATGTTGAAGTTTTAACCCACGGTGTTTTTTCTTTAATTCACCCTGCTGTGGTGCCTGTTGTGGTGTCTTCGTTTCCAATATGACTTCAACCACTGAGCCCTTCTCTGATGTATCAGCACCTGTAACCTTTTCTGCTTCCGCCTCTGTTTGTGTTTGATTGTCTATCATCACTGGCTCATCATCTAATATGTCAGACCCTGGAACATCTTCTCCTTCATCCTCCTTGCACTCTACCTGTTTATTAATGGAAATATCCTGTAATGTAATTTTCTTCTTTTTATACCAGAGCTTCAGGAATTTCTTTTGTACATTAATATTGATTGTACCCACTGATTCCATCTAAGGGTATCCCAAAACAACATCCATGTTATCCATATCTGAAGCATAAAAATCACCATGGAACACATACTTATCCATAGAAATCTTCAAATCTTTGTACACTTGAACATCCTTATTATCCACTTGTGCATTTTGAATGTGTTTTGTTGGAATTTGTAATTTTTTTGCTAAGTTGACATTTATGAGATTTTGTTTGCAACTCGGATTTATAGACACAATGATTTTCTCTTTCTGAATCAATCCATGAACCTGCAGTAAGGAGACACCCGTAGCAATTAACCCCTTATGTGTCTCATTCTCCTTTTTTTTAGCCCGAGACCATTTGTCCAAAAAGACTTTTTCAAATTCTGCATCTGAAAGTTTGGTCAACTGCTTGTAGTCATGTGATAAATTCCATTTTTGAGCCTCATCTCTCATATTAAGCCCCATTAGAAGCTTCCAATATGTCCCATGTGTGGACTTGCATCTTTGTATGAATTCTTCAATAGTAGGACCATCATCTTTCCCTGTAAAATATATCTTCTCCATGAAGAGAGTTTGAGAAAAATTCACTTACTTGGCGAAAATTTGAAATTGTCACAGTTTCGTCAATATTGCTCAGAATCCCTATTATGACCTGTTTTTGGAAATGGAACAACCATTCTGCATCACCCATGTGATAGAAATCCTGATTCAGACACTAGAATTTCAGATCTGCGCTGCTACTCTCCCACAGTCATCCAAAATTTCTGAAAAAAGAGTCGATTTTAAATCAGCGATATCTCCCTCATCCGGACTTCGATTCGACTGATTTTTTTTTGAAATTGGGTATTTTTCACAAAGAATCCAGATTTACAATTAGATTTTGCAGATATTTCACCAAGACGTCCAGATCTGTCCCGCAAATTCATTGCCCCGAAAAATTGTCTGCAACCCCACTAATTTTTAAATCAGCGATATCTCCTTCATCTGGACTCCGGATAATAACAGGTGGTGTTATCTATTTCTATCTTGTTCTTTCTTGGGTTTATTTCTATTATCATATAATTTTGGATCAGATCTATAACAAGTGGTATTAGAGCTACAACAAGTGGTATCAGAGCATTTTCTTGGGCACAAAAGTGGAGAATTTTTTATTTTTTGCAGGGATTTTTGGGTGGCAAATTGCAAATCAGATCTATATGTTTTGGTGCAAGATCTGCAAAATCTATTTACAGATCTTTATTCTTTGTGAAAAAATAGCCGATTTAAAAAAAAATTCGGTTGAATTGGAGTCCGGATGAAGGAGATATCGCTGATCTAAAAATCAGTGGGGTTGGAGACAATTTTTCAGGGCAGCGCGTTTGCGGCGCAGATCTGGAGGTTTTGGTGCAAGATCTGCAAAATCTAATTGTAGATCTGGAATCTCTGTGAAAAAATACCTAGTTTCAAAAAAAAAACTAGTCGAATCGGAGTCCGGATGAAGGAGATATCGCTGATTTAAAATCAGCTCTTTTTGCAAAAATTTTGGTGACGACGGGAGAGTTGCAGTGCAGATCTGGAATTCTAGTGCTTGGATCAATATTTCTACCACATGTAAAAAAAATAATCCTTAATAAACACTAGAATTTTAATAAGTGGGTGAATTAGATTTTATTTTAATTTTCTAATTGCAGATTATAAACACTATAATCTAATTCCTATCTATTTCTTCTTAGGGATTTCATCTTTAGGGATTTCTTCTTTATACAAAAAGAAGAAAATTACATTACAGGATATTTCCATTAATAAACAGGTAGAGTGCAAGGAGGCTGAAGCAGAAGATGTTCCAGAGTCTGACATATTAGATGATGAGCCAGTGATGATAGACAATCAAATACAAAGAGAGGCGGAAGTAGAAAATGTTACAGGTGCTGATACATCAGAGGAGGGCTCAGTGGTTGAAGTCATATTGGAAAAGAAGACACCACAACAGGCACCATAGCAGGGTGAATTAAAGAAAAAGACACCATGGGTTAAAACTTCAACATATCATCACCCACATCACCCCGCAAGAAAACAACCAACACGATGGCAACCAACTAGCCACAAGGACAACAACCCCCATATGATGGATAGCAAGGAGCCTAGATCCACCTACTACACATCAACACTGAAGAGATGCAACAGTCAACTTCCATCTCAATTGAGCGAGGCACTAGCGAGATCGAGGGTTTACCTTTCTCTTGGATGGCTAGATGCACGTGCATGGTACCAGTGGACTACTCTTTTGAGTAGATCTTATTATTTATGTTCTTCCCATGTTTCGGGGACGAAACATGCTTAGGGGGGTGTAATGTTATATACCTAGGGGGGATAATATGAGGTACCAAGGGAGGTACCCAAGGTAATAATGTAATAATAGGATGTGCCATAGTAATAAATAAGGTGGTTAACCCATGTCATGTAAGGGACCACAAGTAGTTAATAATAATGTAATGGGCCCATGGTATTAGTTGATGGTATGAGGGAACCATGGTAATGACCCATGATATTGTATGTATGAGGCCTATATAGAGGATAGAGACTCCACATGGGAGAGAGTCAAAGATTATTGTATGAACAAGCATATGGCTTGTGGAGTGTTCTCCTTCCTTAAGGAGTGAATGTATGATGTTGCCCTACCTTAAGGGTTTGATCAATAAAGAATCATTTCATATCATTTCTGGGTTTATTTGCATTATCTCATATTTTCATATCAGATCTATAATATTCCGGGTTAGATCTATCTATTTCTATCTTGTTATTATTGGGTTATTTCTATTATCATAATATCTTTGGGTTAGATCTATAACAAGTGGTATCAAAGCTACCAATTGTTATAGATCTAATACCTAGGGGGCATAATATGGGGTACCTCCCTTAGGTGTTTCACAAACCTACCTTTTAGAGCCGGTGATTATAAAGCCGTGGGTTATAGCTTTAGATCTAACCCAGAAATATTATGATGATAGAAATAAACCCAAGAATAATAAGATCAAAGATAGATAAATGCTTCTTTATTAATCAAACCCTTAAGGTAGGGAAACACCATACATTCACTCCTTAAGGAAGGAGAACACTCCATAAGCCATATGCCTGTTCATACAATAATCCTTCACTATCTTGACATGAAGTCTCTAGCCTCTATATAGGCCTCATATATACAGTACCATGGGTCATTACCATGGTTCCCTCATACCATCAACTAATACCATGGGCCCATTACATTATTATTAACTATTTGTGGTCCCTTACATGATATGGGTTAACCACCTTATTTATTACTATGGCCCATCCCATTATTACATTATTACTTTGGGTACCTCCCTTGGTACCTCATATTATCCCCCTAGGTATATAACATTCCACCCCCCTAGGCATGTTTCGTCCCCGAAACATGGGAAGAATACAAATAATAAGATCTACTCAAAAGAGTAGTCCACTGGTACCATGAATGTGCATCTAGCCATCCAAGAGAAAGGTGAACCCTCGATCTCGCTGGTGCCTTGCTTGCTTGAGATGGAAGTTGACCGTGGCAGCTCTTTTGTGTGTAGTAGGTGGATCGTCGCTCCTCGCTATCCATCATACGGGGGTTGTTGTCCTTGTGGCTAATTGGTTTCCATCTTGTTGGTTGTTGTCTTGCGGGGTGATGTGGGTGATGATATGTTGAAGTTTTTACCCACGGTGTCTTTTTCTTTAATTCACTCTGTTGTGGTGCCCGTTGTGGTGTCTTCTTTTCCAATATGACTTCAACCACTGAACCCTCATCAGATGTGTCAGCGCCTGTTACCTTTTCGGCTTCAGCCTCTTTTTGTGTTTGATTGTCGACCATCAACTGCTCATCATCTGATATGTTATTCCCTGGAACATCTTCTGCGTCAACCTCCGTGGACTCTACCTGTTTATTGATGGAAATATCCTGTAATGTAATTTTTTTTTTATACCAGAGCTTCAGGAATTTCTTCTGCACATTAATATTTATAGTACCCACTGATTCCATCCACGGGTATCCCAAAACAACATCCATATTATCTGTCTCTGAAGCATAAAAATCACCATGCAACACATACTTATCCATAGAAATCTTCAAATCTTTATACACTTGAACATCCTCATTATCAATCTGTGCAGTTTCAATGTGTTGTGCTGGAACTTGCAATCTTTTTGCCAAATTAACACTTATAAGATTTTGCTTGCAACTAGGATTTATAGACACAACGATTTTCTCCTTCTGAATCAATCCATGAACCTGCAATAAAGATATACTAGTAGGAAATAACCCCATATGTTTCTCCTTATCTTGTTTTCTAACATGAGACCATCTGTCTAAAAGGAATTTTTCAAATGCTTCATCAGGCAGGTTGTAACACTTCGTTTGGTTAAGTAATCCCCACCATGTGGCCACCTCATCTCTAAAATCCTCCACTGCCCACCATTTCCATTTGTTTTTCCATACCCACTTCTTTTGTTTTATGTATTCTTCAATAGTAGGACCACTATCTTTTCCTGTAAAATAAAGAACCTTGCTAGAAGCCATGAAGAGAGTTCTGAAAAACAATCACTTACTTGGCGAAAATTTGAAATTGTCACAATTTAGTCAATATTGCACAGAATCCCTATTATGATCTGTTTTTGGAAATGGAACAATCATTTTGCATCTGCCCATGTAGTAGAAATCTTGATCTAGGCACTTGGAATTTCAGATCTGCGTTGCAAATCTCCCACCGTCACCAAAATTTCTGCAAAAAGATCTAATTTTAAATCAGCGATATCTCCTTCATCCGGACTCCGATTCGACTGATTTTTTTTTGAAATTGAGTGTTTTTTCACAAAAAATCCAGATCTACAATTAGATTTTGTAGATCGTGCACCAAGACGTCCAGATCTGCGCCGCAACTCGCTGCCCTGAAAAATTGTCTGCAACCCCACTGATTTTTAGATTAGCGATATTTCCTTCATCCGGAATCTGATTCAACCGATTTTTTTTTGAAATAGACTATTTTTTCACAAAGAATATAGATATGCAATTAGATTTTGCAGATATTTCACCAAAACATACAGATCTGATCTGCAAACTCGCAGCCCCCGAAATCCTGCAAAAATTAAAAAGAAATCTCCACTTTTGTGCCCAAGAAAGTGCTCCGATACCACTTGTTATAGATCTAATCTGAAAATATAACAGAATAGAAAATAACCCAGAAACAATAAGATTTTTTTTTTTAAATCGGCTATTTTTTCACAAAGAATACAGATCTGCAAATAGATTTTGCAGATCTTGCACCAAAACGTATAGATTTGATCTGCAACTCGCCACCCAAAAAGCCCTGCAAAAAATAAAAAAAAATCTCCACTTTTGTGCTCAAGAAAGTGCCCTGATACCACTTGTTGTAGATATAACCCAAAGATATTATGATAATAGAAATAACCCAAGAATAACAAGATAGAAATAGATAGATCTAACCCGAAATATTATAGATCTGATATGAAAATATGAGATAATGCAAATAAACCAAGAAATGATTCTTTATTGATCCAATAAAGTGAATCATTTTTATCTATATTTTGATCTTGTTATTCTTGGGTTATTTCTATTATCATAATATCTTTGGGTCAGAGCTACAACAAGTGGTATCAGAGCACTTTCTTAGGCACAAAAGTAGAGAATTTTTTTTAATTTTTGCAGGATTTCGGGGGCGGCGAGTTTGCAGATCAGATCTGTATGTTTTGGTGCAAGATTTGCAAAATCTAATTGCAGATCTATATTCTTTGTGAAAAAATAGCCGATTAAAAAAAAATCGGTTGAATCGGAGTCGGATGAAGGAAATATCGCTGATCTAAAAATCAGTGGTGTTGTAGACAATTTTTCTGGGCAGTGAGTTTGCGGCGCAGATCTGAATTTTTTGGGAAAAATTACCCAATTTAAAAAAAAAATCAGTTGAATCGGAGTCCGGATGAGGGAGATATCGCTGATTTAAAATCAACGTTTTTTTGCAGAAATTTTGGTGACGACAGGAGAGTTGTAGTGCAGATCTGAAATTCCAGTGCCTGGATCAGGATTTCTATCACATGGCTAGATGCAGAATGGTTGTTCCATTTCCAAAAACAGGACATAATAGGAATTCTGAGCAATATTGACGAAATTGTGGCCATTTCAAATTTTCGCCAAGTAAGTGAATTTTTCTCAAACCCTCTTCATGGAAAATTTTACTGGAAAAGATGATAGCCATACTATTGAAGAATACATAAAACAAACTAAGTCAGTATGGGCAAAAAGTGGTACCATGCACGTACCACTTTATAATAGATAGAAATGCTTCTTTTTTGTATCTTTAGATATCGCTGATTGTCAAAAGTATGGGCAAAAAGATAGCTCCGATACCACTTGTTCTCTTGGATGGCTAGATGCACGTGCATGGTACCAGGGGAATACTCTTTTGAGTAGATCTTATTATTTGTGTTCTTCCCATGTTTCAGGGATGAAATATGCTAAGGGGGGTGGAGTGTTATATACCTAGGGGGGATAATATGGGGTACCTCCCTTGGTACCCCATATTATCCCCCCTAGGTATATAACACTCCACCCCCCTTAGCATGTTTCGTCCCTGAAACATGGGAAGAACACAAATAATAAGATCTACTCAAAAGAGTAGTCCACTGGTACCATGCACGTGTATCTAGCCATCCAAGAGAAAGGTGAATCCTTGATCTCGCTAGTGCCTCGCTCGCTTGAGATGGAAGTTGACCATGGCAGCTCTTCTGTGTTGATGTATAGTAGGTGGATCTTCGCTCCTCGCTATCCATCATATGGGGGTTGTTGTCCTTGTGGCTAATTGGTTGCCATCTTGTTGGTTGTTTTCTTGCGGGGTGATGTGGGTGATGATATGTTGAAGTTTTAACCCACGGCTATTTTAGAGCCGATTATTTTAATTAGAAAATTAAAATAAAGAAATCCTGCAAATAATGAAAATCAAGCTTCTTTATTGTTACCTAGGGGGGATAGATTCCTTAGGGATTTATTAGGGATTCCAAGAATAGGTATACCTTATTAATACTTTAAGGTGTGGAAATACCTTATTAAATAATTTCTTGTTATAGAAATTATTAGTTCCAATACCACTTGTTATGGATCTAACCCGAAAATATTATCGATCTGATATGAAAATATAAGATAGTGCAAATGAACATAGAAAGTATATGAAATGATTCTTTATTGATCAAACCCTTAAGGTAGGGAAACACCATACATTCACTCCTTAAGGAAGGAGAACACTCCACAAGCCATATGCCTGTTCATACAATATTCTTTGGCTACTCTCAATGTGGAGTCTCTAACCTCTATATAGGGTTCATACATACAATACCATGGGTCATTACCATGGTTCCCTCAATACCTTCTATCTAATACCATGGACCCATTACATTATTAATAACTACTTGTGGTCCCTTACATGATACGGGTTAACCACCTTATTTATTACTATGGCCCAGCCCATTATTACATTATTCCCTTGGGTACCTTCCTTTGTACCCCATATTATATATCCTAGGTATATAACATTCCACCCCTCTTAACATGTTTCATCCCCGAAACATGGGAAGAACACACATAATAATATCTACTCAAAAGAGTAGTCCACTACTACCATGCACGTGCATCTAGCCATCCAAGAGAAAGGTGAACCCTTGATCTCGTTGGTGCCTTGCTCGCTTGAGATGGAAGTTGACCGTAATAGCTCTTCTGTGTTGATGTGTAGTAGGTGGATTTTCGCTCCTCTCTATCTGTCCTGCGGGGTTTTTGTCCTTGTGGCTAATTGGTTGCCATCTTATTGGTTGTTGTCTTGGGGGGTGATGTGGGTGATGATATGTTGAATTTTTAACCTGCGGTGTCTTTTTCTTTAATTCACCCCTTACTGGAGCCTAACTATTATCTGGTGCATGTTGTGGTGTCTGCTGTAGTGTCTTATCTTCCAATATTATTTCAACCACTGAGCCATCATCTGATGTATTAGCACCTGTAACCTTTTCTGCTTCAGCCTCTATTTGTGTTTGATTGTCGATCATCACTGGCTCATCATCTGATATGTCAATCCCTGGAACATCTTCTGCTTAAGCCTCCTTGGACTCTACCTATTTATTAATGGAAATATCATGTAATGTAATTTTCTTCTTTTTACACCAGAGCTTCAAGAATTTCTTTTGAACATTAATATTGATAGTACCCATTGATTCCATCCAAGGGTATCCCAAAACAACCTCCATGTTATCCATATCTGAAGTATAAAAGTCACCATGCAACACATACTTATCCATAGAAAACTTCAAATCCTTATAAACTTGAACATCCTCATCATCAACCTGTGTGTTTTCAATGTGTTTGGCTGGAACTTGCAATTTTTTTGCCAAATTAACATTGATAAAATTATGCTTGCAATTAGGATTTATAGACACAACGATCTTCTCCTTCTGAATCAATTCATGAACCTGCAATAAGGAGACACTCGTAGAAAATAATCTTTTAGGTTTCTTGGTTTCTTTATTTCCTGTAAAAATAAAATCTTTGTTAGGTTTTTTGGTTTCCTCCTTTCTAGAATGAGACCATTCGTCCAAAAGTAGTTCTTCTATTTCCGGTTTAGATCTACAACAAGTGGTATCAGAGCACTTTCTTGGGCACAAAAGTGGAGAATTTTTTTTCAATTTTTTGCAGGATTTCGGGGGCGGCGAGTTTGCAGATCAGATCTATATGTTTTGATGCAAAATATACAAAATCTAATTGCAAATCTGTATTCTTTGTGAAAAAATAGCCGATTTCAAAAAAAAATCGGTTGAATCGGAGTCCGGATGAAGGAGATATCGTTGATCTAAAAATCAGTGGAGTTGCAGACAATTTTTCAGGGCAGCGAGTTTGCGGCGCAGATCTGGACGTCCTGGTGCATGATCTGCAAAATTTAATTGTATATCTGGATTCTTTGTGAAAAAATACCCAAATTCAAAAAAAAAAATCAGTCGAATTGGAGTCCGGATGAGGGAGATATCGCTGATTTAAAATCAGTTCTTTCTTGCAGAAATTTTGGTGACGGTGGAAGAGTTGCAGCATAGATCTGAAATTCTAGTGTCTGGATCAAGATTTCTATTACATGGGAAGATGCAGAATGATTGTTCCATTTCTGAAAACAGATTATAATAGGAATTCTTAGCAATATTGACGGAATTGTGATCATTTCAAATTTTCGCCATTTTTTTGTGATGGCGGGCCTAGATCTGAATTTGAGGGACTTGTATCCATTTGATGGCTCTCATCCAGCCAAATGGCTAGCACAAATGGAGAAATGTTTTAGATTGAATTACATCATGGATGATAAGACTCAGCTGAGTGTGGGAACGATGTACTTGGACAATGAAAGATTGCAATGGTGGCAAGGGCATCAACGTTGCCTTCGAAGGCCCTTGATTTGGGACAAATTCACAAAAGCTCTTATGGACCACTTTGACCGTAAAGCTAATCTTGTGGATAATCTCACACAGACAGACACACAGCCTAGCAAAGATTTTATTTTTACAGGAAATAAGGAAACCAAGAAACCTAAAGGGTTATTTTCTGTTGGTATCTCCTTATTGCAGGTTCATGGATTGATTCAGAAGGAGAAAATCATTGTTTCTATAAATCCTAGTTGCAAGCATAATTTTATCAATGTTAATTTGGCAAACAAACTACAAGTTCCAGCAAAACAAATTGAAAATACACAGGTTGATGATGAGGATGTTCAAATTTATAAGGATTTGAAGCTTTCTATGGATAAGTATGTGTTGCATGGTGATTTTTATACTTCAGAGATGGATAATATGGATGTTGTTTTGGGATATCTTTGGATGAAATCTGTGGGTACTATCAATATTAATGTGCATAAGAAATTCCTGAAGCTCTGGTATAAAAAGAAGAAAATTACATTACAGGATATTTCCATTAATAAACAGGTAGAGTCCAAGGACGCTGAAAGAGAAGATGTTCCAGGGTCTGACATATTAGATGATGAGCCAGTGATGATAGACAATCAAACACAAACAGAGGTTAAAGCAGAAAAGTTTACAGGTGCTGATACATCAGAGGAGGGCTCAATGGTTGAAGTCATATTGGAAAAGAAGACACCACAACAGGCACCACAGCAGGGTGAATTAAATAAAAAGACACCGTGGGTTAAAACTTCAACATATCATCACCCATATCACCCTGCAAGAAAACAACCAACAAGATAGTAACCAATTATCCACAAGGACAACAACCCCCGTATGATGGATAACGAGGAGCGAAGATCCACCTACTACACATCAATACAGAAGAGCTGCCATGGTCAACATCCATCTCAAGCGAGCGAGGCACCAGCGAGATCGAGGGTTCACCTTTCTCTTGGATACCACTTGGTATAATAATTTCGCAGGACTTTTGGCCGCATTGACATTTTGAGGATTTGGCGATTGCAGTATTGATAAGGAAGGAGTAA
Source organism: Pinus tabuliformis (assembly GCA_031772625.1). Classification (NCBI taxonomy): domain Eukaryota; kingdom Viridiplantae; phylum Streptophyta; class Pinopsida; order Pinales; family Pinaceae; genus Pinus; species Pinus tabuliformis. The sequence continues at coordinate 777,706,675 of CM062811.1, forward strand.
AACTCCGTTAGGAGTTAAAAAAAAAAAGTCTGAGATCTTTCGGGGCGCTTATTGGTGATCTAGCCCATCAGAATCAGGACGACAAGTTGAGCATGGTGGTACCATTCACTTCTTAGTGAAAATTTTATATCACAATAAGTGTATTAAAAAATAATCAAATTAAGGATTATTTTTTAAAAAATAATCCTTAATTAAGTGGAGAATTCTCCACAAGCCATATGCATATTCATACAATAATCTTTGACTATTTCTCCATGTGGAGTCTTTAGCCTCTATATAGGCCTCATACATATAATACCATGGATCGTTACCATGGTTCCCTCATACCATCAAACTAATACAATGGGCCCATTACATTATTATTAACTACTTGTGGTCCCTTACATGATATGGGTTAACCACCTTATTTATTACTATGGCCCATCCCATTATTACATTATTACCTTGGGTACCTCCCTTGGTACCCCATATTATCCCCCTAGGTATATAACATTCCACCCCCCTAAGCATGTTTCGTCCCCGAAACATGGGAAGAACACAAATAATAAGATCGACTCAAAAGAGTAGTCCACTGATACCATGCAGGTGCATCTAGCCATCCAAGAGAAAGGTGAACCCTCGATCTCGCTGATGCCTTGCTCGCTTGAGATGGAAGTTGACCGTGGCAGCTCTTCTGTGTTGATGTGTAGTAGGTGGATCTTCTCTCCTCGCTATCCGTCATACGGGGGTTGTTGTCCTTGTGACTACTTGGTTTCCATCTTGATGGTTGTCTTGCGGGGTGATGTGGGTGATGATATGTTGAAGTTTTAACCCACGATGTGTTTTTCTTTAATTCACCCTACTGTGGTGCCTGTTGTGGTGTCTTCTTTTCCAATATGACTTCAACCACTGAACCCTCATCAGATGTGTCAGCACCTATTACCTTTTCGGCTTCAGCCTCTATTTGTGTTTGATTGTCGACCATCAACTGCTCATCATCTGATATGTCAATCCCTGGAACATCTTTTGCGTCAACCTCCGTGGACTCTACCTGTTTATTGATGGAAATATCCTGTAATGTAATTTTCTTCTTTTTATACCAAAGCTTCAGGAATTTATTCTGCACATTAATATTAATAGTACCCACAGATTCCATCCAAGGATATCCCAAAACAACATCCATATTATCCATCTCTGAAGTATAAAAATGACCATGCAACACATATTTATCCATAGAAAGCTTCAAATCCTTATAAATTTGAACATCCTCATCATCAACCTGTGTATTTTCAATTTGTTTTATTGGAACTTGCAATTTGTTTGCCAAATTAACATTGATGAAATTATGCTTGCAACTAGGATTTATAGAAGCAATGATTCTCTCCTTCTGAATCAATCCATGAACCTGCAATAAGGAGACACCCGTAGCAATTAACCTTATGTGTTTCATTATCCCTTTTTCTAGCATGAGACCAGTTGTCCAAAAAGACTTTTTCAAATTCTGCATCTGAAAGTTTGAACAACTGCTTTAAGTCAAGTGATAAATTCCACTTTTGGGCCTCATCTCTCATATTAAGCATCATTGGAATCTTCCAATATGTCCCATGTGTGAACTTGTATCTTTGTATGAATTCTTCAATAGTAGGACTATCATCTTTTTCTGTAAAATATAGAATTGTCATGAAGAGGGTTTGAGAGAAATTCACTTACTTGGCGAAAATTTGAAATTGTCACAGTTTCGCCAATATTGCTCAGAATCCCTATTATGACCTGTTTTTAAGAAATGGAACATTCATTCTGCATCTTCCCATGTGATAGAAATTCTGATCCAGGCACTACAATTTCATATCTGCGCTGCAACTCTCCCGCCGTCACCAAAATTTCTGCAAAAAAGAGCTAATTTTAAATCAGCGATATCTTCCTCATCTGGACTCCGATTCCACTGATTTTTTTTTGAAATTGGGTAATTTTTCTCAAAAAATCCAGATCTACAATTAGATTTTGTAGATCTTGCAACAAGACGTCCAGATCTGCGCTGCCAACTCGCTGCCCTGAAAAATTGTTTGTAACCCCACTGATTTTTAGATCAGCAATATCTCCTTCATCCGGACTTCGATTCAACTGATTTTTTTTTTTAAATCGGCTATTTTTTCACAAAGAATACAGATCTACAATTAGATTTTGCAGATCTTGCACCAAGATGTCCAGATATGTGCTGCAACTTCGCTGCCTCAAAAAATTGTCTACAACTCCACTGATTTTTAAATTAGCGATATCTCCTTCATCCGGACTCCGATTCAACCAATTTTTTTTTTTTGAAATCGGATATTTTTTCACAAAGAATATAGATCTGCAATTAGATTTTGCAGATCTTGCACCAAAACATACGGATCTGATCTGCAAACTCGCCGCCCTCGAAATCCTGCAAAAAATGAAAAAAATTCTCCACTTTTGTGCCCAAGAAAGTGCTCTGATACCACTTGTTATAGCTCTAACCCAAGAATATTATAGATCAGATATGAAAATATAAGATAATGCAAATAACCCAGAAATAAGATGAAATGATTCTTTATTGATCAAACCCTTAAGTGTTAGGATATTCCGACACATAGGATATAGTTAAGATCAACTTGGTCTAGTTTAGAGTTAGGTATAGAGTTAGGTAAAGTGTCTTTCTTTACCGTTGTACATATTGTAACTTACAATCCGACGGTCACGATATGTAGTGATCCGACGGTTCACTCTCACCTTGGTATTATCGACACTTGATCCGTGGCTTGACACCCGATTGGTCCATGAGTTCTATTTAAAGCGCATGGAGGGTCATTGTTCGGGTAATCCGTGCATGAGAGAAGCTTATGTAAATTTTCATTCTTTGATTAATAAATTGTCTGTACCCACGTTGGGACAGGCGTGGACTGTTTCCCTCCTTGCACTCTGAGGGTTTTAACCACGTCAAAAATACTGGTGTATTGATTTGAGATCTGGTTGTGAGCGGTGTCCTTTTGGTATTCTTTCTGAGGAACTTACCCTGTAAATTCCTACATGGTATCAGAGCTATTTGAGGGCCGCGTCCGTTGGTGATCCAAATCTGAAGCCGGTAGAACTGCATGTGGCTGTCGTTTCCTAGATCTGCTGTTTCTGACTGCTTTCGGGCCGAGAGGACTGCTCTGTTGCGTTCGGAGCATCTGTTTCAGTGAGGAACCCCTTTCGTTTCACGCGAAAAGGTTTCCGGTAGCCCTAGCTGCGTCATTTTTCAGATCGGGAGGTATACAGTGTTTTTTTTGCAGTTTACTGTCATTTTCTCTCTGTTTATTTCGGTTTCGGTTTATTTAGCCTTTTTTTTCCCGGATCTATACCTTTCATTTCTGCGTATGCTCTTTGCCCTGCGACTCTGTGCGATCTGGGCAAATCAGAAACAGAAAGAAAGGATTTTTCTCATGCGTATGCTCTTTTCCCTGCACCTTAGTGTGATCTTGGAAAATCAGAAACATTGAGAAAAATATTTAGTTTTTCGGTTAAAAGCTAACTTTGAGATTTTTTTTAAAAATTCTAGTTTTTTGGCTAAAGCTAACTTTGAGCCGTAAGGTTCGTTTTTCTTTGCATATTCGTGTTGGGTTTTGTGTTTTGTGTTTTGTAGGGGAAAGAGCCTTCCCAAGGCAAGCACGCAAATCGAGGCCCCCCCCCCCCTCTCTCTCTCTCTCTCTCTCTCTCTCTCTCTCAAATATTTTGTATAGATCAATTGGTTCAAAGACTTTTTAAGAGAGTAGAGGTCTTGGGTTCAAGTCTCCATTTTTTGGGGGCGGATTTTTTCATTCCCGCACATTCGCGCACTTTGTCGGCAACGTCAACAATTTTTTTTCAAAAAGCTATAACTTCTTCATCCGGAAGCCTTTTTCAGAGCCGTTTTTTTTAAAACCGCCTATTTTTTCGAGATCTATCCATTGGACCACTTACTTTCAGCATCTTCAGCTTCAGGTTTTTTTCAAAAAATGGAAAGTCCATGCCAAGTCATTCTTGACAGCACTAACTACTTCCAATGGGTAGCCTACATGGGAGATTTACTTAGAAGTAAAGGTCTCTTCAGAATAGCCACAGACCAAGAGAAGAAACCCAAAGATGAAGACAAGGCCGAAAAATGGGAAAATAGACAAGATCAAGCACGTGGTTTGATAGGAATGTCTGTTTCTCCTGATCTTAGATTCCACATTGCAGAAATTGAAACTCCTCATGAAGCATTAGAAAAACTTGCTAAAGTTTTTGGGATTAAAAATGAAATTAGAGCCCATCAACTTGAGAATGAGTTGCTTACTTTGGATCCTAATAATTTTTCTTGCATTGAAGATTTCTTGTCCAAATTCAAGACCCTTAGATATCTCTTGGAAGGTGTTAAAGTTAAGAAAGAAGATGGTAACCTTATTTATTCCATCCTTACTAAGTTGGGACCAGCCTACTCTGTATTTGTTTCCACTTTCCATTCTACAAGGGAAGCTTTCATTTGTCAAGGCAAAGACTACAAACCCCCTTCCTTTGACTCCTTTTGTGATTCCTTAATAAGAGAACAAGAAAAACTCTTACACCTTGGTCTTCTTAATCTTGGAAACTCTTCCTCGAAAGCGTTAGCCGCCCAGCAGCAATCAAATTCAAAGAATCCTAAGAAGTCTTATCCTCAAAGGAATGGTCCTAAACCAACTCAGCCTCAAGATGAAAGATCATTTCAGCAAAATGACAAGACCAATAAAAACAAATGGAAGAGGACTGACAGACATTGTAACTTTTGTCATCGAGATGGCCACTTAGAATCTAAATGCTTTAAGAAGATGGAAGCCTTGGAAGCCGCAATGAAGAAACATAACATCCATCTGGAGCCTACTTCAACTTCAACTTCCGGAACGGCACTTTCTGCATGTCATCGTCAATCATCTCAGTCTGGTTATGCATTAAATGTATCTTCTTCTTCTTCTCATTCTCATGAGTGGCTCATTGATTTTGGAGCCTCTTGTCACATGGCCAAAAACCAAGCCATGTTTTCTTCTTTAAATGATTGTAACACCAAAAATATATATGTTGGTGATGATAGATCTCTTAATGTTGTAGGGTCTGGAACTGTTCATCTAGACAATGGTCAGTTCAATGATGTATTATGTGTTCCAAACTTATCCTGCAACCTTCTATCTGTCTATCAGATAACTCATTCAGGTGAAGGTAAAATTGTTGAATTTTCACCTCATGATGTTGTAATCAAGGATCTAAAAGATCCTAAACAGATTCTAGCTACTGGTCTTGCTGATGATTCCAAAAGGTTGTATAAGTTTCACAACTTTGGGTCATCCCATCTTCCCTCAGTGTTTGTTGCTCATAATGATGAAGTGAGCAAACTTTGGCATGAGCGGTTTGGTCACTTAAACTATCGCTCCCTTCAGCATCTATGTAAAGAAAATATGGTGACAGGTCTTCCTATGGTATCTTGCAAAGATGGTGTTTGTTCCGGATGTGTACTCGGAAAACATCATCGGGACAGTTTTGACAAACGTGCCTCTTGGCACGCCTCAGCCCCTTTACAGCTTGTGCACAGTGATTTATGTGGTCCTCTTCCTGTTGCTTCATTCTCTGGCCGCAAGTACTTCTTAACTTTCATTGATGATTTCTCTAGACGCACTTGGGTATACTTCTTAAAACTCAAGAGCGAAGTATTTAGCACTTTTTTGGCCTTCAAAGCATTTGTTGAAAAACAATCTGGACATCAAATTCTTAAGCTAAGAACTGATAATGGTGGAGAATATGTTAAAAATGCATTCATCGACTTTTGCACCGAAAATGGAATTCAAATGCAACATACTGTTCCATACACTCCACAACAAAATGGTGTAGCTGAAAGGAAAAATCGCACCTTAAAGGAAATGGCTAATTGTATGCTGCAATCTAAAGGACTCAGTCTTAGTTTTTGGGCCGAAGCAATTAATTGTGCAAATTATATAATCAATCGCACTCCTACTAAGGTTCTAGAGAATATCACTCCAGAAGAAGCTTGGAGTTCCATTAAACCAGATGTAAGTCACTTTCGTGTGTTTGGAAGTGAAGCATGGGCCCATATTCCAGATGAAAAGCATAAAGCTTTAGAACCTAAGAGTGAGAAATGTACTTTTGTTGGATATTCTGAAGATGTAAAAGGTTATAGACTTATTCCATTTAAGTCCAAAAATGTTATCATTAGAAGAGATGTAAAATTTGATGAAAATAAATCGGCCTGCGAGACTAGTCTGGCGGATGTGCCACCTCTTCCTATCTCTTCTATCTTTGAAAACATTTCTTCTTCTGATGATGAAAGCGAGGATGATAATCCTCCCCCACCTTCTCAGGATCCTCAACTTCCAAGATGGGTCCGTGCTACTCGGGATGCAGCAGGTGATCTTGCCGGTGATCCTACAGATCAGTGACGTACACGTTCTCAGTTTGAAAGAGCCTCTTCTTTACTGGCTCAAGCTCCAGTAAATCATGATCCTGACACTTTTGCAGAAGCTTCAGGCCATCCACATTGGGAAGCAGCTATGAATGAAGAATATCATTCATTGATGACAAATGATACATGGGATCTTGTTCCTCTACCAAAGGGACGCAAACTTGTTAGATGCAAATGGGTTTACAGAACCAAGTATGGACCAGATGGGAAAGTTGATAAAAATAAGGCTCGTCTAGTTGCTAAGGGCTTTTCACAGGTTGAAGGCATTGACTACACTGAAACCTTCTCTCCAGTTGCCAAAATGAACTCTATCCGCCTTGTTCTTTCCCTTGCTGCCTCTTTAAAATGGGAAGTCCATCAAATGGATGTTAAATCTGCCTTCTTGCATGGGGACTTGCAGGAAGAAATCTATATGGAACAACCCATTGGCTTCATACAAACAGACTCCAGCCTCGTTTGTCGACTTAAGAAATCCCTTTATGGCCTCAAACAAGCTCCTCGGGCTTGGTATGCCAAAATGGATAGCTTTCTTTTAGAATCTGGCTTTTCTAGGTGTCATTCTGACAATACTGTCTACACCAAGAAAGTGGGCAACTCTCTTATCATCCTTGTTCTTTATGTTGATGATCTTATTCTTACTGGTAGTGATCCCAACCTTATAAACCATGTGAAGTCTATCCTTAAAAAGAAATTTGAAATGACAGACTTAGGACACTTACACTATTTTCTCGGTCTTCAAGTCTTGCAATCCAAGGAGGGTATTTCCCTTTCCCAGTCCAAGTATGCTTGTGATATTCTTCGTCATTTTCACATGGAAGACTGTAAGCCAGCCCCTTCTCCCTTTCAGTCTGGAGTCAAACTTTCAGTCTCTTGTTCTTCTCCCGAAGTTGATGCTACCTTATACCGTCAACTTGTGGGAAAACTCTTGTACTTAACCCATACTCGTCCTGATCTTTCCTTTGCTGTTGGCCTTGTTGCTCGTTTTATGCAAAACCCCCGTGAAAGTCATTGGAAAGCAGCTAAAAGAATACTTCGTTATGTTCGAGGTACAGTACAGTTTGGGATTCATTACAGTGCCAAAGCAGCTCCTCTGTTAGTTGGTTTCACTGATTCTGATTGGGCTGGTGACCTTGATGATCGGAAGTCTACTGCCGGTTATGTCTTCACTCTTGGTTCAGGACCTATTACATGGGCTTGTAAGAAACAGGCTGCCATTTCTCTTTCGTCAGCAGAAGCAGAGTATCGTGGTGCCGTGGAAGCTAGTAAGGAAGCCTTGTGGCTTCGTCAGATCCTATCAGAGTTTGGCTTTGAGCAGCAGCATCCAACCTCCCTTTGGTGTGATAATCAAAGTGCCATTCAGCTATGCAAAGATCCAGTCCAGCATCAGCGCAGCAAACACATTGAACTACACATGCACTTCATCAGAAAGCTCATTCATGACCATGTTCTTGAAGTGCAATATTGTCCAACGGATGATCAGGTTGCAGACATCTTCACAAAGGCTCTCACAGAGGCGAAGTTCACTAAACTTCGATATATGCTTGGAGTTCAGGAAGTTGTCACTAAGGGGGGATAGGCTCTAGTGCCTCCTTCCTTCTCCTATTGTGTCATATTTGTAAATCCTTCAATCCTATCCCAAGTTGTTCTTAAGGGGGGATGTTAGGATATTCCGACACATAGGATATAGTTAAGATCAACTTGGTCTAGTTTAGAGTTAGGTATAGAGTTAGGTAAAGTGTCTTTCTTTACCGTTGTACATATTGTAACTTACAATCCGACGGTCACGATATGTAGTGATCCGACGGTTCACTCTCACCTCGGTATTATCGACACTTGATCCGTGGCTTGACACCCGATTGGTCCATGAGTTCTATTTAAAGCGCATGGAGGGTCATTGTTCGGGTAATCCGTGCATGAGAGAAGCTTATGTAAATTTTCATTCTTTGATTAATAAATTGTCTGTACCCACGTTGGGACAGGCCGTGGACTGTTTCCCTCCTTGCACTCTGAGGGTTTTAACCACGTCAAAAATACTGGTGTATTGATTTGAGATCTGGTTGTGAGCAGTGTCCTTTTGGTATTCTTTCTGAGGAACTTACCCTGTAAATTCCTACATTAAGGTAGGGCAACACCATACAATCACTCCTTAAGGAAGGAGAACACTCCACAAGCCATATGCCTGTTCATACAATAATCCTTCACTATATCCCATGTGGAGTCTCTAGCCTCTATATAGGCCTCATACACACAATACCATGGGTCATTACCATGGTTCCCTCATACCATCAACTAATACCATGGGCCCATTACATTATTATTAACTACTTGTGGTCCCTTACATGATATGGGTTAACCACCTTATTTATTACTATGGCCTATCCCATTTTATTACCTTGGGTACCTCCCTTGGTACCCCATATTATCCCCCCTAGGTACATAACATCATCTGAGGTGGTTTTTTCCTCTACAAAAGGATCATCATCAGATCCCTTTCCTTTATTAGGAGCTTTAGATTTATAGACCCTTTTGTAGTGCCCTTCCTTTCTGCATTTCCAGCACACCACCTTTATAGGTTTTCCTGGAGATTTAGATCTCCATCTAGATTTAGATCTCCCACTCGATCACTTATTTTTGTTTCTGTTCTGGGACCATCCGCATACAAACAAGGCATCACCATTTTGGCTCTCCATATTTTTCCGTCTCATCTCCTCCATCAGCAAGGATGAGACTATTGCATCAAACTACAAGGCAGTTGCATTGCTACCTATTGCAATAACCAGACTATCCCACGAATTTGGTAGAGAACACAACAAACTAATGCACTTATCTTCATCTGAAATTTTGATATCAACAGACGATAACTAACTTACCACAGTATTAAATGCATTTAGATGCTCTGTCACCGAGTCTCCATCTTTCATCCTTAGGTTATATAGATTTTTCCGCAAGAACAGTTTATTCAACAGAGACTTAGATTAGTACAAAGTCCCTAACTTTTCCCACAAAGCCTTCGTCATAGCTTTCCCTGATACATTCAGCAATACTAAATCTGAGACACACAATCGTATTGTGCTGTTTACCTTCCGATCCAACTTCTTCCATTCTTCATCGGTCACTCCCGTTGGTTTAGTACCCAGATCTACCACAATCCACTTATCATTATCCACCAACAGATCCTCCATCTTGATTTTCCACAACTCAAAACTCTGACCATTAAATTTCTCAATCTCTATCTTTCCACTGCTCGCCATCTTCTTTTGCCAATAGAATCGATCTCGCATATCTCACACTGAATAGGGTTTACCATAAGCTCGAGTGAAACCCCTCAGCAACAAAGACATCCCCTTGAAGCCAAAATAGCTCTGATACCAAATGTAGGTTTTAACCCCATACAGAAATTACCTGCATACAAATTATAAAACATAGAAAATAAACAATGCGAGAGCACAACACATAAAACACATATACACAGAGATTTTCCCCTGGATCCCAAAACTGAGACTACCAGCTTGATTTTTCATTATGTTCCTTTCAATGTTACATACATATTTATACATGCCGAAGCATCCAATTCCATGGACCGAAAACCATCAAATCCAAAAAAATGGACCAAAAAACATCGCGTCCAAAACCATGGACCAAAAACCCATAGGTAGGTCTACCCAACCTAATATAGGGTCCAAAAAAAATTTCCCGCGGCGTTGTCCTAGACCCCGTAGAGGGGGGCTATGCACCCCCCTCAATCCTCCCTATGACCCCCCCACTATGCAATTGGCACAATGAAGGGGGGGCTCTGCCCCCCCTTTAACCCCCCGGTTCACCACATGGGTTAGTCATGGAAAGAATATAACACAACCCAACACATAATTCTTATTCTCAGAAAATCACTGGCTGACTTCACCAGACCTCCCAACCATGAATCCTCTTATTCCCCCGAGCTATGACAACTTGCCTTTTTCCTAGTAGTGTCCTGCCTTCAGGGGTTCTGTTTCCCCTCAGCCTAGGATTTTTCCATGTTTTTCTTTTCCTTAAAGCTAAAAGCTTGCTTTTCCACTTGCAGTGCTTTTATTACCGGTCTTTATCTCCCACCGTATTAACACAATTATATAATTTTCTTTAGGAAAGAAATCATGGTGAATCTGGTACCTCTCAAATTCGAGCAAGTTTCATCCTCTTTTCTGGGGTCAGCCCATGAATTTTCCAAAATTCATAATTATCATATTAACAATCTATATTAATCAAAATATAAAAATTTACACACTTATTGTTATCATCTATTAGAATATGTTCTTTTTACAGTTATTCCATAATGTTTCAAGTTCATTAAAATGGGAGATATTATAGCCACCATCATCACCGAATATCGACAGAAGAAATCATCCTCTCTAGATAACGTTCCTCCATTCTATTTCAGTGCCTACACTATGGATGCCATTTGTTTTGCACTAAATTTCCAATCATGGGTTGGAAATGGACCTTACAGGACCCCTACCCTATCCATCTTAATCATAAGAAAATGTGGGAATCCCATTACATACCCTATTTCTATAAAATATGTCATGTTGTTATTTTACCGCTGCATCAATTAATTTTCAATAGGAAAGCCCCCAGGTTTTTCCAAGAAGCCGCTATAGACCTTTTGGCTGTCAAAAAATATTTTGTTGAAGAATGGTTCACTTATGTTAGGATTTTTGGTAGCACAATAGACCCACATGTCCTCCTCTTGTATATTTCTGATAAATTGTTGGCAAGGAAAATTGCCCACCAGACCATGGGAAAAGGCCTGATCAAATTTCTCAGAGAAAGTGAGAAATTTTTATAGCCATCTTTTCCTATCAAGTGCAGTTATTTTTCTTCGGAAAATTTTAATCATGTGATAATGGAATTAGTAAGCATGGAAGGCCTCAGACTTCATACTTTTTCGAAAAGGCAATTTGATCCAGACAAGGTAGCATATAACATCATTATTGCACTAAAGATCAAGCCATATAACCATGAGGCTAATGATTTTGAAGACCTGTTACAGTCGGCTGAATCCTTCGAACAATCGTTCGAATGGGCAAGGGAAAATCTGAGTCCTGGAGATTTTGGAAAATTTTAGGAATTCAGAAATAGAAGGCTCGAAATAATCTTGATGCACTTGTTGAAAATCAAGGACAAGCCCACACCCAGTGTGACTGTCAATAGTGAAGGACCTAGTTCTCGCATTGAATCTCAGGTAAATACTAAGAAAACACTAGATACAGGGAAGGCCCAAGACACTGATAACATAGCAGAATCCAACAAGAAGTCAGCCGAGAAATAGGTTATGAGCACCCCACCTAAAAATATCAGTTCAGAGGTCAAAAGCGACATTTTGGAACATGAGTGGGATCAGTTTAATAAGAAATTGCAAGACACTCCCAACACCACAGATACCCAGGAAACAATGGAGTGTCAAACTCCTCTGCATAATCATGAAAATACAAAGTACAAGCCAATAGATGAGCAAGCAACAATGTCTCTGCAGACTGAGATTATCCCTGCTCAGCCCATAAGAGAGATTGTCTTGAAAGTGACTGAAATACCTCCTCTAGAAGTGTTCTACAGCCTGCTGCACAAGGTTGTAGTAAGAAGACTGAGGAAAAGGAGAAGGATAGAAACACTTGAGCTCCCACCTAGAAATGATCCAATGGACATAATCTGGAGGGACATTCCTTCCAACCTAGCTGAGAACTTGACTAGATTGTCATAGTTTATAGGGGCATATGCAATGTCCACCATGGAAAAAGCCATCGATGTCTCTATTTTGTTGATAGAAAAGGAGGAGAAGATTGCATAGCTCGAGTAGCAGCTCGAAACAAAGAGGGCAAGTGTGAGCAGGAAAGCCACTGACGAGCTCACCCAATAGTAAGAGAGAATGGAGGCCCTAAAGATAAGCCATGAAGACGATATATTGGCCAAAAATGTGTAACTCCAAAAATTGCAGCAAGCCATGGAAAGATATAAGGATTGTTACACAGCAATTTGTCACCGTTTGTCACCGTCCCTATTACCCCTCACCCGCACACTGGAGGACTCATTCCGGGACCTGTGAGAAGTGACATGACCTGAAACCACTTGCATCATATTCCTCCAAGTATGAGCTTCATTTTCCCTGAAGACATCTCCTGCAAAATACCCATGAAAATAGCTCTTTTTGCATTAGCGCGGGTCCACAGTTCACTGCCCACGCCAATGAGGGAAATCCTCTAAAAAGGGCGTGCCATTGGTGCTCTGTCCCAGAGTCGCACTCGCGCCAACCGAATTGAGTAAAGTTTTTAACCAACAAGCTTCTGAAGGTTCTCTTCAACCCATTCACCAACTGAATCTATGTTGAGCTAGGATGGTTTGGCTTCGAATCTCCATAGAAAGGAAAGTGGTTTGCCACCTTTCATGGAAGTTTCCAAGTGATAAAGCCAATCCCATGAATAATGTGGTTGATCCTATCTCTTTCTTCTCTATCTATAAAAGCTTGCCTCTATGCCTTGAGCAAGCTAGTTACAGTAGTTCTAGTTCCAGCATAGTGATAGAGAGTTTGAAGCTGCAAGAGCCTTCTTTGCACCCATAAGGCCAAATCTAAGTAAAGAGATTCTTGTCACCCAAAGAGAGAGAGGATTGTTCCTCATCCCAACAAGCTTTGCAAGACTTGTGTAGCTGACTACCCAGCCAAAGGAGGATTTGACGTCAGAACAATGGTTGTATTCTTCTTTGTTATTTATTAATAATAGATGACTATCATTATGGTTCCACTCTCATTGTCTTATGTTTGATGTTGAGTTATATCTTTTCTGACTGATATATAATTGCATCTACTAGATTTTATGCTTGTATTCATGTTGTTCTTTGCATGTGCAGGTGTCCAATCACAGAGATCGTGGGGATCGTGACCGGCCGAGGCAAAGGAACGAGGGTGACATCTCTTCTACGAACACTAGCGTTGGAATCCAAGTAGGTTCTCACCATCCACTTTTTATTTGCAATTAGGAACTTGCGTGATAGCATTGTGTGATTGTTGCAAGACCCGGTCTGGGCTAGTAGGGATCATCTCCGTCCGCAGAGAGGATTTACCTCCACAACAATTTGGCGACTGCGCTGGGGAGTCTTGTCTCTTTGGTTCTCTCGTTTGATTGCTTAGATAGCTTTTTGGGTTAGATGCTCTGTTTTCTCTTGCTGCCTGGTCTGTCTGGATACTGTCGACCAAGCCTTGGACTGCTTGTTTTTATTTTTAAGCTAGCAAACTTGATTGGCGCTCTCTTTTGCATGACAGTCGCGCCAATTGGCGCCACTTGCTAGTGTACAGCCCGTCGCCAATCCTCAATTGGCGCAAGTTTTCCGCCTGACAGTCGCGCCAGGCCTGTGAACTTTTCCAGTTTGCTTGTTTGCAGCCTTCCAAGCTTGGGTTTTGTGTCTAGTTACACCTTTTTCAATCACTTGAGTGTGTCAGAGTCTTGTTTGACTGGTTTTGAGTCTCTTTTTGAGAAATTCTTAATTTGATTTCCTTTGATCATTACTTGGAGGTTTGTCTCGTTTGATTTTCTTTGATCATTCCTTTGATCATGTGTTTGAGAATTCTCTTGCATAGATCACACTTGCATAATTAGAATTCTCATTTTCAGGATATGAATGAAAAGTGTGCATAGATTACATTTGCATACTTTGGGTGTTTGCCATTTTCTATCGATTTCACGTTTTAGCCCTAGGACATCTAGTGGCTTTGCGTGTCGAATTTTTGGTCTTCTATCATTCCAGTCGACTTTTTGGTTACTCTCTTGCACTTGTTCAGTGGTTGTTAAGTATTTTATTGCGTTATTCGAGTGATTTACTTATTTTTCACTTGGATTCCGCTCAGCTTTGTTTTGGGCCTAGATCACATGGCTCATTGAAGTCTTTGTGTTTTCTTCTTGGTTTGAAGGACTGTTTTGGTGTTTTGGGGATTCGATTCTGTGCTCATTGAGTGAAATTGGTCTTTTTTGCTCGGTGTTACTATCTCTCAAAATTTGTTTAGTGCACTTTGCCATTGGAAAGAAAACAAACAATCTCTTTTGCGTTGCATTAGTTAATTGAAATTAGAAGCTTTTCATTGATTACGCGATCTAAAACAAAGAAAAGTTTCGTTTATTTGTCATTAGCTGCATTAGAGTGGTTCTTGATTGTTTGTGGTCATTTTGTTTGAAAAATTCTCAACTCTCTCGTAGTTAGTATTCATCGAATGAAATGATATCCTTTGGCATATAGTTTGCATTTAGGGAATTGTGAGAGATTACATACGGTATGACCTAGAAATTGAAACTTAACTAAAGATCAACCATAAAATGAACTGAATGAACTTAAAGATGCATTGGAACATAACGCTCACTGTTTAGAGGTCTAGGCTAGAGACGTGCTCTGGCGTCATTAAACCTAGTCACTGTTGTTTCACACTACAGTTGGGTGATTCCTCCTTTTGTGACTCGATAGTGGTCTAACACGGACTTGAGCTCCCACGTACCGTCGCGTATATAGGGGAGACCCCACTAGGTTATCATCCTTTATCCACAGGAAGTCGTGTCTGCTGCCTTACAAGCCGTAACGCACCGAACACAGCATTCGGGAAGATTGATTGCCGTACGGGAAGTCCTTGGTTTTCATATGACTGCCGAGGTGTATATGCAGTTTTACGGATTTGTTTGGTAAACCTTTTGCCTAGTTTCTCCAGAGTAGTCACTTTTGATCCTTTTCGGACTCCTTAAAAGAAAAGGCTCACTTGAGCACTTGTCACTTTGGGCTCACAAAACATTCGAAGGCGACTAGAGTCACCTTTTTGTCCTTTTCTCGACTCTTTAAACATGAAAAGGTCAAGTTCAGTTCCTTTGTCTTAAAATTTATTTGGCCGCGTTCACATTTACCTGGTTAGATATTTTTTGCGTTAGCTTGAGTAGGCTTCTTTTCATGCTCGATGGCAACTTTTTTGAGGTTCACCAACCCAGGGATACCCTCTAACGGGAACCCTGGTCATTTCGCTCCTTTTGGAAATGTTGGCGCTCCTTATATGGCAACGTTGTCCCTCCCAGGGTTAACTGTTGGGTTGCCGGTTTGGTTGTTCTCCACCTCTTTGGTCCCTGCTGTCTCACCGTCTAGTCAATCCATCCCTCCACATGAACAACATCATGTTGATTCTAAGATGGATCTCTCCCCTTCTACGCCCACTTCTACGTCCTCATATTCTACTTCACCTGGTGAAAGTCTAGATTCGAGTAACCAGGTGGCTAAGAAGAAGAAGAAGCAGAAGAAGACGAAGAAGAAGAAGGCTCCTAAGGGAGAGGTTACAAGTGCAACTACCCCCTCGGGTACACCTGAAGTCAGGCCCCCTTCCGCTCCTCCGCAGAAGGTCAAGTTTCCTTGTCGATTATGCAAGGAGGACCATCTTCTTCGCAATTGTCCTGGTCGCGATTGTCCTGGCATTCCCAGGGTACTAGAAGTATGGTTTCGCGATCCGGCCCGCCCCTCATCGTCCTCTGAAGCTCATGGCGATGCTACCTTATCAGCTAGGAATGGTAAGGGAAAAGGGAAGATTCAAATCCCCTGTAGACTTTGTGAAGGCAATCATCCCCTTCACCTTTGTCCACTCATGGATAAAGCCTCCGTTGTCTTAGAAAGTCTTACATCTCCTTCACCCCAACTTCCCATTGGTTATCAACGTCTCTCTGTAGCTGAAGATCGTCCCCCTGTTGACAAAGAGATTGTTTCAAATTCTTCTCTTGTCCAGGCCCCTCTTCCTGAACCCGGCTGTCCCCAGCCTGTTCCAAACCAACCATTGGTCGGAAAGAGTGTCGACTCGAGTCCGCCGCTCGCTCACTCTGTTTCGGAAGAGAATCATGCCCATGTTCTTCTTGTCTCTTCAGATTATCTTGAGTCCCGAAATGACTCTCCTAACCCAGCTGCTCCCAAAGGTTCTCCTTTGGTTCCATTAGCACATGGGGGCAATCATATGATTCCCCCACCAAGTAGTTTGGTCGCTTCCTTTGATTGGAATCGCCTGATCACCGGTCACCTTCCATCCCATATGCCTTTCTAGATCACAGTACATGCCTGTGCTAAGGCAGTACCTGGCACTATTTTGGATGAAGGGGCGTCTGTCAGTCTTATGCCGTACACTACTTGGCAAGCTTTAGGTTCCCCACAGCTTGGGCCAGTCACCCAGAATCTGTTGGCCTTCGACGGAGGAGCCTGCCCATCTCTAGGAGTTCTCCCGAAGTTCCCTATTACTTTGGGAGGCAAAACCGTCTATATAGATGTCTTGGTTACCCAAGGTGTTTTAGACTTTAGTCTTCTCCTTGGTTGCGACTATGTTTACGCCATGGGGGCCCTCGTTTCTTCACTTTTTCGTGTGGTTTGCTTTCCGCACGATGGAAGAATTGTGACTATCGATCAAGTGTCATTCGTTAGTCCCCCGATGCCTCCTGCGCCATTGTCGTCCCCTCTTAGTTTTCATCCACTAGTTGCATCTACCCCACCACAGATCAACTACGTGGCCACCTATCCCATGCTTGGATCCAGTGATGCCGCCATCATGCATAGTGTCCTGTGGGCATTGGGCCCTGACTTCCAAGATGTTTCCCTTCCACCGGGAGTGGCAATCTTGGAAGCCCTGACTTTCTATTCATTATGATGAAGTTCAGGTGGAGCATAGTTCGCTTTCCTATGTCAAGCTCCTTAAAAAATGAAACTGGGTCTGGTCGGAGCATAGTTCCTTTCCTATGTCAAGCTCCTTAAAACCTGAAACTAGGCTTGCTCGGAGCATAGTTCCTAATCCTGTGTCAAGCTCGTTAAAAAATGAAACAAGGGTTATGAGGATAGTTCTTTTACTGTGTCAACCTCATCAAAAAATGAAACAACTCCCTTTTCAAATCGAGTCTTTGATTAAGATCTCGTAAAATCCAAGTTGAGTCTTTCCAAGATCTCGAAAGTGAACCTTCATTCCATCCACTTTGTTGAATGCAATGAAGCTTGGGGGGCATGTACCTCGATTTGCGTTATTATGCTGGGGGCATGCGAACTCATAACAAGCATAGTTTTTCATTTCAAGCTTGTGTAAATATGAAACCAAATCCAAGCAAAGTTCTCCATGGTTCAAGCTTGTGTAAAAATGAACCCATACCCGATTTACATCTCGTGATTGCCATTTTTATCTGCTGAATTCTACTAGATGAGCCTTGGTTGTTTTCATTTCATCGCCGCCATCTCTTTGGCCGATCATATGCTTTCACTTGGTTGTTTTTCCTTTCCTGAGGAACCGCAGCGATGAGTGGTTTTATTAGCCAGCCTCTTGACCATTACATGTTTTGAGTAGTTCCACCATTGCCAGAACCAGTTGCTACCCTTTATACCACTCGTTCCTCTAGGATGAGTCACCTTTAAGCTCTTTTCTGACTCGTAAAATATGAAAAGATTGCCGAGTATTTTCCATTTTTGACTCATTAAAGAGAATTAAAATGGAGGTCTGCTTTCAGCTCTTTTCTGACCGTTTAAAGATGAAAAGATTGCTGAGTTCCCTCTTGACTCGTTAAATGGAAATAAGAGGCGGTCATCTTTAAACTATTTTTCGACCGTGTAAAAACGAAAAGATTATCGGGTCTTTGTCGTTTCAGGCTCGTTAATGGTTACGAAACGACGTGATGTTGATCGCTTTTTTACTTTTTTCAGATCGATGTCACTATAAATGAAAAGTACTCCTCGATCGTAATGGTCGGGCGGTTCTTTCAAGCATGGTTTTATACTTTTTCAGGCTCGGGAGACACAATTTTACGAAAAAGGACCCCCTGGAGTTTTCTTTTCTGCTGTCTTTTCAGACTCTCTAAACAGGAAAAGACGCCGAGTTCTTCCTTTGTCAGACTCGTTAAAACTTAATGACATCGGGTTTCGTCGCAATGACGCTCACAAGCATATGCTATCCCCGTCAAGCTTGTTAAAAATAACTGGGGTACTCGCCAGAAATGGTGGGGAAAATGGACCCATAATTATTGTCGTGTCGGCAGTATGTCGCTCTTGAACATGGCACTAGTTTGCATTCGTGTCTGGGTGGGGACATCTCATCTTGTTTTACACTTGCCTCCATGGGTTGGGTTATCCTATTTGACCTCTCATCTGCTCATTTCCTTGTCACCATGACCTCTGCTCATTTGATGTCAAATACTGCCAAGTCAACTATCGTGCCGCTGATATGTTCAAGAGAAGTTGACCTCTGCAGCATTACAACCTCCTCTGATACCTCACATAATTTTGATTCACCACAACATCCTTCCTCTGTCTCGTGTCACTGATGTGGGAAACACTATGGCCCACCTTTGATCAAGGTCACTTCCTGTCGACTTCAGCTCATTATCCAGGAAGCTGATCTAGAGACTCCCTTTCGGTGCCTTGGAGCCTGCATGCCTCAATAGTAGGTTCTTCGTGTTCGAAGAGAGGTTTTCATCATTGGCCTCCGATCAAATGATTCTACGGGTGTTCGACGCCAGCTCATTGATTCGCACGTCGTAGATTGTACCTATAGTACCTTGAGGACCATTGTCATTATTGGTGGTACCTCTCGTGTCTGTTAATAGTTTTCACCATTGACTGGTAATCAGACGATGTTCATGCATGTTCGACTTCAACTCCTGTATTCACATGCTTGGACTTGTACTCTGTTCAGGTCGAGATGGAGCGCAAGACCCTGGATTTTGTCTGTTGGAATCCAGGTTGCGCTTTGTGGATTATTATGATCATTACATGACTCATTCACTGGATGGCTAAGACCATGCCTGAGTCTATTTATCGATCCTCTCTGGATGGCTGCGTCCATGCCTTGGATCGAGATTATTATGTACTCTGCTATGGATGGCTGCGCCCATACCACATATATCATGTACTTGAGATATTAGTTGTACTTCTTTACGCAGGTTCTTCGGCGGCCGTGTTTTCAGTCACGCATGTTCTTGTAAAGCATTTCACCCCTCTCTCTCTTGGGCCTCATGCTTTAAGGGGCATCTGTTACACAAAAATTTGTCACCGTTTGTCACCGTCCCTATTACCCCTCACCCGCACACTGGAGGACTCATTCTGGGACCTGTGAGAAGTGACATGACCTGAAACCACTTGCATCATATTCCTCCAAGTATGAGCTTCATTTGCCCTGAAGACCCTTAGAGCCTCACTCTATTTATACAATCCCATGATCCGTGGACCATGGGTAGGCTAACACACTTTACATTAAATTACATTATTTTAGAGCAGACAACCCTAGACTCTCACACTTCGTGCCCACATTTCGCAGGGTCTTTACATTACATTGACGAAAACTCAAGCTTTAAGCCCCAAAAATTTGTTAGGGGGGGATCTGCTACCCAACAGGACCCCAACACAATCATCGTGACTCATCCCGAGTCACTGTGCAGCGATCTTGGCACGAAGCCCTTCCAACTATTCCTGAGCTGCGCGAAGGTTCACATCACATTGTTCTGCCATCTTTTGGATTTGCTCTACCCCCTCGACTAAATACTCACTGTCCTGGGCAAATCCCTGTCTGAGAGCATGCAATACTTTCATCTGTGTGAGCTTTCCTTCGATGGCGTCGATCATGAGGAAGACCTCATTAATCCAAGGTTGGATGCATGCTTTAAGTACTACCTCTTTTTGGTGCATTGCATCCACTTTCTCCTTGAATGCCTTCGCCTATTGTAGCCTCGCAAGCCACTGAGTCAGGACTATTGTCTGCATCGTCCCATGCACACTATCATATTGAATTTGAAGCTCCCATGCCTTTGTTTCTAACCGTTGTATGGTGGGGTCCTCCCTTAGAGCTATGATGACCCCGAAGGATTCTTCCAACAAAGTGGTACAACTCTGCACTGCCTGTTCAATTTCTTCCAGCCCTTTTTGGACATCACCATCGTGTTGTTCCTGAACTTCCAAGGGCGTAGATGACTACGCCTTTAATCGTAGTTCAATAATCTATAGGTTGAGGTCCAACTGGAACCTTGTAGCTTCCTCCTTTACCTCACAGAATCAACTGGCCAACTTGTGGATCCGCACTCCTATTGGTAGGTCAGTCACAATGTCCAGTTCTGGGGCACAGTGACTTGCTTCCTCTACAATCTGCTCCAACTACTGGTTCTGTGCCACCACTTCGTCGCATTTTAGGCTAAGCTAGTTGATGTTGATTCATTGTTCACTTAGAATTTGCACTACGCATCCTTCCCTAATGCGGAGTTCTACTGTTTCTCCATCCTGCAGCTGATATAATATGTCCCACGGAAGGGCAGCCAAGTTGAGGCCAAGTCCCTTGATCCGGCCTACCACAACTCTATACTCCATGTTGTCCACTGTCAATGCTCCTTCCGACAGCGTGATGGTATTAACCATTTTCGCCCGTAGCAACTGCTCTATTGCTGATGTACCCATACCCCCGCAGACGACTACCATTCCCTCTTGTGGGGGCCGCACCTATAGTCCCTGTAGTTGCACCCTGAGTGCCCCCAACACATTTTTTTGCTCCGTCATTGCTTTCTAGAGCGCTTCCCTGGTGACCTCACAAACTGTGTCGCCGATGTCATATAGGTCACCCTCAGTGAGTGTAATAGGTTCCCCATCCAATTTGTAAGCCTTGGTCTTCTTCCGGGGCCTTGTCTGCTCCGTACTATGTGGCCGTTTTAGCTATGTCAATGATGTGTTTGGGGCTATGCCTTCCACCGTGTCATATGTCCCCTATCCTGTGGTCAAGTTCGGACCTATTTCCTCTTGTGTCGTGGTTTTCCCCAGTTGCTGCTGCTGCTGCTGCTTTTCCCACGGCCTTGGTTTGCTCCGCGACGGCCTTCACGGCCTCACGGGAGGCCCTTACCTCCTCGGCAAACTTCTCTTTCTGCTTCTGTTGTGCCAGCAGCTTAGCGGCATCCTTCTGTCTTTGAATTGTCGTCTCATCATGCGCTGCCAGATCCAAGGCGTGCCATTCGGGTGGCCATGAGTCCAGTACCACGAAAATAGCGTCATCAATCGCGATGAAGTGGAGTGTCGTCCATTTCTACTCTGGATCCTTCCACAACCTGATATACACATTGTGCATATCTGCCTTAATGTCTACAAAGCTCCGCAGACTTTCATATACCGTGGGGGATAGGCACAGTCGTTTGTTGATCCACATTCGTACGCTTACCTCCATAAGTGTCTAGAAGATCTTGGTTTTGTGGATTCATGTAGTGTCCTTCGTCACCCATAACTACGTGTATTTTGCTACCACTAGCAAGTCCTTGTCAAGGGGAGGAAACTGATTGTCCTCAGGAAATTCCCCTGCAACCAACAGGATGGATAAGAGAAACCATGCATAATGGAAGGTATTACCCTGCTCCTGGGCCTCTTTGCAATTCGTTTGGAACTCCTCACAGAGGAATTGCACCCAGTTGAAGCGTACCCCCTCTGCACATTATTTGGTTAGCGCAATGACCATTATTGGTACCTCATTGTCGCAACATTTTCTCATCACTTTTCTTGCTAGCAGCTAGGTGGCTACATGCATCCCTTTGTCTTGAATGCTAGTAATGATGTAGCCCCTCTGTTTTTCTCCAACTTTTATTTCTTCTTCATGGCCTCTGCAAGCGCTATGTCTCTGCTTTTTCTAGTTATTTCCATGGGGTCTCTTCCCATACAGGGAAGCCGATAAATCCTATGAATAAGCTTCGTCATGATGGGAATAGGCTCTTCTAGCCACAAGTACCCATCGTGCACTAAGCAAAGTAGTTTCCTGATGAAAAATATCATGATTAGTGCCTGATGAAAGTGTGAAATCTATAGTAAGTGGAGTAGCCAGGCCTCCTCCACCCCGAACAACGATTTCCGTGGTTGTAGCATTGTGACTGCCCCCTCCTTTCTTTGGTTCATGAGTTGGCTAGTCTCCAAACGTGGGAAATTTTCACTATCAGCGAGGTCACAATCTTCAATTTTCATTGTGGGCATGCGGCCCAGATTCGAACCTTCAAACAGAATTCCCTTTAGGAGGAATGGGGTTTTGAGTGTGCTCTTAACGGCATCCAAATCTTTAGGTACTTTTACTCTCCCTTTCCACGGAGGAACATACTTGGGCAGCTTTGCTACAGTGCGCACTAGTTGAATTTCTTCCTCCATTTCTACATCTGGTTCAATCTCTTCTATGAAGGCTTGGAGATCCTCCTCACCATCATCCGTCTCAAGATTAACTATCTTTCCCTTATCTTTCATAGATAGCTTACCAAACCACGGGTTTCGCAGAGACATACTAACTGGTCCTACTACCTGTGGGTCCTTTTTGGGCCTCGGTGTCCGGGGCGATTTTGGAATTTTCGGTGCATCCCCCACTAGTGACATAGGGCTCAGCGTGGCTCCCTTGACTATTGACATCACTCTATTCAGGAGGTCCTGCATCTCTTTCGGTAATGTCTCAAACACTGAACTTGCCCTCAAAGCCTCTAAATTTGTACGATCCATAACCAATTGATAGTGCAACAACTGAATTCTCAAGACGCCAAGGGTTGTTCGTTGGATAACCACCTAGAATTTATAGGCCTTTTTGAATTCAAATTTGATCGTTCCCCCCTTTTTTGGCTCATTAATGCGGGATTGGCGGCAAATCATCCAAAATCTAGTTCTGACTTCATGTATTAATTTCCCACCACCCACTCCTCGTTGTCTTAACTTGGCCATCTTGTCATGAACAGTGCCACCAATGGTCACTTCTCAATGTAACCGTGCGGTAGTGCATCCCCCCATGCGCGGGCGCAGCCCCTGTGACCTAATAACCCTGCGCGCAGTCCCCCTATCATGCCGCTCCCATACAGACTCTTTTATAGTCCCGTGTTCTCTTCCAACTACTTGGAGCGCTAAGACTGTGCTTTCTACGGATAGTCAGGTGGTCACTCCACCTGTGTGAGGATTCCCTATACCTTCTAGCCTAGACCACGGGCACCCCTCAATTACCCTTGCATCAGTCAGCACTTTTCGTTCTTCCTTATACGGTGCACTCCCCCGGTTCCTTTGTTTAGTGTGGTGCGGCTGTAGCCATGGTAGCAAAGCCACAAATTCTTCTAATGCAGTAGTATGGCTACCTACCTCTTGTCCTGTCTTGCTTAGTTTCTCAGCGCGGCCTGCCTGTGTGATTTCAATTTCTAGTTTGTTCATTTCTTCATCCAAGATCTGACTTTTCTTCCTCAGTCGTACTCGATCTTCTTCGAGTTCACGAAGTTTCAAGTGACCTCGCCGAATGGCTTCCTGTAATTGCATATGTTCGACTTCACGCGATGGCATAATTATTTTATCCTAGTCCCTACATATTGTTCCAACTATGTGAGGATTCCTTCCTCCCAAAACTATGGCCTCGACTCTGCCTGTCATCTTCAGGATCGTCTCTACGCTTAGATTCTTATACAATGCCCTAAAGGCCCATCGAACCATTGGTACGCATAGGTCCCAATTATTTCATCTAGCCTGGTGAACCTTGTTCAGGATCCCACATACCTTCTTGAATGCTTTTACATGGAACGCTTGTGGTGCGCATCGCTTTTCCTACTGCTGCGGCTGGTTCCGATTGTCGATCCTTAGACTAGGTGTGTTGGTGTGGACTACACAACCCACCTCTACACCCATCAACACAGGTGAGCACACAAGATTCTCTGACCTGGATGCCCGATTCTCATTCGACATTGGGTAATTCCAAATCGTAAGTGCATTCGCCTTCTACATTCGCACCAGTTTACAATGGTCTCCTGATGTGTACTCCACCCTTGTGCAGGTAATGCGCACAGTGCCCCTTTTAGCGCAGCGTACCGCTGTTGTTCTAGGACTGCGCTTTCAAATTTGTCTAGGAATTCATCCACCACTGTCACTCCATCATATGTTGGTAGTTCCCTTGCCTCTGTCATCACGCAATGTAGTGATCTAATCGTCATGTTGCAATGTAGCGTTGTCACCTCGTGCAACCAGTTCTGTTAGCGCTCTACTTCCTCATCTGAATCTAAAGTGCGGGAGTTGTCATGCTCCCATGATATTCTTCCATCCATAGTTGCATTCACCCGATCCTTGTCCTATGCAGTTATCTGGTAAATACAATCCAGCTCATCATCGCTTTCATCATTGTGCACTGGTTCAGTGTAACGCACTCCTTTGGCTAGGTCTAACAGGACTACCACTTGTAGTGACTTTTTCTTGAATATCATCTTCCTCTTCTTCAGGTTGATGAGTCCATTCATATCAGTGGCCTAGACTATCCCTAACAATGCAGGATAGGGATTGATGTCATCAACAATCTCTATCACTTCAAAGTCCGTCTGTGTGCTCGCGCCTTCGATATCAATTGTTACTCCTTGCAACCTCCCCATGGGCACAATCTTTTGTTGGTTCACCATTTGTAATTGAATAGGGGACCACTGCAATGTAGGCCTGCCCATGTGTTCCCAGGTTTTCTTTGGTACACATTTGCATCCAACCCCAGGTCCAGGATTACCTGATCCATTTCGTATCCACCAATCTGCATCGTCAATCTCATTTCCCTCCCAGTGCGCAATTTATGCTTTCCTAGCTTTTAGACTACTCGCAGTTCTCCTGACCCTGCACACCTAGTGATCAGCTCTTGTAGTCCCTTAACTGCCTTGTTGTCGCGCAGTAATTTCATGCATGTCTCTAGAAAGGTAGTAAGCATAGAAGGCTCCATTCTCGGCTCTGGGTGGTCCTTATTACCTGAAGTGGAGGCCTCCGTGAAGCTCTTCTTAGCTTCCATAAACGTCTCCTTTACGCGTTCCAAGTCGAACTCAGGTTCCTTTACAGGAGCCTTGTGAACCCATGTATCTCCCTCGGGCTGCTTCCCCTTATCTTCCCCTGTAGTCGCGCCACTTTTGAGCATCCTGTTCACATTTGGGTCTTCTTCGCGCAGTTCAGACCTCGTCATTTGGATATTTTGAGTTGGAGGCTGGAGTACCCCTTTCTCACACATTTGTGTGATCAACGTAGGACAATCTATCATTTCATGATCAAACTGAGCGCAATACGAACAAGATATCCTCGTTGGGTTGGTGCAATCGCGGGCGTAGTGCCCAGGTCCTTCACAATTGTAACTGTCTACGGCCCCTTCTTGGTCCCATTCCTCCTCATCCTCAACCTCATCTTTGGAATCCAGTGCACGCCATCCCCGCAGCTAGGTCGAGGGTTCACGTTTCTGTCTGCATCCTATAGGCTGGGGTCTGATCTGCAGAAATTATAGAATAGTTGTTGGGGAGTCTGTGTATACTTCTGCAACAAATGACAATTGTCCGTCGTGTGTTTTCCTCCTATCTGACAGATCGCACACCATAACACGGGTGTCACACTGAGCCCTAACTATGCTTCTCATCTCAATGGCATAGGTCCCCCTCCTGTCAAGTAATTTGCGAATACTGGACAGTGGTCCTTGTGATGGCCCTGGCCTTTGCATTTTACACACCATACTTCATCGCGCACCTCTGACCATGGTGCATTATCCTACTTCAAACTCTACATTTCCAGGCAGAGATTTTGTATTTGCGCATGGATTTGTTGAACTCCCAACCCAGGATCTTGTATCGGGGTCTCATGCAACCTCATCGCCATTTCCAATGCTTTGGCCTAGGTGGAAAGTTTTTGTTGTGACAGTGCCATCCTCAAGTGCGGTGTCAAGGATGCCACAAACCATGTGTGGTATTGGGCATCTATTAGCGTCATATTGGCCTCGCAGATTGTACTCTTCAACCATTGATCCAAATCCCAGGGAGTCTCTCCTAGAAGCATCATGATTTCTTTGAACTTGATGATTGACTGTGTCTCGGATTTTGGCCTGCTAAATTCTCTGTTCAACACATTCTGGATCTCTGATATCCCTGTATTTAGGTGGTTGTTAGAGTGCTTAATATACCACATCAATGTGCGCTCGTACAACACGCTCAACAATGTAGCCTTCTTAATGTTGTTGTTTGTGACCCCTTGCGCTTCCCACACTGCTATTACCACGACCCAGAACTGGTTTGGATCCTCATTTCCTACTCCTTTGAATACGGGTAGCTTGATCACATTCGTCATGCTGAACTGTGGGGTTAGTGGATTTTGGGTGGGTGGAGATGGAGGTGAGGGGGGTGAAGCATGTGGTGGTGTGGGTGGAGGTGGTAACTGTGGAATTCGCTGATTTATCAAGTTGAGCACACTTCTCGGAGAGAACCGAGCGAGCTCTTCCTCGCTCTCTCGCGAAGGTGAAATTAGGGAACTATTTTCTAATTCCTTGCTACCTTTGTAGATATTTCCACTCCATGTCATCCCAAACATTAATCTATTCACATAACCCACTTTTCACATAACAACATCTTAATCCAGATATTAAAAGATTTGATGTACTTACCTCGCAGTCCCTTGAGAAAACATCATTCTGCTTTGTTGTAGCTCATGGTCGTGTCTACGGCGAACTCAATGATAAATCCCCCTATTATCTGGTCGAGCCAATGGTCCATAGCTCGCGCGATCTTGCCTTCTAATGCCTCTAGTATACACACTAATTTCAGATTCCACACTATGGGCTAGTTGAGCTTACACCTTCCCTAGCTATCGGCAGCTCAGACGAAAAGGATGCAAAGAAAATCTCGTGGATTTCCGTATACACGTAGTGATCCAACCACCTTTTCTCAAATACTTGTGGAGTTTTATTGTACTATGTTGTGAACTTGTGAATCTTCTTGTCTAACCACTCTTCAATTTCCTTCTTTGTTGGGTTCCAATGGCATGACGTCAAACATCCTTTAGGCAGATCCCGATCTTGAAAATGGAACCATTTGTTGGCTATGTGGGGCCTGACCCAGTTTCAACAGTGAGTTTTAGCCAAGCAAATCCTGGTACTACTAGCCCTTTTGACAACAGTCTATGGAGTGCGGACTGAGGTCTCACCTAAAGTAGTATGGGAGGGTGATAGAACTAGGTTTTCGCACCCTGGGGATGTCTGATATGGGAGATCGGTACTTGATTCAACCTTCGTGCTTACTAGATTATGCGTATCAGCAAGCTTCAGGCATTCTGTGGGACTGCCTTCGCGCAGCTCCAGTCGCAGTGCGACCAGTGTTAATTACCCAAGTCTTCCTTAATTAGGGTTTTTTCATTAATTACTTAGAATATTTACATTTATAAGCATACATATAAGTGCACGCATATAAATAAATAGATATCATCAACACATAGCATTTAAATACAGATCTATGGACCGGATCCACAATATGTCAAACCAACTTATATTTATTAATGATGCCTTCCAAGTTCGATTCAGTACAGACTCAACTCCACCCTGAGCACTCAGCTGCAGGGGTCCCCGCACTCAGCTGTGGACTCTACTAGGCCTCTACGCACTCAGCTGCAGATCCTTTACCTACTACTACAACTCAATACACTTCAGATTCACTTCTATCTTCTAACCATGCCTTCACATCTATCTATTATTTTTCAACCAAAAAACTGAGACTCTACCCTTAGAGCCTCGCTCTATTTATACAATCCCATGGTCTGCAGACCATGGGTAGGCCAACACACTTTATAATAAATTACATTATTTTAGGGCGGACAACCCTAGACTCTCGCACTTCGCATCCACATTTCGTTGGGTCTTACATTACATTGACCAAAACTAGGGCTTTAAGCCCCAAAAACTTTCTATGGGGGGGTCAACTACCCAACAGAGTCCTCTTTCTAACACCACAAGTCTGATCGCAATTGGATTCTTGAAGAAAAAGTTATTCTCAATCTCCCACGATGACCTAATTATAGACTGGTTCAGTAGAGCGAACTTGTATGACATTCCACACATCACTGTTTTGACCTTAGGTTCTCAAACGAATACCCCACAAACTACAGTCTGTCTTATTTCTATCACTCTTGACGAAATTTTAATCAGATGCTCCGATAGAGAGTTATGACAATTTTCCCAAGGTCGCCTGTTTGGAATGTAATTCGAGAGCTTTTCGAAACCCTAAATGTTGTGGAGAGTATCTTAGAAAATATAGCACAACAAGATCAGAAATTCCAGCCCAAGCTTCACCAATGTTTTGTCTCAAATGGGTTTTAAATGCAGAGTCTGAAACTTTGTATAACATCAATTATAGTGAAAATTCCACGATGAGATGTTTGAGATGGAATTTTGGAACTTGCCAAAACCCTGACTTCCTCAGATCATATCTCTGAAAATATAGCGATACAAGATCTGAAATTCAGACTCGAGGTTTAGAATGATTTATTCTCAAATGGGTTGTTTGTTTATCATTTGAAACATCATAGAAAAAAGTTATAGCGAAAATTCCACGAAGACCTGTTTGAAGCAATGAAACCCTAGAATCCAAAGCTCTGATACCAAATGTTATGAAATCAGCTCAGAAAAATATAGAAAAGATAGATAAACACCTTCCAAAAAAGCCTCTAAGATGGGGAAACATCCTTTACATTACACAAATGAACAATTCTTGGATGATACAAATGAAAAGAGCTCCTTTCTATATATAGGAGTCTAAGGGGTCATAATATAATCAAAGCCGACATATCAATAATAATGTAAGAGCACAATATTAACAATAATAGGCTTCTATGGAGCCCAATAATAACAATATGGGGACTACATGGGCACAACAATATAATAAGGGGGTTGTACTAATAACAATAAGGGGTTACAGTAGTAGTATAGAACCTAACAATTTACTTTTGGCTTTTCAAAATAAAATATTTGACAATATTTCTGATTTTTCGCTTCTATAAGTAAGTAAAAGTACAAAGAAATAATTAGGAAATTTGAGTACCAAAGTAAACCTGATTTCTTTGGAAAAACTTGATCTTGCTAAAAACATTTATTCTATGAACAAACTCTTATCTTTATAAAGTATGAATGTTTTGTTATTAGTCAAGAAAAGAATCTTTAACCTAGTAAATACTTTCTGTAGATTAGTATCTTAAAACTCTATCATTATCATCAAAAACTCTTAAAAGATACAATGATTCACCCCATCTGATAAAATTTTCCTTTTTCAGAGTGTAATTCTAAAATATACAAAACTTAGAAGATAACAAGTCTCATTACGAGCTTGTTTACCATGATCATAGGGAAATAATTACATTGATATTACCAAAACTGCATATCAAAATAGGGTAATAGCCAATGATCTCATTGATTAGAGGATGAGGGGTCTCATCAAGAGCTAGCTTGTTCAGTTTAGTTACAACCAGTGAATGGCATTGCCATTATTAGGTCACCAATCCTAGACAATGTTTTTTAAGAAACCTAAAAGAAAATATTGTATTAAAAAGTAAAAAAGGACAAGATCCAAGTGAGATTCAAAGCAAGTGAATATCATTTTGAATTTTAAAAATTGCTTCAGATGGGACAATGAATCATTGTTGGTTAAAATATAACTTTGTAGAGGCTATAAATGCCTACTGGCAACAGAGACTCTATCTGTGATAAATGAGTAAACACCAAAAAACTAATATGCAGAAGACACCTGCTATATCACTTTAAATCTTATTATTAGTGGATACAAACATTTGTATTTTTATCACTACAAGAGTAAAGTAGTTGAATAAATAGATTGAGTAAAGTGATTATGATTCTAGAGAAATGTTGCTTACTTTATTATAACTCATGTAATTCTTATTCCTATAACTCTAATTACTTTGAAATTTTTAGGAATTTCGGAAAACTACTCAGAGATAATTGGTTCTCCCAAGTGAATCACCAATTGTTGTACTGTGAAACAACCTCCTCATTTATATATAGCAATAGCTGAGGTTAGACATATAAATGGGGACCCTTTTCTAATTTTTTGGTCTTAGAATAATAAAACAAAACTCTAAGAAATTACCTTAAAAAACTCTTAAAACAACCCAAAGATAGGATCCTCATCGCAAATCGCAAATCACATTTTTTCCATGTGATAAACATGAAACACCTTTAAAAAATTGTGATGTGCGATCAAACCTCCCACTACGATATCACGATTAAACAACTTGTGAACCCGCCGCAATCACATTTCACAAAAATCGCAAGTAATTAAGCCTTGCCACTATGCACTTCATTAACGATTTGCGAAATGCAATATTGCGATATCGCAATCACATTTCACCTTATAAGTAGGCAACACTACATTACATTATTTTAAAGATTGCGACGTGCCAATAGAGTAGTAAGCATGTGAAATAATCATGTTTGAATGTAATAATGAACAGTTTGACAGGGTAATAAATGTTTAGCACCCCAAGGAGAGGTAATGATTGTCCAAGTTATGGGTAGTTAATGTTGGATATCTCATCTAAACCTTTACCATGATCCAAAGTCATTTCAGAAAAGCTTTCAGTCTTAATTGCTCGATACTATCTACACTGATATATCTCGTCCATTTCAGGCAAGCTACAAAATACATGTCATTGAGGAAGGTGATGCAGAAACAGAAGAAACGAAGCATTGCAAAGTCTGAGTTTACAAAAATGGCTCTTATATTCTCTGACACGGTCTGCAGCATTGATGGGGGAGCAACAGCTTAGGAGGTCATATACAACAAGCTCAAGGATGAACATCCCAAGGTTACTATCACAAAAGCAACATTTGATTCAATAAAACCTTCAGGACTCCAATTCAAGGATGTCGCATGTTCTTTCCTTCATAGGATAGGAGCGAGAACTAAAATCTTTCCGTACACGGATATGATCAGGTGGGTGGTGGAAAACCTCACAATTGAAGATAGGCAATTCAGGAATTCATGAATGGAACTCATGGGATCATTCAGAGTAGATGACCTGAAGCAAATGTACCATATACCTGACCCTCATGATATATATGATACCACATATGTGGCCAACTTCGCAAGGAAGAACCAAGAGCACTTCAAGGTGATTCAGGGCTGGAGAGTGTTGGAGAACAAATTCAAATTTGAGAAATCATCTATGTATGCTATAGCCTATTTGGAAAACCCCTACAACTATGCAGCTGATATGTTATGTATACTATATGGGTTACCCACTAATACTAAGTTTTCCATAGAATGGATTCCTCTAATTGTTGTGTGTGTTAATTCCCACATTATGAATTGGGCCACCATCCTATCTGATAACCTAGCCACCATCATCACCGAACATCGACAGAAGAGTTCCTCCTCTCTAGAGAACCTTCCTCCATTCTATTTCAGTGTCTACATTATGGATGCCATCTATTTTTGCACCAAATTTCCAATCATTGGTTGGAAATGGACCTTACAGGACCCCTACCCTATCCATCTCAGTCATAAGCAAATGTGGGAATCCCATTACATACCCCATTTCTATAAAATATGTCATGTTGTTATTTTGCCACTACATCAATTAATTTTCAAAAGGAATGCCCTCAGGTTTTCCCAAGAAGTCGCTATAGACCTTCTAGTTGTCGGAAAATATTTTGTTGAAGAATGGTTCACCTATGTTAAGGTTTTTGGTAGCACAGCTGACCCACATGTCCTCCCCTTGTATATTTCTGATAAATTGTTGGCAAGGGAAATCGCCCACTAAACCATGGGAAATGTCCTGACCAAAGTTCTCAAAGAAAGTAAGAAATTGTTATGGCCATCTTTTCCTATCAAGTGTGGCTTTTTCTTCGGAAAATTTTATTCATGCAATAAAGGAATCAGTAAGCATGGAAGGCCTCAGGCTTCATACTTTTCCGAAAAGGAAATTGGATCTAGACAAGGTAGCATATAACATCACTACTGCGCTAAAGATCAAGCCATATAACCACGAGGCTAACGATTTTGAAGACCTGTTACAGTTAGCTGAATCCTTCAAACAATCATTCAAATGGGCAAGGGAAAATCTGAGTCCTGGAGATTTTGGAAACTTTCAAGAATTTAGAAACAGAAGACTCGAAATAATCTCGATGCACTTATTGAAAATCGAGGACAAGCCCACACCCACTGTGATTGTCAATAGCGAAGGACCTAGTTCTCGTATTGAATCTCAGGTAAATATTGAGGAAACACTAGATACAGGGAAGGCCCAAGACACCGATAACATAGCAGAACCAACAGGAAGTCAGTCGAGAAATAGGTTATGAGCACCCCACCTAAAGAGATCAATTCAAAGGTCAAAAGGGATAGTTTGGAACAGGAGTGGGATCAGTTTAATAAGAAACTGCAAGACACTCCCAACACCACAGATACCTAGGAAATAATGGAGTGTCAAAATCCTCTGCATAATTAGGAAAATACAGAGTCCAATCCAGTAGATGAGCAAGCAACAATGTCTCAACAGACCGATATTTTCCCTTCTCTACCCATAAGAGAGATTGTCTTAAAAGTGACTGAAATCCCCCCTCTAGATGTGTTCTAGAGCCCGCTGCACAATGCTGTAGTAAGAAGACAAAAGAAAAGGAGAAGGGTAGAAACACCTGAGCTCCCACCTGGAAACGAGCTAATGGACATAGTCTGGAGGGACATTCCTTCCAACCTAACTGAGAACTTGATTAGATTGTCACAATTTACGGGAGCATATGCAACGACAACCATGGACAAAGCCACTGAATTCTATATTTTGTTGAGAGAAAAGGAGGAGAAGATTGCACATCTCGAGCAACGTCTCAAAACAAAGAGGGAAAGTGTGAATAGGTAAGCTACTGACCAGCTCGCCCAATTGCAAGAGAGCATGGAGGTCTTGAAGATAAGCCATGAAGCTAATATATATCATCCAAAAATATGCAACTCCAAGAATTGCAACAAGCTATGGAAAGATATAAGGATACTCCTACTGTCAAGGAGTTCATTAAAGAGGCGTTGGAATTGAATTCCCTCCCGATGAAACAACAAGAATAATTCTGCCAAAAGATGTCACACATCACTCCTTATCTGATCACTAACGACCAATTAATAGATAAAGCAATTGACCAGAGAACTGATTTTACTGATCTAAACACCAGAATCTCAGAGTTCATCGAATGGAAAGAAACAGAAGATGGGAGGAAAGAAATTCTTCCTAAGATTGAGGAGACACACAAGGACATCCTTTTCACGGATTGGGACTCAAGGATCAAGAAAGCTGAGCTAACAGTGGCAAGAGCAGCTGGGGTGGCGAAGAACATAATCAAGGCAGTAAACCACACTCTATTTACCACCAACATGGTAAAAGAAGGCAATCCAAAAGAAATGTCTGATTTAAGTGATTTTCATAGAAGCTGGCAGGAAAAAATAGAAACTCAAAGGGAAGCAATCACAAAATTGGCAATGACCAACTGGGATTCGTATTGGCAATACCTCGTCAAGCCGCATAGCCAAATCATGACCCTTAACTTCTCATTTCATTCAACTCAGTGGATGCTACCACCTCTCACTGATGTGATATTCACAGGATAGGTCAGAACATATTTTGGGGCACCTCCTCAAGTCAAACCGATGGCCGATATATGAAATTTGAAGGAAAATCTGGTAGACAACAAATCATCATCTTAGCCTCTGCTCATCAAGCCAATGTTTATTTTTAGATTTAGTTAACTAGTCAGGAGGAAGGTTGTTTGAAACCTCCTCAATTTTTTTTTATAATCTATTTTTTCACATTAGTTAGAATAGTATTTATACCCTTCTCATGCATTTAGAGAACCGTCCAAAATTTTATCAAAAAAATTTGCAAATAATGCACTATTGTAAGTTTGTGAATGCTTTGGTGAAATTATGGAACATGATCATTTCTTTTAAATATCATACTACTTTCCTTTGTTGATACACTATTATATACTTGGGAGATAATTTGATTTGAAGAAAGGAGTTGATCCATGTCATTAGTCAGAGGAGCAGAACTTCACACATATGGTACTTTTATCTTGTATGATTGATTATGTTTCTGTTTAATTAGTGACAACATTTTATTTTCATGAACTATGTACGGGATACATTCTTTATGTTAAGTGTTAATTGCACTATTGTATGATGCCTAGCTGAAATTGTCTACTTTCATATATAAATCA
The DNA here is from genome assembly GCA_031772625.1 of Pinus tabuliformis. Classification (NCBI taxonomy): domain Eukaryota; kingdom Viridiplantae; phylum Streptophyta; class Pinopsida; order Pinales; family Pinaceae; genus Pinus; species Pinus tabuliformis. Next base: position 777,741,111 of record CM062811.1, read on the forward strand.
TCATATATGTGATATAGTTTATACAATTTCTTTGACTAACTATTTAGTCAAAGAAATTATCTTTATACGTTATCATCTATGTTTTATGCGTGATTGATCTTTATTATCACATGTCAAGCAGATATCTTTGTAGATCGCATATCACACAGAAATACTCAGGTTTATATTAGAATAAGTTAGTTTAGATATTTGCATAATAGAATAGGTCATTTATATTATCATTATTCTATTGAAATCACTCGTGAACCACCCACTCTCATATTAAAACCCACACTGGGAAACTGGTCCCATTATCTCCAGTTGGAGCCACCACTTTAAATGGAAAAGGAGTTGTCTTAAGGTCTAGACCGGGTGGTTATCCCCCATGTTTCAGCAGCAGAAATCTGAGGCCACAACAATTGGGTGATTGATGTATGTATGATTCATTGGTGATAGGAAGGTCATACTCACATAGTTGAGTTATAGAGTCATGTTATTCTTTCAAAATATTTCTGTAGACTCAGCATATGCTCAGGGGGAGCATGGATGGTATAGTGCATCTTAGCATGTACAAAGGGGGAGCTTAATCAGAGAATTCAACATGTTCTTAGGGGAATCATGATCAATGTTCATATTCAGCGATTCAGATTTGGAAGTCCTCATTTAATATTGGTCAATCAACCATTTTCCCTTGATGTGAAAGGGGGAGAGTAGCTTGGTGTTTGGAGAGTAGCTTGATGTTATTTATAGGTTATGGTGTTCAAACACCAAAGTAGTTTCCATCAAGTCCAAAGGGGGAGATTGTTAGCATTATGATGCATGTGTTGTACTTGATGGAAACCCACTAGTAGCATAATAACTCACTTGTATATGGTAACTAGATGGATCTACAGGAGAGATATCAGAGGTGATAGAATGATGGATCAGAATAATGGTTAAAGGTTTGATACATGGAGATTGTTACTGTGTGTTGTCCTTGGTAAAATTTATTCTTTGATGAATGAACTAATTGATAAAAGTATAAACATGATGTGACATAATGAATGGAAGTTGTGTTTACAGATGTGACAAAATGCAGGGTCATTCAAAGGAATCAGTTCATAAGTAATATACAATGGAAAATCACATTATAACAGGTCTATTCAAAGGTAACAGAATAATGTTACAGAATAACGGGATGATGGAACAAAGGACTACATATCATAATTAAGCAATTGAGGAAAAATAATATTTTCAGGTATGTTAAGTTGTACGTGGGTTCACTATACAAAAAGAGCATATATGTATACACACATTTTCACAAGAGGAAAAGCATGTATGGGATGGAAAATTAAAGAAAATAAAGTGAAAGAATACCAAGGATCCATACCATGGTATTAGGCAACAATATTGAGCAAAATAATGCTTACTTGAGTGCGCCCACGAATACCACAGGTTCTAAGTGTTGTTTTGGTCTGAGGTACTAAGAAAGGCTAAAACTATATAAGGAGGAAAAGATCAAAGGGCTAAGTGTACAAGTAATGAATATCTTATGAAGTGTTACATCAAAAGAAATTATGCATGTTATGGGTTTCTGATGCCTTGCTTGATCTGGACTAAGTATTGTTGAGAAATGGCAAAATGAAATTCTAGTTTAATTTGTCCTTGAATTAAACTGTGAATTAAAAGAGAATTCTTTTCTCATAGCAATTTGAAAATAATTAATTAAGTTTAATTAACTTAATTAATTTAGGAAATTTGAATTGGAAGTCTTTTAGAAGACATGTATATGTTCTCCCTAACTTATAGCAGTTCGGGATGAGTTATGAATGAGTTGTAATTAGTTAACTTAGTTTATTGAGTTGAGTCCAGTTAAATTAATTACAGTTAGTTTCAGGAACTAATAGTGAGTAAACAGTCAATTGGGACGCTAGTGACCTAATTAGTGCTACTTTAGTTAACTGAATATTCCACCATCAGAAAGTCATGCATTTTGATTCTGAGAAACACCAATTGAGACTAGAGTGCAGGGACAGTGTACTATTTGTTTTAGATTTTTCTGGGTTGCATTGATAGTGCATGCAATCAGGAATTGATCCTTGAGGGATTGCGCTATGTTTAGAGGCTTTATTTCCTTTTAAATACAATCTATCCGTCATAGGAATTACACATTGGAATAGAGACTTGGAGATCTTGTGAAGAGGTTAATCTTTGGCCTTGAGCTTGCTTATAAGTTGGAGATTGATTACTAAGTGCTGAGATTGTTCTAGAGAGAACAAGAATTGTAATTTCATCTTGATTTTCCGGATTAATACAAAACAGATAGTGGGTTTTGAGTTGTGGCTTTCCCCAGATATCTATTGTGTTATGTTCCTTTGATTCTCTTCCTCTATTGATTATTGTTTTCTCGATATTTATGGGCTTTCGCTGTAAAGAGTAGAAGTAGATTCTCGTCTCTTTATTTAGCAAATTGCATTAGCTTGTGAATCTACAGGTTTTTCTATATGGTATTGGAGCAAGATTGTTTTTTGGGCCAAGAGTTTGTATAGAAGTTTTTTCAGAAAAAAATAAAATAAAATAAAATTAAAAAATTAAAAAATAAAATTAAAAAAAAATAAAAATATATAAATAAATAAAAAATAAAAAATAAAAATAAAATAAAATAAAATAATATATAATAATAATAATAATAATAATAATAAATAAATAAATAAATAAAAATAAAAAAATAAAAAATAAAAATAAAAAAAAGAAGATAAAAATAAATAAAAATAAAAATAAAAATAAATAAATAAATAAAATAAAATAAAATAAAATAAAATAAAAAATAAAAATAAAAAATAAAAAATTGCACATTTGGATTCCTTGGGAAAATATACCCAAATTCCAAAAACAAATCGGTCGAATTGGAGTTCGGATGAGGGATATATCATTGATTTAAAATCATCTCTCTAGAGGAGATTGTGAATTTTTCAATTTTTGGGTTACAAGTGAAATTCGAATTTGCATACATGCTTTAGGATCAGTAGATGGCGTTCCATGGGTTGAGGCTTGAGTATGCCTTGGAAGGCAACTAAAATTTTATAGCCAGGAGGGACAGGATGGAGGTTGTGTGAGAAGATACTGGCTTGAAGGAATTCATTGATCAACAAGTCCCCAAACCAGCAGCTACAGATGGACAGAACTTGGCCAAATGGAAGAAGTGTGTGGCAAAGGCAAGGCGGATAATCCTTGAGGGAGTTCAAGACCACATTTTCTTAAGTCTCCATGGAAAGGAAACTCTGCATGCTATGTGGAAAACATTGAGGGACTTGTATTAGAATAGAAGTGATCAAAGGAATTTGGCACTGAAGGATAAACTTTGTAAAATCAAGATGGAGAAAGGTGAGACGATTCCAAAGTGCTTGACCAAGTTCACTCAATGTTAGGATGAACTTGGAAGTGTTGGAATCACAGTTGTCGAAGAGGATATGATGTGCCTTGCTCTTCTTGGACTCCCAAAGAGTTGGCATAATTATCATGACTTTGTCAATGGTCGGGAGAAGCTGCCAGATTGGGAACAACTATGGTCAAATTTGATGCAAGATGAGATCAGGAGGAACACCGGGGATGGCTCTTCATCAGAGACTAATGATGAAGAGAAATGTGCCTTAGAGATTAAGGCAAGCAAGGGGAAAGGTGAAATTTCTTGTTCCAAATCAGATTCTTATCATGGAAGTAAGAAGAATGACATGACGAAAGTTAAATGATTTCATTGTCACAAGATGGGTCACTTTGCTACAAACTTTCCATTGAAGAAGTCCAAGGAGAAGTCATTAGGAGGAGCAGCAGGTGAGGCTTTTTCCTCCCAATTCGAATCGGACTTTTCCCTCATTACTTGCATGGTGCCTTCAATGATGGGAATTTTCTGGTACTTAGACAGTGGAGCTTCTTTCCACATGACTGGCGACAAAGAGTTATTTAGTGAACTAGAGGAGAAAGATCTCAAGATGCATATCGAGATGGGTGATGATGAGAAGCATAATGTTTTAGGTATTGGCACTATAACCTTTTAGAGGGAGCATGGGGCTTCTCTAACCTTGAAGAATGTTATGCATGTACCCAGTCTGATGAAGAACTTGGTATCTATCACCATGCTTGAGGATAGAGGCTATGATGTGATATTTTCGAAAGGAAAGGGGTTCCTTCGACACATAGACGAAGGTCAAGTAAAGAAGATATGGATTCGAGTTCAGAATATCTATAAGATAGAGGTAGAGGATTGTGGTGCTTTGAGTTCAAAGCAGAGAATATGTTGAGCTGAGACGTCAGCGAGTTATGGCACAGGTGATTGGGCCACTTGCATCATGGGGCTTTGAATATATTGCAACAAATCTCTATCGGTCTTCCCAAAGCTACACTTGAGCAAGTTGGTGCATGCAAGGGTTGTACTTTGGGAAAATACACCAAGTCTTCCTTTGGAGATAAAGACAGTCGAGCAGAGTCTATTTCGAAGAGAGTCCATTCAGATGTGTGTGGACCATTCTTGACAATACCCATCGCCAAACACAGGTATTATGTTATATTTGCATATGACTATTCTCTTAAATGTTGGATATTTTTTATGCAAAAAAAGGATCAAACTTTCAAAAAAATTGTGAGTTCAAACCATTGGTCGAGAAAGAGTCAGGCAAAAAGGTTAAAGCTCTATGGAGTGATAATGTGAAGTATATGTATCCAATGAGTTTAAGAACTTTTGTGCAACAAAAGGGATTAAATGAGAGTTGACGACACCTCATAGCCTCAACAAAATGGGGTTGCCGAGAGGAAGAACAAGAGCATAGTAGGGGCAACAAGGGCAATGTTGCATGATTAGGGCCTACCACTACACTTGTGGGTTAAGGAATTCAACACAGCGGTTTATGTTCAGAAGGTAGTCCACATCGGATACTTGAGAGTAAAACACCAGAGGAAGATTATTCCGGTAAGAGGCCATATGTTGGTCACTTCAGGATTTTTGGGTCATCGGTTTATTGCCATGTGACCAAAGATGCATGGAAGAAGATTGAGCCAGTAACAAAGTTGGGGATATTTGTGGGGTACATTGATACTCCCCATAACTATCAGGTGTACATGCAAACCAGTCAAATGACAGTGGTTCACAGGGATGTCAAGTTTGATGAGGAGAAGGTCATCCGAGTATCCCTTAAGAGGGAGCTTGAGCTACATGCGGAGGAGGAACTTTTAGTTCCTAAGGTTGAGGAGCCTTAGATTGATGTGGAGCAGCCGCATGCAGAGGTCCCAGGAGTGGAGACATCCACTCAAGAAGAGTCTTGCAGAGAGGGAAGAAAGGGCACTAGAGAGGCTGACAGATTGTTGGATGGTGCACGAGAGAATGTGGGAGCACCCTCTTCTCAGTGCAAATAGAGGAGGTCACTAGAGCGGTACACTGGATACATGGCACTTATGGGTGTATGTGTTGTGATAGAGCCATCTTCTTTTCAGGAAGCAGTGCAGCAGCCAATTTGGGTTGATGTGATTGTGGAGGAGTATGACTCCATAGTTCGAAACAATGTTTCTGATGTGGTCCCGAGACCGAAGGACAAGTCAATTGTGAGCTCCTATTGGCTTTACAAGGCAAAGCAAGTTGTAGATGGTAGTGTGGAGAAGCATAAGTCCAGATTTTTGGCCTGTGACTTTTCATAGGTAGAAGGGATTGGCTATGATGAGACCTTTGCTCCTATTGCAAAGTACTCATCTATCAGATCTATTTTGGCACTATCTGCACAGACGAGTTGGAGTATCCATCAAATGGATGTAAAGACTGACTTCCTCAATGGAATGATTGAGGAAGAGGTGTACATAGAGCAGCCTGAAGGTTTTGAAACCTTGGACCGTGAGTCACATGTGTGTCGACTCAAGAGAGCATTGTATGGGTCAAAGAAAGCACACTGTGCTTGGTACACCAAGATAGATAGCTACTTCATTGGGTTGGGCTTCTCGAAGAGTGAAGCATATGCGAACCTATATCACATAGTGGAGGAAGGTAATATTTTGATCATTGTACTTTATGTAGATGACCTCATACTGACATGTGATGAGAAGCTCATCAAATATTGCAAGGAGGACCTTGCAAGAGAATTTGAGATGAAGGACATTGTGCTCATGCATTACTTTCTTGGCATGGAGGTATGGCAAGGAGATTGGGATTATTTGTTTCTCAAGGAAAGTATGCTAATGAGGTACTCAGGAGATTCCTCATGGAGAGCAGTAAACCCATGGAGACTCCTCTGGCTGGTAACTAGAGGAAGGAGGATGCTACTTCAGGAGAAGTAGTAGAAGGTACTGTTTACAGGAAGCTTGTGGGTTCACTCATGTATTTTGTGAACACATGACCAGATATGTGTTATGTAGTTAACCAGCTTAGTCAAGCAATGGTTAGGCCTACCAAGCTGTATTGGAAGGCGGCAAAGCATGTATTGAGATACCTCATAGGCACTACTCAGTTTGGGTTGTGGTACAGATAGATAGAGGGAGTGAAGCTTCAAGGCTTCACTGATGTAGATTGGGCAGGGAGTCCATCTAATAGGAAGAGAACATCAAGAGGGATATTTAGTATTGGGTCAGCTATTGTTTTTTGGTATAGCAGGAAACAGAGATTGGTTGCACTCGGTTCAGAAGAGGCAGAGTACATAGCTACAAGTTAAGCAACATGTGAGGCTATTTGTATGAGGAATATCCTGGTTAGTTTTTTTGTTCAGCAAATGGATCCAATAGTGATCTATTGTGATAATCAAAATTGTATCAAACTCTTTGAAAATCCTATTTTTCATGATCGGTCCAAGCATATAGATATCTGGTATCATCATCTCAGAGATTGCGTATTGAGGCGGATCATGTTGTTAGATTACATTCCCATGGAGGAGCAAGATGTTGACATCTTGAAAAAGGCATTGCCAAGATGTAAATTTGAGTTTCATAGAGACAGGATCGAGTTAGTGGATAATCCCTTTCTTGTTGAGAAGGAGTGTTGAGAAATGGAAACAAGAAATTCCAGTCTAATTTATCCTTGAATTAAATTGTGAATTAAACTAGAATTCTTTTCTCATAGCAATTTGAAAAAAATTAATTAAGTTTAATTAACTTAATTAATTTAATAAATTCGAATTGGAAGCCTTTTAGAAGACATGTATGTGTTCTCCCTAACTTAAGGAGTTTAGGATGAGTTATGAATGAGTTGTAATTAGTTAACTCGATTTTTTGAGTTAAGTCTAGTTAAATTAGTTCCAATAAGTTTCAGGAACTAATAGTGAGTAAACAGTTAGTTGGGACACTAGTGACCGGATTAGTGCTACTCTAGTTAACTGAAGATTCCACCATCAGAAACTCATGCATGTTGATTCTGAGAAAGACCCAGTTGAGACTAGAGTGCAGGGATAGTGTACTATGTTTTTTAGATTTTTTTGAGTTGCACTGATAGTGCATGCAATTAGGAACTGATCCTTGAGGGATTGCACTATTTTTAGAGGCTTTATTTCCCTTTAAATACAAGCTATCCTTCATAGGAATTACACATTGGAATAGAGACTTGGAGAGCTTGTGAAGAGGCTAAGCTTTGGCCTTGAGCTTTCTTATGAGTTGGAGATTGATTTTACTGAGTGATGGGACTCTTCTAGAGAGAACAAGCATTGTAATTTCATCTTGATTTTCTGGATTAATACAAAACAGATAGTGGGGTTTTGAATTATCTCTTTCCCCAGATATTTATTGTGTTATGTTCCTTAGATTCTCTTCCTCTATTGATTATTGTTTTCTTGATGTTTATGGGCTTCCGCTATAAAGAGTAGAAGTATATTCTTGTCTCTTGCTTTAGAAAATTGCATTAGCTTATGAATCTACAGGTTTTTCTACAAGTATGCACTTGAGTGTTTGATGATGGATAAGATATAATGATGGATCAAGATCATAATGACTTATCATTATGTGATCTGATAATGGATAAGCTAGAGCTGAGTTCTAACAAATGTTTTGTCCTTTAAATGCTATAATATGGGTATATCTGAAGTCTGGAATAACTGCGATGTTATAATTTTTTATTTGTAGTTCTATACATTGGTTCACCTTGGTGAAGGCGCATATACACGTTGATTTGGCACTACCAAATAGCGTATGCAAAAGAAAAGCTTGTTGTTCAGAGGTGGCTAATCTATCTGATCAGTGTCGATGTTTTATTATCGTCTGTCAATGATGTCTCCTTAGATATGAAATTAGAACTGAATGTATAAGGAGATTGAGTCCGATTGATTGATTGATTAAGTGAGAAGTGTGATATTTGTTGTTGTCTGTTTAGATCTCTGTAATTTGACAATAGATCTTCATAATGTTACGGGTTGGTACAATTTTGATTCATAGGTTTTTATGATTCAGTAATTATGGAGGTATATGCAGGTTTGGCTAAAGGAAGTAGCATATACACACATTTTGGCTTCATTGAAGTAGTGTGTAAATTCTAACACATGATTTTTGAGGTTACAGTTGATTCTGGTTGTTGATGCAATGTTCTAGGTTCAGATTTGTGTATTGGTTACAGTGATATGTTTGTTCCAGTTAATTGGTTGAATTGATGATTAGATTATTCAGTTATGTCATTGGTTTTGATTCAGTTGTGGTTGATTCAGATTTTGATGATTGAGTTTCAGAGTTGATGAGTTTCAGTGATTGGTTGATGCAGATGTCTTTGATGGTTGTATTGCAGTGATGATTTATTTCGAGCTTCAATGTTACTGATGGAACCAGTATGAAAATTTGATGAAACATGGCCTTCATATTGTGTTTTTGTGTACCAGGAGTATCCAGTCTAAAAATTTATGAAACGTGGTCCCTGGAGGATACTGAGGGTTGGAGCCTTCAGTGAGGAAGTCGAAGCTTCCTTCCAGTAGTGGCTGGTGAATAGATCAGGGGGTTGGAGCTCCCTTCCAGTAGCATCTGGAGAACGAGAGAAGGACATAGCCTTATGTAGGTCATCGCCTACGTACTGGTAAACATATTGGTTAGTACAAGAGCTAAGGGGTTATAGCTCCCTTCCAGTAGAAGCTAGAGAACAAGAGAAGGTTGTAGCCTTCTATAGGTGGGTGCCTAAGTATTGGTATGAGTATGCACCAGTACAAGATTGTAAACAGATTATTCTATATATTGAAAAAAGACAGAGACAACAACGGTAGGTGGTTTTTATCCCGCATTGGGTTTCCACCTTAAATCTTGGTGTTCATGTGTGATGGTTTATTTTGTTATTACTGCACATGGTTACTATTTAATGCTTGATAAACTGCTAATGCATTGATTAAAGATCAAAATATGATGAATTAACTGAATTATAAGTTCATTGGATATACATTGGTTTCCTTAAGAACAGTTGCGTGCATAAGTAAATTCCCTTCACTGATGTAGCGTATATAAATATGATTATGAAATGGAAAAAGTTATTGATTTGTAAATACTGATTCACCCCCCTTCTTAGTATTATTCCCAACACAACTTTGACCTAACAGTGACTTTTCCTTCCTAGCAACTTTGAATTCCTTGACAACTTCTTCTGCAACTTCAACTTCCCCAACAATTTTTTCTACAACTTTAACTTCCCCAACAGTTTCTTCTACAACTTCAACTTCCCCAGCAACTTCTATAATTGTGATCTAGTAGCTACTTTATAAACCCTAACACACAGAGAGAGAGAGAGAGAGAGAGAGAGGTCCAAAACTTTGATCTTACTTCTCTTATTCCTTTTCTTGATTTTGATTTTCGTCCTTTTTCCTTTGACTTATGGCTTCTTCCTTGAGGAGATCAAACTTCTTTCTTTCTTGAGTGATTTTCCATGACGCCAACTTGATCATTCTTTTAGGCCGCTTGTCTGACAAGGTCTTGGAGGGTCTTTATGACACTTTTGACTTTACAAAAAAAATCTTTAAAAGATACAATATGCCCAAAGCGGTCCTACATGTATGAAAATTAATCTTTTGAATTCATAACTCTAGGACAAACCTAAAAGCACTCAATGGGTGTCAGACCTATAAATAAATTTATCTTGAGCATGAAACCCATGCATCAAGAATGACAATAATAAATTTATTTTTCTCTTTAATATCAAATACACACACACACACACACATGTGTGTGTGTGTGTGTGTGTGTGTATGATTACAATAAACATTATGAAGACCGAATCTAGTTACACATTTCAACGAATGGAACTCTTCAATTTAATGAGTTAGTTCAATTGGAATGGACATCATTTGGCTGAGAACCATCATGAGATAACTGGATAATGGGATATGATATTTTTTTAATTGAATTTAGCTGGATTAGTTGTAGATCAGGATGCCTATTTAGTAGTACTAATTGGGTCAATGGTATATTTCAATGAGAATTCTGTCTTTCGCGGATCATGATCTTTTCAAATGGATAGTTGAGTGAATTATCACATGATTTGAAACCATTATGTAATTGAAAAGGGCACATGAAGATGAACAATTTAATCACGGAAACTTAGAGGATTAAACCCTTAACTATTCTTTTGTAAGGTTTATCGAGGCATCACAACTAAGGGATTAGTTCAGAGAGAAGAGAAGAAGGGTATTATTCAAGGAAAGGAATGCATTGACTCTTTTATTAACAATAATGTTAGAAGTATTCTAACACAATATTGTGGATGGAAATTCCTAAAGGTAATTTATATTGCACTATAATAATCCATTAGTCCACAAACTCAGAATTGGAGTTACTCAAATCCTTCACTAGGGAAATGTTTATAAGTATCTCATCCCCAAGACTCAAATGGGTGGTTGATTTAATAAATGTTGGTACATTAGAAACAAGTTTAATGTGTGAATTATAAAGCTTATGGAAACTAGTGTTATATATATCAAATCTTTGTTGGTTTTCCTAGTAGTCATAAGGGTTGTACATATTTTAAAATGACTTGTATACCAAGATGTTTAAAATCCACAAATTGTATATGAGATAAAACTTTAGAATGTGTCTAGGCTAGATTTTTCCCCTTATTCAGTTTACATGGGTTTTTCTTGAGCCTATATAAACAATTCCTTACATTATAATTTAATCATAACCTCAAACCATATTTGGGTGAAGAAAGATTACAAATATATGATGCCTTAAAAATAAACATCAGGGAAAACCACCCGGTCAGGACCTTAAAGGCAGTGCCTGTTTCGTTTGGTGTGGTAGCTCCGACTGGATATAATGGGACCAGTTTCATAATTATTTGTAAATAGGATGGATAAGTGGTTGATTTTCTATTATCTAATGATAATGATGGATGATTTATTCTAGAATGCAAAATTATAAACAACTTAATCTATCCCGGGAAATTTCCACTTTAGTGCAACTTTTGATGATTTTTATCTACAAATAGGCATATAGATGACTCCATTGATAAACAAAGACATTTATTCATATGATAATTACTTTGTTCAAATAGTTGAAAAAAGTAATTATTAAAACATTATTACACTATTCTTCATATATCATTGACATAAATATGATTGAAAGTATAACATTCCTTAAACATTTAATAGTGATAAGTATAAGGAGTGTTGTTAAAACACATACACATATCAAATGATAGCAAGATTGAATAAATGATGATTCATATAAAAGAGTGGAGCAAAGACATAGATAATCGTACCATATGTAATTTGGATCCCTTCCGATATCAATCACATTCAGATTTCGTCTTCTAACTCAGAATTACTCTCACAAAAAGCAATAGTGCTTATCTCACCAAATTATTCTTCATTAAAATTCAGAATATAGGCCTAGTCTTCATAAAAATATATATATCAGAAGCACAATAGTGTGACTCCCGATCCAAGTTTTATACAAAAATTGAGGACCCCTTCTAAAGACATGAAAGGATCTATAAATACTATCTAAGCTAACTGATTATGAAATAAAAATGCTAATAGATGGTATAACCAAATCATGAAAATCTCCTTGAAATAGACCTACTTGCAATCGATAGAATGATTCATTGTTTTGGCCGATCATCCTTTGGCTTGAGCTGGCAGATAGAAAGCATTGGTTGCAATTCTGGAGGGTGACTCAAGCATGAATGTAGTTGGGCTGAACACGTAGCATCATGAATTTCTGGAATCATGTAACCGATTGCATCGGTTAAACATTTCATTGTTGCCTTTTGACTATATGGTTTAACTAGGAAGAACTATAAGGTGTCCCAAGTTAAACTTTGGATGCTTGCTATTAATCTCCACTTCTGTTCTAAATCTTGTTTGCATGATTGTTCTAGTGCCTTAGCTGATGGAAATTTACCTGGAGTGCACTCTGAAATCAAATTAGACAGATAAAGAGTATCATTAATTAACTCAATTAAATTACCGGTTGCTGATCTACATCTTGAAGTTTCCCTTTCTGCTTTCAGCAATTGTGATTGCCATTCTAGGAAAAGAATTTCCTTGTGTGATTCTAGAATTCTAGGAAAATTTGCAGCTTGCCCTTCACTGGTTTCTTTCCAGGTAAGAAATTTTGTTAATTTCTCATCGGCTTGTTCCAAATTCTGCCTTGTGTCAACTGATTTGTCAATCATTGATGAAGAAATCTCACAAAGGGGCTCAGCAAGGGAAATATTATGACATAGTAAATTTAATTATTTAATCAATGCTTTATTGATTTGGAGAGCTTCAGATCTGAGCTCTGCTGGTTGAGGAAAATTTTTGAACTTTTCTATCTGTTGTGATAGTTGAGCGATTTGCTCATCTTTTGTTTTGCTCATTTGTTCATTCATTGATTTAAACTTGGCTAGTGCTAGGGATAGTTCTTTCTGTTTCTGAACTGCACTTTGGTCTATCCTCTGCTTCTCCTTGAGCAATTGCTCGTTTAGTTGGTTTATTAATTGTTGTTGTGCTGCTAATTGTTGTTCTAATTGCTCTATTCTCTGTTGTATTTCGGATATATGTGCCTCCAATGAAACAATTGTCTAATTCTTTTCCTTAAGTAAATTGCTCACTTCTGATGCTTTATCCATAGTGGCTGCTAAGTATGCCCCAGCATATTGAGAGAGTTTTGTGAGGTCTTCGAAAGGATTGAATTCTTCTTTCCATGCCACATTAGCCATCTTTGTCTGTGCAGGTAAAAGGGAAGATTGATCAAGTCTTCTCTTTTTCCTTTGTCTTTTTAGTACAACCCTATGCTTAGGGCTGTATAAGACATCTAAAGGTGGTATTTCTTCTATATGCAAAACAATTTCATCTCATGGATCCTTAGGAATTATCTTTACATCTTGACTTATGGGTGGGCCACTGGTTCCTTCAGTTGGAGCTGTACTTGTTGTTGTCTTGTGACCAATTGTCACTTCAGGTGTGTTGAAACCCTATGAATTCTCAGGATTGCTTTTAATGGAATCAAACTGTTGTCATTCTTTAAGGAGTTTGGGATCAATCTGAGTATCTATATCCATGTGTTCATTGCCTTTTCCATGTTCTTTCTCCTATTCTGGCACTTTTTCTTTCTCAAGAATTTTATCCACAGTAGGAGGTTTATTGACAGTTTGTTGTTCAGGCTTGCTTGACTGGATTGCTAGGGTGGTGGCTAATAAGTCTAGAGGCAGAGTTTACAACCTCTATTCCCTAAGCATATTAAACTTTTCCAGCCCTTCATCTTGATACTTGATCTTGGCCAATGTTTTTACCTGAAATAATGATTTTTCTGAGGAAAACAGGTCATCAAAGTCATCTTTTTCATGATCAAACTTTGTAAGTTTGGCTTGTTCAAGAACATTATAGGCGACTTTTCTTGGATCATATTGTCTGTTGGGGATTGTTGCAAGATTGAGCATTTGTATCTACTCTGCCTCCTTTTCTGCACGTTTGTAATCATGGAGAGTGAGAACACTGCATCTTAAAGGAAATGTAAGCCATACATGTTTCTTAGAATTTCTAAGGGTTTTGGATGTCCCTTCTGTTGTTATCTGATAGGCCAATTCCCGAGCTAACAGCTTATCGAGCACATACAAGGGAAGGACGCGGAGTTTTGTAAAGCTACCAAAAAGCCTTATATAAGTGAACTTGTCTTCTCTGAATCAATTACCTACTACAGTCAAGTCGAAACATGCTTCCTCAGAAATCCTGGGGGTAGGCTTATAAAAAATGGCATAATACACAGGAAACATAAAACCATTGCAAATTTTATACAAATGGTTTTTGTAATGAGCCTTCCATAACAGTTGATGATAAATATGGATTGGCTTAGGGTCTTCGGGAGTCCATCTCCATCTAAGTACCAGATATTTGGAATTAAAGAAAAGAGTATCCATAATATAAGCATTGTAATAAAAAGGGGGAATGGTCCTGGTAGTTTCACGTGCATTTGATCTGAATTCGAGAATTGTTGTGGCTAATTTGTCGGACAAAATATTTTCCCAATCCATCACATAGCTGTTGATAGCTTCCTCCATCAGAGGGACCATTTCAATAGTGAACTTGGCAAAGTCATGTATTCCCCACATTCTACACATCATAGCTCCGGCATAACAGTAAGGAAAACCTAATGAGTCCATAGAGTACTTACATGATGATTCGTGCTTGTGCTTCTCAGGAAAGTGTCTCCACTGCCTAATCGGGGCTAATTCTGACTTGTTTTCATTTGCAAATTTTTCAAGGAAGGATTTGTTGTACTGCTTTTCAGGCTCAGGTAAGTGATACATTTTCCTTATATTATCAGGCTGAAATGAGCCAAATATCCTTCCGTTAGCTGTAAAAAATGTTTTGTTCGAGACTGGAATTTCCTCTACTACTCATCTTCCTATGTCAATATATGGGAGAATTTTTTCTCACGTTGTTATTCTGTGCAGATATGAACAAGCTAAATCTTTGAGGGATGCTTCTAATTTGTTACTTGAGTCAGCTGTGGCTCCTTCTGATATTCCCTTAGGCTCCTCTACTTCTATTAGATTGTAGATGCTCTCCCAGCTACTGTTTCCTAGATCGAGGCACGTAGTGTCTGAGATTAACCCTTTTTTGCTTGGTCTGGGATTCTTGGTTGGCTGGGCTATTGCTGTAGGGGCCACTGCTACGGATTTTTTTGATTTCTTTCCCATTTGTTTCAAATTTCTGATTTCAGCGGAATTCTGCACAAGCGATTTGAAAAACGTGATATAGAGAAAGGATGCTTCAGACCAATATGATAATGAAAAAGAGTGACATCGATCAACAGGGGATAATGGATTATAGTAAGATTGTCACAGATAAAATATAAAGAAAAGATCAACCCTTAATTGCTTCATTGATTAGTCGTTTAACCTGTCAATCGTGGTAAAGGAGGTTTTAAATGCCCATCATGTCGTTTATATGCCGAATGATTCATTCAAGCGTGGCTTAGATTTCCTTGGTGGATAATTAGTGATAATTCGCAAATTGGCAATTGGTAACGTGAAAGGAAAGGCTTTAAAGCTTGTTTTAAACGTCTCCGATCACCGAAAGGTGATACAATGCACGCAAACCTTTTAAATATATTCTCAAGATTTATGCCTTATTAATGCATCGCAATCGAGGGATGGATTCGGGTTTTATTGTTGTGTTAATGTGATTTCGCCAATTGCCAATGGCGATATAATTTATCACATCGGAGGATTTAAGCCTGCCTTCAATCATGTGTTGGCTTATTGCTATCATTGTCTATTTGTCGATTGCGATATGCTTTATCACATTGGAGGATTTTAAGAGGATATATTAAATTGTGCTTTGGCATTTAACTTTTCCAATAATCGATTGCAATTGAATTTTCAGATCAGAGAGAATGGATGTGTCTTTGCGCATCCTTCCTTTATTATTGCAATATGTGATCTTCCAATCGCTTTATCGCAATAACGAAGAATTTTATAATATTTTAAAGCCACATTTTATTTCTATTCAAAAGGCTTTTGAAATAATTCGTTTACGTTAAGCCTTTTGATAAGGTTTTTTCTTATGATGGGTTAATACCAACTTATTTACACATCTAACTAAGTTTATTTTAAAAGGGACCCATTTCATATTATGATTTTGTATAAAAAATTTATGAAATGGGGGGTTGTTGTATAGCACAACAATTGGCGATTCACTGGGAGAAACAGTTATCTCTGGGAAAGTAATATAATACTTAAACTTTCTTAATCTGAAAATCTTAATTGATAGAGAAAATCTAATATAACTAGATAATCATAGATTCTGAAGGTAATGTTAACTATTTTTTCTATTTCCTTCTCTCTCTCTTTTTTTTTTTTAAAATTAAATGCATTCTAAGCTTTAAATAAACCTTAATTGGTTGATAATGATAAAATGAAATTTTTTTCCAACTTAGCTTTATAATGACTCCTTTGTCATAGGTAAAGCCTCTGCTGCCAGCAAACGTCTATAGTCTCAACAGGGTTACATTTTAACCATTTAATCATTCATTATTCCATCCATTTCAAAGTATATCTAAAAAGAATGAATCCAAAAGATATGTTTCCATATTTTTTGTATTGCACTTTCCTTTTTTCCTTATTTTTTAAGATAAAAAGCCATTGTCCTGGTTTGGTGGCCAGCTGTTGACAATGCCATTCACTAGTTGTAATTGAACTGAACAAGCTGGCTTGTGATGAGACCCCTTGTCTTATAATTATAAGCCATTACCCTGTTTTGGTATGCAATTTTAGTAATGTCAGTTGAGATATTCCCCTATGATCATGGTAAGCAGGCTTATAATAAGACCTCTTATCTTTTATATCAAATATATTTTAGAATTACACTCTGAGTAATTATAAACTTTGATGGATGGGATGAACAATTTTCTCCTTAAGAGAAAATGGATAACAAGGTGGGAGTTGAAGATGCTAAGATTCAATCAGACTTTGTTTTGTATTGATAACCATTTTCAGGCCTCTTAAAACTTTAAAATGATTTACAGTATTTCTAAGTTTTGAGAAGATTTCACAAGAATAAAATGGGGTATTCAGAATCTAATTATGGCTAATTTCCTAGAATTTTCTTTTTCGTTTAGGGCTTCCATTTCTTAAAAGTAAATATCAAAACTATTTTCTTTTGAGTAACTTTTTCAATATAACAAAGACCAATTGGAGGCTTTTCACAACTTTATTTTTCTAGAATTTTAAACAAAATAAGTTATTCACACAAATCCTGCTGAAAATTGAATATTTACAAAGGGAGAAGGGGTTACCTCCTCAATTGAAGAATTTTTTTAAGATAAGGCCGCTGACAAGAAGAGAATCTCTCTTTCCTGATAGATATTGCAATATGAATATAGAAGGGCCTATCTTCTTGCTGATTTGGAATGGTCCAAGCCACATTTTCTGGAACTTAGTGTGTTTTCCTTTATCCTCATGGGCTTTGTCCCATTTCAAAACTAGATCATCAACTTGTAAATGTTTTGAGCTGGTTGAAGTTGCATTGAAAGATGACTTAATAATCTGTTGATGTTTTGCATGTATAATTCGGGCTTTCTCTCTTTCTTCTTCTAGTTTCAGGATCTGATCATGTCTTAGTTGAATAGGAGATGAGGGACTTTCTTCAATAAACTGCACTAAAGCTAGTGATGGAAGTATTAAGTTTGCTGGTATGACAGCTTCCTTTCCATACACCAGATTAAATGGAGAAATGCCTATGGAGGCCTTCTGTGTTAATCGGTCAGCCCATAGTGAAAATATCAAAGATTTATGCCAGTTTTTATGATTCTTCTCGATAGTTCTCTTAATGATTTGATAAGATTTTTATTGGTAGATTCTGCTAAACCATTATCCTGAGGGTAGTAGTTTGCAGAATACTTCAATTTAAATCCTCTTTTGATAGCAAGCTCAAATATAGAATTTCTAGAGAAGTAAGATGCATTATAAAAAATAAGAGCATTTGGGACACCAAACCTGATAATCATGAACTGATCTATAAACTCAATGATTGCCTCAGAGTTTGTTATCTTCAAAGAAATTGCTTCAATCCACTTAATAAAGTAATCAGTGGCTGTGAGGATATACCTATGTTGTTTGGACGAATATGGCATGATTTCTCCAAAGATATCCAGTCCCCATTGTTCAAAGGTTGTTCAATGTTGACTGGTTGTAGAGGGATAGCTGGTTTCCTTTGTCTTCCACTAACAGTTTGACAACTTTGGCATTTCCTTACATATTCATGAGTATCTCTGGACAAGGTAGGCTAGTAATATCCAACATGAATGATTTTGTGAGCAGTTGTATCAGCTCCAAAATGTCATCCTGTTGATCCATCATGTAGCTCATGCAAGACCTTTTGCGTTTCAGGTTTTTCTAAGCATCTTAATAAAATCGAATCATAATTTCGTCTAAACAATACATCATCTATAATTATGAATTTTTTTGCTTTCAATCTTATGGCACGTTTATTTTTATAGGAAAGATTAGAAGGGGCATATCCATTTTTCAAATAGAAAATCAGATCTACATATTGGGATTCAGGATTAGTGGTACTTATCTGATTGATTTCTTCAGTATCTTTTGTATGTTTAGGTTCCTAAATATTTGAAGCTCCTGCTAAGAACCTACAAAAACCTTGGCCTTTGACAATCTTTGCTGGTTTGATTTCTAAGTCATATTCTTGTAATGTTGTGACCCAATTTGCTCTCTTTTCTCCTAATTCCCTTTGAACTAGTAACTGTCTTACTGCTGAAAAAGGGACTATAAATTTTGTGTGAGCTTTTAAGAGAAAGGGTATGTAGTGTTTAATGGCTTTGTATACAGCAAAGGCTTGTTTTTCAACTTCTGAGTAATTAAGTTCAACACCTTGAAGGTTTGAACTATAAAATGAGATTGGTGCTTCCAAGTTTTGATCGTTAATTTGTGTCAGCACTGCTGCGTAAGATGAATCAGATGCAAGAGTATATAACATGAAATGATTTGAAAAATTAGGAGTGCTTAAAGCAAGGGCATTTATAATTGATTGTTTGATGGAATCAAATGCCTCTTTTTCTAAAGGCCCCCATTTAAACACTGAATTTTTCTTGATCATGGTTTGTAATGGCAAAACAATATGAGAGAAATCTAGAACAATTCTTTTTACAAAGTTAATTTGACCTAAAAATGACTGCATGGATTTTTTATTATAAGGGAATGGAATATCATAAATCTATTTGATTCTATTTGGATCAATATAAATACCATCCTTTGAAACAATGAAGCCAAGAGCTTACCTTGATCAAGAGTGAAAAATGACTTCTTTGGATTGAGTGAGATACCATGTCTTTTGTAGCGTTGAAACATTTGTTTCAGATCATGTAAATGATTTGATCTTTTCTTGGAGAACACAATAATATCATCTAAATAGACAACTACTGATTTGTTGATAAGTTCTTTGAATGCAATGTCCATCACTCTCTGGAACGTAGCTCCGGCATTGATTAATCCGAAAGGAATCTTTTGGTAGGCATAAGTTCCCCACTTGGTTATAAAAGTAGTTTTGAGTCTGTCATCAGGGTGTACTAAAATTTGGTTATACCCTGAAAAACCATCTAAGAAGGAAATCAATTTAGAACCTGCTACTGAATGGAGTGTTTTCTCCATGGTAGGTAAAGGGAAGCTATCCTTTTGACTTGCTTTATTAAGATTTCTGAAATCAATACAAATTCTAATGTCACCATTTTTCTTCCTTACTGGCACCATATTGGACACCCAGTTTGAATGTCTAACAGGAAAAATTATCTTAGCCTTCAATAGTTTGTTTAATTCAACTTTTATTTGACTCTCTAAGTTAGGATGAATCTTCCTTAACTTCTGTTGTACTGGTTTTTGTTCAGAAAGCATTAGAATAGTATTTTGTATGATAGATGTATCGTACGTTTTCAAATCATCATACTTCCAAGCGAAGACATTTTTATATTTATGCAATAATCTAATGAATGTAATTCTTTCTTCTGAAGAAAGTCCTAATCCCAAATTGATGTTTTGCGAATTATGCTCAGTACCACGGTTTATCAATTCAAATCTCAAAGTAGAACTTTGGAGCTTCGAATTGGTAACCTATTTAAACCTGTCTTTGATGTCATAAAGATCTTCAAGCTTAACCACTGGTTTAGGTATTGAATTTTCTTCAAGATTTTCCTTCATTTGAAGGTCATAGTCACTTTCATCAATAATTTGATCATCATAGGATTTGTCAGAAGTTAAGAAATTTGTAATGCCTTCATCGTGATTGAACACTTGCCAATTAGTGGCATTATCAGGAATTGATGGTCTAAAAATTAACTCTACTAAGAATCTATCAGGACTGTAGTCTTCAGATGGAAGAAGCTTGGAAGCAACATTAGCTAATAAAGTTGCTATTGCATTCTGGGACCTAGGGATGGGAGAAATATTGAATGCTAAAAATTGAGATATAAGATCCTGTACCAAGGACTAATAGTGTTTAAGGTGACTAGAAGGGCAATGAATAGTATTTCTGACTTGTTTTATAACAATTTCCAAGTCACTAAACACTTTCAGATATTGAACTTTAAGACCAATTGCTTTGTAGAGTCCTTGAATCAAGGCTTCATATTCAGCTATATTGTTTGTGCATTCAAATTCCAACCTGCATGATAATATGGTCTTTTCTCCCTCGGGACTAACTAAAATAAATCCTACTCCTGCACCTTCACTAGATTTAGACCCATCAAAATATAATGACCAAAACAAAGCTTTATCTATAGTTTTATTTATAGTTTCCTCAACAATTTTAACACATCTTGATGTATCTGTTTGTGACAAATTTTCAATTTGAGATATGAAATTATTAACTGAGAAAGGGGATGGTTGAGCAGTAAAATTGACAAAGAATGATTCGGATGAGTAATTCCCCAAAATTTTGTTATTGAATGTTATTGGTTGATTTTCTTGTTCAAATTCAGGGACAGTATGGGTCATGTGTTTCTCCCAATCAATCTTGATCTGATTTGGCTTTCCTTTATAAGGAAGCCACATATGAGACCAATCGGTGGAAATATAACCATGAAGTTTCTCAGACCAGTCTCTACTCAAAATCAAGCCATAGAATTCAGGTATATCAACGATTAAAATATCAATTCTTTGAACCACTCTTGGATCAGTTGATAACCTAATAGTAACTGAGTTGATTTCTCCTAAAATCTGGACCTTAGTTCTATCCAACTGGACGATATGAATTGCAGACTTTTGGGGTTCAATGTTCAGTTTGGAACAAACTGAAGCTGGCATTATATTTGAGGAAACCCTTGAGTCAATCAAACAGTTGTGTAGATTTCTACTGTAGATCTCGTAGGGTATGGGAATTGGATCTATCTCCAATTAAAATAGCACCAGTAGCTTCTACTCTACCAGGAGGTGGTTTACCTTTCTCATTAGCAGCTTTGGATAATACAGCATTTGGAAGAGGAGAAGAAGGTACAACATCTAATTCCTTAAGCAACAATTTTTGTTGATTTTTGTGTTTACTAAGTTCAAACATAGTGATATTTGCTTTTGTTTTCTTCATGTCTTCAATAATGTTATAGTCCATAGAATCTGTAACTACTAATGTTCTAAATGTTGGAGGTGGATTTGAAGCTGATGGCTGATTTTGAGAACATATTGCTGTGGATTTATTTGTGGGAACTTTTTCTTTAGTAATAGTACCTGCATTCCTTTTCTTCTGGGTTATTTGGATAGGTTAAGGAGTACCCTTACTCCTAGTAGTTACAGGAAAAGCTTCCTGTTCATTTTTTGTATCAGAATTAGGCAAAATAAAGTCCCACATCCCATGACATTCTATAGTTTCCTCTTATTCAGGTTCTTCAGATGATAAAACTATTTCTTCCTCTTCTTCCGCTTCAGGATCTGAGTCTGCATTGGATATAGCATTTGGTGGCTTTGATTAAGGTTTCTTAAAGTTTCTAAATGGTCTTTTTGTTGAAGTCTCAGCTATTTGCTTCTTGATTTATACCATTCCGTTTGACATAGTCTTGAGAACTTTTTGGAGACCCTCCATATCATATGGATCTTTAGGCATTTTCTTCTTTGAATCATCTTTGAAAGATACTTTTTTGGATTTTTTGTCTTCAATAGCAGCCTTCTTTTCTAAAGCAATAATGTGTTTCTCTATAGTAAGTGCCTCTTTCATGTTTTCAGCTAGAGTTGGTTTTGCAGCTCTATCTACAAAAATAGCTATGTTTGAAGGTAAAGCTCTTATATTCCATTCACTTCTGATTTGTTCACTGGGTTTAGAGGCAGTTGGAATCTTATTCAAGAGTTTATTAAACTCTGAATCGAACTCTTTTATGGGTTCTTTAGACTCTATCCCAAGTTTCGAAAGATCATTGATTAACATTGCTAGAGATCTATCATCATCATATTTAGTCAAGAACTATTCTTGAAAAATGTTCCAACTTGTAATGGATCCTGATGGCAAGGAAAAATACCAAGAGACAGCAAATCCTTGTAAGGTATAAGGGAAAATCCTAACAACAGCATCTTCCTCTGTTACTCCTTTTAACTTAGCTACCGGCATGAAGTTATTAATATGTTCATCGGCTTGTATGCCTGCATCTGGATTAAATTTCGGCAAACTCTTTTCAGGATGTGCTGGTAATGGGTGTAATGGTGCAGGCATCGTGACTGCACCAGGATTATTCCATGGATTCTGTGCCATTGTCGAACTACTACCTGATGATAGTGAAAATAAAGTTCCAGATGATTGGGAAGGAGCAGATATTGAAGTTTGAGGAGGTTGAGAAGTAGATGTTGAAGTTCCAGTTCCCTGTTGAACAACAATCTGTAATGGGGGAGTGGATGGTTGACTTTGCACTGGAGAAGATGAAATGGAGGATGATGATGAGATAGTCTCACTATCAGATCCTTCAGTGGTTTTTCTTTCTCTTTTCCTTTTAGGTAAAGGCAACCCAGTAGGTTCAATACCAAGCTTTCCGCTCTGAAGTCTGGTGAGGGGGTGAGGTGGAGTGAATTGTGAAGTCACACTTTCTTGAGATACCTCATATTTTTGTGATGATATTGAGAAGCCTTGAAGTTTATGTATGAGAGACTAAACTTCAGGAGACTCAGGACTTAATATACCTGAGATAGGTTGTGGTTGAGCAGTGGTAGTTGTCTCCTCTTCTTCTCATTTGAAGGCTAGAGTTCCAGCATGCAAAGGAGAGGTCGAAGGTGAGGTGGAGGGAGATTTACTCTTAGAATGGGTTGTAGGTTATGGTTTACTCACCATTCACAATTCATGCCCTCCTTCTAGCGCCAAAAATTTTGATGCCTCGAAAATCATTGCATCAACATCAGGGAAAACCGCCCGGCCCGAACCTTAAAGGCAACTCCTTTTTTGTTTGGTGTGGTGGCTCCGACTGAATATAATGGGACCAGTTTCCCAATGATTTGTAAATAGGATGGATAAGTGGTTGATTTTCTATTATCTAATGATAATGATGGATGATTTATTCTAGAATGCAAAATTATAAACAACTTAATCTATCCCGGGAAATTTCCACTTTAGTGCAACTTTTGATGATCTTTATCTACAAATAGGCATATAGATGACTCCATTGATAAACAAAGACATTTATTCATATGATAATTACTTTGTTCAAATAGTTGAACAAAGTAATTATTAAAACATTATTACACTATTCTTCATATATCCTTGACATAAATATGATTGAAAGAATAACATTGCTAAAACATTCAATAGTGATAAGTATAAGGAGTGTTGTTAAAACACATACATATATCAAATGATAGCAAGATTGAATAAATGTTGATTCATATAAAAGAGTAGAGCAAAGACATAGATAATAGTACCATATGTAATTTGGATCCCTTCCGATATCAATCGCATTCAGATTCCGTCTTCTAACTCATAAATACTCTCATAAAAAGCAATAGTGCATATCTCATCAAAGTATTCTTCATTAAAATTCATAATATATGCCCAGTCTTCATAAAAAATATATATCAGAATCACAATAGTGTGACTCTCGATCCAAGTTTTATACAAAAATTGAGGACCCCTTCTAAAGACATGAAAGGGTCTATAAATACTATCTAAGCTAGCTGATTATGAAATAAAAATGCTATTAGGTGGTACAACCAAATCATGAAAATCTCCTTGAAATAGACCTACTTGCAGTCAGTAGAATGATTCACTGTTTCGGCCGATCATCCTTTGGCTTGGGATGGCAGATAGTAAGCATTGGTTGCACTTCTGGAGGGTGACTCAAGCATTAATGCAGTTGGGCTGAATACGTAGCATCATGAATTTCGGGAATCATGTAACCGGTTGCATCAGTTAAACATTTCAGTGCTGCCTTTTGATTGTATGGTTTAAATAGGAAGAACCATAAGGTGTCCCAAGTTAAAATTTGGATTCCTGCTATTAATCTCCCCTTCTGTTCTAAATCCTATTTAAATGATTGTTCCAGTGCTTTAGCTGATGGCAATTTACCTGGAGTGCACTCTGAAATCAAATTAGATAGATAAAGATTATCATTAATTAACTTAATCAAATTACCAGTTGTTGATCTACATCTTGAAGTTTCCCTTTCTGATTTCATCAATTGTGATTGCCATTCTAGGAAAAGAATTTCCTTGTGTGACTCTAGAATTATAGGCAGACTTGCAGCTTGCCCTTCACTAGTTTCTTGCAAGGTAAGAAATTTTGTTAATGTCTCATTGGCCTATTCCAAATTCTACCTTGCTTCAACTGATTTGTCAATCATTGATGAAGAAATCTCACAACGGGGCTTAGCAAGGGAAGTATTATGACATAGTAAATTTAACTGTTCAATCAATGCTTTATTGATCTGGAGAGTTTCGGATCTGAACTCTGCTGGTTGAGGAAAATTTTTGAACTTTTCTATCTGTTGTGATAGTTGAGCGATTTTCTCATCTTTTGTTTTTCTCATTTGTTCATTCATTGATTTCAACTTGGCCAGTGCTAGGGATAGTTCTATTTGTTTATGAACTGCACTTTTGTCTATGCTCTGCTTCTCCTTGAGCAATTGCTCGTTTAGTTGGTTGTTTAACTGCTGCTGTGCTACTAACTTTTGTTCTAATTGCTCTATTCTCTACTGTCTTTCAGATACCTGTGCCTCCGATGAAACAATTGTCTGATCATTTTCCTTAAGTAAATTGCTCACTTTTGATGCTTTATCCATAGTGGCTTTGAGTATGCCCCGGCATATTGAGAGATTTTTGCGAGGTCTTCGGAAGGATTGAATTCTTCTTTCCATACCACATTAGCCATCTCTTTTTGTGCAGGTAAAAGGGAAGATTGATCAAGTCTTCTCTTTTTCCTTTGTCTTTTTACTACAGCCCTATGCTTAAGGCTGTAGAAGACATCTAAAGGTGGTATTTCTTCTATATGCAAAACAATTTCATCTGATGGATCCTTAGGAATTATCTCTACATCTTGACTTATGGGTGGGCCGCTGGTTCCTTTAGTTGGAGTTGTACTTGTTGTTGTCTTGTGACCAATTGTCACTTCAGGTGTGTTGAAACCCTATGAATTCTCAGGATTGCTTTTAATGGAATTGAACTGTTGCCATTCTTTAAGGAGTTTGGGATCAATCTGAGTATCTATATCCATGTGTTCACTGCCTTTTCCCTATTCTTTCTCCTATTCTAGCGCTTTTTCTTTCTCAGGAATTTTTTCCACAGTAGGTTTATTAACAGTTTGTTGTTCAGGCTCGCTTGACTTGATTGCTAGGGTGGTGGCTAATAATTCTAGAGGCAAAGTTTGCAACCTTTGTTCTCTAATCATATTAAACTTTTCTAGCCCTTCATCTTGATACTTGATCCTAGCCAATGTTTTTACCTGAAATAATGATTCTGCTGAGGAAAATAAGTCATCAAAGTCATCTTTTTTCGTGATCAAACTTTGAAAGTTTGGCTTGTTCGAGAACATTATAGGCAAATTTTCTTGGATCATATTGTTTGTTGGGGATTGTTGCAAGATTGAGCATTTGTATCTTCTTTGCCTCCTTTTCTGCATGTTTGTAATCATGGAGAGTGAAAACACCTCATCTTAAAGGAAATGTAGGCCATACATGTTTCTTAGAATTTCTAAGGGTTTTGGATGTCCCTTCCGTTGTTATCTGATAGGCCAATTCCCGAGCTAACAACTTATTGGGAACATACAGGGGAAGGACGTGGGGTTTTGTAAGGATACCAAAAAGCCTTATATAAGTGAACTTGTCTTCTCTGAACCAATTACCTACTGCAGTTAAGTCGATCTCTGCTTCCTCGGAAATCCTGGGGGCAGGCTTATCAAAAATGGCATAATACACAGGAAACATAAAACCATTGCAAATTTTATACAAATGGTTTTTGTAATGAGCCTTCCATAACAGTTGATGATAAATATGGATTGGCTTAGGGTATTTGGGAGTCCATCTCCATCCAAGTACCAGATATTCAGAATTAAAGCAAAGAGTATCCATAATATAAGCACTGTAATAAAGAGGGGTAATAGCCCTAGTAGTTTTACGTGCATTTGATCTCAATTCGAGAATTGTTATGGCTAATTTGTCAAACAAAATATTTGTCAAATCCATCACATAACTGTTGATAGCTGCCTCCATTAGAGGAACCATTTCAATAATGAACTTGGCAGAGTCATGTATTCCCCACATTCTACACATCATAGCTCTGGCATAACAGTAAGGAGAAGCTAATGAGTCCACAGAGTACTTACCTGATGATTTGTGCTTGTGCTTCTCGGGAAAGTGTCTCCACTGCCTATCGGGGCTGATTCTGAATCATTTTTATTTGCAAATTTTTCAAGGAAGGCTTTGTTGTACTGCTTTTCAGGCTCAAGTAAGTGATACATTTTCCTTAGATTATCAGGCTGAAATTAGCCAAATATCCTTCTGTCAGTTGTGCAGAATGTTCTGTTCGAGACTGGAATTTCCTCTACTACACATCTTACTACGTCAGTATATGGGAGAATTTTTTCTCGCGCTGCTATTCTATGCAGATATGAACAAGCTAAATCTTTGAGGGATGCTTCTGATTTGTTACTTGAGTTAGTTGTGGCTCCTTCTGATATTTCCTCAAGCTCCTATGCTTCTTTTATATTATAGATGCTCTCCCAGCTAGTGTTTCCTAGACCGAGGCACGTAGTGTCTGAGATTAACCCTTTTTTGCTTGGTTCGGGATCCTTGGTTGGCTGGGCTATTGCTGTAGGGGCTGCTGCTGCGGATTTATTTGATTTCTTTCCCATTTGTTTCAAATTTCTGATTTCAGTGGAATTCTGCACAAGTGATTTGAAAAACGTGATACAGAGAAAGGCTGCTTTAGACCAATATGATAATGAAAAAGAGTGGCATCGATCAGCAGGTGATAATAGATTATAGTAAGATTGTCGCGGATAAAATCTAAAGAAAAGATCTACCCTTAACTGCTTCATTGATTAGCTATTTAACCTGTCAATCGTGGTAAAGGAGGTTTTAAATTCCCATCATATCGTTTATATGCCGAATGATTCATTCAAGCGTGGCTTAGATTTCCTTGGTGGATAATTAGTGATAATTCGCAAATTGGCGATTGGTAACGTGAAAGGAAAGGCTTTAAAGCTTGTTTTAAACATCTCCGTTCACCAAATGGTGATACATTGCATGCAAACCTTTTAAATATATTCTCAAGATGTGCGCCTTATTAATGCATCGCAATCGAGGGATGGATTCAGGTTTTATTATTGTGTCAATGTGATTTCGCTGATTGCCGATGGCGATATAGTTTATCGCATCGAAGGATTTGAGCCTGCCTTCAATCATGTGTTGGCTTATTGCTATCATTGCTGATTTGCCAATTGCGATATGCTTTATCGCATCGGAGGATTTTAAGAGGCTCTATTACATTGTCCTTTGGCATTTAAATTTTCCGATATCCAATTGCGATTGACTTTTTGGATTGGAGAGAATGGATGTGTCTTTGCGCATCCTTCCTTTGTTATTGCGATATGTGATCTTCCGATCAGTTTATTGCAATAACGAAGAATTTTATAATATTTTAAAGCCACATTTTATTTTATTCAAAAGGCTTTTGAAATAATTCATTTACGTTAAGCCTTTTGATAAGGGTTTTTCTTATGATGGGTTAATACCAACTTATTTACACATATAACTAAGTTTATTTTAAAAGGGACCCATTTCATATTATGATTTTGTATAAAAATTTTATGAAATGGGGGGTTGTTGTATAGCACAACACAGTGTTCAGTATTCATATAAGTGCGCGCAATAAACAAAACAGTATAAATGCATAGAAAGTAATACAAAAGCAGATACACAGTATTTGGAATCAAAATTCTCTTTATTATTCTTCTTCTTGGGTTATAGACTCAAATTCACCGTGCGCACTCAGCTACAGGGGCCCACGCACTCAGCCGCAGACTCTACTAGACCTCTGCACACTCAGCTGCAGAGCCTCTTCCTACTACAACGTCCCAAGACACTAGACCTTTTCTCTATGCTCGCTATCTTCTAGACTCCATTCGTGCTCATCTATCTCTCTACAACTCATATCCTTGCTCTATTTATACAATCCCATGGTCTGTGGACCATAGGTAGACCATCATGACATGACATTACATTACAAAACTTAGGGTCACAACCCTATGATTCAATGTACAATTCGCACTCCATGCTCGCAATTTGTGGAGTCTTACAACATATTTGACCAAAACTTGGGCTTTAAGCCCCAAAACATTTTGTGGGGGATTCCATACCCAAAAGGCCCCCAACACAAACATCGTGACTCACCCTTGAGTCACTCTGTTAGCACTGCAATCTTGGCATGGAGTCCCTCCAATTGGTCCCATACAGCCTGAATGTCTGCAGCGCGTCATGCTACTACATGCTTAACCTCCTGCATTCTTGCTTCTGAGCCCTCTATGTCTAAATTGTGTCCTTACCTTTGTACCGACATCTATTGCGTATGTTCATAGTCCCATGCCCTTGTCCAGCTCCTCGGGTTGTGAAGACTGTGCTTTGGCCGGTTAGTCAAATAGTCGGTCCACCCATGTAGGGCTTCAAGTGACTGTCGTTTACTTTGCCTGGGAAAGGTTCTCCATTTAGTTTGACTAGTTGGACTGCGCCTCTGTCTGTGACCTCCTTAACCACGTATGGTCCCAGCCAGTGCATTCTGAATTTTCCCGAAATTTTTTCAAACTTACTGTCATATAGCAGCACTAAATCGTTTACCTTGAAGGTGTGCAACTTGATATAACAGTCGTGCCAGGCCTTTTCACGTTGCTTTTTTACATGTTGATGAAATCTAGCCAGAAACCATTCTTCCTCGAGTTCTTCTAATTGTACGAGCCTTTCTTCCAGAGCTTTGTGGTCCATCATGCCTATTAGCGCTGCTATTCGCAGACTATGTATGACGTATTGCATCGGCATGACAGCTTTTGTGCCATAGACTAATAGAAAAGGTGACTGTACCATCAATTTGTTGCACATTGTTCTATAAGCCCATAGTATGATAGGTACGCGTAGGTCCCAATCGTTTCACTGTGCGTTGCACACTTTGGTCAGCGTAGTCTCCAATATTTTGTTGAATGCCTCTACTGTCCCATTAGCTTGTGGGTGGTACGGTGTACTTTTATGATGATACACCTGGAGCTCTTCTATGAGCATGTTGATGGTTTCATTCAGGAAATGTTTTCCACGATCACTTATTAAGATTTTCGGACAGCCAAATCGGGTCAACACATTTTCGAAAAAAAACTTCGCAGTCGTAGTGGTCATGCAGTCTTTGACCGGCTACGCTTCTGCCCATCGTGTTAGGTACTCTGTCGCAGTGATGATGTAGCATGCGCCTGTCTTTCCCTGAGGTTTTATCGGTCCCACAAAGTCAATTGCCCATTTTTCAAATGGCTGCAGTGTCATTTGTGGATTTAATGGCATCTCGTCCCTTCGTGATGGTTTTCTAGTCCTTTGACATATATCGCAGGCCTTACAATGCGCTTTCGAATCCTGGTGCAGGGTTGGCCACCATAGCCCTATGCAAAGAATCTTATGTGTGGTCACGCATCTTGCATAGTTTCCTCTTGCAACACCCCCATGTGCTTCTGCGGGGATCTGACCTCATTCAAATTTAGGTACGTATCTTCACAATATCTCATCATTGCCCATTTTGTATAGGTGCCCCGCGATGACAGAAAAGTGTGCATGCACACCACCAATTCCTTTTTCTGTTGGACTGAGTATTCCTTCGGTGCAGTCCCTGTTGTTATAAAATGGATTATATCTTCGAAGTGTTCATCCGCAGTCCACACTGCAAAGAGTTATGCATCAGGTAGTCCCTCCTCCAAATTTGTGGGTTCCTCGCCCGTCTCAATTCGTGACAAGTGATCTGGTCCTGCGTTTAGGCATCTCGGCTTGACTATGACCTCAAAATCATATTCTTGGAACAGTAAGAGCCATCTGCATATGCACCCCCCAACATAGGTTTATTCACCGGGTATTTCAACGCGGAATGGTCAGTATACATTTTGAAATGTCCTCCGAGTAAATAGTATCAATATTTTTGGAGTGTGTACACCATCGGTAACCCCTCGTTCTCGGTGGTGGAATAGTTCTTTTCTACTTTGGAAAATCTCTTACTTGAAAACGTAATCGGGTGATCCACGCCCTCTATGCCATCCTGTGTAAGTACTTCTCCCAGCGCACTACACGATACATCAACATGTACATGAAATTCCACATCCCATTTTGGGAGGACCAGGATTGTAGTGGAGGCCAATTTCCCCTTCAGAACATCCAAACTCTTCATGCAATCATCATTCCAGCAATATGTAACATCCTTTTTCAATAGATTTTCCATTGGCGTTGTTACTTGGGCATAACTTTTGATGGACTTCCTATAGTATCCGGTGTGTCCCAAGGTAGCGTGCAGTTGTTTAACACTTTGTGGTGCTTCCAAATTTAGAATAACGACAATCTTCATAGGGTCCACCATCAGTCCTTGTTTGCAGACCACATGTCCCAACAGGTTTCCAAAGGGAATGAGGAATGTGCACTTCTTAAGGTTCAGTGTAATCTGGTGTGAGTGGCAAGTATCCAGCATCAAGTGTAAGCTTGCTACATGGTGCTTAACTAGTCCAAAGATAGTCCATCATCTAGATAGACCTCCAAGAACTTGTGGATGTATTCTTTGAATGCAACCACAATGATGCGCGAAAAGATGGCTAGCGCGTTCTTCAGTCCAAATGGCATAATAGTGTATTGAAAGCAGCCACATTCTGTTACAAACATCATTTTTCTCCTGTCTTCCGGCGCAATCTTGATCTGATGGTACCCTAAGAACCCATCCGTGAATGAGTATGCTTCCTGACCGCCAACATTCTCCAGTAATTCATCTGTGAATGGTGTCGGGAATGGATCATGTACACAGGCGTCAATTAGATTCCTAAGGTCCAAGCATATTCTTATTTCACCCTTCTGTTTTTTCTCCTCTTCTACCATAGGACTCACCCAATTGGATTCTTCTACTGGCTCAATAATTTCGGCTGCGAGCATTTTCTCTAATTCTTTGAGACCTTTTCTTTATATTTCGGATTCAAGCGGTAAGGTCGTTGCTTAACTGGCTTCGCATCAGGTTTCAGGGTGATCTTCATCATCCCTAAGTCAGCAATGATCCCTTTTAAGTCTGTAATTTTGGTGGGGAACAAGTCTTGGTATTCACAGAGTAACTCATCGACCTTATCCACTGTGGCATCATCCCAATAATCCCCAAGTGTCGCGTACTTCGGCTCTGCCTCCATTCCAATGTTTTCATGTTTTATTTTTAGCGGCATGGTGATGTCGGGATCCTCAACTGATGGTCCTCAAATCTTGCGACAACCTTCCGTTTCTGGAATGTTAATATTTCATGGGTCCTCATCATCCTCCTTAACATTTACATTGTAAGACTCTATCACGCAGCTCAGCTATGTCGCCCATTCTGGCTAAAGTACTTCCATTGGCTCCTGGGGTATTTTGAAGATAGCTTCTTTTACTGCCTGTAGCGCATTTTTAACAGTATCTTACCAATGATCTTTAAACATGAAAGTTAACAGGAACCCCTCACATAAGACATCCCATTCACTCGTACCATGGCAGAGCTCTGTTTCAATATACCAATTGATGGGTATGACATCCAGGGTATGATAGAATAAATGTACCCATTCAGGTTGTGGCTCTTCCCTGTAAACCTTGGTCCATTTCGCGAGGCGTGTATGTGGATCATTACATCCATCATATTTGTCTACTAGCCATATCTGTGGTTTCCCAAATCGTAGGCACATCATTCTTCTACATCCACGCCAGTCCTCAAACTTCCCTGATGCATACCCCACCACCTTGTGGGCGTCACGCATAGTGCCCATTTCAAAACATCAAACCGCTGTTGTTCTGGTACTGCGCTTTCAAATTTGTTCTAGAACTCATCCACCGTTGTCAACCCATCATACATAGGAAGATCCCTTGCCTATGTTCTCACGTAGCGCAGTGATCTAACCATCATGTTGCAATTAAGTGTTGTTACTTTGTGCAATCGATTCTGCCATCGTTATATCTCTTCGTCTGAATTTGAAGTGCAGGAGTTTTCGTGATTTCACAAAATCCTACCATCTGTAGTCGGGTTCACCCAATCCTATGCTCACAAAGTGATCTTGTAGATGCAATCGAGATCGTCATCACTATCATTGTCACGCATCGATTCAGTGTATTACACTCCTTCAACTAGATCTAGCGGTACTACTACGCATAGTGACTTTTTCTCAAAAATCATTTTACACTTCTTCAGATTTATGACTCCATTCATATCGGTGGCCCAGTCTATTCCTAGTAGTGCGGGATAGGGATTGTTATCATCGACAATCCCTATCACTTCAAAATCCACCTACGTGCTCGCACCTTTAATATCCACCGTTACCCCTTGCAATCTTCCCATGGGCAAGATCTTCTGTTGGTTCACCATTCACAACTGAATAAGAGACCATTGTAGTGTGGGTCTGCCCATGCATTCCCATGTTTGTTTCGACAGTACATTCATGTCCAATCCTAGATCCAAAATTACCTTATCCATTTCATACTCGTTGATTTGTGTAGCCAACCTCATTTCCCTTCCTATGTGCAATGCATGCTTTCCAAGTTTCTGGACCCCGCGCGATTCTCCTGACGCCGCGCACCTAGTAATAAGTTATTGTAGTCCTTTTACTACATTGATGGCACGTAGCAGTTTCATGCATGTCTCCAGAAAGGTAGTTGGCATTAAAGGACCCATCCTTGGTTCTATTTGATCCTTACTATCTGAAGTGGAGGTCTTTGTAAATATCTTCTTAGCTTCCATGAATGTCTCCTTCACGCGTTCTAAATCAAATTCGGGTTCCTTTGTAGGAGCCTTGCGAACCCACACACTTTCTTCTAACTGCTTACCTTTATCATTACCAGTGATCATATCGCTTTTGAGCACTATGTTTACATTCAGGTCTTCTTTGTGCGGCTCAGACCTCATCATCTGCAAATTCTAAGTTGGAGGAGGCTAAAATACCCCTTTTTCATGCAGCCTCGCTATCAATGTAGGGCAGTCTTGTGCCTCATGATCAAACTAAGTACAGTACAAACATGAAGTCCTTGTCGGGTTTGTACAATCATGGGCATAGTGCCCTAGCCCTCCACAATTGTAACAAATTAGTTGTCTGCGACCCCTTCTTGGTCCCATTCCACCTCGACCTTGTCCGCACCCCTGAAATCCAGCGCACGCCATTCCTATATTTGGGTCGAGGGCTTGCATTTCGGTCTGCACCCTATAGGCAAGAGTCTGATCCATCATAATTTTTTAGTTTCTGCAGGTGCGTTCATCATGGCCTACCGACCTGCAGAAATTACAAAACAATTGTTGGCATGTCCGCGTATACTTCTGGAATAGATGACAATTATCCATAGTGTGTTTTCCTCCTATCTAATAGATCGCGCACCATAGTGCAGGTGCCGTACTTTGTCCTACTTGTGCCTCTGGTCTTAACGACATCGGCCCTCCTCCCACCAAGTAATTCACAAACACTGGACAGTGGTCCTTGTCATGCCCCTGGCCTTTGCATTTTATGCACCATACCTCCTCATGAACCTCTAGCCGAGATGTCCTCTCCTATTTCAAACTCTGCATCTCCAAACATAGATTTTGCAGTTGCACATGGATTTTTTGGACTCCCAGACTAGGGTCTTGTATAGGGGTCTCATGCAATCTCATTGCCATCTCCAAAGCTTTGGCCTGGGTGGAAAGCTTTTGTTGTGACAACGTCGTCCTTAAATGCGGTGTTAGTGATGCTACAAACCGTGCGCGGTGTTGTCCATCCGTCAAAGTAATATTGGCTTCACGAATCATACTCTTCAGTCTTTGGTCCAAATCCTAGGGGGTCTCACCCGAGAGCATCGCGATCTCCTTAAACTCGATAAATGATTGTGTCTCCAACTTTGGCCTGCTAAATTATCTGTTCAGTGTAGTCTAGATTTCTACGATTCCTACGTTCAGATGGTCATTAGAATGCTTGATGTACCATGTTAATGCGTGATCGTGAAATGAACTCACCAGTGTAGCCTTCTTGGTATTTCCATCCATGACTCCTTGTGCTTCCCATACCACCCTTACCATGAACCAGAATTGGTCTAGATCTTCATTCCCTACTCCTCTAAATATCGGTAGTTTGATCGCACTTGCCATACTGAACTGGGGTGGTGGCGGAGGTGTGGTGGGTGGACATGGAGGTGAGGAGGGGGAGACAGGTGGCGATGTAGGTGGAGGTGGAAAGTGCAGAATTCGCTGCCTTATCAGACTGACCACGCTTCTCAGAGAAACTTTCGCAAGCTCTTCTTCTCTTTCCCGCAAGGGTGAAATTAAGGGACTAGTTTCTAATTCTTCACTACCTCCACTTCTGCATATCTTCCCACTTCGCATAGTCCCAAACATTAATTTATTCGCATAACCTGCTTTTCACACAATAGCATCTTAATCCAGGTGTTCAAAGATTTAATATACTTACCTCGCGGTCCTTTGAGGAAGTGTCACTCTGCCTCACTGTAGCTGACGGTCATATCTACTGCGAACTCAGTGATAAATCCTCCTATAATTCAATCAAGCCAATGGTCCATAGCTCGCGCGATCTTATCTATTGACACTTCTAGTCTGTACACTAATTCCGGAGTCAACGAGATTGGTTTTTTGAGCCTACACCTTCCCTGAATATCTACTAGTTTTGTGATCCACTCATACAGCTCAGAAGGAAAGGATGCAAAGAAAATTTCATGGATTTCCATATATAAGTAGTGTTCCAACCACTGTTCCTTAGAGACTAGCAGATTCATGTTTTCCTATGCCACGAACTCATGAATATTCTTGTCCAACCACCCTTCAATTTCTTTCTTTGTTGGATTCCATTGACACTATTATCACCCCAAGAAACTCTCCTAGGTAGTATCTCAGAGATGCTCGGGAACATTACAAACTCAACAAAAAGTTGGAAATGGATGAATGGAAGGAATGATGCATATTCAAGCTAGATAACCACTTCTACTATGCTTAACTCCAGACATGGGTGAACACCCCCAGACTAAAAGGCTTTATACCACCAATTACTCACAGTTTGAGGATTAAGTGGACATGGAGAATATTGACCACACTAGCAGATGCACAAGACCATGTGATGGCCAGCTGCAACCAGTAAAAGGTCTACAAATCTATTTCCTAATGCACAGACAGGATGACAGCTCTCTGGCACTAGAATAACATAAACCTGCATAACACATTCAATAATACAAACTAGATTCTAACACAGAGGTAGGATGACAACCCCTCTAATGCAAAACATCAAGAGCACATGAAAAATGTATAACAGGCACAACCTAGAATAGAATAGAAGTGGATAGTGAGAAATTAACAGCAAAAGAAGCTTGTATTAGCTGAAAATGAAGACCAGACGCTGCAAGTATCACAGTAGTTACAGTCTTCAGAAGTTGAACCTTACATCAAAACTACAACCATCAACCCTCATTACATCTGTGTTCTGGGTATATATAGAGGTTTATTACAAAAATTCTCTGTTGATCAATGCCTAGAGGGGTCATAATGGACCATCAACCACATTAACTATCTAATACGGGTCTCTGATACAATTTTGCTGCTTCAATGAGTGAATTTGGCATTCTCTGGTGCTCAGTTGTCCTTCTGGAATAGGTGGAGTTTTGTATAGAAGAAGCTCCATAACTGATAAATGCTTTAACTGCTCGAGGCTGTCCTTTTCTTCTCGGCCATTCTTCCTTGTTAATTGTAGTTGTTGTAGAATAATTGCACAGGGTACTGGTAGATGGTCGCCATTGTCCTTCGGAAGCACGACTCAATCAAAGGTGGCGAAGACTTCATGGTGGGTGTACGAGTGGCCGGAGGACGAACATCAACCATTGGATCATAGTGATCGATGGCAGGGATCGGTTTGGGGAAGATATCGGGGGATATGAGAGCAAGGAGATTGTGGGTCGTTGGATCTCGGGTAGGGAGATCCAACGGTCATCGGGTGACGAAGCTACGCGAGGGTTAGTGAGCGAGGGAGGTGGTTTTGGTGGTGGGCAGTATTCCCCGCACCACTTAGATACTATCCTAGAGATGCTTTCCCAAGCATCTCTGTGGACAACCAAACCTGGTAAAGATATTTTCTATTAAAAACTTGATGACAACATTATGATCAGCCTTCCTGGTAGGAATTGCTTCAATCCACTTTGTAAAATAATCAGTGGCTACTAATATCCATCTGTGTTGGCCACTGGAATGTGGATTGATCTCTCCAATGAAATCCAAGCCCCACTGCTGAAAAAGTCCTTT
Source organism: Pinus tabuliformis (assembly GCA_031772625.1). Lineage (NCBI taxonomy): Eukaryota > Viridiplantae > Streptophyta > Pinopsida > Pinales > Pinaceae > Pinus > Pinus tabuliformis. Next base: position 777,777,928 of record CM062811.1, read on the forward strand.
TTCATGTATTGGTTTTAACGGCAGGGATTTCAACTGCTACTTTCCTTCAAATCTTTGGCACCTGTCACAAGATTTAACAAATGAAAATACATCAGAAAATAAAGTGGGCCAATAGTATCCAGCTCTGAGGATTTTATGGGCTATAGTTTTCCAATAATGGTGCCCTCCACACATGCTAGAATGAAACTACTACATGACTGCTATTGACTGTTCTTTGTCTAGACATCTTAAAAGCACTCCAGATGGATCCCTCCAGTAGAGTAGATTTTCATTAATGCAATATTTAGCTGCCCTAAGCTTTATAGTCCTAGCTTGACTTGTGCTTAAGCTTGGAGGGATTTCTAGCTTCAGTAAGAATTTAACTATTGAAAAATACCAATCACAAGAAGCTAGATTTTCAGCCACTGACTGCTTTCTCTCTGGTTCAGCTGCTTCCTCTTCTTCATATATCTGACCAATTTCTGGCTTCAAGCACATGAGGTTTATGCCCAATGTTCTGCAATTTTCTTTGGCTAACAATCTGCAAGACCCTGACCTTTGACAAGTCTGGTGGGCTTCAGTTCTATATTAAATTCAATCAATTTTGCAATCCATTTAGCCATTCTTCCATCAGCATCAGGTTGTGTTAAGACATCTTTTATTGCAGCAGATGGTACATATGCAATTATCTTGGAATGCAGAATGTAAACTCTAAAAGCTTTCAAGGATTTGATAAGAGCATATGCTTGTTTTTCAATAATGTCATACCTCAGTTCATAATCCCTTAAGTTTTTGCTTAAAAATGCCACTGAATGCTCTGAGCCTTCTTCATCTGCTTGCAATAAAACTGCTGTAATGGTGTCTTCAGAGGCAAATGAAAATATATGGAACTCCTTGCTGTAATCTGGACTTATTAAAGTGGGAGCCTCCATAATAGCTTTCTTAATGGACTCAAAAGATCCTCTTGCTATATCAGTCCATTTGATCTCTGACCCCTTCTTCAACATGGAGGTAATATGTTTCACTAATTGTGCAAAATTTGGTATAAACCTCCTCACAAAATTAATTTTGCCCAGAAAGGACTGAATATCCTTCTTTGTTCTTGGGATAGACAGGGTATGTATTGATTTTACTCTTTCTGGGTCAATTCGGACACCTACAACAGAAACAACATGTCCCAACAGCTTGCCTTCTTCTAAATCAAATTGTGATTTTTTAGGATTGACTGAAATCCCAAACCTCCTGCACTTCAGGAACACCTTTTTCAAATGCTGCAAATGATATTGATGGTTTCTAGAGTATACGGTTATGTCATCAAGGTAGATAAGGACAAATTTATCCTTCTCTCCTACAAATGTTATATCCATAGTTTTCTAAAAGGTGGCTCCAACATTCATCAATCCAAAAGGCATCTTGGCATACATAAAAGTGCCCCAAGGAGTGGTGAATGCAGTCTTCTCTTGGTCATCTAGATGCACAGAAATCTGATTAAAGCCTGAAAATCCGTCCAGAAAAGACATTACTTTAGCTCCTGAGACCTTCTGCATTTCACTTTCCTTGAATCAAAAGAGAATAAATCATGGTATTGTCTAGTGATATCAAGGCCTAACTCTTCCATGATAGCTTTAGGCATCAAATTGTGGCTGGCCCTTGTATCTAGCAGGCAGTTGTGGAGGATTTTGTCATGAATAGTTAAGGAGACATAAAAAAATGGAGAATTATTATCAGCAGGTTCAATCATGGGGCTAAGCACAACAACAGGCTTATCATCTCAAATTGACAGAGTAAGTGGAGGTTTGTGTGGTTTCTAGCTCAAGAGCATCAAGGATAGGCTTTCTAAATACTTCACTCTTTACCAACTCTACCAGAGGCACAAATATTTTTAATTTATGGACTTCTGACTCAAAGCTAAAATATGAAGGTAACTTATTAGAACCTCTTACCTCTTGAATTGGAGCTTTGAGGATGACTGGGTCAGCTACTGGTCTTCTCTGTCTGATATTCTGTGACTCTGTTTGGACATCAGCTCGTTGGGTAGGATTCTCCTTGACATTTTTTGCACGTGACCTCAGATTATATCTTCGCTGCTCCTCAATTTGTAGAATAGCTTCTCTGTCCCACTCCTGACTGTCTTGTTCCTGCAGCAATGGTTCTTCATATGCAGCCAATGTCAAAAAAGTAGCATTGCTTTTATCTTCCATGCAATGAATTTCATCCTCATCCTCAAATTGTTCCTCCTCCATGACTACATTCTGGAAAGGAGCTTTAAATTTCTGTTCTTCATTTGTTTCTTTACCCTCTGAATGATTTGCAACTGTTCATTTTCTCTTCTGAATGGATTTGGATTTCTTGGAGCAAATGTGTTTTGTTGCCTTGTCTTTCCTGAATTCTGTTCAACCTTCAGCTTAGATATCTCAGCAGCAAATGAATCTATCATCTTAGTCATTTTGTCTAATTTGGGTTCTGAAGATGATGCAGAGGAAGTAGAAGCCTAACCTCTCTGCCTCCTTTTGTCAGCTTGACTTTTCAGCTTTTCTGCAGTCATGATATTAGACTCTACTTCTAGGGCTGCATCCTGCATGTCTGCCAGAGTGGCACATCTTCTTTCTCTTAATAATAGGCAGAAATCAGAGTCAAAAGCATTGGCGTAAGTGAGTTTGGCAGAGGTGGGGGTAGGCTTTACCTCAGCTGATATCTTACTATACATACGATTGAATCTTTTATTAAAATCAGGCAATGATTCCCCATTTTCCCTCTTCAGGTTACCAAACTCAGTATGGTAATATAGCAAGTCTTTTTTATCTCCCCAGTGCTTTAAAAAAGCTTCATCTAAGGCTTCAATATTAGCAACAAATCTAGGGGCTAGTTCTCTGAACCACTTCATGGCCTCTCCATCAAGGCTCTAGACAAAAACTCTCATCCACACATCATTTTCACTTATGTCTAAGTTATCAGCATAACTATAGAAAGCCTCAAGGTGTTCTTCTGCTGTTACTCCCTCTGTACCAGTGAATTTGGGCATATATTTTTGATATTCTCCTACAGGCATGGGATTCAAAGGAACAGGAAAGACCAAAGGTCCATATCTAGCAGTGACAATTCTTTCTATCTTCGTAGGTGCTTACTGGCCTACCATGACTGGGGTATGTGAAAGGATACTAGCAGATTGAGTAGTATGAAACAATGAAATGGATGACAGAGACAAAGGGATGTTATGGACGATATGGGAAGCTCTCTTTGGACTGAGATTCAAAGGGGAACTAACTATACAAGGAGCTGTATGAATCTTTGAAGGAGGTTTCTCACTAGAAACACTAGGCTTAATATCTTCAAATTGTATATTCTCAACTACAACCTTATCTTTCAGAGATGCATAAGTTTTCTTAGGCTTACCTGATCCTAATGCCCCTTTCTGTGATGATTTCTTCAATTTAACAATCTTCTCAGGGTCAGGCACTGGTTCAGCTGGTGATTTCTGAGGATTTCTTCAAGTATGCCTCACAAACTGAGCCAAAACTATAAAGTGGAGTCACCAAAGGTTGGTCTTCCTCCAGTGGAGTCGCCAGATAGATGATTACAACGAGAAATGTGCCCAGACCTTGTCTATCATCAAAATCTGGAACTGTGTCATTCTCCCAGGGAAGCTGAGCTTCAATCTCCTTTCCCCGGCAATGGCACCAATTAATGTTATCACCCCAAGAAACTCTCCTAGGTTGTATCTCAGAGATGCTCGGGAACATTACAAACTCAAAAAAAAGTTGGAAATGGATGAATGGAAGTAATGATGCATATTCAAGCCAGATAACCATTTATACCATGCTTAACTCCAAACATGGGTGAACACCCCCAGACTACAAGGCTTTAGACAACCAATTACTCACAGTTTGAGGATTAAGTGGACATGGAGAATACTGACCACACCAGCAGATGCACAAGACCATGTGATGATCGACTGCAACCAGTAAAAGGTCTACAAATCTATTTCCTAATGCACAGACAGGATGACAGCTCTCTAGCACTAGAATAACATAAACCTACATAACACATTCAATAATACAAACTAGATTCTAACACAGAGGTGAGATGACAACCCCTCTAATGCCAAACATCAAGAGCACATGAAAAATGTATAACGGGCACAGCCTAGAATAGAATAGAAGTGGACAGTGAGTAATTAACAACAAAAGAAGCTTGTATTAGCTGAAAATGAAGACCAGATGCTGCAAGTATCACAGTAGTTACAGTCTCCAGAAGTTGAACCTTACATCAAAAATACAACCATCAGCCCTCATTACATCTGTGTTCTAGGTATATATAGAGGTTGATTACAAAAATGCTATGCTAATCAATGCGTGGAGGGGTCATAATGGACCATCAACCACATTAACTATCTAATATGGGTCTCTGATACAATTCTGCTGCTTCAAAGAGTGAATTTGACATTCTCTAGTGCTCAGTTGTCCTTCTTGAACAGGTGGAGTGTTGTATAGAAGAAGCTCCATAACTGATAAATGCTTTAACTGCTCGAGGCTTTCCTTTTCTTCTCGGCTATTCTTCCTTGTTAATTGCAGTTGTTGTAGAATAATTGCATAGGGTACTGGTAGATGGCCACCATTTTCCTTCGAAAGCATGGCTCAGTCAAAGGTGGCGAAGACTTCATAGCAGGTGTACGAGTGGGCGGAGGACGAACATCAATCGTTGGATCGCAGTGATCGATGGCAGGGATCAATTTGGGGAAGATATCGTGGGATATGAGAGCAGGGAGATCATGGGCCATTAGATCTTAGGTGGGGAGATCCAACGGTCATCGAGCGACGAAGCTGCGCGAGGGTTAGCGAGTGGGGGAGGTGGTTTTGGTGGCGGGCGGTGTGAATGCTGTCGGATCTCATGGTAAACAATCGGACGGCGGGGTGTTAAAATCACGTGTTTTCATCAAATGTGATGTGAAAATGACTTGCGAAAGCGCTTGGTTATGGGATCATGGCTACATGGCAGTATAAACTTGGCACCCTGGAGCTAAAGAAAATGGGTTTATGTCAGGCTTTTGGAAGAAAACAGAGATGACGAGGGCGGTAAGAAAATAGAAGGAGAATGGAGGAGTAGGAGAAGACCGACAAATGCGGGTCCCTTGTAAGCATAACCAACACTGTCACACCTGTATTCGATCCATCAAATGTTGCAGAATGTAGTAGAGCTAACGGACACGACATCAGACATCCCTTATGCAGATCCCAGTCCTGGTAACAGAACCATTTGTTGGCTTGTATGGGTCTGACCCAGGTTCATAGATGATTTATCCAAACAAATCTCGGTACCACTACCCCTTTCGGAAATAGTCCGCAGAGCGTGGACTGAGGTCTCAACCGAAGTAGTATGGTAGGGTGCTAGAACCAAGTTTCCGCACCCTAGAGATGTCTGATGGGTTTTCGTTGGTCTGCAGTTTGACCCTGCTTGCACGTCGCTATGTGCACCTATCAATACCTCGCAGCCTGCAATGCTACCTTCATGCAGCCATGCTCGAGGCGTGATCCGTGTTATTACCCAAGTTCCTTACTATTAACCTGATGTTATCTAATTACTTTAACTTATCTATATGAGACCAATTATACTTAACAGTGTTCAGTATTCATATAAGCGTGTGCGATAAACAAAACAGCATAAATGCATAGAAAGTAATACAAAAGTAAATACACAATATTTGGAATCAAACTTCTCTTTATTATTCTTCTTCTTGGGTTACAGACTCAACTCTGCCCTGCGCACTTAGTTACAAGGGTCCGCACACTCAGTTGCACACTCTACTAGGCCTCTGTGTAATCAACTGTAGAGCCTCTTCCTACTACTACGACCCAAGACGCTAGACCTTTTCTCTATGCTCACTATCTTCTAGACTCCATTCTTGCTCATCTATCTCTTTACAACTTAGAGCCTCACTCTATTTATACAATCCCATGGTCCGTAGACCATGGGTAGGCCGACATTACATTACATTACATTAAAACTTATGGTGACAACCCTATGACTCAATGTACATTTTGCACTCCGTGCCCGCAATTCACGGAGTCTTACAACATATTTGACCAAAACTTGGGCTTTGAGCCCCAAAAGACGTTGTAGGGGGATTCCATGCCCAACAGTCGCAATGATGATAAAGCATCATAATTACATTATTAAAAGTGCCCCATACCTTCCTGGTCTAGGTGGTGTCTTCCCTACTTTTCAAAGTTCCTTCTTGTTTGCATCTACCACGAGGACTTTCCACTCCATCCATGGAATCACTAGAGGGCACTTGTGCAACCTAATCCTTTCAAATTGAGACCTATACTATTCTCACAGATGTTTTAAATGTAATTCTGCCTTCGAGGTAACTCCAGTTTTTTGAAGGTGTCCTTACTGAACTGGCGAACCATCATGTTCATAAGTTCATCCTTCAACTTGGAACATTGGGATTTCTAGTTTGTTCGAATGGTGGGCCCAAATATTTCCAAGGTTAGGTCATACAAATGCCTATAAAATACATCATTTTCTACAAAATGATTATATCATTAGTTTAAAATAATCACAGACTAATTTCAATTAGATTTTACTTAATATTTAAAAAACTTCTTAAATACCTAGAAGTTTATCTAATTTCATGGGGATATGGTCATTATCTATCAAAAATTTAATCGGTAGTGTTCTCGTGCTAGTAACACAGAAAGATACAAGAAATATCACTTCAAATTGTGTAATGGGATCATGCTCTACATCCACAACATCATATGCAGATCTCGATGTATGTTGTATAGGGGGTGCATATCCTGGTGTGTTTGGTTCAATGGGTGTACCAGTATCAATGACCAATGTGTCACTCATAGGTGGAACATCGACGTTGCTACCAACGTCGACCCCCATAGTTGTAGGATGAGGATCGTACTCCATCAAAAACTCCTATAAAATAGAGTTTTTTTTATAAAGGATGAGATAATTAAAATCATAAATAAATAAATGGGACAATTAAATGAGTTTCTCACCCCATATTGATGAATTTGGCACATAAAGGTTTTTATTTGGCCTCTTATCTCTTTTGTATGCGGCTCAATCAGAACTAAAGAACTGAGTTTCTTGTTTTCTTTCATTCGAAGCTTCTTTATTGTTTGGATCAAATTGGTGGACATGAAAATTTCTTCTTCAGTAAGAACTTCCTCAGTAGCATATGTGGACTACTCTAAGGATGGTGCCTTCCCCTTATAACCCTATTTAGCAAATAAGTGTAATTTGTGATTTTATTCAACCAAGAGGGGAATTTTAGCCAATTAAATATTTGCTCGTAAATATTATTATATCTCGAAAGTTCATTATGACACATTAAAAAAAAAATAAGCAATTCATCCACAATTAATCATGATTATATTAATAATAAAAACACTACTAACATATATCTAAATTTATATAGAAACTTTGCATTATATCATGGACAATATAAAATGTTCTAAATTTATAAAAATTCCATCATCTTGGAAGGCTCTTGGAAGAGGCATTATGATAGGATTAGTATATATTCCATATTGTATTGAAACAATAATTTGAAAAGGATGAAGGAATGAATTTTATCAAGTTGGTCATATCCATAGTGAATCTTTCATTTAGTTATATGACGCCTAAAAATTTGAATTTGACTTACTCTCTAATGAATAAAATGCTACTCTAGGATAAATCTCGTGGTTCCATGATTTTATGTACAATTACATTGGTGTTTACCTACTGTGAAGTTGGTTCCCTTTGACCTTGATCAACCTGCCACAATATTATAACCATGATGTATTAAAATGTTTCCTTAACTTACAAGATGCTTGACAATATATTGTAGCAAATGATAATCATAACATATTGTTAGAGCCTAGATTTGCCTCAGGCTGAAAAGACAAGGTTCTAGGTCCACATCAAACCACGCTCAGCCTCGTAGCTAGCCCTACGAGGACAAGAGAGGGCTCTCTCAGGGTCAATCTCGGCAAAAGATAATCAATGGGGCTCGAGATGACTGTAATAAAAGCTAATTTTAGGCTAGGTATGAAGTGAAAGGATTAGATTTGAGTTTTTGGGGGGTTTTGTTGGAAAAAGGGAGAGGCAAATTTTCAGTCTGGGGATGAGGCCAAATTTTTGCAGAGTTCAGGTAGGGGCAAGATAGGCAGTGGTTTTGATGCTTTAGATTGAATGAATGGGTGGGTTAGACTGGTGAGGAGCCAAGGAGGGGAAGAGGCTTTCAAGGTTCCTCCTCAAACAGATGAAAACATGAAGAATTAAACAAAATATCAAGGCAGAGCATAGCAATCCAATGAATTCTACCTTAATCACTCATTTGTTTAATTGCAGAAGACAAGAGAAGGGAAAATGATACACAATAACATCAATGAACTTACAAATACATAGAGAAACACACCATCAAAACATAGACCCACATGGATCCCAACAAGTGCTGCAAAACCCTGTTCCTTCCTTTGCCAAAATTGCAGAAATAAAATGTACAATAGAGTGCCAAGCAATCCCAAGTATCCAACCCTGAAAATGACTAAGAAATTACATGATATAGACAAGCCTAACTACTTCCCACGCCTCTAGGGGTCGAGCTCATCATTCTAGGAGCTGTTTTAACCAATTGTAAACAACGAACTGAAGTCTAGGTAGTCAAACAACTTACCCTTATATGCTAGGAAACTGATTCATTCATTTAATTTTCAATTTTTAGTGAATGAATCCTCTAGAACAAGTAAAAATGTGCCAATATCACATCATAGTTATCAATTTACATCATGAAAGATCAATAGTAACATAAAAAATCAAAACTGGTCAAAACTGGGCGAATTTCTAAGCTGAACAGTGAAAAATAGGCAAAAATCCTCTATGTGCCTTGCCTGATTCTCTATGCGTCGTGCCACTTTGGAGCTGATTTTGAGGCACTTCCCAAAGTCCAAATTGAGCCCAATAGTGCTTGTTGGAAAGCCGTACCTGTCTACTTTCTAGCCCAAGTGAAATTTCTGAATTTAGATGTCATTTACCACTCCAAAACTTCAATATCCTAAGAATTCTTCCTGTGTGTCAAAATAGGGGCTGTGAGGTCATTTTTTGAGTGTTTTTGACCTTCTGAGGACTCAAAACTTGCCCAAATTTCTTGGCCATGCACCAAAAACCATGAATTTTCATGCCAAATCCAGAAATGTAAAGTTTTTGTAATTTGGAGCTCCCTAGAAAAAGCACGTGCCACGTGGCGCGACGCATAGGGAGGAAAACCCTGTTTTTTGGTGCAAAAGATTTCAAAATGTCAAAAATTGCTCCAAATTTCTTGAAATTTGGGCTGGACCCTATTCATTAAGTGTCATGCTATGCTAAAGAGGCTTCGGCCAATATCCGAAGACGATCATGCTCCTTTTGCCTCTTTTGCTTCCTTATTGCCTTCTTTAATTTTGCCTTTAGATTCCTTATTCGTGCCTTGCAAACCTTGTTCCGCGCCATGTAGTGGAAAGCCATGTATCTTAGCAATGCTTTGTCTCTGTCAGCCTTGTCCAGTAGTCCCTCTAAGTGGATGTTGACTCTCTTGAGCCAAGACTCTCAGTCGGCATTGATCTCTTACTCAAGTGAAGTAAACTCCATCCTCCTCCTTTGGGCAGCTTGGCGATTCTCGAATATGTTTGCCACCTCTATGAGGCCTCCTAGGTGCATGTACCTCTGTGGGAGAGTCACTTTGGGTCTCCACTTCATAATCAAATGAATGATCGGATGCCATAACTACTGATAGACAAATTACCTTGGAGAAGTGGCTACTGATGTATGAAACTATTTTGGACTGCCTCTTGGTGATGTACTTAAGCTCTGGCACCAAGGGGAAAACGGTGAAACAAGGGATTGCAAAGGGAGGGGAAAACAGTGAGGGGTCAGGGACTGTTGGGATAAAACCAGTTAGGGAAATATGGGAGAGTTTGGGAATTTATGTATAGGTTTGGTAATTTTTGCATAGGGTTAGGGTTTGAGGTTTTGGATTTGAGAATTTGGGAAAGGGAATTTGGGAGAAAGAACTAATGAGCTTAGGGGGATAGAGAAACTTAGGAAATGATGAAAACAAGGGACCAATGGGATGAGGGAGTGAATTTTGGTGACAAAAAAGTGATTTTGAAACCCTAGCAACAAGTTTCCTTGAGGTAATTTAGGAGGTATGGTTTGATTTTGTTTGAACCATTACCATCCATCAACCACCATAGCCTAGCACAAAATTGGATGAAACACAAAGATGAAGACTCTACCTGGCAAATCCATGCTTGTTATTGGAAATTTGGAGCAATTTTTTGAAAAAATTGGCCTTGGCAGCTCTATGCATCGCGCCTCCAACCCAATGTGCCACATCTTCTCTATGCACCGCGTCAGTGTATTTTTACACTGGAAATTTGAGCCCAATGCGCCGCGCCAATTATGTGTGCCATGCCACCTGCCCTATGCATAGCTCTTTTTGCAGGAGATTTTTAGAGGCCTTCCCGGTGTCCAAATTGGGTGTAGGATAGCTCGTTGGAAAGGTCTTCGAGTCTAATTTCCAACCCAATCAAAATTTTTCAATTTGGAGTTAATTTTCTCTATCAAAAATCAAATCGTCCAAGACTTGTAAAAATGTGCCCAATGAGGCTGCCTTAAGGCAGAGTGTTGTTGCAGTCAACTTTTGAATGCCTTCCTCAACTAAAAATTGAGATCATGATAGCTCATTGGAAATATATTTATGTATAGTTATCATTTGACTTATCAAGTAAGTCATTTGGCCAACCAAGCTAGGAGAAAACTTGATTTTCCCAAGGTCACTTCAGAGGTGCATTCAATTCTCCTGAGGCAATGGTATTTTTGACATTTCTATAAAACCATGACACCTATGTAAAACATGAAGGAGGTTTTTCTTTCTTGGACCTTTTTGGACAAAAACATCTCTCAATTTTCCTAAATTCATCTTTTATTTCTCAGAAACATTATTGGAGTAAAACCTATCCCGATGTGTGGAACAGGGGATTCGTTGAAATGAAGCGAAATGAAGGGGATAAGGGGCTTCTAAATTCTTGAGAAAATTTTGGGAGGTAGGGAGGGATGTTAGGAAGCAGGGAAAAGAGGAATTTCAAAGATTGAGTGAGGGGAAGGGGTCCAAAAGGACCAAACACAGGCCTAGCCTAGAAAATAGGGTTTGTAGCAAGAAACTAGGGTTTGTGGAAAAATGAGGAATTTGGGGGATTTGAGTGATGGGAGGTGTTTAATAAGGTACATTAAGGATAGGAGAAGGTGTATAAACATTAGGATACAAGTTTTGTTGATGGTTTGACCATCCAGGAGAAATTGCCTTCAAAACCCTAGGAGAGGGAAATGAACCTTACCTAGGCGCAACTGAAGCATGAACAAGGCGTAAAATGACCCAGTGGAACTTGACATGATAATGAAAACCCTATGAATGATGGTACACTCAACTGAACAGTGACATGGACTGAAATTTGGACAACTTTGACAGGAGTAAAAGCAAACCCTAGACCTAATGCCTAGTGACCAAATTTTTCTTGAAGACTCACTGAAATGACAAAATTTGACCTTGACACCTTAAAATCACTTTGTAAGCACATGTTTGATCACTGGAGGAAGGCTGCAAAGACTGACACTAACATTGGCTCCAATTGGGATGGTAGCTCCTTGGAGGTGCCAAGAACAACAAATCTTTTGGAGAGTAGATAGTGCCTTCATCCATTGGGCAATGGAGTCAAAAACTCAAGCTGAAATGCATGACTGAAAATTGATGACTTGACGACACAAATTGACTCTCACTCAACCAAAAACTGACTGAATACTTAAACACAACTGAAAAACTGGAAAATATGCTCAATGTAGAGCTTATTCATCAAAACCTACTCTAATAGTTTCATTCACCACCCGATCAAGTGAAATAGAACAACCAATGCAGCCATGTAAGCACCATGGCTGATATTTGATTTCTTCCCAAATGCTTTCTGATGCGCAGGAAAAGGGAAGAATCGAAAGGCAACTCTCATGAAAACTTGGACTCAAGTTGGCTGCTAATAAACTTGTAAAACATGAATTGACTGGATGAATTCAAGAATACTGTGAAAGGATCTTCATAAACATCGCTATTGATTTCCATTAACACATTACTGCTCTGGTCCAAGTAATCTTCATAGCTTGATTTTAAAATTTTCCTCACATCTGTGTTGTCTTTCTTTGGTGAATGTAGCAAGTTGTTAAAAGCATCCTGAATTTCGTGAACAACCAAACTCTGTTGTTGATTCCAAACAGAACAAAAATATCCTTTATCAATCTCCTCATATGACTGTAAACCTTGATATGGACTTTGTAATGAAAAATCTGTTAAACAAGACAATGAAGGCGACTTTTGAATAAGATTATTATCAAATCTTTTCTGGCACATGGTTAGCCAATGGGGAAGAACTTTTATAGAAAAAATCATCGAACACACAAGCAATAGAATCATCAAAAACTTGAGAAGACTGCTGCAATGTATCTATTGAAACTGTATGACATCCTACTAGCTGTCCATCTTTTTCTTTAGAGATATTACGAAGATTCTGCCTTATAAACTGAAATGCTTCACAACAAAAGGGTACAGAATCCTCTTGCATCATTAGATCATGTATTTCAGCTGCCACACCTTCATCTGTAATCTGACCTTCATGTTCAACATTAAAACTGAGAGATTGTTGATTTTCTACAAGCTGTTCATTTGAAGATTTACAATGTAATTTACCCTTCAAAAACTGAAATGATTCAAAACAGAAAGGTAGGGAATCTTCTTGTATTATTTGATCATATGTGCCAGCTTCCATGTCTTCATGTGCAACTTGAAAATCAATGGCATTCGGGAGCTGTAAATCTGAATATGAAATGTCTTGAACAAGGTTTTCATTGCCCTCAAGATGGTCCAAATCAAGACTTGTCGACAGTTGATTTTTGAGTGCATGAATGTTGTCTCTGATGAACTGAAACGAAGCAAAACAAAAAGGCAAAGATCCTTCACTTCAAAATTTGATGCACTTTCCTCGTCACTGTCATAGCTGATATGCATCGTTTGATCACTGTACTCGAGCTGCTAAAAATGAACTTCCTCCTCCCACAAACTAGTTGTTGGTTTGTCTACAAGATTAGATTTTGTTTGGAGAACATAATCATCGTCATACTGATCAAACTGAGGAAAATCATCACTATAAAACACATCATCAATCATACATGTCATATCAACAGATCTTTCCTCTCCAAGATGATCTACAAAATAATCATTATCAGATCTATGACAACTGGGATAAGAAAGAAAATGTTTTGGATCAGCAACTTGTTCTTCTTCAATCAGCAAACCATGGGCTTGAGCATCGTAATCATTTCTTGCGGTGATATTTTGCATCATCTCTTCCACTGCACTTACCAAAATGTCAATATTTACCTCTAGAGATGTCGATTTCTCTGGATCCATGTTTTTCATCTCTTCTTCCTTCAATCTTGCCCTTCTGATCAGCAAATGAGCCTCTACATTTACTGTACTATTTTGTATATCTTCAAGTGTTGCAAGATTCCTTTCTCTCAGCTGAAACTCCATTTCTGGATCAAAGGCACCCGGATAGTGCAAGAGAGCAGATCTAGGAGGAGGCCTTATATCAACTGGCATCGAATAATAAACTTGGTTAAATCTAGCAGAAAATTGTTGTATTGTCTCCCCTGGCAGTCTTTTCAGCTGGTTATACTCTTCTAAAATAAGGAAAAGGTTCTGTCCAATCATCCACCTGTCGAGAAAAACTTTGACGAACTGCCAGAAATCTAAGATGCTCACATCAGGTAGGGTTTTGAACCAACTCTTGACTTTGCCTTGCAAAGAAAGAGCAAAAAGCCTAATATTGACATCTTCTTCATCAACCTCAAAAAGGTCTAGAAAAGACTCAAAATTCTGCACATGTTGCTCAGCGTTGACATTCTTACTTTCACCATCAAACCTCGGCAAGTATAGATCATAGATTTTGGGGAAAGCATGAAGAAAAAAAGGTAAAACAAGAGGTTTATACCTATCTGGGATTATAAAAGGTGTAGGAGTATATACAAGAGCGACGGGATCAGGTTTGTTTTCTTTAGGCTCATCACGCTGAAGAGAGTCATCATGAGATGTGGGAAAAGTAAGGAGGCCAGGATCAAAGGGAAACTCAGTATTTACACTTTTTGAATAGACCGAGTGAAGATTTTGATCACTTTTATCATACAACAAATTCTGAAAAAAACTTTTAGGACAACTTCAAGAACAACAAAGAAGTAATTTACAAGAAAGCAGACTAGATCCTGAATACCATTCCACTTTGGATACCCAAACTTTGTGTAAGATCCTTCCATTTTCTTAGAGAAAGAGTTAGTCCTCCAGTGGAGTCTTTACAGGAGTCACCAAGTGAATGATTTCAGCCTTCATATGTCTGATCGTTGTCCACCATCAACCATCAGATCTGAACTTCATACATGTACTGGGGCAAGACAATCTACAAGTCAAGTATCACGTTCACAAGCTAGACCGGAGATTGACTGAAGCAGCGTTTATCTACTTCGCTGATGCATAGCAAAAGCATTTCAAAGGCTACCTGGCATGACTTCAGGCTCCATCTGTAGCTTATAAATCAAATGACATCAACAAGCAAACCATTTTCATTCCCAGTGGAGTCGCCACTATGTTAGAGCCTAGATTTGCCTCAGGCTGAAAAGACGAGGTTCTAGGTCCACATCAAACCACGCTCAACCTCGTAGCTAGCCCTACGAGGACAGGAGAGGGCTCTCTCCAGGTCAATCTCAACAAAATATAATCGATGGGGCTCGAGATGACTGTAATAAAAGCTAATTTTAGGCTAGGTATGAAGTGCAAGGATTAGATTTGAGTTTTTGGGGGTTTTTGTTAGAAAAAGGGAGAGGCAAATTTTGGGTCCAGGAATGAGGCCAGATTTTTGCAGAGTTCAGGTAGGGGCAAGACAGGTAGTAGTTTTGATGCTTTAGATTGAATGAATGGGTGGATCAGACTGGTGAGGAGCCAAGGAGGGCAAGAGGGTTTCAAGAGTCCTCCTCAAACAGATGAAAACATGAAGAATTAAACAAAATATCAAGGCAGAGCATAGCGGTCCAATGAATTATACATTAATCACTCATTTGTTTAATTGCAGAAAACAAGAGAAGGGAAAATGATACACAATAACATCAATGAACTTACAAATACATAGAGAAACACACCATCAAAACATAGAGCCACATGGATCCCAACAAGTGCTGCAAAACCCTGGTCCTTCCTTTGCCAAAATTGTAGAAATAAAATGTACAATAGAGTGCCAAGCAATCCCAAGTATCCAACCCTAAAAATGACTAAGAAATTACATGATATAGAAAATCCTAACTCCTTCCCATGCCTCTAGGGGTCTAGCTCATCATTCTAGGAGTTGTTTGAACCAATTCTAAACAAGGAACTGAAATCTAGGTATCAAACAACTTACCCCTATATGCTAGGAAACTGATTCATTCATTTAATTTTCACTTTTTAGTGAATGAATCCTCTAGAACAAGTAAAAATGTTCCAATATTACATCATAGTTATCAATTTACATCATGAAAGATCAAGTAACATCAAAAAGCAAAACTGGTCAAAATTGGGCGAATTTCTGAGCTGAACAGTGAAAAATAGGCAAAAATCCTCTATGCGCCGCGCCTGATTCTCTATGCATCGCACCACTTTGGAGCTGATTTTGTGGCACTTCCTGAAGTCCAAATTGAGTCCAAGAGTGCTTGTTCGAAAGCCCTACCTGTCTACTTTCCAACTCAAGTGGAATTTCTGAATTTGTATGTCATTTTCCTCTCCAAAACTTCAATCTCCCAAGACAGCTTCCTGTGTGTCAAAATAGGCGCAGTGAGGTCATTGTTTGAGTGTTTTTGACCTCCTGAGGACTAAAAACTTGCCCAAATTTCTTGGCCATGCACCAGAAACCATGATTTTTCATGCCAAATCCAGAAATGTAAAGTTTTGGTAATTTGGAGCTCCCTAGCAAAAGTGCGTGCCACGTGGCGCGACGCATAGGGAGGAAAACCCTGTTTTTTAGTGCAAAAAAATTCAAAATGTCAAAAATTGCTCCAAATTTCTTGAAATTTGGGCTGGACCCTCTTCATTAAGTGTTATTCTGGGCTAAAGAGGCTTCAGCCAATATCCGAAGATGATCATGCTCCTTTGTCCTCTTTTGCTTCCTTATTGCCTTCTTTAATTTTGCCTTTAGATTCCTTATCCGTGCCTTGCAAACCTTGTTCCGCGCCATGTAGTGGAAAGCCATGTATCTCAGCAATGCTTTGTCTTTGTCGGCCTTGTCCAGCAGTCCCTCTAAGTGGATGTTGACTCTCTCGAGCCAAGACTCTCGATCGGCATTGATCTCTTACTCAAGTGAAGTAAACTCCATCCTCCTCCTTTGGGCAGCTTGGCGATTCTCGAATATGTTTTCCACCTCTATGAGGCCTCCTGGGTGCATGTACCTCTATGGGAGAGTCACTTTGGATCTCCACTTCATAATCAGATGAATGATCGGATGCCATAGCTGCTGATAGGCAAATTACTTTGGAGAAATGGCTGTTGATGTATGAAACTATGTTGGACTGCCTTTTGGTAATGTACTTGAGCTCTGGCACCAAGGGGAAAACGGTGAAACAAGGGACTACAAAGTGAGGGGAAAATAGTGAGGGGTCAGGGACTATTGGGATAAAACCAGTTAGGGAAATATGGGAGAGTTTGGGAATTTATGTATAGGGTTGGGAACTTTTGCATAGGGTTAGGGTTTGAGGTTTTGGATTTGAGAATTTGGGAAAGGGAATTTGGGAGAAAGAACTAATGAGCTTAGGGGGATAGGGAAACTTAGGAAATGATGAAAACAAGGGACCAATGGGATGAGGGAGTGAATTTTGGTGACAAAACAGTGATTTTGAAACCCTAGCAACAATTTTCCTTGAGGTAATTTAGGAGGTAGGGTTTGATTTTGTTTGAACCATTACCATCCATCAACCACCATAGCCTAACACAAAATTGGATGAAACGCAAAGATGAAGACTCTACCTAACAAATCCGTGCTTGTTATTGGCAATTTGGAGCAATTTTTTGAAAAAATTGGCCTTGGAAGCTCTATGTGCCACGCCACGCCTTCTCTATGCGCCGCGCCAGTGTATTTTTACACTGGAAATTTGAGCCCAATGCGCCACGCCAGTTATGTGCGCTGCGCCACCTGCCCTATGCATAACGCTTTTTGTAGGAGACTTTTGGAGGCCTTCCCAGTGTCCAAATTGGGTGTAGGATAGTTCGTTGGAAAGGTCTTCGAGTTTAATTTCCAACCCAACCATAATTTTTTATTTTGGAGTTCATTTTCCCTCTCAAAAATCAAATCTCCCAAGAATGGTCAAAATGTGCCAAATGAGGCTGCCTTAAGGTGGAGTGTTGTTTCAATCAACTTTTGAATGTCTTCCTCAACTCCAAATTGAGCTCATGATAGCTCATTGGAAAGATCGTTGTGTCTAGTTATCATTTGACTTATCAAGTAAGTCATTTGGCCAACCAAGCTAGGAGAAAACTTGATTTTCCCAAGGTCACTTCAGAGGTGCATTCAATTCTCCTGAGGAAACGATATTTTTGACATTTCTCTAAAACCATGACACCTGTGTAAAAAGTGAAGGAGGTTTTTATTCCTTGGCCTATTTTGGATAAAAACATCTCTCATGTTTCCAAAATCATATTTTATTTCTTAGAAACATCATTGGAGTAAAACCTATCCCGATGTGTGGAACAGGGGATTTGTCGAAATGAAGTGAAATGAAGGGATAAGGGGCTTCTAAATTCTTGAGAAAATTTCAGGAGGTAGGGAGGGATGTTAGGAAGTAGGGAAAAGTGGAATTTCAAATATTGAGTGAGGGGAAGGGGTACAAAAGGGCCAAGCACAGGCCTAGCCTAGAAAATAGGGTTTGTAGCAAGAAACTAGGGTTTGTGGAAAAATGAGGAATTTGGGGGATCTGAGTGATGGGAAGTGTTTAATAAGGTACATTAAGGATAGGGGAAGGTGTATGAACATCAGGATACAAGTTTTGTTGATGGTTTGACCATACAGGAGAAATTGCCTTCAAAACCCTAGGAGAGGGAAATGAACCTTATCTAGGGTGCAACTGAAGCATGAACAAGGTGTAAAATGACCCAGTGGAAATTGACATGATAATGAAAACCCTTTGAATGATGGTACACTCAGCTGAACGGCGACATGGACCAACATTTGGACAACTTTGACAGGAGTAAAAGCAAACCCTAGACCTAATGCCTAGTGACCAAATTTTGCTTGAAGACTCATTGAAATGACAAAATTTGACCTTGACACCTTAAAATCACTTTGTAAGTGCATGTTTGATCATTGGAGGAAGGCTGCAAAGACTGACACTAACACATATAATAGACATTGCTTACAAGTTGGGTAAAATTGAAGACATAATGCCCCCATAATAGCAATATGTGTATCTATTCAGTTCAGATTGTAATCAATGAACAACTCTTCCCCTACAACCATTGATTTAATGGCACATACAAATACACGGTTTCCTTCACACCCCTCGAATATGCAATTGGGTTGTTTATTTGTGGTCACGTGCCATGTACTATTTATAAAACCTGCAATATTCCCTGTTTCTTTTGGTGTTCCATCAATATACATAGTTTCACCTTTATTTTGATCATTGTCTTTTAGTTGTATATAATTTGGGGTCACTCCATATCTTCGAACACTTTTAGTATATTGGACTAGTCATACCAAATCACTGTAGTTGTAATAGGGTCTGACATACTCCATCAATTTAATTAATACTCCATAGCACACATTTATGCCATCCATGGAATGTTGGCATTATGGATCAATTCGGAGGTTGCATTGGTGTTGGTTAGAACTCATGTCAACCTCGTTATGCACGTGCTAATGATATGGTACTTGGATTGTGCATTTGTTTCATACCTAGCTTGATGGTTGCAGTTGTTAGTGCATGTTGTTGACTTGTGTGTGGATGCCTTGGAAGGATGTGGAGTTGCTACACCTAGTTGACAGTATTGGAGACTGTCAAGTCATGACAATGGTAATGGGTGTGTGTATGGATGGTTTTCAAGTTGTATTCTCAGTTGCAGGGTCTGTCATTGATGGTTGCAGGGGTTGGAGTAGTTGTGGTGAAGTTTGATGATTTGAGTGTTGAAGTAAATAATGGATGGCATACAAGTCAACCTAGTTTGACTTATGATGATGTTGGTGATATTGCAGTGACTTGGTGAAGTGTTGTAGAGGTATTAGAGACTTCCAGAGGACCTGAAGAGGATTTTCAAGCTCTTGGAGAAGTTTCAACATATCCTAAGTTGATTTGACTGAGGTTTGACCATCCTCTACCCAGGTCATATACTTGTTGAGTCATGGGAGCGGTTTTAGGTCCTTATTCACATGGAAGTCAGCCTGTGGGAGTGAATTGATCTCCAATAGCATGTAGACTATGTTATGGGAGTGATTGGGTTGTTTCACAAGAAATGCTCTACATTTCTCACAATCTTCAGGTGTTTAATTGTTTTTCTAACATGTCTTGTTTGGGACTCTTCATGTAAAGGTAAAAAAAAATGGACTTCTAGAAGGTGACTAAAAGGGAATATTCATTAGTAAATGAAGTTAGCAGATTGATTGATTCAACAGGAATTGAACCAAACCATTTTCAGCATATGGATAGAGCTCCACTAAAGTATTGGAATTAATTGATTTAATCATTTTCAAAAACTAAAAATATGTGGAGAAAGGTTGCCCATTTCGTTGGTTCTCTTGAGTGAGAAATGTGTTATAGTGTTTTTGAGAACCATTAGTGAGGAGTGTGATTTGGTTGAAGTAGAATGTGCATGGAAGTATGGTTGTAGAAGAGGCAGAAGTATGCAGGGTTGAAGACTATGTTTATTTGACAGATCTTCAATGGTTTTTCTAATGCATTTGTGATTGTAGGGGTAGAATTATTGTTTGAGTTCATATGATTATGATATATCAATTGCAGTAGTGTCACATGTTTTTCATACGGATGTTATGTATTGCATTGTTGAGTTTATGAGTCTAGTTTGTTTGCATAAAATGTATTGAGGCTACGTGATGTAAGAATGGTGTACGAATGTGAGAGAGGAATATGATTTGAGATCGATTCAGTGATTGATATTTTGAGCTATGATGATGCTTTTGTTGTGATGTTCATGTTGAGCAGCTCTAGTGTTCTAGTTTGAAAACATATGAAAGGTGAATCACTTAGAGAATTGGGGTGAGAGCTCTAGCAATACAAGGATTGAGAAAAAATTTCTTCATAAGTCCAATGGAGGTTGGGAAATGCTTGTAAATAATATAGAGTTTGTAGAGTCATGAGTCCAATGGTGGTTGGGAAAGGCTTGTTGATCAGATAGGAGTCTGTAGAGTCATGAGATGGAGATCATAGTTCCTTTCAGATATTTTCCATATTGTACTCTCTATGTAATGATTTTCTTGATAGATAATAATATATATTGAGAAGCGCAACAACAACAAGGGCGGTTTTGCCCCAGCGGGGGGTTTTCCACCATAGATCCTATGTCCCTATGTGATGCGATGTTTTTGTTTCATTATGCATGTTTATTTCTTATGATTATGGCTCTCATGTGTTGATCCAGTTAAATTTGCATGTTTCAATTCTAACTCTTACATATTAAGAAATGAATGGATTAATATATTGGATAAAGAATAGTAAAATTGTGTAATTGTTATCACTACTTATTCACCCCCTTCCCTTAGTAGTAATCATGGTTCCAACAATTGGTATCATAGCACGGTTCCTTCTAGTGCATCTTCACCTCTAGAGGGTATATCATGGGTAACCAGGAAGGATTTGCAGCTGATGGAGTTCCTTTTCTACATGGATCAGATTACATGCTTTGGAAGGTAAAATTTGAAGCATATCTTTTAACTTTAGATGTGGATATTTTTCTCTCAATTGAATATGGTACACAAGATGAGATTAATGAAGAAGCTAAGAAGATAATTTTGAAGGGATTTTCAAATCATGATGTAGAAAAAATCAGACATTGTAATACTGTAAAAGTAATCATGGACAAGATGCACATTTTGTATGGAAGAGAAAGGATTCAAGATTTTGAAATTAGTGAAAAGTACCTTTGCATTCTTGAAGAGAAATAGAATGATGAAAAGGATTCTACATTCATAGTAGTAGCATATCTAATTTTATCTCAAGAAGATACTGAAAGTAGCCATGAGAGAAATAACATGCAAATCATTGATCTGAAAATTCAACATGAGGAAGTCATCAAGAAGAATGAGAATTCATCAAATCAGTTTCAAGAATGGGAAGCTTATTGTGCGAGTCTAGAGAAGGAATTAGCCTCCTTGGGATGTGATCTTGAAAAGGAAAATAATCAACTATCACAATATCAAAATTTGGAGAAAAACACCAAAATTTTGGATGAAATCCTCATCACTCAAAGATCTCAACTTGCTAAAACTGGATTGGCATTTGAAAAAGAATCATGCATTATGAAATAAAAAGAGAAAGTGGAGGGCATCCAAAAAGAAGAGAACCATAAGTCTACCACTTCTAAATTCAATCAAGGTTATAGGAAGCAACATCATCAAGAGAATCCAAAGAAGAAAAGTGTTTATTTGGAGAAGAAAAGAAAAGAAGATCATAATCACAACATGCAGCAGTTCATGAAGACATGAAATCAGCCAAGTTTTCATCGTCCAACAAATCAAAGCATAAGGGATCAAAATTTATTTCATGGGTATTGTTTTTCTTCAAATCACTATGGTCATTGTGCTAGAGAATGTAAATTTTTTGCAAGAAAGCAAAATTTATTCAATAACCGTTGTTTTAAGTGTGTAAAATATGGGCACAAAGTTGTAGCTTGAAGATATGACAAGTTCAAGTCAATAAAAAGAGAAAGCCCACCATTGAAGACAAACATTAGGGGAATTTTGAGGTCTAAAATGGGCCTCCTAAGGAAAATGTACAACCAAAATAAACTTTATAAGAACCAATAGGATTCAAGATGATGATGTCAACCATGGGGGATGATTCACCATTTTTGGAGTAAAAAAATAAAAGGATTAAAAAATAATAAAATAATAAAACTACTTTTTAGACTCATATTTTTAACTATATCCCTAAGGTTTTACTCAAATTTCGAGTGGGAGTACTCATTGGATGCAAAATTTAATTCCTCATCCAAGGAGTTCCCATGTTGCACACTTTCGATGGACCCTACTACACGAAAAATGAGAAATACATGAAAAAACGTGATTGCAATAACATTTTTCATGTATTTCTCATTTTTAGTGTAGCAGGGTCCATCGAAAGTATGCAACATGGGTACTCATTGGATTAGGAATCTGATTATGCATCCAATGAGTGTTGCGAAATTTGAGTAAACCCATAGGGAGATAAGTTGAAAATACGAGTTAAAAAAAATAGTTTTTTCTTGTTTACCTCTAAAATTTGATGATGTAATCCAATATTATTTTATTATTTCCACTTTTATTTTGTAATTTCCTTAGGAGGCCCATTTTATACCTCAAAATTTGCCTAATGTAAGCTATGGAGCAAAAAACATGAGCTACAAATAACTAGCTCTTCAAAGGACATCAAGGAAGAATGTTCTGGTTTGAAGAATTATATTCTACTCAGGGGGAGTAGATATATATCTTGTGCACAATAGGATAGGGCTTCAAGAGAAGCCAAAATTTATAGGTGCATGTGATTAGGAGGAAATTTCAGCTTCATGCATCTATTGATTTCAGGTCCACAAGATCGTCTTAAGGCATAGAAGGACAGTGCATGAGTTTAGGGGGAGTCTACAATGATTGATATATCGCATTGCATTTTATCTATTGTCTCATGATTGTTGATAGTTGCAGCCATGTTGTGAGAAGATTATTTTTCTATTTTATGCACTCTAACAAAATTTCATGCAGCAAGCAATAGTTGTTGATGGAAAGATGGCATATGTCTAGGGGGGTTTTGATATGGCTTTATGATTTGCATGTATAATACTTATGCCATGCAGGATATTATGTCTTCATGGGAAAATTGGTGATATTTTGAGAGAATTATGTTACTCTCTTTGAAACCCTCACTCTTTTACTTCATTAGAGATTCATTTTTCACATGAGGAAGACTCATTGATACATACATGTGTACTAGGAAGTTGATGGTCAATTTATATGTGTTGATTGAAGAAAGTTGTTACATCATTAAGTATAGTTGTAGCATCATTGAGATTTCATTGCATGTGTATTCACATGAGTCATATATCTTACATTGCATTATCATGAGTTAATGCATCCTATTTTCATATCATATTGTCATAAGGATCTCACTTTGAAGACTATCACATATTTTTGTTGATGATGACGAGGATTGTGCTTGTTGGAGCACATATAATATCAAGAGAGCATGGATGAAGTTTGTATTGCAGATTTATTACTTTGTTGACGGCCATCATATGCTTAGAGGTTGTGCTATAGAAGAATGGTTGCATGGTTATTGCTGTTAATTGTGTTTGAGGATTACTTGCATATGTTTTTGATGTATTATTGTTTTCAGATCATATTATTGCTCATGATGTATGTGTATTACTAGTTTCGGAAAAAGAAAGGTTGTGTTGATGGAATATATATGTTGTGTCTTATGATAGTTTCCTAATGATTAGAGGCATGTTGTTGCTTGATATTCAGTTGGAGGTTATAGTGTTGATTGATCATGGATCAAAGCCTTGTGTTTTCATTTCTTATCTTCATTGTGTTGATTGAGTGATCCATGAAATGGATTGTATGTATCATCATGAGTCAAGATTATCTTGAGAGAGAACATCATGATATTTATTTCAGCCTTATATCAACTAGTATATGCTATGTTTTGCAGACATGTGTGGGCTTTCAGAATTATTTTGTAGTCATGTAACATCATGTATCATTGGTAGAGTCATATGAGTGATGTTCATGTACATGTGAGGAGTCATATTTCAGTTTTGATGAAGAATTGTCATAATCTATCATTTTTGTAGCCATGTAGTAGGATTATGAAGCCATGTACTTTCATTGCAATATTTATGAGTCATAGTCCTTGGTTCTTTTGGAGTACCCTCCTACTTGTCACATGGAGGAAATTATGTGTTGTTTCTCACACTATATTGCTGATGACGATCATCATATGCCTGGCTACTATTGTTTTTGGTTATGATATGTTGTTGCATGGGAGGATGTCGTTGCCACTATCTACACTATGTTATGGATGTAGTGTAGTCTTGCTTTATGATGTTGATCAGTTGTTTTGTTGTTGGTGGTGGTGATGTTTATGTGGATATGATTCTCATGTTGATTTTCATGTTGTCATTGGTTTGGATGAGAGTGAGGTTGATGTAGTTGGTGCTACTGAGATAAGTGATGTTGTTGTTATTTTTGCTTATGATGTGTTCATGCTTGTATTATATTGATGTTGGTGATGGTTATGATATGTTGTTGCTGATGGTTGAGAGTGTTGTTCATGGAGAGTTTGTTGTTGCTTCAGGAGAGAGAGAGTTATTAATGCTATTATTTGTTTTCATGATACTATGAGGAGTGTTGTTGTCATCTGATTATGATTTGACCATGATTATGTATATGATGTGATGTTATGTTTACTAGTTATGGTATGGTGTTTCCCACACTATGTGGATGATTATGGTTGTTTCTGCTTGTTGAGACACAATTAGTGTCTAGGTGAAGTAGTGTCTACTTTAGCTATGGTTATTTGGATGAGGCCCTTTGCCACTAATGTCAAAGGTGGAGTAAATGAGGAGTTTTTTAGAGGCTAGTTGGTTGGTTCAGCTGAGGTTGCCATCAATGCCAAAGGGGGATTTTGTTGGAATTATGGCTTGTTTGGGTGGCCAAAATTGATGTCAAATTGGTTATTCACATGCTAATCAGATGGTACTTAGATTGTGCATTAGTTGCAGACCTAGCTTGATGGTTGAAGTTTTTAGTACAGGTTGTTGACTTGTGTGTGGATGCCTTGGAAGGATGTGGAGCTACTACACCTAGTTGACAGTATTGGAGACTATCAAGCCATTACTATGGTACTATGTGTGTGTATGGATAGTTTTCAACTTGTATGATCAATTGTAGGGTCTGTCATTGATGGTTACAAAGGTTGGAGTAGTTGCGGTGAAGTTTGATGGTTTGAGTGTTGAAGTAGTTGATGCATGGCATAGAAGCCAACATAGTTTGAATTGTGATGATGTTATTGATATTGAAATGACTTAGTGAATTGTTGCAGAGGTTTCAAAGACTTCCAGAGGACCTACAGAGGATTTTCAAGCTCTAGGGGAAGTTTCAGTAGTTTTTTAGCTGAATTGACTGAGGTTTGACCAACCTCTGCCCTAGTCACGTGCTTATTGAATCATGGGTGTGGTTTTAGGTCCTTAGTCGCATGGAGGCCAACCCATGGGAGAGAATGGAGCTCCAATAGCATGAATATTTTTTTATGGGAGCGACTGGGTAGTTTCCCAAGAATTTCTCTACATTTCTCGTGCTCTTTAGGTGTTTAATTGTTTTTCTAACATGTCTTGTTTGGGACACTTCATGTAAGGGTCGGAAAAATTTGTTGGAATTCTATAAGGTGAATAAAAGGGAATATTCAGCAGTAAATGAATTTAGTGGATTGATTGAGTCAAGAGGCATTGAACCAAACTACTTTCAGCATGTGGACAGAACTCCAATACAAGATTGGAATTGATTTAATCATTTTCAGAAACTACAAATATGTGGAGAAAGGATGCCCATTTGGTTGGTTATCTTGAGTGAGAAATATGTTATAGTTTTTTGTAGAGACATTAGTGAGGAGTGTGATTTCGTTGAAGCAGAATGTGCATGGACATATGGTTGTAGTAGAGACATATGTATGCAGCGATGAAGACTATGTTATGTGATAGAGCTACATTGGTTTTGCTAATGCATTTGTGATTGCAGGGGCAGAATTATTGTTTGAGTTCATATGATTGTGATAGATTAGTTGCAGTAGTGTTACATGTATTTCATATGGTTGTTATGTATGCACTGTTGAGTTTCTGCATCTAGTTTGTTTGTAGAAAATGTATTGAGTCTATGTGAATTGAGAATGGTGTATGAATGTGAGAGAGGAGCATCATTTTAGATCGATTTAGTGATTGATATTTTGAGCTATCATGATATTTCTATTGTGATGTTCATATTAAACATCTCTAGTTTTATAGTTTGAAACTGTATGAAAGGTTAACCTTATAGAGAATTGGGGTGGGAGCTCCAGCGATACAAGGATTGAGAACAAATCTCTTCATAAGTACAATGGAGGTTAGGCAAGGCTTGTAAATCAAATAGATTATGTAGAGTCGTGAGTCCAATGGTGCTTGGGAAATGATTTTTTATCAGATAGAGTCTGTAGAGTCATGAGTTCAATGGTGGTTGGGCAAGGCCTATTGATCAAATAGGATTATGTAGAGTCATGAGATGGAGATCATATTCCCTTTCAGATATTTGTCATATTTCACTCTCTGTGTAATGATTTTCTTGATAGATAATATCATATATTGAGCACTGCAGCAACAACAAGGGTGGTTTTTTCACCCATGGGGGGTTTTCCTCCAGAGATCTTATGTCCCTATGTGATGTGATGATTATGTTTCATTATGCATGTATATTTCTTATGATAATGGCTCTCGTGTGTTGATCCAGTTGAAGTGTTGTGTTTCAGATCTAATGATTACATGTTAAGAAATGAATGGATCAATATATTGGAGAAAGAATTGTAAAATTGTGTAATTGTTATCACTACTGATTTAACACCCCCCCCCCCCCCCCCCCCCCCCCACCCAACCCCCCACCCCTCCCCCATCTCAGTATTAATCCTAGTTCCAACATGGAAAATATCCCCAAACCATTTAATGACAATGGGGTAATGTGGTATATCCTTTCAATCATATAAAATTCAATGTTTGTTTCAGGAATATCCTTGGGTTCCCATTATTTCACTAGATGTTTGTACCCCAAGGGAACCTCAATGTCATCTATGCTCTCATTATCATAAGAACATAACCCCCCTTTAGCAAGAAAAATCCACGTGTCTATGGAATTTTCTTCTAATTGTTTCACCTCTAGTTGATCTTTTCCTATTAGACGAGATAGCAAATGTCTGGTCAATTTCTTCTATCCTACCTAAACTTTCATCACTCAATGAAGATAGATCTAACAAATACCCGTTTGGTAGAAACTCCTATAACACTTCATCAAATCAGAGAAACTATTAGCAAGTGTCATAAGTGATGTTGAGAAACATCTTGATGAAACCACAAGATAATTATAATAGTACAAGTGAGTTATAAGTAAGTTCTCTGCATTTAAAGTATTCAAGTAATATGTTAAAAATTGAGAACTTGAGAACCTATTCATCTCAACCAATGTTGAATGAACTCACTTGATAACTTGAGAACACAACATAATTAGATAGTGTTTAATCCTCCATTACAAAAAAATACCCACATACTTTGATATGTTAAAGAATGTAACTGGTTTCAATGGAATAAAAGGAAATAAAATTAGATGTCTAGGTTGTTGAGATTTGTAGCTTGGGAGATGCTCCAATCCCTAGGCTAGAGGGTTTTGGAGGAATTGACACACAAAAGTGACTTGTGGGCTAACAACCAAAGCTAGTGGGATTTTCACCCAATCTTGTGGGTGTGGAACTATGAGGCTTTCAATGATTTGACACATGGAGGTGTTAGAGGAATTCGAGAAAAATCGAAGGCAATGAAAATCATCATAATTTGAGTTTTCTATGATGAAATTTTGATTTTTCTCTATGGTTGTTGGGTTTGCACATGATTTTTTCAAGTCAGCTTGTGTAATTTTATGAGTTGTGAAGCCCACAAGGGATGATTAGATGAATCCCTTAAGAAGTCTGTAAATCAGAGTGAGGAGAAGCCTCATTCTCACCAACCCAAGTGCAATTCATCATAAGTGGAGAGAATCTGAAGCAACTGTAGCCTAAATGATTCTTGTCAAGAGAAGTAGGAGGCAGATTTGGGTTTTTTTGTCTCTATTCCAATTTTCTGCTCCCAGTCATGATATCTCTCTTTGGAAAGGGCTTCTATAGGATCAATATAGACATAGTGAAATACATTGTCTAGGCATTTTTTATGCAATCATAGGAAAGAAAACTTAGCACAAATAGTCTTACCACTACCAGTAGGTGTTATAACTAAAATATTATCATCTGATTTATAAAGCACTAGAAATACGTGAGTTTGAATAGGATTGAAGTGTCTAAATTATTAATATAGTGCTTCATATGAAGGATTTATTAATGCAGACACAGGAAGTGGTCGTATATCTAGAAACTCATTTGGATATGGGTGTTTCCTTAGACTATACAAACTGTGCAATACCAAATCAATACCCCCATATTATTAGAAAAAAATGGAAGAGATAGGAAATATTTCCTTACCTATCATATCTATAGGCCAAACAAAAGTATCCCATATCATCACCAATTTATCCCACTATGAAGCCAAAAGTTCCTTATTTTTGCCTCTCCCTAACATAGCCCAAGAATACCAAAGAAAAGTGACACTAAGATATCATGAATTATGAGGCCTTGATTGATATTGTCTATCATACAACAACCCTATGGAACTCCTCCCATTAGATGCATCATAATAAATATTTTCATAAGATAAGTCACATGAGCCATATCCTTGACTAGATCAATAACGAGATATCCATTATCCACAATTGGAACTACTATCGGTGAATTGTCCTCATTCATTTCCTTGGGACTAACTTCTCCATTAAACATACCCACCCCATGATGTTAAGTAATGGAAAATCGAGAAAAATCCACCATTAAGTGGACCACTGCATGGCATCTAGAATAGAAAATGATACATCCATATAGTTAAGAATATGAGTATAGGAAATATCAATGTTAACAATTTGGATTGATCCATATAAACCCTACCTAGAATTGATATCAACTAGAATTTGGGCCATTAACCATAAGTTATTCTCTACATACCCATCATCACCTATAATATAGGATCTATTGCATATCCTATGGCTTTAATACCTACATTATTCCAAATTTCAAGTGGGATATTGGGAAATTTTACCCAAACCGAAACATTATATGATTTATACATATCCACACATCAAAAAAAGGGTGTCATAGTATAATCCCAAGAAAAAAATGATTCATAAACCATGTTTGGGCCAATACCTTAAATGCTTCCTCCTCATACCAAAGGATAAAACCATACCATCCTTTCAACATGAAATTACTAATGGTGCTACACGTGAGAAAAAGGAAACCCAAATTATTGCATCCACAAATATAAATAACCTATATTAAGACATCAATTGAAGAACTTACTGACTAATGTTTTGTTGAGAAATTCCTCAGCTTGATAAATATAAATGTGATTTCCTACCACAATAGCAATAATATTCCTATGGGATCTGATGGGCCTTGTCCTATACCAATGACTATTGTGACTTCTTTTTGGAACAGCTAATGAACCTCTACTTTCCTCAATCCCTAATCTCACTCTGATTGAGGGAAAGAATGATGAGTGTCAAAAATAGAGTTTGACCCACCTTCCATTAGGATAATGCTACATGTCATGTTATGGACACCCATACCCACAAAAGCGTTCACATTAAGTGCCACATGAGAGGTCCTAGGCCTATTATTAATCTCAAATAATGGTGGATGTAGATTTCCAAATACATGAGTGGAAATGTTAGGAATTGTTAGAGAATACTTCTTTGTCTCTATCATGTCACCATGATATAGCCATGTATAATTGTTAAAGTGATTTTTTGATATTTGAGATGACATAATTATGATAACTAACTATAATAAAATATGATCCTTGGAGAGAGATTCATCCAAGTATCATATTGGCTAGACATTCTGATCATCTAAAGAGGGACCCAAGCTTGGAACAAAAACCTCTTCCCTTACAAGAATAATTTTTTTCATTAAAAAAGAAACCTTTCAAAAACCCTAAAGACAATAAAATTATCCAAAAAAATTTCTTTCATTACACATCAAAATTCACAAGGTGCATATGAGATTTAAGGGCTTCAAAATTTTAAAAATATGAAAAAGTTCAAATTTTCATCACCACATTTCACTAAAAATGTGTTACCCATATTCATGTACTCTTAGGACAAAGAAAAGAACTTTTAGATAATTATTTGATCCATACCCTACCTGATGAAATATATGAATTGTATCGTGGAATATAAGAGGCCTCGATAGAAAAGGAAAATGATTCTTCTTAAGAAATAAAGTCGCGCCATAAAAACTAGACAGCCTCCTATTACAAAAACAAAGTGTAGTTCTTGGCACATATTGAATATCATCATAGCATGTTGTCAAAGTGGTGACATAATAGCAAATATGTTGATGAAATGGTAGATGGAATAGCCATACTCTAGAAAATTTCTGATATCATCCTCTTATATGTGACAATAGAGAATCGCCTCTTTTAAGAACCTGCTAGGAAATTAGATACAAAGAAATCGGCACAATAGCCAACTTGTATGGCCCGTCAATGTCCCACCTTAAGGGAACCTACATTGACTCTATACAACAAGTAATTGGGGGGAATAAAATAACTTGATGGATTCAATGAGGGTATTTCAACATTTTCAACTCTTTATTCGAGAAAATAGGGGGATTTCATAAACTATGGGAAAATGAAATCCATTTCAAGAAATTCAATAAGAACCTTAAGATTATAAACATCAAAACCATATATGGTATTGATACTTGGAAAAATAGAATAAGAATGTAACAGCTTGGGTAAAAATTTCCTCTAAATAAAGTTAATAAAGGAAAAATAATAACCACAATCATGGGACATGTATTCCAAGCTAAATGTTGAGCAATAACATCATAGTGTGGGTGTTCATTTAGTTTATTATGGCTAATGAAATAGGAAAAGGCTTTGGAAAGGCAAAGTGGCATTAATTGGAATTTTATTTATGAAAATAATGGAAATTAGGAGAAAAGGAAGGTGAAAGGTCACAGGTTGCATGTGGGAGGAAAATGAAGGAAAAATAATTGAAATTGAAGAAATAGAGGCCTCATTAATAAGAAGGCTTCTGAGGATTAGTTGGTACCTTTTGTCAGTTCATTTTTGGAGCTCTCTCTCTATTCTCTCTCACACAATCTTAGACACTTAAGAGTTTTCTTGGAGCACTTCAGCATTGTATCAAGAAAAGAAGCCAATAGGAATCAAAGATCAAGCAAGGAAGAGCAAGATCAAGCGGCTAAAACAGGATTATTTGTAGGTATCGAGTTGCATGTATGATTTCCTTCCTATTTTTGGCATGCATGGTTATGAATATGTGTTCTTGGTTCTCTTATTTTCATGGGCATGGGCTTTTCCAGTTGTGACAATGTTCTTCAGCCTTACCTTGCCATTTCTGGATAGCCATGGTATGATGGGGTTCTCATGTTTTGGTTGAGTTGGATTGTCAGATGGATTCAAAACTGAGTGAGGTGGTCTCTAAAAGAAATAACACATGGCCTAGTGATCCCTTAATCAAACTGTGGATTGTGGTAAAGCCTTGGCCTAGTAATCCCTAAACCAGACTGTGATTTGTGATAAAGCTAGATTTGTGTTACCTCGGTGGGCCTAGGAATCCTCGACCGATGAATGGTAGGATATACAATAAATCCTAGAGGTGGTTTCCCTCGATTAAGCCTAGGAATCCTTGGTCGGTGAATGGTAGGATATACGGTAAATCCTAGAGGGTGGAGTTTCGATTAGGCCTAAGGATTCTTAACCGTTGTATGGCAGGATGTACGATAAAGCCTAGAGACTAGAAGACAGGAAAATTCCTCACGGTGTAGGTGGAGAAATATGGTGGCATCCATGCTTGTTTAGGTCATATTGATGCAGTGGGGATTGTGGTAAAGCCTGGTTCTATTGATGAGGGTGAGGTGGTTTAGCCTCAGGAAGCCCTAGTTGATTTTAGTTATGAGTCACATATTCATGATTGGAATATGGCACAGGGGTTATTCGCCGAAAGAAATATTTGGTTCAACTAATCTAGAGTTGGGTGATACATGGAAGTCCCATACCTGGTTGGTTTATGCATTCATTAATAAGAGTTCCTAATCCTTGGTATTTCATGTGTAAATGTATTGTTTTATTTATGGAATTTATGGTTGTTGCATCCTTATTATTTCTGTTATTTATATGTTGGTTATGAGTATGTTTTATGACAATGATGATGTATGGATCTCATCATGTTTTAATTTGTAAATGAATGAACAATGAAGATATGACCTAATATATGATAATGTAACTAATGTGATAAGGCATCAATTCTTCTTAGCGATTTTCAAATAAGTATGAGACCCCTATGCTCAGATATGTTGTTATGACCTATGGAATGCATATTTGCTACACGTTTTATGAAATTCATAGCATGGCTAGTAGGGTTCTAGTTAATTCTTTGTTCAAGTATTTGCATTAGTATCATTGCTTTGATGTTACTTTTCATTTCTAGAAGTTTCATGAAGTTCTAGGTAGTGGCCTAAGACCTAACCCTGAAAACATGGCACATAATCTAGGGTCGTAGGCTCATAACTAGCCGAAAAATTACCTAGTCGCTAGCATTCCCTCATTGTGGGAGTGACTGGAGGGTCCCAGTCACATGAATTCCCATGTCATGGGAGTGATTAAGGCTCTAGGTCAGTAAAATGTCAATTTTCCTCAAGGGTTGGTCACGTGGAAGGGTTGTTTGGCTCTTGAAGGTTCTGTAACATATGTAGAAAGTCAGATTGGTTTAGTTTTGTTGGTTCCACTTCGTTAATTTTACATGGGGAGTTGAATCATATCATAGTAGCTTCTCATCACATGTTTACCCCAACAGACTGGTTAACTTGGGTAAATGTGGAGGATGGAGTCACAAAGTGGTATCTGAGCATGATTCACCCCTTGGACTGGATGGGCGATTTGTTGGTCATGCATTCATGCCAGTTACATATGTGTTCCTTATACTTGTGTTCTATGTGCTTGCTACATATGAATGGTGTTGGTTAGGGTCGCAGTTGTGTCACCATGTGAAAGTGGATGGTGTGTTGTTGGATGTGTTTATCATGAGTATATGTCGGTTATGCATTTGTTATGCATGTTAATGTTTGTATGTATTATGTATGCATGCATGTCATACATATGTTTATTATGCATACATTGACAAGGTGATAGTTGTTGTGCATGAGGTCATGGTATGTGTCGGTATGGTAATGCATTGATAATGGTTGAAATGATGTTTATGTATTGTTATGATTATGTTTATACATGTGTTGCGCTAATCTCATTGACCTTGTAGATGAGATATCCTCCCTGAACTATACTGAGGTATGTTGATTATGTTTATATTTTTGTTTATCTGACATGGTATGCTTGGCAGGAAAGAGATCAAATATGACTAGAAAGATGGTAGACTATAGTTCACGAGATTCTTCTTATGGATCAGAGGAGTAGTGTCGTGTTGGGCACTCTTCTGATGTAGCAGATACATTGAGAAGTTTTAAGGCAAAAATAAGAAGTTTCAAGTCAAATAATGATAGAATCATCCAGGAACAGGAGAAACATGAAAAATTTAATGCAGTAATCCTTCAGAGTTTATCAGAATTGCAGAGACAGGGACCACTCTGGATCAGCCATGGTTAGGAAAATATGACTAATGGGTCATATAGAAGTAGATATCATGGTGGGCATAGGTCAAATAGGGATGACATGGTTAGAGATGGAAGGATCTTGGATACTTCGGATAGGAGAGGTGATGGGCATAGGTACTATTCTAGTTCTTGTTCTGATAGGCACTATGATCATCATCATTATCACCCTTATAGGAGGAGTGATAGGGGATACTTTCCAGATGAGTTCAATAAATCTAAGCCACCTACCTTTGATAGAGATTTGAAAAAACCGAAGGATGCATAGGCTTGGTTACTTGGTATGAAGAATTTATTTGAACTGCATGAGTACACAGAGAATATGAAGGCTAGAATAGTTATCTTCAGCCTCAAAGGGAAATTATGCATCTGGTGGGAAGACATGAAGCGAGTTAGAGACATCAAAACATAAGACTTAAGTTAGCATGACTTCAAGAGACTTTTTAGGAAGAAATAAATATCGGAAAGGTACTATGATATAAAATTCAAGGAATTCTATGAGCTTAAAATGGGATCGATGAAAGATGAGGTTTATACAACCAATTTCCTAGAGTATTTGAGGTATGTATTGTATCTTAAAGATGAGAAAGGTGAAGTTCATAGATTTGTCAGTGGATTTCCATTAGCTTTTAGAGATCAGATTGAGTGTGATGAGCCTTAGTCACTTGAGGAAGTTATTGGGAAGTTGAAACATTGTTATGAGCAGTCAAAGTGTAAGAATGAATCTCAGCAAGGATGGAAAGGAAAATATAAAGGTAAATTTAAATGGAAGTCGAAAAGAACAATGCCTCAGAATATAGAAGAGAAAGAGAATGTTGCACCATACAAGAATTTCTATGTAGCTAGACACGGACATGGGTCACAACAGCAGAATAGAGGTGATGGTACAGGACGATTAGAGTGTTAGATGTGTGGTAAGGAAAATATTAAGATGGATGTTCCATAGAATCAAGGTGGTAGGCCTCATATTTATAGTGCATAAGAGGTGTATACAGTTGGGAATGTTGGGCAAAGCATTCCATGAATTTATGCATCACTAGATAAAAAGTAGGCATAGCACTAGGAAATTGTTATCGAGATGGACGGTAAGCTTTGTGATCAAGTTGTTTGCATTTTGATTGACCTTGGACATAATGATATTTATGTTAGTTCTGACATAGTGGATAAGTGTGGTTTGAATAAAGAAGTGCATGCAGAATCCAGGTTAGTGCAGTTGGCTACAGGTACAAAGAAGAGAGTGTGTAAGTGGGTAAGATCTTGTGCATTTGAGTTGAATGGTATGCCTACCTCAGCACATTTGAATGTATTACCATTGGGATCATATAGTATGCTTTTGGGTATGGATTGGTTGTATCTACATAGGACCAAAACGAATTCTTATGACAAGGACATTAGGTGTTTGGATGACAATGGATAATGGAGGATCTTGTAGGGTAAGAAGAAAGCAACATCAGTTGCCATGGTGATAGTTATGCAGGCAAAGTGCAGTCACAGAAAAGGGTGTGTTTTATTTGCAGTGCATATTTCCAGTGATAAATGTAAGTATGTTGAGGATGAAAATTTATTGAGTATGTTATCTCAAAATCAGACCCTGATAGGCTGCTGGTCAGGTTGACTCTAAGTAACTATTTCAAACCTACTTTAGGCTGAGGCTTAGCCTCCTCAACCTGAGAGGGCTCTCTCTAGATGAGTTAATGATTTTGATTAAGATAAGATGGCTAACTCTTTGTGAAATAACTGTGACAAATATGGATGCTGGAAAAACATTAAACAAGTTTCCATTGGGCCTATGGAGTCAACAACACCTCAATAAACAATGATCTTGAATTTACATAGAAGTCAGGGCATTCAGCATTTGAATATTCAGAACATAACTCATAGGGAACCACAATTTATAAATGCATACAGGAAATCAGAGCACAATCAGTGAATTCTGAGTGATTATACATCTATACAACTGTAAAAAACATTAAGGAAAGGATAAGATCACACATTCTGAACATAGAAATCCTTCATGAATCTTGAGAAGTAAAGCCAAATTATATTACTGAAACTGTGTCTTCACATAAGCCAAATACAATGCTCTGTCATAAAGTTTTCCAACCCTCATTACATTGCTGTTTCAGCTATATATAGAATTCTTATTCTAACTGATCGAGATTCCTCCTCCAGCATGAGGGGAATTCGATCACTACCTCTAATGACACCTATCAACTATTTAACTAATTAATAAATACAATAAAGTGCTGACTGGAGCTTTTTAAGAGTTCTAAATCTACTATGACTCTAACTCCATATTATATGCATGATGGCTTTAATTACAATGATCCTCGTTCTTTGACATCTGCTTCCCTTCTGGCGGTGGCTGTGATGGATGTTTAATGCTCCATGTTGACCTTGGATGCTGAATCTTCTTAACTGCCCAGAAATATAGGAGACTATCCTTGCTTCTCGGCTTTAGTTTTCCTCAAAACATTCGAATGCACAGAAACATGTCCTTCAGCCTTTAATTACCTAAAATGTAGAGGACTGCCACGTTCTTGGTGCGTTGTAAGCTTTTCCTATGAACATGTGTGCAGGCAAAAGTTTATTGCAGGCAAACCGTTTGATATATCTTGAACTGTGATAAAGGGGCTTTACGACAAAAATTCAAAATTGGATTTGAATATTCAACCATTTTAAGCATCCACCTGTCTTGATCTGATTGCCTGTTTACAGCTCCAGATGATGTCTTGCACACCCTTTAGACGTTTCCTTTTCAAAATTCCCGCTTATAGTTCAAACTGCTTGATTTGCGTTAAAATCATCACCTTCAGCAGTTTCGTAGCGCGCTACGAAACTGCTGAGTTATTCTAAAAACGCAGCTTCAACCAAAATTTTGCCATTTTGAGTCATAAATACTACTCGTTGATTGCTGCCTGTAGCATAGCCAATTGCTGTACTCAACACTCCATCAACTTCACTTGCTCCACGGTTACCGACTACTCTTAAACCTGAGAAAGGTAGTGCTGTGTCCAAACCATCAATTGTCGAACCTACTGGAAGTTTCAACCAGCTTAATCCATACATGTCTGCATCACGAATAGCCATACTGTTGCCTAGAAACCACACTGATTCAAGGAATAGTGATTGAGAAACTGCTCGGGATACATATGGTTCAGTTAACAACGGATCAGCATTGAGTTGAAATGAAATTTCCCACTCAACCATATTGTTCAAGACTAGAAGCCACTTACACCAGCTACCCATTTCTTTAGGAGTGCAAAATTCTCTAACGATGACAGCAAAGTCAACAACAGATGCCTGAATCCTATGTGTAAGGATATGTGATGGATCGTGACGGTATGGATGATTTTGAACCATGATATAAGCATGTGGCACACAATCCTCCAAGAGTTGAGCAACACGTTTACTTGTTAGTTTACTGCCAACCTGAACCACCACGTCTGGAGAGACCCAGTTCTTCACAGAGTTGCCAAGTAGAACATGATCCAACAGGTCTTCATCAGTTCTTTGCTAAAGTGGAATTGTGTTATTCTGATGTGTTTAGTAAATGGTTCTCTGTTGGACATCCACATATTGAGCCCTTTCAAACTACCCAAATTCCATTGGCAAGAAACTCCTGCTAAGGGCTCTCTAAAAGCACAATTAATGTGTACTGGACCAAAAGGCTATTGTGTGACTCTAAACACCACAGTGTCAATAGTAGTAAGCACCATTCGGGCAGGAACCTTATCATCAGGTGGAGGTAAATTAGAAAAATACCTCACAAACGACCCAAAGTGATTGACCTGATTTATTGTTTGATTTGCTCTTGTATCGTGTAGTTCTGGAGGGCGATCTGCTGTGAGCAACAATATTGAAATACAGTCCTGGCTTGCCTCTACCACAGCAGGAAGGAGATTTGAGAGAGCCATTCCAGATGATGTTATGACTGCTGCCGGTTTATATGGTTCCTTTCCATATCCCAATGCATGAAAGGCAAGAGAACGCTCATCGATACATGAGATACATGAGACATGACGATTTTGTGCAGCTGCCACAGCAAACGGAGATGATCTTGATCCTGGTGCTATGCAAAAGTATGTTACACCCAGTCGACAGCACTCCTCTACTATGAGAAATTCCCATACAGCATTGATGTTGGGAAATATTTCCAAGTGCTTATATGGCTCGAGCAATGACTCATACTGTCTCGTCTTCAATTCAAGTTCCTGCCAAATATCATATAACTTGGAATTTTTCACTATCCCAGCTTCTGAGTAAACAAATATTTGTGAACCTTACTCCGCTCTTCTGCATCAATGCTGAGCCAGTTGCGAGAGAAAAGTTAGCATCCTAGCCTCCAAACCAACCTACTGGTCCACCATACATTCCTCGGTCAAATGTCTCAGTTTGATTAATAAAACATCGTGCAGCTTCTTGTGAATGCCCACAAAGTCATAATATGCAGCAACAGCAGTTTTGTAGCGCACTACGAAACTGCTGTGTAATTCCAAAAACACAGTTTAATGCCAAAATTTAGCTGTATCTTCAGATCTTTGATTTTCCTCTTCATAATTTTGATCCCAGCTCTAAATTTTGCATTGACTTTTCTGATGTATCTTGCTTCTTTTATTGCAGGTGAAGTATTGAGCATGACAACTGACCACAGAGCCTCCATTTTATTGAAATGAGCTTCTTTGATTGCATGTTTCCTTGAGGTTTTTCAAGTGCTTCTTATGCATGAAAGGAGCATGAGAATAACCAGAACCAATTCTCCCTTACCTTACCCTTTTCCTTTGAAATCTTTTCAGTGATAACAGTGGCTCCACTTGGGATAGTGTGCCCTTGTGGTACACTAAGAACTCGCAGGTCCAGTGCCTTATCCTCTTATGAAAAACATAGATTTGCTTGCTTGATGATCACCGTAGGAGAGAGAAGTCTATATCTACTAAAAAATAAATAAATGCTCAGTCAGCCTTGAGCTTATTTGCAATTTCCTACCTACCTACCCTATCAATTTCAAACTTCTTTCAGCTCAATCAATGTGAAATTTCCAATGTAGCCAATCATTTGTCTTATCTGATATTTGAGTTTTTTTACTGCATCGGAGTTCAGAGCCACAATGATATTGTGGTGACCACTGCCACTGAAATTGCCTCTGATCTTTATAGAAAAACTAAAACACTGGAGAGTAAAACTCTTCCATATATTTAGCTATAGGATCCCAGAATACATGATCAGCTTGATGATTCTTGTAACTTTCTGGTTGTGCAAACTGATCTTCAACAACAGTGTACAGTTCCTCAGTCGTGAAAGATAAAGGAAGCAACACTCTCTCCTTGTGTTCTGCCATAGAAAACTTCTGAAAATAATGATCATGATTATGAAGACTATATGCCTGAATTTGACCTTGTAAATCTTCAATGTCTTTCTCAATGTCATTAGCAACTTCATTCAAAAATTTCATCCTATCCTCTGCCTTGCACTCAAATGATTTTAGATACGAAGACAAGGACAAAGAAAAACTTTCATCTATTTCTTCATTAATATGATCATCATTCCATTGTTTGAAACCTTGAATTGAAGGAGAGTTTGCCACCACATCTGATCTATCTATCCATTCCTCCAAAAACATAAGCCAAAAGTCTTCAAATGACTTAATGGATTTGGTAGGAAAGCTTTCAATCCACTGTTTAAATTTCCCTTGAAATGAATCATAGAACAACATAATGCAAACATCCTCATGTTTAACTCTAAGAAGCTTTGTAAAATCACAAAAATCTGAGATATGCTTCAAAGTTAAACTCAAATCTTCTCCGTTGAATTTTGGACCATTGCTTAGAAAATATGCATCCTTTGGAAAATGATTTGGGAAACCATGAATTCCTGAAAAATCTATGCATGCATACCTTGAAATAAGAATGGTAGCATTTGGGTCCTTCATAACTCCAGTGGAATCACCATGAATCTATGAATTTCGAATTCTTCAACAATGGAGTCGCCAAGGTAGATTGCAGCCTCGAAAATTCTTCTGAACTCCTGCTACCTCCAGAAGTTCAGTCTCTTGATTTCGGGAAAGAATAATCTTCAGGCTCCCGGCAGATGCACCAAAATGTTATCTCAAAATCAGACCCTGATAGGCTGCTGGTCAGGTTGACTCTAAGTAACTATTTCAAACCTACTTTAGGCTGTGGCTTAGCCTCCTCAACCTGAGAGGGCTCTCTCTAGATGAGTTAATGATTTTGATTAAGATAAGATGGCTAACTCTTTGTGAAATAACTGTGACAAATATGGATGCTGGAAAAACATTAAACAAGTTTCCATTGGGCCTATGGAGTCAACAACACCTCAATAAACAATGATCTTGACTTTACATAGAAGTCAGGGCATTCAGCATTTGAATATTCAGAACATAACTCATAGGGAACCACAGTTTATAAATGCATACAGGAAATCAGAGCACAATCAGTGAATTCTGAGTGATTATACATCTATACAACTGTAAAAAATATTAAGGAAAGGATAAGATCACACATTCTGAACATAGAAATCCTTCATGAATCCTGAGAAGTAAAGCCAAATTATATTACTGAAACTGTGTCTTCACATAAGGCAAATACAATGCTCTGTCATAAAGTTTTCCAACCCTCATTACATTGCTGTTTCAGCTATATATAGAATTCTTATTCTAACTGATCGAGATTCCTCCTCCAGCATGAGGGGAATTCGATCACTACCTCTAATGACACCTATCAACTATTTAACTAATTAATAAATACAATAAAGTGCTGACTGGAGCTTTTTAAGAGTTCTAAATCTACTATGACTCTAACTCCATATTATATGCATGATGGCTTTAATTACAATGATCCTCGTTCTTTGACATCTGCTTCCCTTCTGGCGGTGGCTGTGATGGATGTTTAATGCTCCATGTTGACCTTGGATGCTGAATCTTCTTAACTGCCCAGAAATATAGGAGACTATCCTTGCTTCTCGGCTTTAGTTTTCCTCAAAACATTCGAATGCACATAAACAT
This sequence comes from Pinus tabuliformis, assembly GCA_031772625.1. Lineage (NCBI taxonomy): Eukaryota > Viridiplantae > Streptophyta > Pinopsida > Pinales > Pinaceae > Pinus > Pinus tabuliformis. Next base: position 777,818,780 of record CM062811.1, read on the forward strand.
GTCCTTCAGCCTTTAATTACCTAAAATGTAGAGGACTGCCACGTTCTTGGTGCGTTGTAAGCTTTTCCTATGAACATGTGTGCAGGCAAAAGTTTATTGCAGGCAAACCGTTTGATATATCTTGAACTGTGATAAAGGGGCTTTACGACAAAAATTCAAAATTGGATTTGAATATTCAACCATTTTAAGCATCCACCTGTCTTGATCTGATTGCCTGTTTACAGCTCCAGATGATGTCTTGCACACCCTTTAGATGTTTCCTTTTCAAAATTCCCGCTTATAGTTTAAACTGCTTGATTTGCGTTAAAATCATCACCTTCAGCAGTTTCGTAGCGCGCTACGAAACTGCTGAGTTATTCTAAAAACGCAGCTTCAACCAAAATTTTGCCCTTTTGAGTCATAAATACTACTCGTTGATTGCTGCCTGTAGCATAGCCAATTGTTGTACTCAACACTCCATCAACTTCACTTGCTCCACGGTTACCGACTACTCTTAAACCTGAGAAAGGTAGTGCTATGTCCAAACCATCAATTGTCGAACCTACTGGAAGTTTCGACCAGCTTAATCCATACATGTCTGCATCACGAATAGCCATACTGTTGCCTAGAAACCACACTGATTCAAGGAATAGTGATTGAGAAACTGCTCGGGATACATATGGTTCAGTTAACAACGGATCAGCATTGAGTTGAAATGAAATTTCCCACTCAACCATATTGTTCAAGACTAGAAGCCACTTACACCAGCTACCCATTTCTTTAGGAGTGCAAAATTCTCTAACGATGACAGCAAAGTCAACAACAGATGCCTGAATCCTATGTGTAAGGATATGTGATGGATCGTGACGGTATGGATGATTTTGAACCATGATATAAGCATGTGGCACACAATCCTCCAAGAGTTGAGCAACACGTTTACTTGTTAGTTTACTGCCAACCTGAACCACCACGTCTGGAGAGACCCAGTTCTTCACAGAGTTTCCAAGTAGAACATGATCCAACAGGTCTTCATCAGTTCTTTGCTAAAGTGGAATTGTGTTATTCTGATGTGTTTAGTAAATGGTTCTCTGTTGGACATCCACATATTGAGCCCTTTCAAACTACCCAAATTCCATTGGCAAGAAACTCCTGCTAAGGGCTCTCTAAAAGCACAATTAATGTGTACTGGACCAAAAGGCTATTGTGTGACTCTAAACACCACAGTGTCAATAGTAGTAAGCACCATTCGGGTAGGAACCTTATCATCAGGTGGAGGTAAATTAGAAAAATACCTCACAAACGACCCAAAGTGATTGACCTGATTTATTGTTTGATTTGCTCCTGTATCGTGTAGTTCTGGAGGGCGATCTGCTGTGAGCAACAATATTGGAATACAGTCTTGGCTTGCCTCTACCACAGCAGGAAGGAGATTTGAGAGAGCCGTTCCAGATGATGTTATGACTGCTGCCGGTTTATATGGTCCCTTTCCATATCCCAATGCATGAAAGGCAAGAGAACGCTCATCGATACATGAGATATATGAGACATGACGATTTTGTGCAGCTGCCACAGCAAACGGAGATGATCTTGATCCTGGTGCTATGCAAAAGTATGTTACACCCAGTCGACAGCACTCCTCTACTATGAGAAATGCCCATACAGCATTGATGTTGGGAAATATTTCCAAGTGCTTATATGGCTCGAGCAATGACTCATACTGTCTCGTCTTCAATTCAAGTTCCTACCAAATATCATATAACTTGGAATTTTTCACTATCCCAGCTTCTGAGTAAACAAATATTTGTGAACCTTACTCCGCTCTTCTGCACCAATGCTGAGCCAGTTGCGAGAGCAAAGTCAGCATCCTTGCCTCCAAACCAACCTACTGGTCCACCATACATTCCTCGGTCAAATGTCTCAGTTTGATTAATAAAACATCGTGCAGCTTCTTGTGAATGCCCACAAAGTCATAATATGCAGCTACAGCAGTTTCGTAGCGCGCTACGAAACTGCTGTGTAATTCCAAAAACACAGTTTAATGCCAAAATTTAGCTGTATCTTCAGATCTTTGATTTTCCTCTTCATAATTTTGATCCCAGCTCTAAATTTTGCATTGACTTTTCTGATGTATCTTGCTTCTTTTATTGCAGGTGAAGTATTGAGCATGACAACTGACCACAGAGCCTCCATTTTATTGAAATGAGCTTCTTTGATTGCATGTTTCCTTGAGGTTTTTCAAGTGCTTCTTATGCATGAAAGGAGCATGAGAATAACCAAAACCAATTCTCCCTTACCTTACCCTTTTCCTTTGAAATCTTTTCAGTGATAACAGAGTAGGTAACTGATCTTGCAGCAGTTTCAATATGTCTTTCTAGCAGAGATTTAAAAGTTACCACCTCATAGAGAAGTGTACATTTCTTATGGGAATTATGTATCTCCATTTGGTTTGACTAATGCTCCAACTACTTTCATGTGCTTGATGAATGGTGTGTTTCATTCCTTATCTGGACAATTTTGTTATTGTATTCATTAATGACATCTTGATATATTCTAAAAATGAGGAGGAGCATGCTGAGCACATAGCAGCAGTGTTGAGATTATTGAGAGAGAATCAGATGTACACCAAGCTTAGAAAATGTAGTTTCTTTTAGACATAGGTGCATTAGTTGGAACATGTTGTTTCCAAGGAAGGCATAGTAGTGGATCCAAAGAAGATAAGAGCTATCATGGAGTGGGCATCTGCTAGAAATGTGGATGAGGTAAGATCATTTATGGGGCTAGCAAGCTATTATAGGAGTTCATCAGGAACTTCTCTCAGATTTCATATCCTATTACATCATTGCAGAGGCAAGGAAAGAAATTTGAATGGACAGAGGAATGTGTAGCAAGTTTTGAGCAGTTGAAGCAGTGTTGACAAATGCTCCACTGTTAAAGATTGCATATCTAGATAAAGAGTTTGTGGTGTCCACAGATGCTTGCAAGAGAGGACTTGGTGGATTACTTATGCAGGAAGGACAGGTAGTGTGTTATGAGTCATAGAAATCAAATTAGCATGATCATAATTATCTGACACAAGATCTTGAGTTGGAAGTGATCATTCATGCTTTGAAGATGTGCAGACACTATCTTCTTGGAAGGAAGATCAACTTGTTGAGTGATCACAGTGGATTGAGGTACCTATTTTCCTAACTGAAACTAAATTCCAGACAAGCTAGATTGTTGGCCACGATCATTGAGTTGGACTTTGAGATCATGTACATCAAGGGTAAGGAGAATAGGGTTGCAGATGCTCTTTGCAGGAGAGTGCAGGTGAATCATATAGCATCTATGATTTCTTATGGGAAATACTTACAAGATCATATCTTACAGGAATTTTAGTAGGATGATAGGTACATGGAGCTTATGCATAGGCTATAGAAGGGTACACGTGATCAGGATGTGGACTATCATCTTATTGTTGAAGAATCTAGGGCAATTATAGTTAATGAGATTCTTCTAGGCATGATAACTATTTGTGAGGTGTTTCTCATTTTTTGTTATTATTCCAATCTTCACTTATTATTATTATAGAGTGTCTTCGTTAGTTCATAAAATAGCTACCAAATAAAAGAGACAAGAACACAATATGTTTCCATCCTGTCATGGCCAAAACCTTTCCCTCTTGGAGAGGAAAACCCACACAAAATTATACTTATAGAGATTCTAATTGATGAATACCAAGGCCATGACCCTTGACCTACTATGTCACTCCAAGACCAAGACACCAATCCTCTTCTTACTACTAAGATCATCATCAACATTGTTGCTTCACCTTGATCATTATTCTTGCACCTTCACTGAGGTGACTGTTGTACCATATCTCCATCTTCATTAATGCACTCTTACTGATATCATCATCATGTCAACTAGCTCTCTATATTGACCTTGTCTTCATTGAGATCTCGACTGTGTTTATGTGATTACTGTGAACATGTCAAGAGTGAATTTCATGACAAGTATGCCGAGACTGTGAGTGCAACTATGTGATCATCATGATCCTCCTTATGCCAAGACAGTAAGATTGAGATTACACCTAGAATGTATGTTGAGACAGTGAGGTTTCCCAAGATATTTATTATCATATATATGCAAAGACTTCTAGGAGATAGGTCCACCGAGACTGTGATAGTGTTCTTCCCTACACTAAGATCTTCCCTACATCGAGACCGAAATCATGATGACCATCCGAGAAATGTAGAGCCACTATACTCACTAAGATTCTGAACCATTGTGCTTATACTTGACCGAGATTCTGAGCCACTATACTTTACCGAAGTTGCAGATCTATCTAGAAATCCTTGATTGTAATTCTGAACCATAACGCCTATTTGTAGTGGTTATGTCTTCCATATTTAGCTGATGTGTTAATGTGAACCAATGTGTCTCCTTTATTGAGCCGACATGACATTTATATATGCTTTTAGGCTATCTTCTTCATTGTTTAGCTTGCAGACTTCTTCTTGTGCTTGTATTGGAGGATTGTGCTTGTCTTTGAGGGACATTTGTCATTTCTATAGACTCATATTTTTCTCATGCTCAAGAAGAGCTTATTAATACATGGCATTGACTCTTTAAATTATCCTAAGGCTCTCAATGTGAGTCACTAATAAATAAACCTCTTTCTCATGAAGCCCATGCAACAAGTCATAATAAATTCATTTTCTTATAAATCATAATTACATTGTCATGAAGACCGAACCTAGTTACACTTTCTTCAACACTTTAGTCATATTTAGGGATAGGATCTACATGTTGAATGGTAGTGAGCTCAAGAAGACTTTATTGAGAGATTTTCATGTGAAACCATATTCTGGTCACCCAGGATATCAAAATACATTGAAAGTAGTGAAGAAGTTTTATCATTAGCCGAATCTGAAAAAAGGACATGGTATAATTTGTGGCTAGATGCTTGGACTGTCCATAGCTAAAATAAAAGTGTAAGCATCTAAGTGGATTAATAAAGTTGGATATAATTCCATAGTGGAAGTTGGAGGTAATTTCCATTTTCTGAGGACATCTAGACAACATGATTCCATCATGAGTGTGGTGGGCGGGTTGACAAAGGTAGTGCACTTCATTGCAATGCATTCTACTTATTCAGCTAGTGATGTAACACGGGTATTCATCAGATATGTGGTCAGATTGTATGGTATTCCAAAGAATATTGTGTCACAAAGGGATGTTAAGTTCACTTCCAAGTTTTGGAAGGAGTTATTTGCAGGATTGGGGATAGAGTTGGCCTTCAATACAACTTATCATTTGCAAACAGATGGACAGATAGAGAGGGTCAACAAGATATTGGAGGACATGTTGAGGATGTATGTGATGCATCAGCGAAGGAGATGGGAGGATTATATACCATTGGTTGAGTTCACCCACAATAATGGTTACCAAGAGTCACTCAGGATGAGTCAGTTTGAGGCACTGTATGGGCAGAGTAGCAATACTCCCATCAGTTGGAGTGATCCAGTGAATAGGGTATTGATAGTACCATACATGTTGGCAGAGATGGAATAGGAAATGCAGGTAATAAAGGAGAATCTGAAGGCATCACAGGGCATGCAGAAAATTTATGCACATCGAAACAAGTTGTTTAAGGACTTTTAATTTGGGGAACATGTGTGTTTGCGCATCAAGCCAAAGAAGAGCTCCTTGAGGATTGGATCAAGTGCTAAGCTAGCACCTTGGTTTTTCAGACCTTTCAATATTCTTGAAAGGATTGGACCAGTAAACTATCGACATGTACTACCTCCGAAAGTGAAATTCCATGATGTTTCCCATGTGTCATTTCTTAAGAAGTATGTGTTAAACACACATGGGCAGCAAGAACAATATGAAAGATAATCAGGAGAGTACAATTTTTATTAACAAGAGATATACATTTGTAGTACATTGTTGTGACTGTTGGGTTCCACATCCCAAGGTCTCTTGGACTACTTTGTCTATCCGGCTTCCACACTAACCCATTGAGGATTAGGTGTCCAACATTCCCCCCCTTAATTCGAAGGGTTATGTATGAGTCCAAGAAGAGAGTTGTAATACAAAATGTGCAAAAATGCATGGCAACACTAGGCTGAATGTGCTCTCTGAAATGTTGGTATAAAGGGTGGTGGTTTAAGGATGACCACCAACACTGGAACGCTTAGTGCAGTTCCCGGAACTCTTCCAAAACTGGCAAGAAGCTGAAGTCTTCTGCTAGAGGTGATTTGAAGAGGGAAACCTTCAACCAATAGAGGGAGGTCTCACCCCGCATAAAAGGGAGAACTTCAACCTGAAAAGGGAAGTCTCAACCTGTGATGGTTTAAGGATGACCAACAACTCTGGAATGCTTAATGCAATTCCTGGAACTCTTCCAAAACTGGCAAGAATCTGGTGTCTTCTGCTAGAGGAAGTGTTCTCAATTTTGTTCCTGGAATTCTTCCAAAGCTGGCAAGAAGCTGAAGTCCTCTGCTAGAGGAAGTGTCCTAGATTACCAACTGAAGGCATGTTCACGAGCATCTTTGTCTCTGGCTACAACTCTGAAACTGGTTTGGTAGGTTGTGGCTCAGGCTCGCTTGATGTGGCTTTGAAGCTTGTATATGACCATCATTTCCCCCCCTGTCAGATACAAGGTGAGATGATGGAACTGCAAGATTTTTCAATACTCTGGAACAAGTTCTGACATGAGTTTGGAATATCTTCTTGGCTGTTGATGCCCATTGCCAAGAAGCGATCCATCCAAGATGAATCTTTGTTCTTGCGGGACGTTTATTTCTGAAGAATCTGTGTGAAGAATGACTGGTTTTATGACAGTGCTTACATGGATGAAGATCAAAACAGTGATCTTTCAAATGGCCAACTCGGTCACAGTGTTGGCATTTCACAATCGGTTGTTGTTGTTGTTGTGGAATAGGGGCAAAATCTGGAACAGCTGGAGGTGAACTGTCATGAGAAGCAGGTGAACTGTCATGAATGAATCCAGCACTCTGAAACTGAATGGGCTTTGAGTAGTCTGGAATATGAAAGGACAAGTCCTTTTCATATCCAAGACTAGTTCTGTGCTTGTTGTGGACAAGCTATTCCCAAGGTCTGATGATGGGCTTGGGAAGTGCAGACTGAGTTTCTGCATCTGCATGTACAATTGCTGCTTTATTTAAATGCACTGTAACATTATTGTCTCGCTGTTTATGGGAGTATTTTTCAATCTTCTGAACAGAAACAGGTTCAGAATGATGACTCCGTTGTTGTAATTCTTCTTGTTGTAGCTGAGATTCAAGCTGCAAAAAATCAATCTTTTCCTGTGCATTTTGTAGACGTCTGAATTTCTGAGAGAGATCCTATGTTGATTTGTAATGTGTCATCAATAGTAGATTGTATAAGAGTTTTCATGAACTCCAATACTTCACTGATTTTGGCCATTTTCCTTCAAAACTACATATGTTGACCCTTACTTTCGTCTTTAAGAGTCTTGGAGCAGTTGTTTTGCTTTTCACCGATCTGTTTATGCTCGGGGCTCGTGAGCAATGCCTTCCACATGAAGCTTCAACTCAATGCACATCTGTTTGTTCCATTACATGGAAATTTCACTATTTTACAAATAACTCTTCTGCCCACAAATACTCTTGTTATGAACTTTTGTAATTAAAAGATGTCTTTGTCGTTAACACCCGGGGACGACCTTTGAGACTGCTACAACAATTAATTTGTGAAATGAAGCCCTTATGACTGCTTTCTTCGGATATAAACTACTTTTCTTCGGATATAAATAAAACATAAAGAAGAGAGTCCAAAGGTGCAATAAATTTATGGTTCTGGGAATATAATAAATTCAAATTGTTCCGAGTAGCTCCTTCCAGTGTATGTTTTTGACAAAAATCAGTTGGCTTTATATTCTCAACTTCATGAAATATGTACTTTTGTCCAAAGCCAGGCCCTTAAAATTATTGGAAAAATTGCTAATATTAGAAACAATGCCCCAAGTTGAGGATTTGAAATGCCGATCTTTCTGGAAGATGAACAAAAAGATGAATACTGTGGAAAATTTTCCAAGAAACCTACAATCAAATACCCCAAGTTCTGAAAAATCCATAAACAAGTAAAAGAAACCAGAAAAACAAGTCATGCACTAACATAATTCTACCAAAGGAGGCTCGGCATGGTGGTCACAATTCGATTGAGTGCCCAATAATCCTAGGCAAAGAAGAGTTGCTCTGAAAAGTTGGTAAGTGCAACCCTCACACCCATAACCCAAGTTCATTCACAAGGTTCCTAGAATCCACCTGTGAGAGGGATCACGTGCTAATCATTAGAACCATTTGCAGACCATGGATTGATCGAATTAGCAAGTCGAAGTGAACTTCGGTAATTCAGTATCCTCACTTGATGACCAAGCCACCGCCTTAAACCATGTCAAACTTGTGCTTTACGGATACTGTCGAACAGGCTACAAAGGAGTATGATGATCGATATAAAAGGTTTGTGACACCACCACAATATTACATCAAACGTGAGGGAAATCATCGTTTGAAGATGGAGAACGTGATTGCCCAAATTTGGTCATTGATTGGTCTTTATAATATCTACAATAGCTCCACTCAACGACAACAAACAATAATATCCTTACTGGCATACGTCGACCCCACAACCACACAATTTTTGGAAGAGTCTATTCGCATAACTTTAACACAAAATAGATTCTATAGTTCTTTGCATGAATGGGTGGATGGGCTTCACTACTAAGAACCCGTCTCCATGTGTTTCCTGTAGAAAACGCAAGTCTCAAGAGTTTCCGGGCAAGCTTTTCAGCGTCATCCCCGGATTTAGTGTCCTTGTATCGTGTTGAACATCCCCAGTGCTTATTGATGTTCCGCCCTTGAATCAATAGACAGCGTTCAACGTTGCGCCATTAACTAAACACTAATTCAAAAACAGCACAAGTAACCAAATAAACTGAAATCACAACGACCACAGAAACGAGGCATCTTGTGCTCACAAACTTCTTCACTATTCTACAGATGGCAGGATCGGCTTTTACATAAGGTGCGAGGAGAATTATAGCACAAGAAAATGATTACAGTCAAGCCAGCATTAAAAAATATCGGCTCAAAAATGCTTGCGTTCAAGCCAGCGTTAAAAATCTCGGCTCATGTCCGCTCATCATCCAATGGTTACCGACAAATATAGGCCAATGTTAAAAATTTGTTTGATTTCGACACCACGAGAAATACATCGAGACAAGACACACAGGGGAGATGCGTGCGCAGGTAGCTAACCATCAGAAAGTGTAATGCTTGTCTTTTCTCATGAGATTTTAATTTTTTTCGGTCTTCAACCTGAATCTGTCACAACGGCAATCATCATCTCTGCAACTTTGTCATTATTTTGAACCGTGTACATCCGGATTTGGTTCAAATTTGCTTTCAAGCACGATTTCCCATTGCAATCAAGCGCAATATAGATTCAATTGTAATAAAAAACAATACAAATTGCAGTCAAACGCATACCAATTGCAGTAAAAAACGTTTGTCTGCCTTCCGCTCTGGACAGAGGCGTTCTTCAGCAGCGTTACTTCGTTCAAGTGATCGAATCCCTCAGATTGTATGACAGCTTCAGTCGCCCAGGACCATGTGTCTTTTTTTTATTCCCTCCTGCTGCACTAAGCTTAATACCATGTCAGAACGTGCAAGAGCACGAAGGGCAGACTGTGCTTCAGGACATGCAATGAATTTGAGACAGACAAATCCAGCAGTGTTAAAAACGCAGACTTTACAGGATGCAACGTTAAAAACATAGTTAGGTCAGTCAAAACATTCGAGAGATATTTTAGAGGCATTGAGGCAAGTAGGACAGCATTCAGGGGATAGTGCTCAGATCAGGACAACACTTAGGAATAGGAATGCATATGACAGACCAACGTTCAATGTCAGGCTAGCTCAAATGTTTCAAAGTCAGGCCAGCGTTCAATGTCAGGCCAACGCTCAACTATTTACAGTATGGCAGCGTAAACGTTTCAAATCAGATCAGGATGACAATGCAACGGAAGAGCAGGGTGCAGGTTTTATAAAAGGAATATGGCAGACAGAGGTCAGGTAATGCAGAACTGGCATATATATAGAGACCACAAAACAAGTGGCTCAAATTGGAGCAGGACTAGCAATCACCCGCTCTGATACCATGTTAAACACACATGGGCAGCAAGAACAATATGAAAGATAATCAGGAGAGTACAATTTTTATTAACAAGAGATATAAATTTATAGTACATTGTTGTGACCGTTGGGTTCCACATCCCAAGGTCTCTTGGACTACTTTGTCTATCCGGCTTCCACACTAACCCATTGAGGATTAGGTGTCCAACAGTATGTTTAATATGTTGATCATGTGATTGAATGGTCTGTATTGCAAGTGAATCCATATGGAGAATTCCATCTGGAACCTCATTGTATATTGCAATGAAAGATGCTCATGCTTTGGAACCAAGAAATCGATCAAGTTAAAGTGTAGTGGAAGAACTTTGGGCCCGATGAAGCTACATGTGAGATGGCAGATCAGATGTGGGCTATGTATCCTTCACTATTCATGGGTTGATAAAATGTTTTCGGTATATGTTTTGGTGTGACGTTTTGGTATATGTATATATGTATATGGATGTAAATAGCGCCATGAGTTTTGTTAGAAAGCTCCAATAAGCAGTATGGGTGTCATTTCATTATGGTTGTCATGTTGTTATGATGTCATGTCAGTTTTTTCTCAATAGGTTGATCATTGTAAATACTACAATGAGCTAAGTTATAAAGCTCCATGGGTTGTATGTTTTTCTTACAACAATTTTGTTGGTTGTAGGTGTCGTTGTGTTGGAAAATCAGAAAGGCAGTAAAGATTCTTGATCTTGATAATTAATTGTGATGTTTCTTATTATTATGATTATTTATATCTTCTTTCTTTATTGCATCAAGCAAATACCAAAAGCAGCAGCACATAAAACATTGAACACAAGATGTAGGCACATGCCAGGGAAAAACCCCCCTCGAGGGGAAACCTAGTCAAAGCAATTCTTCCTTTCAATAGTATTATTTGAGACTCTTTACCCTATACTTTGACCAGACCTTCCCTCCATACCAATTCATCCTCCAGAATATTGACCTCTTCCTAGTAACTTCGACTATGTAGCAACTTGCATTAGTCAGCAACTTCCAACAGTAGTCCAACTTGGAAGACTTTGATCTCCTAATCCATAACATGAAACAAAGTGAGACCCCCACCAAAATTTTGATTTTTCTCTTCTCCTTAGACTCCCCCAAACTCTCATTCACTTCAGCTTCCTAGAAACAAGCTTTCCTAGCTTCCTACTTCGTACTTCTACCCATCACATAGATTTTTACACTTCTGCCCAGAAAAGAGAGAATGAGATGTGTTTCTCAAAATGAATTCAATGTGCTTCCTTTTATAGCCTTCTTGTGGGGTCGAATGGGTCCTTAGGCCGACATGGTGTGGAGGTTCCCTAATTCATATTTGACTCAATACTTAACATTTTTACATGATTCAAAGCCCAAGAAGGGTCTCCTTAAATGTACAATAATTCTATAGACTCAGAATAAATCCTAGAAGTCCTCAATGGGGACTTTGACCTAAAACATGGTGACCCAAGCATGAAACACATGCTTTAATAAGTCACAACAATAATAATAAAAATTATTTTTCTTTATTCTTTTGACAAGTACATTACATAATGACTCAAGTACATTACTAAAGACCGGACATAGTAACTTTTTCCAACACGTTGAACACTGAGGATGGTGTTCCCCCAAGGGGGAGGGTTTTGTAACAGCCCCAGTGAAAAATTAATGCAAATAAAGTTAATAAAGGAAAAATAATAATCATGGTCATGGGACACGTAATCCAAGCTAAATGTTGGGAGAAAACATCCTAGTGTGGTTTCTCATTTGGTTTATTATGGCCAAGGAAATTGGCAAAGGCAATGGAAAATGATTTTTCCAACACTCTCTCTTAACTAGGGAGGTATTCATAATGTACATATATAACAGAATATCTCAAACTCTATGAACAATGAATAACTTTAGGCACCGCAATTCCATGGACTAGATTCCTGACCAGGGAAATCTATCCAGGTGGGACTAAGATGGAGTCAAGCTTTCAACCCCTCTAGGTACCATCAGGCTTACTTTCTAACCATCAACCCAAAAATTCAGGTGTGTATCCAAAACGAAGCTCTTTGATTAACACTACCTTTCCAACTTCTAGACATCAACACAATGTGTCATCCAGATGACCTCTGAGGCAATGCTTCACTCACAAAGCCTCAAAACCCCTTTATCCAGCAGATCAATAATAAAGAATCTCTCCCAATCAAACTGATTGGTAACCAGCATGCTATCAAATCCTTCGAAAGATTTACCTGTACAAACACAACCCCAATCAATAATTTACTTTTGCATGTACATAATGAAATACAAACCTCCGGGTTATTACAGACAACAGATGTTTCTTCTAAACTTTCCATAGTAGGACTATCAACCGAATATTTGACAGAAGATTCCTTGATCATATGTTTTCCTTCCTACTTCATATGAAACAACATATTCTTCAGTCAAATCTTGTTTTCCTTCTTTTAGTAGCACTTCAAAATGCATTCTCCAATTTCCTTTTCTTGTTCATGGCCCTCACTCAGACTTACAGTTGTTAGTCTTGGTCTAGTGCATGACACATGAAACAAAGAACCATATCTGAAACTCCCTCTCAACCAGGAATCACCTCTTTATCTGGACTCCCTCTTAATCTTATGGAGATCTATTCTATGCATGCTTCCTCCAAGAGATCAGCTTCTTCTTTTTTGACATAGGAGAATATTACTGTGGCTTCCACCAATCATTTCATCAAATTTATCATCAACCTCATCATGCTTGTCATATCGAGCATCTTCACCAAGTTGAATATTGTGTACCAACACAAATTTCTTTTCACATCGAGCATCTTCACCAAGTTAAAGATTGTGTACCTGCACAACTTAGATAGAAAGAACAACCAAAACTATAGAAGCATGATGTTAGCCATATCAAAAACACAGAAGCATTTCAAGGCTTCATTCATATCATATACCTAGACTTAATTATAAACAAGAGACATATACTCTTCAACATATTGTTAGGGACTTTGTTATACACCCTAAACTACTTCATAACAACACTCATTCCATCTAGGGTTTCAAGATGTCTTCCAAAGGTATGACATATATTACTACAACATATAGCAAACTATAGAAACCATTCACACAAATATATATCCTCTAACAACCTTTCAAAGCATATATGTTAGAATTCTCACTAGGGATTCGTACAAATCCTAGATTTCATACAAACAAATCCATCAAAGTCAATCACAGCTTAGTGATTATCCTAACCAACTTTCACTAGGGTTAGTTCCAAACCCCTAGATTTTCAATCAACCATCAATCAGTCACTATCATGACCAACTACCACTAGGGTTAGTTCGCAAACCCTAGATTTCCGAGCAATCATCAAACTCAACCAAAAACTCCAACTTTAACAATCTCTTCAGGAATTTCAAATTATCATATACTTAACATTCATCGGAGGTTTCTAATTCAACTAAGGTTTAACTCCAAAACCCTAGAATTCACAAATTCACCAATATTTATACAAATCTGAAATCATCATAGTCCATAACTTTATTTTGACTAAGGTTTAATTCCAAAACCTTAGAATTCCATTTCACGGACTCAACAATCATTACATACATAAATATCATATTGTTATATTTCACACTAGATAATGTCACTACTAGTATTTAACTGCTAAACCCTAGTTTTTTATTTCCAAAAATCCCTTAATAGATTTCAGATTATTATATACTAGATAGTTTTACTTCACTAGGCTTTAGCTACAACACCGTAGATTAACATATCTCATCACCCTAGAATCTTTGACAAGGACTTCCATTAAATCCTAAAACTCATGACCATTAATGACTAGGTCAACACATATCTAGGCATTCATAAGCATATCATATGTCCAACAACATTAATACATCTTTACCTAGATGACACTAGGATTTCAACCAAAAGGGCATATCTATATATGCCTAGATTTCATCATCATGCAAATATATTTCATATCATGTGTTAGTCAAACTCAACTTTACAACAATATTAAATAAGAGTTAGACACACAATTATTTCAATTATACTCGGGTTTGATCAGTCAATAGACACATACTAAGTAAATCAATTCTAAGACAATATAAGGGACTTGCTCACATATTCCACCAAACCCTAATAAGATAGGGTTCCAATGTAGAACACACATTCCACCAACCCCCCATGAGCTAGGGCTCCAATGTAGAATCACACATTCCACCAAACCCCAATGAGCTAGGGTTCTGTTAGGGTCTTATATTTCATAAGAGGAGTTGTTTTTAACTGGTGATTTTATATTTGAAAAAATGTAAATAATGTTTCATGTTTGAAATTTATTTACAAAAGAAATATACATAGAGAGAGAGAAAAAAGAAAAAGAAAATAAATTGCAGGGGACAGAAAAAATAGAATAAAGAAAGAAATGAAAGAAAAGAAAAGACAAGGCAAAAGAAAAAAATATATGAAAAATGCCCCCCTAGGTAAGCGAATCCAAATGCCATCAAAAAAAGTAGAAAATACATGAATACCTTCACTTAGAATTGTTTGTATATAAGTGTGCATCTTGTTTAAATGCCACTTAGAAACAAATTGTTCATTTAATCATGTTTGCTAATCATGATTAAACTTTATCCAATAGGTTAGGTTAGGGAGATAAATCAACCATCTAGCTTAATATTGGTTGAAATGGTTAGTTAGAATAGATAAAAGTTATCCAAACTACCTAAACTTGGCTAAAGTTCGATTAAGTATTTCAATAAAATTTCATATTATTTTGATTAGGAAAAAATAATAAAAAGGCTTGCAAATCAAAATGCGCCTTTAGAATAGATTAATCATGCTTAGGATAAATTAATTACATTTATAATAATTAATTGTGTTATTTAATAACGATTAACAATTTGTAACAAGGCATCTAGCGCTAAAATTTTTGTTTTATGATAAAGTTGAAAACGACAAAATTGATTTGTCGTTATGTGTTATAATTGGCGCATGATTCAATGGCCGCAATCTACCCTTCCCAGATCAATGGCAGGGGATCGTTTTTGGCCCCCTAGTGCATCCTACCGTTATCTGTTGGGTAGGGGGGAGGGGGGTCCAAAAACCGATAATTAAATCCCTGGGCCCCATGCTACGTGGCAGCCGCTCATGACTTCGTACCCCCTGCCTAAAACCACATACCACCCCCCTCTGAAAACCACCTTTCCCTCCTACGATCTCACCAACAGTCCACTACATCAACTCCTGTATCCTACTCTCCACTCCCGTCATCACGCCACCTATCTCTCCCTCATTCGCCTATCAACATACTCATTACAAAATAAACCTGTTGCATTTTCCCGTTGTGGTTAACTGTTTAATCATTTATTCCCTAATCCACCCATTCTTTAATGGATCTGCATGCAATGACCACCAATATGATTGTTATAAATAAACCCTGGTATACCCATGCAGTCCTCCTTTTCATTATTGGTTGTTTGATTTACAGGTACTAATCTCTGAGATTGCATTTCGTGTCCACCACCAGTGCCTGTCATTTCCTGCAATTCAAGGTTAAAATTACCCAGCTAGATAGCTTTCATATCGAGGCTTTGTCCTCCCTTTTGTCTTTCCACAATTTATAGACATGGCACCCAAAGGAAAGAGGAAATATTCCAATCCCAAACCAAATGATGAAAACCCTATGTCCTTTTCCACCCCGGACCTCAACCATTTACCCCTGGTGGACAAGTATTACAAAATTGGTGATATTGAGTGTGAATTTGACTTGTTCAAATTACACCATTGGTTGAAGCAAACTTATCTGGACCTAGGGGATGACATCAATCTCTGGGAATCCCAATTTACCATGTTTATGTTTCCATAGGTCCACCATTTTCCTGATTTCATCATATGGTGTCAAGCTAAATATAATCCAGTTCAGAGAACCATTGTGGACCATAATGGAGACATTATGGTCACTATTTCACCAAAAACCATAAATCAAATGTTATTAATTCCTAAAAATCATTCTCTCAATCAGTTTTTTGTAGCTTCCCTAATGGATCTATATCATAAACTTGCTTTCCCTCAAAGAGCACAAATCTTTGAGATTTTCCTCCTAGAGGGTGCTCAACTTCCCAAGAAAAGTACCCCCTATCCAGCTTCCATGTTCCCAGAAAAAACTAAACAGATCATCTCTTTAGTGTCTTGCCTTTTAGGGTACTAGTCAGACCAATGGGTGGATGAGCCTATTCTAGGTTTTCTTTCCATTTTTTCTAAGGAGCATAAGCCAACATTCATGTTTAATTTTAGTCACTTTTTGGCTCATAATATGCATGAACAATTGATGAATATCACTACCTAAGGCATGTTCAAGTATCCATCTATATTAGTTTACATGTTTCTTTTTCAGCAAGGTGACAAAATTTACAATAGCATTGCAAAAGAAAAATGATCAAGGAGTCAGTTAGAAGTGGACCTCATTGGTGAGAAGAAATTAAATAGAGTTTAGTTTTACAGATTTCATAAACATTTTTATTCATACAGCTACAAGGCTTCTCAATAGTCAGATTGAGCCAAGGATCAATTCATAAATTAAGAGGATTTTTCACCTAAGTGAGCAAGCCAAAACTGGAGACTCGTATCTGTACCAGAGCTATACAGAAATAAGGGTATATGGGTGTGAACTACACCCATATAAGTTGCCCAAATATGTTCTAATGAGGATATTTTCTCTGGAATAAATTAGGGAAATGATTAACATGGATGAAATCCACTTTATTTCAGGTGAAATAAAATCACATTTTAAAATTAAGTCACAAGTGGGACCTTTTATATGTAATAGAAGAGCAGTAGGGAATGAGGCAGAATTAGTCCTCAAACAAATGAATTTCCACCTGAGTTTCACCTGGTCATATGACCCATTCAATATAATTTCTAATTTAAGGGTGGAGCACAAAACAACACCTTATAATCATACCCCCAGACCAGAGATCAAGATATTCATGAATCAAGACCAGTGGGAGGAAAACACACTACAAGAAGTAGAGGAGAAGACTCTATCAATAACCACCTCCCAAACTCCAGTGCCTCAAGAGAAGCAGACAAAAATACAAGGGGAAGAAAGATCTTCACCAGTTACAGAAATCAGTTCCAAGGAATTCATTATTTTACAGAAAAGGCAAAAGACTAACCCTAAAACAGTCACCATTCAGCATGAAGAAGGGCTGGAAACCATTTTCATGATGGTTCACAGGTCTAAACAGGGTTAGAGGATATTTTCTCTACAACTCCATCCTCCTCAACCTCACTATCCTTCAGAATTAGTGCAGTCAATAGAATTGGGAGATAATCAATATGAGCCAAACATCTTCAATAAATTTCTGAAAATCAAACCAAAGAATGAAACATTCAAGGCCAACACATTTGCTTAGTTTTGGAAATAGACCTCTACTTCCCACAATAGACTATTAACATCATTTGACAGTGAGGAAGTAAGAATTCAAATGGCATTTTTACAGGCTCAAGTTTCATTCCCAAAGTCCCTTCAGATTAAAAGAAGACTATTTTTTCATTTGATGCAAAGAAGATACATCCTAAAGATCAAATGGATATGCATAGAGAGTCTGGAGAAATGATTTTATCCACCATGACAAACACTGCAATGACAGCTTCAAAGTTAAGGACATCACTCAGCAATGTCCATTCACAGTTAAAGCTGGAGAAAATCTCCTCATTAGCAAAAGACAACAAAATCGAATCATTGGACGACCTGGTGATCAAACTGGATTATGATCCCAATGATGTCAAAGCAGTGGAATAAATTCTGAAGAAAAATAATACAGATATAGCAGCACTTAGAAATAAGCTTAAATTACCATCTACCAAGGATCCACAAGCAAGAGAGATAGAAGAATATGAGCAAGATAAAGAAGACATGCTCAAACTCATCATTTAGCAAAATGTACATAATAAGGAGACGGAAGAGCAAATAGAAAAGTTACTGAAAGAAAAAGAAGATGTTGCACAATTAGCTACGACTATAGTGTAGAAATTCTCACTATAGATCACCTGATAATGCAATATACTAAAGAAAAATACTTGATCTACTTCTACAAACAATTATGTGGAATCTTAATTGAATATGTGCAAGATCAATGGAACACATATAACTAATAAGGAGAAATTAATCACACATAACATAGAAGAAATAACCAGGGGAAAGCCTCAGCCTAAAACCCCAACTCTGTATTATCATACAAGTGGAAATATAGTCTAGATTACAAAAAGAATCAGCTCACAAGCTATCCTGCTTTCTCTACAATCCCTCTGCTGCTTGTAGACAATCAAAGGCTTCTCACAAGCCTTCTCCTCTACCCTCCAAGCCTCCTATTTCTTTGCGCAATTTTCCTTGGGGTCAGTGCACCCACTTGTGTGAATTGGCCTCTTCACACACTCACTAACCTCTAATCTAACTGTGCAATCCTGAAGGAGATAAATCCTTCTCCATGGATGAGCTTCCTTTATAGGAAAAGTCCATCCAACTAATAGTACAGAGTCCCTCCTCTGATCTCAATTGGGTCTCTGTCTGAACTGACATGCATGAGTTATTCATGAGAGAATATTCAGTTATCTGAAGTGCAGCAGTTATATGAAAGCATGCATTAACTAACTGAACTGAGATTAATTTAAACAAAATATTTAAATAAATCTAACTGGACTTGACTCAATTAACTGAGTCAACTAATTACAACTCAAATTACAACTCATCCTTATCTCTTTAACTGATGGATAAATTCCTTAATTAATCGAGAAACTGTTGCATGTCCTCACATAGACTTCATGTTTGATTTTTCACAACTAATTAACTCATGGTGAATTAATTTATTTATTTTCAAACAGTTGTTAAGTTCAAATTCGAATTTTACTTCTCAATTTTAGTCCAGGGACTAACTAAAATTGGAATCTATCCTGAACTGCTAAAAATAGAAAATCTATTTTTAGCTTCCATTTTTCATTCCCTGTTGCTCAATTCAGCACTGGTACCCAAACTGCTATTTATAGTAGTGGTATCTTTAACACTTCTAATTTTAGCATTTCTTGTTGCTATTTTCAACACTCCCTCTCAACAAGAAAGGCATTCAACTCGAACCCAATCCTATACCTTTGGAATGTTTTGCATGCAACACTTCTACCAAGTGTGATTGCTCCAGCAACTCTAGAAACAAAAAAAACTCCCCACTGACCTCTTTGTTGGGCTAAAAACATACTCTGATGTTGAAGCTCTATCTACCGCTAACAAGTGCTCCCTCTTTGACCTCTGATTTGCTGCAACACTCCATGCATCTCACACTGTTGCACACCTCTATGTGTCATCCTGCACTGGTGCAACACTCTTGTGCCTCTCGCATTGCTGCAGCCTGCTAGCTCTGCACAGTCTTAGGGCTCCTGTTCTGTAGCTCTCTCTACCGCTCCATCCACATCTATCTCTACCCACTTAGCCAGTCCTGCTACTCCTCGTTAGGGCTCTTGTAGCAAAGTCGAATCAAAGAGGTTGGGTACCTCAAGGATGCTGCCCCCATTCCAGTCTTCTTAGGACTGTCACTCCACATTGCTCCACCTCCTACCTGGAGGTATGGATTCATGTGATCCCTCTGCCCACTTGGCTCAAAATTTCCCCCTATTGGAGGTCTTTGCATGAGTAGATGTCTCTACTCAATCTCCTCTCAGCTTCTCTAGTTGTGGCTGCTCCACAACCTCCTGAAGCTACTTCACCAATCGTGGCTCCTCCACAATTTTCTGAGACTTCTTCTAGCGTTGCATGTTGAGAGGTAATTTACTCTCCCTCTCAACCACCAAGTCTCCATCAGTTTCCTTGCTCCTCAAGGCTTTTCATGCATCCTGAACCTCAAGAAAATAAAGGTTCTTGACCTGTGAACTGATCTGCTTCACCTGTCTAGTGGTGATATGTTGAAGGAAAACCTTTCCCTTACTAAAAACTACATCAAATCCTGTGTCTTCCAGCATCGCAATCGACACCAAATTTCTCTTCAGTCCTGGTACATACTTGGCATTGGTCAAGGTAATGTAAGCTCCATGCTCCCTCCGAAAAACAACTGTGCCTACACCTGAGACACTATATTTTTCATCATTACCCATAGCTATGAGTATCTGGAGATCTTCCTCCTCCAAAGTAATGGAAAAATTCTTGTCATCGGTCATGTGGAAAGAAGCTCAAACAAACCACTTCCCACCATGGATGAAACCATGCATGTGAACAGTGTGAAATCCAACTTGAACTATGAGGCTAGTGCCTCACCTTCTAATCCTTCCACATATCCCTTCTTGGATTTCCTCAGTGGACAATTTGTAGCAAAATGGCCCACCTCATGAAAACGAAAGCATCACACTTTCGATTTGTCAAACTTCTTCCCACCTTGGGAAGAACTGGATTGGGAATGAGAATCCTTCTCCTTCCCTTTCTTTGCCTTACTCGCTAAGGCAGAGTTTTCTTCATCCTCCATGGATGAAGAACCATCTCTGGTGCTTCTTCTTATCTCCTCCTGCATCAGATCCAACCAAAGTTGTTCCCAATCTGGCAGTTTCTCTCTTCCATTAACCGAGTCCAGGTAGCTATGCCAGCTCTTAGGAAGATCGAGGAGTGCAAGACTCACCATGTCATCATCAGTTGTCATGATCTCTACACTTCCAAGCTCATCCTTGCATGTGGTGAGCTTGTTCAGATACATAGAGATTGTGTCGCCCTTTTCACACTTGATCTTCTGAAGCTTGTCTTTCAGTGCCAACTTCCTCTGATCGTTGCTATTCTGACATAGATCTTTCAATGTTTTTCACATTGAAAATGGTGTCTCCTTCCCATGGAGACTCGAGACTATGTGGTCTTGAACTCCCTCAGAAGGATTCTCCTTGCTCTAGCCACACATTTCTTCCATTCCGCCAATTGAGTAGCATCAGTCGACTTGGGGACTTCTTGATCAATGAATTCCTTTAGGTCGTTATCCTCTAATACTGCTTCCATGCAATCCTTCCAGGCTATATAATTCGATCTACCATCAAGGGCATACTCGAGTTTTAAACCACTGAACGCCATAGGTGAAATAGAGATGTGATAAGAACTTGATTTCTATATTCAGGAATCACAAACTTCAAACTTCTCCCTTCTTGTATATTGTTCTTCCTTGATCACCTTTGCTCTGATACCATGTAGAAATTCCCACTGTAGATCCCTTGATAATGCAATATACTAAAGCAAACTACTTGATCTACTTCCACAAACAATTATGCGGAAGCTTAATCAAATATGAGCAAGATCAATGGAACACATATAACTAATAAGGAGAAATCAATCACACATAACACAGAAGAAATAACCAGGGGAAATCCTCAGCCTAAAACCCCAACTTTGTATTATCATACAAGTGGAAATATAGTCTGGATTACAAAAAGAATCAGCTCAGAAGCTATCCTGCTCTCTCTACAATCCCTCCGCTGCTCATAGACAGTCAAAGGCTTCTCACAAACCTTCTCCTCTGCCCTCCAAGCCTCCTATTTCTTTGCCCAATTTTCCTTGGGGTCCAGTGCAGCCACTTGTGTGAATTGGCCTCTTCACACACTCACTAACCTCCGATCTAACTGTGCAATCCTGAAGGAGATAAATCCTTCCCATGGATGAGCTTCCTTTATAAGAAAAATCCATCCAACTAATAGTACATTGTCCCTCCTTTGATCTCAACTGGGTCTCTGTCTGAACTAACATGCATGAGTTATTCATGAGAGAATATTCAGTTATCTGAAGTGCAGCAGTTATATGAAAGCATGCATTAACTAACTGAACTGAGATTAATTTAAATAAACTATTTAAATCAATCTAACTGGACTTGACTCAGTTAACTGAGCCAACTAATTACAACTCAATTTAGAACTCATCCTTATCTCTTTAACTGATGGATAAATACCTCAATTAATGGAGAAACTGTTGTATGTCCTCACATAGACTTCATGTTTGATTTTTCACAACTAATTAACTCATGGTGAATTAATTAATTTATTTTCAAACAGCTGTTAAGTTTGAATTCAATTTTTACTTCTCAATTTTAGTCCAGGGACTGACTAAAATTGGAATCTATCCCAAACTACTAAAAATAGCAATTCTATTTTTACAACTTCCATTTTTCATTCCCTGTTGCTCAATCCAGCACTGGTACCCAAACTGCTATTTATAGCAGTGATATTTTTATCACTTCTATTTTTAGCATTCTTGTTGCTATTTTCAACATACAGTCATAGATATACTGATTTCTATTGCAGTAATAGCCAAGGATTCTACATCAACATCAAGTGACCTGAACAAACTCATGCAGGACCTATCTATTCAAAGAAAAGATAATGAAAAGCTAAAGGATAAATTGAAGAATCTAGAAGAACAGAAGTTGAAAATTGACAACTTCTATGTAGATGAGTTTCAGAAATCTCACCAACTGACCTAGAATATTGAAAGATTGGAAAATGAGTCACTAATGTCTCAAACTTTGGCACAAGCCAGGGAAACTGTTTGCCTGGAAATTAGTCAAGCCATGACTGATATTTGGCCATCCATCCATATCATTTTTTAGCAAGAAGAGATGATACAAAGATATAATACAACAATAGAATAGGTTAGAAATGCCCTGGGACACAAACCAAGTGAGGCCACAACCATGATTAAAGTATTACATTCAAATACTAGATCAGAATTAGAACAGTTCCAGATCACAGACGGGACAAAGACTATCTTGGAGATCAAGAAAGTATTGCAGAAAAGAAACTCGATGACCCAATTGGAGACAAAAACTCAAACTCTGGAAAATGTTGTCTAGAGATTTAACACCAAGTTCAATTTATTGAACCGGAGAGGATTATCAAGATTAGTAGCACCAAATGACAGATTGATCAGCTTGGATAATTACTGTCAGAAACTCTATACTATTTCTACAGATAAATCCAAATTTGCAGGTAACAAGGGACATATCACAAGGATTGCTTTCTTAGAAGATTTGGAGTTTGATTTAACTTTCAAACACGAAATCAAACACATTTTCATCAAAAATCCAACCTTTGAGAAGTATACTGAAGTCGATCAAGTGTATAGAAAGTGTTGATGGAGTTGGACCTGCCAACATTCAGGGGATCACCCCAGTATGAATTCCCAACTAGACCTCACACCATTTGGTATGGGATTCCTATCCGATATGATGGCATTGTTGCCATTGTCTTGAGGATTTTCCTCAACTCTTGTTTTTAAACACATGAGAGTGGTTCGCTTTGTCTTCAAGAAGTGAGGTTCACATGCCTGGTGAGTGTAACTGTCACTTGAGTAAATGGTTCTTTCATTGTCGAGAGAGAGGGTGAGAATGATTTATAGGTCAATTGAGAGCAATCCCAACACTAATAGGAACATACAACAAAAAAGGACATGCATAGCTTCCAATGGATCAATCCACATGGATGTGGAAGTCACAACATACAAGGTAAGATAACACATACAGCACTCATGGATCAGTCTGAACGAGTGCAACAGTTGTTATAGCAATCTTCATGTGAAAGGTCTGTCTGATGTCCAGGAGAGCAGTCTCCATAGGCGAGAAAGTGTTAACAGCATATACAACACATTTCCATTAATAGATTATGTATTATAACAAATGAAGCAGTGCGTATTTAGAAAACAGGTTAAAGAAACATGCATTACAAGTGTTAAAGAGCAGTCTTACAACAAATACAATACATGTGTGAAAATGT
Organism: Pinus tabuliformis; assembly: GCA_031772625.1. Classification (NCBI taxonomy): domain Eukaryota; kingdom Viridiplantae; phylum Streptophyta; class Pinopsida; order Pinales; family Pinaceae; genus Pinus; species Pinus tabuliformis. The sequence goes on from CM062811.1 coordinate 777,842,724, forward strand.
GTAGCAGGCTTCTGAATTAAGTGAAAGTTCCAAAACACATTGTTACACCATACATCACTAACCTCAAGTGCAAGGCGTTGTAGCCACTACTTACTCCTCAAATAAAATATTATAGATTCTCTTGGCTATGTGGGAGGAGCTGAGGTGAAAAGTCCTTTGCATGTATAAATGAGGGGGTATCTATAGCCAAGGGTGAAAATGATCCTTGTGGCTATTCAACCAGCCTCATGACTGTTTGACTTCCATGACTTTTCGAATTACATGATTCTTTGTTCAAAAAGTGGGTCTCTTGGACTTCCATGTTACATCACATTGATTGACAACAAGCCCATAGTGGAGATGTGGGCAACATGACTTGACATGAATTGACATGACAATGTTGGTACGTTCGTGTTGTTGTTGGAGTGCATGTCGAGCATAGTTCTACTAGTTGATGGATGTCTTCATGATGTATCATAGCTTCACCTCTGCATGGCGAAGTGCACGAAGTATTTAATGGTCCTTGGTTCGCTTGATGAAGCTTCAGCATGTTGTTCCTTGCTTGCATGCTGGAAGGCTTGACAGGCTCATATGTTCATGAAGGTGCATGTTTGTCGCATTCATCCACTTCGTATGCTTCATTCATTCATATGTTGGTGGACCTGTCATTCTACATGTGCTCCCTTCATTCATCCCATTCATCGTCTTGTCATGTTCGTTGGTGTACCTGTACTTCCAGTCACTCATGACGAGACAGTATCAAATCCAAAACCTCATAGTCTACCATGACACATGATCATTTAGATGCAGGTGACCGGGAGAGGCAAAAAGGTTGTGATACGGAATGATGGCTCTGGGCAACTACTGATGAAAACAACACAAGAGTCACTGAGAGATGGAGACAGACAATCTGAGTCGATAGTGACTGTCTACAAGGTCTAGCTTGGCTAGGAGGCAAAATTGTGCATATTTTGGGAGGAATAGTCTAGGGTGCTGGAAGGCAAGGCAGACATTCTCTATGAATTTTTTAGAATGAATGGGTAGTAGGGATGGATAGCCAAATTTGTGTAATTTTCCAGAGGAATGGGTCGGGTTGCATGAAGGGCCAGAAGGCAGGGATTGCGTAGTTTTTCTGGGAAATTTCCCGGGAGACTGGCAGCCAAAACTTTGTAATTCCCAGAGGGAAATAGCAGTTGGTTGATGGGGTTATTGGCAACCAAAAATATGAAATTCCCAGAGGGAACTTCCACTTGTCTTCCCAGGAGACTGGAAGCAGAAACTGCGCAATTCCTAGAGGGAACTGGCAGTCTGCTGCTAGGGGCTGGTGGCAAGGAAAACTGCACTGAGGTCGAGAGGTTGGCCTGCTGATCATCTCTACGCAATTTCTACGCTGAGATAACTGATGGGTAGTGGAATTCTTGCTCATGAACATTGTGCAATTTCTAAGATGAACAGTTGGTCGACTGTCGAGATGACTGGCTGGGAAAACTGCGCAATTTTTCTGAGGGAGACAAGGATGGGCACTTGGTGTTTATCTGGCTTGTCTACGCAATTTCCTCAGTCAATTGAGTGGGTGAGGTCAGTGGCCTTTGTTCAATTTTTTAGGGGAGTCAGTCCTGGGGTGACTATCAGGTCCGACTATCTGGGTGGCCAACATGAGAGTTGATTGAATTGCTTGTCGGCAGTGTAACTTAAAAGGACTAGCTTGGTGCCTCTGCGTTGTTCTAGTTGATAGTCGATCAAGTCAATGGAAGGGTGAAGGTTTGTCTGTCAGAGGCGAGTCAGGTCTTCAGAACCTTCAACAAAAATAGCTAAGTGTGTGAACAATAGAAATATGCATAGGTAATCATACGAACACACACTCGCATGACTTGACGATGAAATGACCAAACCATCCTAACACACATGTTCAACAATACTAACCGACAATGTAAGTGACAAGCATGAAATTCATGATTTATCGTTCATTGATCGAGACGATTCTTGTGCAATAGTAAATGTGACTCTGTGTGTGAGTGCGACAGATGCTTTCATAGTGAACACAACAAGCACATACGAAGCGAAGACTTTGAGCATAGCTAGAACATGGTCGCAAGCATGACTTAGACATCAGCATGTAGAGACTTGAATGCAATGAACAAGAAAGGCGGATGTAAAGACTCACACAAGCTCATGGAGTGAACCCGAGTGTGTGCAATCATCAAGTGAAACTCTTCCAGGGAGGCTCTAAAATTGGTGCAGACCAAAATTTTGGAGGGTGGTTGTAGCTGCTACAACACTTGGTGACACACTGGTAGAACTCTAGCTTCTCTGTTTCAGTTCATTTCTAGCACAAGGCCTTGGTATTTCATGGAGTATTGAATAACTGTGCAGGTTACTTCAGTTTCCCACTTACCCCATGGACATACATGGTTCACCTTTTTCCAACTCAGTCAAACACAACCAAAAGTTCAGCTTAGATATCAGCGTTTCAAATCCGGGAAGGGTAGTTTAGCTCACAAGTTGAAGATTTTCATAGTATAAGTTTTCATCTCTAGTGTTGCTCCGCTATCAGTAGGCCTAGAAAATACCCCGATAGAGTCACGCAAGAACACATACATTGCTCCACTTCTAGTGAGCCTAGTCAATACCCCGATGGAGTTGCATGCTTCACCTCTCTATGTAGGAAGCCTTTCTCTTCTTTCGTCTTTGTATTTTTCAAGTGGACTGGGCATAGGTACTTATTTATTTTTGGGGCGGAAGAGGGATCCCAACTTATTGAGAGCAGAAGAGGTTGTTCCTTCAGAGAAGCATGTAAGGCCTCTAACATAGGTTTGATCGTTTAGATTTTCCCCTTCTCCATTTCTACTATTTGGATGACCTTGAACATATAGATCAAAAGGTTGAGTACAGGCATGGGGCTTCCCAGTGTGGAAGGTTCATGGTTGGACTGAAACTTCCCTTGCAGATGGTTCATATTTTTCGTGAGGAATTCATTGGCCAAAAGTTACAACCAAGCACAGATAAGGCAAACATAAGACTGGCCAAGTGCTGCAGTGTCACGATTTTCCTCAAATTTTAGCTACATACTCTATTCAAAATCCAGGATCTAGTAGTTGGAAGCACTTATTTTTCAGAAAAAAAATAGTAATATATCAAACAAACAAAACGAATGAGAACAAAAATAGTAAGTAGAATCAAACATAGCAAAAACAAAGATAATAAGCAAAACAAACAAAATGAAACAACAAGCAGCAAGCAGACTATGTACATGGCAGGGGCGCGGCTCGACCTACTGAAAATAATGGTTGAGATCTTGGCCATTGGCAGGAAGGTTGGAAATCCTCCTGCCGAGTGATTACGAATGATACGTGTGTGGGCCAAGCCTCTCGTAGACTAGTGAAAGTCCACCAGGCTCCGCTACCGAAGCCTAGTGGCATTCCAGAAGACCTTCAAGTGAAGACAACACCATTGTTTCAGGTACTGTGTGCAACATGGGCTCGGATGATGGTGTTACACAGTGATTTGTCACTGCCTTCATCCTAGTCTTCCTACTGTGTCATGAGTCCAAATCATTCATGCTCATGCTCTCTGATGTTGCCAAATGACCCACTTCGCCAAAGTTTCTACATCATCGCGACTGTTGTCAAAATAAACGCGCTGATGAGCGCTCCAAAACAGAACATACGCGCTGTCATCGCGGAAGTACACGTGATTCCCGCGATGGTCGGATTTCATGAGACAGCGCGACTGTTTCTTTTAGTTTATCATGATGACATGACCTTCTCCGTTATGCAGTAGCGATGTCAGCGCTCCACTACAGTTATGTACCCGCGATGATCCAGTCTGGGCGAGTTTGCTCTAACAGCCGACCTTCCAGATGACTCCAGACCTGGTTGTTGGCCTTTTTCATGTCACCCTCCCTTCTCTGGCATGATTGTTCCATCATTTGAGCTACCTTCCTTGGAGATAAGCTCATCTTCCCACCATTCATGGAGACTCCTTCTCCTATTTAAGCTTTCACCATTGCTATGAGCTGCTAGTTTGGAATTCTTAGTCTTTGGAGTGTTGCTGATAGTGTTGTGAGCTTGATAGGTAGCTGGTGTGACAAATGTGGGATTGTTTGAGAACTTGAGGAAGGTTGTGAAGTGCTTTGATCTTGTGTGAACTTGTGAGTGAGAGAGATTTGTTTTGGGAGATCTATCTTCAAGGGTGAATGCTTGAGGAACATGCTGGCTAGACCCTCTTGAGAAGGATTTGACATCAGAACTATGGTTGTATTCTTCTTTGTTTATCAATAATAGACGACTATCATTATGGTTCCACTCTTATTGTCTTCTTAATGATGATTGAGTTATATCTTTTCTGAATGATATATAGTTGCATCCATTGGATTGTATGCTTGTGTTTGTGTCGTTCTTTGCATGTGCAGGTGTCCGTTCACAAGGATCGTGGGGATTGTGACCAGCCAGAGCAAAGGAACGGGAGCGACAACTCTTCTACAAATATTAGCGTTGGAATCCATGTAGGCCCTCATCATCGGTCTTTGATTTGCAATTAGGAACCTGCGTGTTAGCGTTGCTTGATTGTTACTAGACCCCATTTGGGCTAGTAGGGATTGCCTCTGTCTGCAGAGGGGATTTACCTCCACAACAAATTGGTGACTCCACTGGGGAGCTGGCCTTTGTCCCTTTTTGTTCATTCTTCCCTTGAGTTTTGTTTCGGTCTCTTTTCAAAAATTTAGGGATTAGTTCTCTATTTCTTGGTTTCCTGGTTTGGTCTAGGAGATGCTTTGTTTGTTTAAAGATTGACTGTCTTGGTTTGGGAGTTTTTGGCTTGATTGTGGCTGTCTTTGAACATCATCGCGTTTTATAATTAAAAAGTCGCGCTGTCATCGCGCAACCCCTTTTGTGATCTCCTGTTCATCACGTTATCACACCTAGCAGGCGCGACGATTCTGTAAATCGGACCATCACAAGAAAGGCGTGTACTTCCACGCTGACATCGCATTGTTGCTACGCATAGTTTTTTATCAGCGCTTTGTTGTTGTGTATCACCCACGCTGATTCCTGTAGAATTGAATTTCTTCAATTCTACCTCCTGAACCTATTAGTCTTGCTATCCCCTGCTGTTCTCACTCAGTTTATGACTTGCTTTTCACTGTCTGGAGGTTGAAGCACTCTCTTGTGGGTTTTGTTGAGCGAATCTTGCCTTTTTGCTTTGTGACCTAGTTTTATTATTCCAAGTTTGTTGGATCAGCTTGCTTGGTTACTTGTTTGCAAAGGTTCATTTGCTGCTTGCTGTTGGTTTGATTGAGCCTTCCCCTTTTCTTGCTTTTGGTTGATTATTTAAGTGATCGTTGTTGAACCAATCTTGACATTGTTTCGATTTCTTTTCACTACCCGGACATAGATCACAATTGTTTGGGGTCAACCAGTTTTCCACATTTGTTTGTTATCGTTTCTCAAAGTTTGTTTAATGCACTTTGCCATCAAAAAAAAGAAAAAATTTCTTTTGCTTTGTATTAGTTAATGAGAATTAGAAGCTTTTCATTTTGATTAGTGATTAGTGATCTCGAAGAAAAGTTTGTTAATTTCCATTAGATGCATTAGGGAAGTTATTTGTTGTTTTATGATCATTTCGTTTGCGTGAAATCTCTCAAACCCTCTCGTAATTAGCATTCATCGAATGAAATGACATATTTTGGCATCTAGTTTGCATTTAGGGAATTTTGAGATATCACATACGGTAAGGCCTGAAAACTAAAACCTAATACAAGATCAACTTTAAAATGAACTGAATGAATCTAACAACGCATTGGAACATAACACACACTGTTTAGAGGTCTAGGCTAGAGATGTGCTCCGGCGTCGTTAAACCTAGTCACTTTTGTTTCACTCAAGGTTGGGTGATTCCTCCTTCCGTGACTCAATAGTGGTCTAGAACAGATTTGAGCTCCCACGTACCATCGAGTATATGGGGAGACCCCACTAGGTTATCATCCTTTATCCATAGGAAGCCGTGTCTGCCGCCTTATAAGCCGTAATGCACCGAACACAGCATTGGGGAAGATTGACTGCCATACAGAAAGTCCTTGGTTTTCATATGACTGCCAAGGTGTCTATGCAGTTTTACGGATTTGTTTGGTAAACCCTTTTGCCTAGCTCTCCAGAGTAGTCACTTTCGTTCCTTTTTAGACTCCCTAAAATAAAAGGTCCATTTGAGCACTTGTCACTTCAAGCTCATTAAACATTCGAAGGCGACTAGAGTCATCTTTTTGTCCTTTTCTCGACTCTTAAAAAATGAAAACGTCAAGTTATGTCCTTGCGTCTTAAAATTTATTCGGCCACGATTCACATTTACCCGGTTAGATCTTGTTTGCGTTAGTTTGAGTAGGGTCCTTTATCGTTAGTTTCCATAGGATCTTTTGAAGTTGTCATCCTGGCGGAATCATCAATCCCGTCTCCTGTTCCAAGTGACCAAGGGTCTCCTTCTTCTGTTGCACCTGAGGTACCGTTGTGAGTGATACTCTCCCTATTATTCCGAGTATCCAACCGATTAACTCTCGCGCTCCAAACGACGAGGCTTACGAACTTCACTGGAACCCCGTTTGGGAGCCTTACGAAGACAATATTCCTTTTACTCCTATTGGTGTTTCGGTCCCAATGTCTTCCTCTGACATGGATGACACATCTCCTAGAGCGAGTGAGACACCTGTTTTGTCAAGTATCGAAACTCCTATCCCGGCCACATCCCCAGTACCCTCACGCTATAAGGCTTTGAGGGATAATATGGGTTCTAGGAACCCCTCTTCAGGTACCATGTGGGATCACCACATCACTCCCACTACGGGATCTTTTATTCCAAAAGTTCACAATACAACCGTCACTTCAGTTCCGACTATTTCGACTGTTTGTGTAGTGTATTCGACACCAGTTGTTAGTGCCGTTATGGCATCTTCGGCTGTGACTATTGTTGCTGGTCCATCTCACGGCCTAGTAAATAGTGGCCAGCCGGCACATACACCCAGAGTTGTTCATCCTGCACAAAGTGCCCCACCTTCTTCTGGTCCCACTCCAGAAGGGGGGGCATACGATCGGTATTTGCAAGCTGTCCAGGATCCGAGCTCACAAGGTCCATTCTATTACTATGATTCCACAGGTCAGTACCTTTATCTTTCCAGGCCCTTGCCATCTTAGCCTGCTGTTGAGGTCTCGGTGCCATTATCTGTTGCTTGGGGCACCACCACTTATCATGGTGGCCAAGCAACGCCTACACAGCCTCAGGGACTACCTAATTAAGGCCAACCATCTTACGTGCAAACCTCTCAAGGGCAGCAGTATTACGGGAAGTCTTATCCAGGGCAACCTGGGGGCCCACAAGGACAACCCTTTCAGGGACAAGCTTCGGCTTCTGGTGGTCCGTCCTTTACTTATTTTGCTCAACCTTCTGGTAATCCAGGACAACCTTACATCCAACAAGGTCAACCTAGTGTCCAGCAAGGTTACCCATCTGGGCAACCGGGACAACCTTACATCCAACAAGGTCAACCTGGTGCCCAGCAAGGTTACCCATCTGGACAAGCGGGACAACCTTATATGCAACCTAGAATCCAGCAAGGGTATCCTTCTGGGCAGGGTGGTCAAACTTACGTGCAGCAAGGCCTACCCACTGCCCAGCCTAGTCATCCATCTAGACAAGTTGGTCGACCTCAGGGTCAACCAACCGTCCAGTCCGCTCAACCATCTATCCCGCAAGGACAACCCTCAGTTGTATAGTGACAACCTAACCCCCAGCAAGGACATCCTTCTGGGCAAATGGGTCCATCCCAAACTCAACCAGGGCAACCTTTCGGCCAGGTGGTCCAATATCCATCCCTTCAAGGACATCCTTCTGGTCCTGCTCAACCGCGCACTCAAATGGTCTCAAGATCAACCCGGTTTTCAGCCCCAGACTGGGCCCCAAACTCAAACTGGTCTTCAGATGAAAGGTGGGTTTCAATCCCAACCTTCTTACCAAGCACAGCCTGGTCCCCAAGCTCAGTATGGAGCTCAGCAACCATACGGTTAACAGCAACCCCAGGGGAAAACTTAGTTGGCCCCGTACCAAAATTATCAACAAATGCAGGTCGCTCCTTATCAGAATTACCAGCAACAGTATGTTGCTCCTACGAGCCAAGTTGGTAATCAATGGGGTGCTGGGGGGCAGATCCAAAGTCAACCGTCCAGTTATGGCTACAACCCCTGTGGACAGAATCCCTAATGACAGAACCCTTATGGGCCAGGCCCGTCCGGACAAAATCCATGGGGGCAACCACCAACTAGTTGGAACTCTGGTATTACCTCTTATCCACGGCCACAGATGTCCTTCAATCCTCAGTTACCTTTCTTAGCAACATTGGAACTGCCGGATGTGTCGAAATTGACTAATGATCCTATTCTTCATAATCCATTCTGGCCACCAGTTCCAACCAAGATACCCGGTGATTGTCCCAAATTCTATGGCAAAGTTGGAGAAGACCCTCAAGCCCACGTCATGACTTATCACCTTTGGTGTTCATCAAATTCGTGGCTTGACGATTCCATCCGGCTCCGCCTTTTCCAAAGGACTCTCACCGGCTCGGCCGCTAAGTGGTACATTGAGTTGAATCGCGGATCCTTTCAAGATTTCAACTCATTGGCAATGGCATTTCTAACCCACTTTCAGTTGCCCATTCGGTATGAGACGGGAACGCATCTCCTCACATCTCTTAAACAGGACATGACCATGCACATATCCGATCATATACATGAATGGAGACGGCGTCATTGTTTGATCAAGTTTTGGATTCCTGATCAGCTCCTAACCGATTGGTTTACAACCTCCTATGTCCCTGCAATCGTGCGAGACATTGCTATGGGAGCTTGTGTAACTGAAGAGCAAGCTATCGTGCGTGCTCAGTACCTCAACTTAGTTTATTCTTAGTCAGGTACTTTATTTGATTATTTGCCTGATGCCCCGAGACTCGGAACATCCAAAGCTTCGCAAAGCCATTTGTTGACGGTGTTATTGGCTCTGTAAATCCATCTTCGAAGAAATCATCCGCGAACCCTGGGAAGAAAAAATCGAATGCTTCAAAGGAAAACACTTCTCAGGGTGTATCTAATTCTGGAAATACTTCCGAGGTCAATGCCATCCAGTCCACCACGGCGGATAAAGCCTCGAAAGGAAAGAAGAAGGGGAAAGCGAAGAATAAATCTGAGCAGCCCAGACAGGACTCCCCTAAACCTCCACTCGAGGAAGGAGCCAAACGTAAGCCCATGTATCCTTGTCTTATCTATGACGAGGATCACTATACCTGTTGGAGAGGTAAATCCCCTCTACGGATAGAGGCGATCCCTACTAGCCCAGAACGGGTCTAGCAACAATCAATCAATGCTACTGTGCAAGTTCCTAATTGCAAATAAAAGAGAGGCAATGAACACCTACTTGGATTCCAACGCTATTGTTTGATGAAGAGATGCCGCTCTCGCTCCTTCGCTCTGGCCGGTCACGATCCTCCACGATCTCCGTGAATAGATACCTGCACACACGAAGAGAAAGGAAAACACAAGCGTGAAATCTGATAAAAGAAATTATACATCAGTCAGAAAGGATGTAATTCACATTAACCATTACGAAGACAAATGAGAATGGAACCATAACAGTAGTCATCTATTATTAATCAATAACAGAGAAAGGTACAACCAAAGTTCTGACGCTGAGTCCTTCTCTAGAGGGTCCAGCCAGCAAGTCTCTTAAGCATTCACCCTTGGAGGTAGATTCTCCCAAAACAAAGCTCTCTCTCACACAAGCAACACTCACAACCTTCTTTAAGCTTCCTCTAGCAAATCCACACTTGTCACACCAACTACCTACTAGCAGCAGCAGTCTAAGCACTATGAATTCCACACTATCCAAAACTAGCTGCTCATGGCAATGCTGGAGATTTAAATAGGAGAAGGAGTCTCCACAAATGGTGGGAAGATGAGCTTATCTCAAAGCAAGGTGGTTCCAAATGACGAACAGACATGCCATAGAAGGGAGGGTGATACTCACAAGGCTAACAACCAGGTCTGGAGTCATCTGGAAGGCTGGCTGTTAGAACAAATTCGCCCAAACTGGATCAGCGCAGGTGTAACACTGAACTGGAGCACTGACAGCGCATCATAATAATGGAGCAGGCTGTGTCAGCGCGGCTTAATACTTTCATAGGATGCGCTGGCTCATGAAATTCGACCAGCGCGAAAAACCCGTGTGCTTCCGCGCTGGCAGCGCATCAGTTACACTATCAGCCGCCAGTCAGCGCGGTTATTTTAATAACAGTCGCGCTGATGAAATAAACTTTGGCAAAGTGGGTCATTTGGCCAGTTTAGAGAGCATGAGCATGGTGCATTTGATTTCATGGCACAGTAGGGAGACTGACAAGGAGACAGTGACAATTTACTGTGTAACAGATGCCCCCTAAAGCATGAAGCCCGAGAGAGTGGGAGGGGTGAAATGCTTTACAAAACTGCTGAACTGGAACACCACCAGGAAGGACCTGCATGTACGTACCACTGATATCTCGATTACATGTAGTCTAGGCATGGGCGCAGCCATCCAAAAGACATATAAAGAAGGTCTGTGGTATGGACGCAGCCACCCAGCTGAAGAGACCATGATGATAAGAAGGTATGGTCGCAGCCATCCTAAAGACTCAGGTATGGGCGCAGCCATCCATCAATGAGTCATGTAATGACAATCCACAAAATCGCAGCCTGGTTCACAACAGACAAAAACCAGGGTCTTGCGCTCCATCCCAACCCGAACAAAGTACAAGTCCAAGCATGTGAATACATGAGCTGAAGTCGAACATGCATGAACATCGTCTGATTACCAGTCAATGATGAAAACTATTAACAGACGCGAGAGGTACCACCAATAATGACAATGGTCCTCAAGGTACTTATAGGTACAATCCGCGGCGTGTGAATCAATGAGCTGGTGTCGAACACCCGCAGAATCGTCCGATCGGAGGCCAATGATGAAAACCTCACGTCGAACACGAAGAACCTACCATTGAGGCATGCAGGCTCTAAGGCACCTGAAGGGAGTCTCTAGGTCACTTTCCTGGATAATGAGCTGAAGTCGACAGGAAGTAACCTTGATCGAAGGTGGGCCATAATGTTTCCCACATCATCAACACGAGATAGAGAAGGATAAAATATTTTGTGTGAGACATCAGAGGGAGGTGGTAAGCTTGCAGAGGCCAACTTCTCTTGAACATATCGGCGGCACAACAGCGGATTTGGCAGTACCTGACATCAAATGAGCAGAGGTCATGGTGACAAGGCAATGAGCAGATGAGATGTCAAAGAGGATAACCCAAACCCACGGAGGCTAGTGTAAAACAAGATGAGAAATCCCCACCCTGTCACGAATTCAGATGAGTGCCATGTTCAAGAGCGACATACTGCCGATACGACCATTATTACAGTTTCATTTTCCCCACCATTCCTGGCAGGTACCCCGGTTATTTTTGGGTGACAAGCTTGACGGGGATAGCATATGCTTGGAAAGCGTCATTTTGACGATATCCGATGTCATTAAGTTTTAACGAGTCTGACAAAGGAAGAACTCGGCGTCTTTTCCTGTTTAGAGAGTCTAAAAAGACAGCGGAAAAGGAAACTCCAGGGGGGTCCTTTTTCGTAAAGTTGTGTCTCTCGAGCCTGAAAAAGTATAAAACAATACTCGAAAGAACCGCCCGACCAGTATGATCGAGGAGTACTTTTCGTGAACAGTGACTTCGACCCGAAAAAGTAGAAAAGCGGTCAGAAGCACGTCGTTTTAGAGCCAATAACGAGTGCGAAACGACAAACACCCGGCAATCTTTTTAAGTTAAACGGTCGAAAAAAGAGCTTTAAAAGTGACCGCCTCCCGTTCCTTTTAACGAGCTGAAAGGAAGCTCGGCCATCTTTTCTTGGTTTATGTCAGAAAAGAGCTTAAAGACGACATTTTTTGGGACCAAGTGTACATAGAATTGCTGTGACCACGTCGGTTATTAGAACCTGCACAAAAACACCACCCACGTAAACCTGTTCGACATGTTTAAAAACATAGTAAAACATGCATAAAAGCATAACATAGCGATATTAGGGCTAAATCCATGGTAAAAATATGACAAAAACCCACATTGATAAGAAACTATAGTTAATTATGAATTTTTTACCATAAATAGGGGGGTAAAAGTCACTTTTTACCATTGTTACCATTTTGAGTTGTGAAGAACGTTGTGGAGCTACAAGGTTGACGGAGCAATTTCCAGCCCGTGCGGACACCATTCATCCAGCAGCTTGTTCCAGGTAGGTTCTCCTCCCCCTGCGCTTTAATTTGAGTCTTTTTGAGAGCAATTCCATGGTGGGAAGTGGCCCTTTGGGCAAATTCTTTGAGCGTTGATGCGCTCTCGGTCAGCGCGGATTTCCCACTCGGGTCCGCGCTGATCGATTTAAATTTACACACACCACCTCTCGGGTCAGCGCGGAAAACACGTGTTCTTCCGCGCTGACCCAAGGAAAAAACAACGGGGCGCCATGATCAGCGCGACTGTTTTAAAAACAGCCGCGCTGACGCCGTAAAAATTTGTTTTTAAGAAAATGAATGTACAAACTCCAACGGTTAGCGCTCTAATATTTTTTCATGGTCTTGCAGGACATAATGTCTTTTGTTTGGCAAGAGAGAACTCACGATGAAGAGGATATAGCCGCTTATGCCATTGCCGAATGCCGAAATGCAATGCGGGCATGCGGGTTCCTAAAATTCTTCCTTACTCCGCGCCTGAGGGCGCAACCTGATCTCCTCGAGCTCTTAATCAGAGCTTGGAACCCAGTTGACGACAAATTCACAATCCGTGGCCGGAACATTGAGTTTGATTCCACGGATATCTATTTTTTGACTGGATTGTCACGCCGGGGCCAGATGCCCATCCTGGAGGGGCAACGGCCCAGCGGTGAGACCCTTGACCAGCTCATGGCTCGAGTGTGTCCACGGGCTATTAAAACACGGAGTGGGAAGGTTGGTATTCCGACGGTGGACGACATTGTTCTTCGCACCATACTCTTCATGGTGACACGGGCAGCGGGTTCTTTGGCCAATCATGAGGCCTCAAAGACCCATCTACTACTGGCTCTTGAGTGCTTACAGCCCACCATTTTCAACTGGGCAGCAGCTGTGACGACCAGCATGAAGAGGCAACTGAGCAACTGTCGACGCGGAGAGTCGAAGCAGTTTGCTTATGGGTCGCTCTTACTTCCGCTCATGCTGGAGCGGGTGCCGGCCCTACAGCTACAGAACATGGCCGTGGATCCACCTAGAGGTCCCCGGGAGATGAGGGCCAGTCGATGGGGCCGTGTCATGCCGCGCGGAGGTGGCGGCCGCCCAGTGGCTTGGGGGGTGTATTTTCGAGAGTGGCTGGATCGGCAGGTCATTTTCGTAGAGGACTGGCCATATGCCGATATGGACTTCCGCAATGATCCCGACATGCCACTGCCCGCGGGAGAGCATTGGGACGATGGAGGTATGACACTTGATCTCTTTTTAATATTTTTAATGTTTTTGATTTTTTATGTACATGCCTTGATAAATGTCACGGTGTGCAGATGTGGGACCCGTGAGACCCATTGGTCTAGCCCCAGAGGCACGGAGAGAGGGGCAAGGTGCTGGAGTCCTGGCCCTGGCTCCTCCAGGAGTTGACATGTCGAAGACTATAGCTCGCAACCTCGAGGGTTTACTGGAGGGGGTGCCAGATTACCAAGGGGTCGAGGAGGTCCCCATAGCTCATCAGATCCACACAGTGGGGGTGGAACCCAGGATGCACCGCCTTTTGAGGCGGGTGGCACGGGCAGCTGTATGCTATAGAGAGCATAACCCAGCGCAGTAGTCATCTAGGTTTTATTTCCATTGATGTTTTGAGAGACATATGTCTCAGATGTTCTGAGGACACCGGCTTTACTTTTTGGACATATACACTTATTTTTGAGCGCCTTAGTGCGCCACACGATATATATATACCGATTTTGGGTGGATCTTTTTACATATGATGATGTTTTTATATGCTATGCAAATGTTTAATACAAATGTAATCTCATGTATCAGTTGCATAACACAGGACCCACATGTTTTAATTTTTTTAATGCAAGCTTAAAAGCACACACAACACGCATGCAAACTATGCTTGGAAAAAAAATTTATTTACATGTGTCTATTCCTAGATGGATCTTTCTTCATGTAATGATGCGGTTTATATGCTATGCGACTATTCGACACACATGTGATCTGATGTATCTGCTGCATAACAAACGACCCATTGTGGAATGTATTTACACACATGCATATATTTTATTTTTATGAAAGCTTGAAAACACACATGACAATCACATATGCAAACTATGCTTTGAAAATGAATTTTATTTTGATGCAAGCTTAAAGGCACGTATATACATGCAAACTATGCTTGATGGTAAAGGAAGCGGGCATGCCCCCCAGCATCGTGTCTCAATTCGAGGTACATGCCCCCCAAGCTTCAGGTCATGGAAGATGGGTTGAAGGTTGACATAATGATGATTTCGCTCGAATTTCACGAGCTCATGTTTCATTGTTTTAACGAGGTTGACACCGGTAAAAGAACTATCCTCGGAACCAAGTCGTTTCATTATTTTAATGAGGTTGATACATTATCAAAACTATCCTCGGGATGCCTTGTTTCATTTTTTAGCGAGCTTGACACAAGACAAGGAACCGTGCCCCATGCAAACTTCATCATAATGAATGGGAAGCGGAGGTTCCAAAAAGTGCCACCCCGGAGGGAAACGCAACGTCTTGGAAATCAGGACCTAATGCCCCCAGGACACTATGCACGATGGTGTCATCACTGGGTACGGGCACGGGGGAGGTGGCCACGTAGTTGATTTGCGGTGAGGCAGATGCAACTGGTGGATGAAAACTAGGAGGGACGGACAAGTGCGCCGGAGGGGCTTGTGGACGAACGAACGATAATTGATCGAACATCACTATTCTTCCATCGTGTGGAAAGCAAACCACACGGAAAAGTGAAGAAACAAGGGCTCCCATGGCATACACATAATCACGACCAAGGAGAAGACTGAAGTCTAAAGATCCTTTGGTAACCGAGACGTCTATATAGACAGTCTTACCTCCCAAAGTGATAGGAAACTGTGGGAGGATCCCAAACGGTTGACTAGTTCCTCCGTCAAAAGCGGTGAGATGCGGTGCGACAGGTACAAGCGGTGGGGAACCCAAAGCTCGCCAAGTGGTAACGGGCATAAGACTAACCGATGCTCCTTCATCCAATACAGTGCCAGGCAGCGCCACATTGCAGGCATAGGCGGTGACCCAGAAAAGCACATGGGATGGAAGGGGAGGGGTAGTCAAACGACTCCAATCGAAGGAAATGACCGAACTACTTGGTGGGGGAACCATATGGTCGCCCCCCTACTCGGAAAGAACCGAATCTGAATTCTCCGGAGAGGTTGCAATAGGAGAACCATTATCAGGCTCAGGAGAATTTGATGAGACGAGAAGAACATGGGAACTTTGCTCTTCCGAAACAGAGTGAGCGAGTGGCGAACTCGAGTCAGCACTCTGTCCAACCAATGACTGGTCTGGGACAGGCTGGGAATAGCCGGTTTCGGGAAGAGGGGCCTGGACAAGAGAAGAATCTGAAGCAATCTCTTGGTTAGCAGGGACGCGATCTGCAGTTGCAGAAAGGCGTTGATATCCAACAGGGAGTTGGGGTGAGGGAGCTGAAAGACTTTCCAAAACACTGGAGGCTTTATCCATAAGTGGAAAAAGGTGAAGGGGATGATTGCCTTCACAAAGTCGACAGGGGAATCGAACCTTCCCTTTTCCCTTACCATTCCCGACTGATGAGGTAGCATCGTCGTGAGCTTCAGTGGACGATGAGGGGCGGGCCGGATCATGAGACCATACTTCCAGTATCCTGGGGATGCCAGGACAATCGCGAAGGAGATGGTCGTCCTTGCATAATCAACAAGGAAACTTGACCTTCCGCGGAGGAGCAGAAGGTGGCCCGACTTCAGCTGTACTAGTGGGGGTTTCAGGACTTGTCATCTCTCCCTTATGAGCCTTCTTCTTCTTGGTCTTCTTCTTTTTCTTCTTAGCCACCCGGTTACTCGAATCGAGACTTTCACCAGGCGGAGTACAAGAGGAAGACGTAGAAGAAGGTGTTGAAGGGGAGAGATCCACCTTAGGATCAACATGATGTTGTTCAGGTGGGGGGACTGATGGACTAGCAGCCGATACGGTAGGGACCAAAGAGGTTGAAAACAACCAAACAGGCAACCCAACAGTTAACCCTGGTAGGGACAACGTTGCCATATACGGAGCACCAACATTCCCAAGAGGAGGGAAATGACCTGGATTCCCATCAGGAGGGGAACCTGGGTTAGTGAACCCCGGAAAAGTTGCCATCGCAAACGAAAAGAAACCTACTCAAGCTAATGCACACGAGATCTAACCAGGTAATGTTTATCGTGGCCAAATGAATTTTAAGACGCACAGACACAACTTGACCTTTTCATGTTTTAAGAGTCAAGAAAAGGACAAAAGATGACTCTAGTCTCCTTCGAATGTTTAATGAGCACGAAGTGACAAGACGCTCACTGGCACCTTTTCTTTTAAGGAGTCTGAAAAGGATCAAAAGTGACTACTCTGGAGACTCTAGGCAAAGGGTTTACCAGGCAATCCGTAAAACTGCTTATACACCTTGGCAATCGTATGAGAACCAAGGACTTCCCGTACTGCAGTCAATCTTCCCGAATGTTGTGTTCGGTGCGTTACGGTTCGCAAGGCGGAAGACTCGGCTTCCTAGGGATCAAGGTCGATAACCTAGTGGGGTCTCCCCTATATACGCGACAGTACGTGGGAGCTCAAATCCGTGCTAGACCACTATCGAGTCACAAGAGGAGGAATCACCCAACCGTAATGTGAAACAACAGTGACTAGGTTTAACGACGCCGGAGCACGTCTCTAGCCTAGACCTCTACAATATGAGCGTTATGTTCCAATGCGTTTTTAAGTTCATTCAGTTTATTTTATGGTTGATCTTGAATTAAGTTTCGGTTTCAGGTTCTACCGTATGATCTCTCACAATTGCTTAGATGCAAACTACATGCCAAAGGATACCATTTCGTTCGATGAATTCTAATTACGAGAGGGTTAAGAGTTCTCAATCAAACAAAATGAAGACAATCAATCAAACAACCTAATGCAGCTAATGACAAAGAAATGAAATTTTTCTTTCGAGAACACAAATCAATGAGATGCCCTTCTTTTCATTAACTATTGAATGCAAAAGACATTAGTTTGATTTCTTTTTCAATGGCACTGTGCACTTTAAAATGAACTTTGAGAGACAGCAACACCGAGCAAAAAGAAGTAAAATCACTCAATGACAAACACAACAAGTGTGAAAAGAGCTGATTGAACCCTAGCAACTGTGATCTATGTCTGGGTAGTGAAACAATCCGAGGATCGGTTCAACGACAATCACCTCAAGCAAACAAGCAAAGAAAGCAAAAAGAGGAAGGTTTCCGCAACAGCAAAGACGAGCAGCAACGAACTAATGTGAACAAGTGAATAAAACAAGGTCAATCCAGTGAAAGCTAGATGATGGCACTAGTTCACGAGACACAAAAACGAAATTCGTCCGACAAGACTTCGCAAACAAGTGCTTCATAATCCAAACAATAAATATCAAGTCATAAACCAAGTAGAAAGAGCAGGAGACATTCAAACCAACAGGCTCAGGAGGCAAAATTGAAACAAATTCAATTCTACAGGATCAGCGCGGGTAGCCCGTAGCAACAATGCGCTGACTAGAAGTCATGCGTAGCAACAAGGCGCTGTCAGCACGGAAGGACACGACTTAAGCGCGCTGGTTCGATTTCAGAACCGTCGCGACTGTTTTACGCACAAGCGCGATGACAACGGGGTCAAAAAGACAGCTATGCGCTGTCAGCGCAACTGTTTTGATTTAAACCGCGCTGAGGCTAAAAAAGAGGCAGAATCAAGCCAAAAACTCCCAAACCAAGGCCAGAACTCTTTAAACAATTAAGACACTTCCCAGATTGAACCAGGAGGTTTAAAAGCAGAGAACTAATCTCCAATTTTTGAAAAGAGAGTCACAATCAAACTCGAAAACAAAAATGAACAAAAAGAGACAAAGGCCAGCTCCCCAGCGGAGTCGCCAAATTGTTGGAGAGGTAAATCCCCTCTACGGATAGAGGCGATCCCTACTAGCCCAGAACGGGTCTAGCAACAATCAATCAATGCTACTGTGCAAGTTCCTAATTGCAAATAAAAGAGAGGCAATGAACACCTACTTGGATTCCAACGCTATTGTTTGATGAAGAGATGCCGCTCTCGCTCCTTCGCTCTGGCCGGTCACGATCCTCCACGATCTCCGTGAATAGATACCTGCACACACGAAGAGAAAGGCAAACACAAGCGTGAAATCTGATAAAAGCAATTATACATCAGTCAGAAAGGATGTAATTCACATTAACCATTACGAAGACAAATGAGAATGGAACCATAACAGTAGTCATCTATTATTAATCAATAACAGAGAAAGGTACAACCAAAGTTCTGACGCTGAGTCCTTCTCTAGAGGGTCCAGCCAGCAAGTCTCTTAAGCATTCACCCTTGGAGGTAGATTCTCCCAAAACAAAGCTCTCTCTCACACAAGCAACACTCACAACCTTCTTTAAGCTTCCTCTAGCAAATCCACACTTGTCACACCAACTACCTACTAGCAGCAGCAGTCTAAGCACTATGAATTCCACACTATCCAAAACTAGCTGCTCATGGCAATGTTGGAGATTTAAATAGGAGAAGGAGTCTCCACAAATGGTGGGAAGATGAGCTTATCTCAAAGCAAGGTGGTTCCAAATGACGAACAGACATGCCATAGAAGGGAGGGCGATACTCACAAGGCTAACAACCAGGTCTGGAGTCATCTGGAAGGCTGGCTGTTAGAACAAATTCGCCCAAACTGGATCAGTGCAGGTGTAACACTGAACTGGAGCGCTAACAGCGCATCATAATAACGGAGCAGGCTGTGTCAGCGCAGCTTAATACTTTCATAGGATGCGCTGGCTCATGAAATTCGACCAGCGCGAAAAACCCGTGTGCTTCCGTGCTGGCAGCGCATCAGTTACACTATCAGCCGTCAGTCAGCGCGGTTATTTTAATAACAGTCGCGCTGATGAAATAAACTTTGGCAAAGTGGGTCATTTGGCCAGTTTAGAGAGCATGAGCATGGTGCATTTGATTTCATGGCACAGTAGGGAGACTGACAAGGAGACAGTGACAATTTACTGCGTAACAATACCAAAGACTGCCCGAGGTGATCTGAAGTTAGTCGATTGTTGAAAGGTGCTCCCGGGACTCCTGTTGTTCTCAAAGAACCTTTTCCCTCGCAGCAAACGCAAATGGTGGTTGATCCATCACAACCCTCTTCTTCATTTGCCTCTCAAGTATTTATGGTTGGGACGATCCCCGTCCACATCAGTACTCGGGCAAAAGAATATCTGTCGCATGCCGGGAAAGAGCCTGAGGTCCCCTCCAGCGCTCCTCCATCGAGTTCTGGTCCGCTCCATATCGAGAGACCTAGCACTGAGACGCCCATCCGACCCCCTCCAAAAGGTGTACTCCGAAATCTTCTTACAACCCTAATGCTCGTGTTGCCCAGCACTACAGCATCGTTGAGGACTTAGCTCAGGCTCCGTCTGCTATGTCCACCTTAGAAGTACTCCAGAGCTGCCCCTCCCAGAGGAAGTCCTTGCTATCGGCCATCAGTGGCATAGACCCGGCCGAATCGGATCTAATTACTTTTGACCTGGAAAGCCATACGCCGAGACTGCCTCACCAAATCGCCTTCCTCATACAGGTCATTATCAACACCAAAACGATTCATCGTACAATCATTGATGAAGGTGCTTCAACTTGCATCATGTATGTTGCCTGTTGGAAGGCTATTGGTTCTCTGACACTGAGCCAGTCTCCTACAACCTTGGAAGCCTTTGATGGGAGAGAGTCTCATCCTTATGGTATACTCCAATGTTTGCCCATTTCTTTAGAAGGGAAGACGGTCGAAGTGGAAGTTGAAGTTGTTGATTCTAATCTTACCTACAACCTCCTCCTCGGACGTATCTGGACATACGCCATGCAAGTCATGGCTTCGTCTCTTTTTCGTGTCATTCATTTCCCTCATCAGCGGAATATTGTCACCGTAGACCAGCTCTCCTTCTTCGCCTCCTCTTCCGAAGGCAACGTGCCTTTTGTGGAGCATACCTCCAAATCATATGAGAGTGTGGGAGCTGGACTTTTTAAAGATCCGACCCTGATGGGTGTCTTTTCACTCCCACCTCCTAACCTCGCTCCTATTAATATGATTTCTCTTCGCTCTGGTCCATGGGTTCTTCCCCCCGCTAATCAGATAGAATCTTGGGTCGATATGATGACGTTGAGTCCTATCGAGCTCAACTACATTGAAATCGTTGCTGCATCAGCTCCCCCTCCCGAATTTGCTCCTTCGAGCAGGGCTCCCAACTCGTATGTTCATTCCCCTTGGCTTGGAGATGACGCTTCTTTGGATAATTTAAAGGAAATATTTCCTTCCGATGAAGCCATTATCGAGACCATGTCTCTCGAGGAACCTCCTTGGTCTAATCATCACCATCGTTCCTCGTTTCTCCCTGCCCATCAAGAAATGCTCACTTGTCTCGAGCGGTTTTCTCCTTGTCTCCCATCTCAACCCCTTCAAACACCTATTCAAGTTTATCAAGTGCCCTCTGAAGGAAATATGGGAAACATCACGCAGACCCAACCTGTCGACATCTCTGTGAAACCAGGGATTGTCAAGCACATTCACATTGGAGTCACTTGCACTCTGGAGGAAATTCAGCTCTATACCGACCTTTTTCGCGAATTTCGTGATGTCTTCGCTTGGTCCTACGAAGAAATGCCCGGCATTGACCCTAGCATAGTGGTGCATGAGATACCTATGTATCCGGGTGCTAAGCCTGTTCGCCAACGTCTACGCCCCGTGCACCCCCGAAAGGCTGCAGCCATTAAAGCGGAAGTTGAAAAGCTTCTCAAGGTTGGTTTTATTTACCCCATTCCATTCACGAATTGGGTCTCCAATATCGTCCCTGTAAACAAAAAACAGGGTACCATTCCAGTCTGTGTTGATTACCATGACATTAATCGGGCCTGTCCTAAGGATAACTTCCCCACACCCTTCATTGATCAGCTCATTTATGAGTGTGCTGGGAGCGAAATGTATTCATTCATGGATGGTTTTTCTGGGTATAACCAGATCAATATTGCGCCCGCTGATCGGCATAAGACCGCCTTTATCTGTCCTTGGGGCACTTTTGCTTACAAAAAGCTCCCTTTCGGTTTGAATAACGTCGGTGCTACCTTCCAACGTGCAATGTCCTATGCTTTCCATGACATCTGTCACATTGTACAACCATACCTGGATGATCTACTAGCTCATTCAGTCAAATGCCAGGACCACCCCACTCATCTTCGTGAAATCTTTCTCCGCTGTCGACACTACCGTATCAGGCTTAATCCTCATAAATTTGTCTTTTGCGTTGAGTCAGGCAGACTGCTCGGGTTTATCGTCTCCCGAGAGGGCATCCGTTTGGATCCCCTTAAAGTCGAGGCTATTCTGAATCTTCCTCCCCCTGCTTCTTTGCAGCAATTGCAGAGGTTGCAGGGCAAAGCAAATTTCTTAAGGCGATTCATTCCAAACTATGTCAAAGTGGCTAAAGGCTTTACACGGTTATTGAAGCGAGATACCCCTTTTCATTGGGATGTCATCGCTCAAGAGTCCTTCGAGCGTCTCAAGGGTCTCCTTGTTTCTGCTCCATTATTAAGTCCTCCAAATTACCATCGTGATTATACTTTGTATTTGGCCGCTACCGATACCACTATCGGCATGGTTCTCGTGCAAGACGATGATGATGACACTGAGCATGTCATATATTACCTTAGTCGTAACCTTTTAGATACAGAAACTCGATATGCTTACGTCGAGAAGTTGGCATTGGCCGCCGTTTGTGCCATCCAACGTTTCCGGCATTATATCTTGTTGCGTACTACGACCATTATTTCTGATTGCAACCCGATGAAGTACATTTTGTCACGTCAGTTACTAGGGGACAAGTACTTAAAGTGGATCATCATCTCCAAGAGTTTGACTTGGAATTCACCACTGCCAAGTTTAAGAAGTCCATGGTCTTTGCTGAGTTACTTTGCTCTTTGCCATCCCCTACCGCGCCCTCTCGGTCAAAGGACCATATCCCGGACGAAACTCTATTCCTAATTAGCACCCTCGATCCCTGGTACAGGGATATCATTGTATATCTGCAGACGTCCTCTTTCCATCCCGCTGTGTCCAAGGATGCTCGGTGACGGATCCGTCATCAGTCTCAGCCCTACCGTATTATCGGGGACACCCTGTACTGTCTCGACACTGACTCCGTCCTCCGCCGATGTCTAACTCTCGAGGAAGCTGAGCGAGTCCTGAATGACTGCCATTCTGGTGCCTGTGGTGGTCACATGTCTGGATATGCCACTGCTCAAAAAATCCTCCACGCCGGTTATTTCTGGCCCTCCATTTTTAAAGATTGCATTCTTTCCATCTGCTCCTATCACGAGTGCCAAATATACCAGCGGAAGATGCATGCGCCTCCAGCTCCGTTGCACCCTGTTGTCACCATTGGCCCTTTTGAAAAATGGGGCATTGAGTATATGACCTATAACCCTCGCTCGGCCGGGGGGCATGGGTATATTATCGTTGTCGTTGATTACTTTACAAAATGGGCTGAGGCGATGCCCACATTAACTGAAGACGGTCACACAGCGGCGCAGTTTTTGTTCAACCATGTTATTTCACGGTTCAGAGTTCCTCAGGCCATCGTCATGGATCACGGGAAGCATTTCCGTAATCACATGATGACCGAACTAACAACCCAACTAGGCTTATGAAATGATAGTTCGACTCCATACTATCCTCAGTCCAATGGCCAGGTTGAAGCCGTCAACAAGGTTTTGGTTACGATGCTTCAACGTACCGTTGGCATGCATAAGTCTAATTGGCATTTGATGTTTTTCCCCGCCTTGTGGGCCTACCGAACCTCTGTGAAGGATGCCACTGGTTTCACTTCATTTCAATTAGTTTACAGACTGGAGGCTACCCTTCCTATCGAATGTGAGATCCCTTCGTTAAAATTGGTCGTCGAGTTGCTTCCCAACACTACTCCAGTAGAGGAACACCTTCTTTACCTAGAACGGCTGGACGAGACCCATTGGCTAGCCTCTCTAGCTATCGAAGCACAGATTAAGAGAGTGAAAAATCACTTCGACCATACCATCCACCCTTGTTCCTTTGTTGAGGGAGATTTAGTCCTACTATATGATCAAGCGAATGATAAGCTGGGGGCAGGCAAACTCGAGCCCATGTGGTTAGGCCCTTATATTGTAAAGAGATTTTTGTAGAAAGGGGCATATCAGCTAATTGACTACGAAGGTAATCCTCTCGATAAGCCCCGAAACAGGCTGTACTTTAAAAATTACTATGCATGAATTCCATGCACTTCGGTTTGTACATGCGTGTGTTTTAGCAGGTGTGTTGTGTGTGTGTGTGTTTTCATGTTTTTGGCTTGGTGTGAAGGCGTGATTGCCGCTTATTGTGTCTTTTGTGTCTTGTGCAGATGTCTAGTGCACCTTACGTTGGTTTTGCTGATGGTGCCTGCCGCAGCACCCGTAACTTTTCTTTTGCGGCGTGGGTAATCTACGATCCTCACGGTGAGTTGATAGACCTCCAAGGTGTGTATTTAGGTTTCACCACAAACAATGTCGCTGAATATAGTGCTGTGATTGAATTACTGGCCGAGGCGATTAATCTCAATATTCGTACATTGGTTGTGAACCTGGAATCTCAACTTGTCGTCCACCAGCTCAATGGGCGATATTCCGTCAGAGATCATCGCATTTTAAGGTTGTATTTACGTGTTAAATTGTTAGAGAGGAATTTTGATTTCATTACATATCAGCATATTCCACGACAATTGAACACGTTATCTGATGCATTGGCTAATCATGTATTGGATAGACATTTGCGTAACATATAATCAAAACATCATACAAGCAAGCACACAAAGCACAATAATAGACCATAGGAATATGTATATATATATATATATATATATATATATATATATCGTGTGGCGCACCGAGGTGCTCAAAAATAAGTGTACATGTCTAAATAGAGCCTGTGTTCTCTGTACATCTGAGACACATGTCTCTCAAAAAATCACCAGTAGGAAATAAAGACCTAGATATCTACTGCGGTGAGTTGTGCTCCCTATACTGCACAGCCGCTCATGCCACCCGCCTCAACAGGTGGTGCATCCTAGGTTCTACTCCTACTGTATGAATCTGGGACGCTATGGGGACCTCCTCTATCCCCATGTAGTCTGGAATCCCTGTTAGCAGGCCCTCAAGGTTCCGGATCACTGTCTCCATCGTGTCATCTCCAGGAGGAGCCAGGGCTAGAGCTCCAATGCCCTGCGTGTCCCTGCGCGCCTCTGGAGCCAATCCAAGGGGTCTCGTCGGTCCTACATCTACATACCATAGCATTTGTCATTAGGACATGTACATGAAAAAATCAAAAACATCATAAAAATCAAAAAATCAAAAAATGAGATCAAGTGTCTTACCACCGTCATCCCACTGCTCTCCAGCGGGCAGCTGCATGTCAGGATCTTCGCAGAAGTCCAGGCCGGCATACGGCCAATCCTCCACGAAGATCGTCTGTCACTCCAACCACTCTCGGAAATATGTCCCCCATGCCACTGGTCAGCCGCCACCTCCTCGTGGCATGACGTGGGCCCATCGTGTGGCCCTCGTCTCGCGTGGCCTCGGTGGGTCCAAAACCATGTCCTACAACTGCAGTGCCGGCACCCGCTCTAGCATGAGCGGGAGTAAGATCGATCCATAACCAAACTGTTTCGTCTCACCGTGATGACAGTTGGTTAGTTGCCTCTTCATGTTTGCCGCTACTGCCCCTGCTCAGTCAAACATGGTGGGATTTAGGCATTCGAGGGCCAGTCTGAGATGAGTCTTCGAGGCCTCATGTTGGGCCTGGGAGCCCACTACCTGTGTCACCATGAAAAGCATCGCACGAAGGATTATGTCCTCCACCATTGGGATTGCCACCTTTCCGCTCCTCAACTTGCATGCATGTGGGCACACCTGAGCCATCAGCATATCTAAAGTATCACCCCCGGGTCACTGCCCCTCCAGAATAGGCATCTCACCTCGACGAGACAGCCCGGTCAAAAAATAGATGTTTGTAGAATCAAACTCAATATCCCAGCCTCGGATAACAAATTTCCCATCTGTGGGATTCCAGGCCCTGATCAGTAGCTCCAGAAGGTCAGGTTGTGCCCGTAAGCGTGGAGTTAAGAAAAATTTGAGTAATCCGCACCCCCGCAATGCGTTCCGGCACCCGGCATCAGCAAAAGCCGTTATATCATCGCTATCATGAGCGCATTCTTGCCAGACGAATGCCATTATAACCCTGCATGACCAAAAATCTCATTAGTGCCCTGCTTGCCAAGTTTCAAACGTAAATTTTATTAAAAAATTTGTCGCGCAGCGTCATCGCGACTGTTTTTAAAACAATCGCGCTGATAATGGGCACCTATGTTATTTTTCCCGGGTCAGCGCGGAAGTACATCACTTTTCAGCATTGATCCGGGCACGGCCTGTGTAATTTTTTATCGGTCATTGTGGACCCGATAGCGAAACCCGCGATGACCGAGAGTGGAACATAATTTGAAAAATCGCCCAAATAATCACATTCCACCATCAAATGCAGTTAAAAAAACATCAAATCAGAGCGTAGGGCAATGTGTGTCTACCTCGAACTGGTTTCGGGACGAATGATGCATGTATGAAGCCAAATTTCGTTTTCCAACCTCAATGCTCCAAGTCGCTCCACAATGGCTTAATGGTAACAATGGTAAAAAATAAGGTTTAACCCCCCTATTTATGGTAATTTTGTGAAATTAAATATTATTTTCCAAAAATGTTGGTTCTTATCATGGTTTTTACTATATGCATGGTCAAAATATGGTTTTTCACTATGTTTTTATGTGCATTGTTTAGATTATCTTAAACGGGTTTACGTGTGCAGTGTCTTTGTGTAGGATCTCAGATGGTGGAATTACGACAATTTTATACGCACTTGGTCCCGAAAAGTCGTCTTTAAGCTCTTTTCCGACGTGAAACATGAAAAGATAGCTGAGTGTCCCTCTCAACTCGTTAAAAGAAGCGAGAGGTGGTCGCCTTTAAGCTCTTTTTTCGACCGTTTAAACTTAAAAAGATCGCCGAGTTTTTATCGTTTCGGACTCGTTATTGGCTACGAAACGACGTGCTTCTGACAGCTTTTTTACTTTTTCGGGTCACAGTTACTACTTACGAAAATTACTCCTTGATCATATTGGTCGGACGGTTCTTTCGAGCATTGTTTTATACTTTTTCGGGCTCGAGAGACACAACTCTACGAAAAAGGACTCCCCTGGAGTTTACTTTTCTGTTGTCTTTTCAGACTCCCTAAACATGAAAAGACGTTGAGTTCTTCCTTTGTCAGACTCATTAAAACTTAATGACATCGGATTCCGTCGAAATAGCGCCTTTCAAGCATATGTTATCCCGTCAAGCTTGTCATCAAAAAATAACGGGGTACTCGCCAGCGATGGTGGGGAAAATGGAACCACAATCATTGTCGCGATGGCAGTATGTCGCTCTTGAACATGGCACTTGTCTGCATTCGTGTCTGGGTGGGGTTTTTACACTTGCCTCCGTGGGTTCGGGTTATCCTGTTTGACCTCTCATCTACTCATTTCCCTGTCACCATGACCCCTGATCATTTGATGTCAAATACTGCCAAGTCCACTGTCGTGCCGCCAATATGTTCAAAAGAAGTTGACCTCTGCAGAATACTCAACCTCCCTCTGATACCTCACACAAAACATCTTATCCTTCTTTGTCTCATGTCGATGATGTGGGAAACATTATGGCCCACCTTCGATCAAGGTCACTTCTTGTCGACATTAGCTCATTATCCAGGAGTTTGACCTAGAGACCCCCTTTGGTACCTTAGAGCTTGCATGCCTCAATGGCAAGTTCTTCGCACCTAACGGTTGGCTTTCATCATTGGTCGTCGATTGGGTGATTCCACGAGTGTTCGATTTCAGCTCCTTTTTTCACACTTCATGGATTGTACTGGACAGTACCTTGAGAGCCATTAGCATTATTGGTGGTTTCTCTCGCGCTTTTTAACGGTTTTCATCATTGACCGGTAATCAAGCGATATTCTATCATGCTCGACCTCAGCAACTCTATTCGCATGGTAGGATTTGTACTATGATCGGATGGGTTCAAGACCCCGAACTCAGCTTACACGTGTTCAGGCTGCGTGGATTGTTTTTATGATTACATGACTCATTGATGGATGGCTGTGACCATACCTGAGTCTTCATGGATGGCTGCGACCACACCTTTATTATCATCATGGTCTCGTTGGCTGGGTGGCTACGTCCATACCACAGACCTATTTCGTATGTCTTTTGGATGGCTGCGCCTGTGCCTAGACTACATGTAATTCATTATCGAATATATCAGTTGTACTTGCGTGCAGGTTCTTCCCGGTGGTGTTCCAATTCAGTCAATTTCCTCAAGCATTTCACCCCTCCCACTCTCGGGCTTCATACTTTAGGGGGCATCTATTACACAGTAATTTTTCACTGCCTTCATCCCAGTCTTCCTACTGTGTCATGAGTCCAAATCATTCATGCTCATGCTCTCTGATGTTGCCAAATGACCCACTTTGCCAAAGTTTCTGCATCATAGCGATTGTTGTCAAAATAAGCGCGCTGATGAGTGCTCCAAAACAGAACATACGCGCTGTCATCGTGGAAGTACATGTGATTCCCGCGATGGTCGGATTTCATGAGACAGCGCGACTGTTTCTTTTAGTTTATCGCGATGACGTGACCTTCTCCGTTATGCAGTAGCGATGTCAGTGCTCCAGTACAGTTATGTACCCGCGATGATCCAGTATGGGCAAGTTTTTTCTAACAGTCGGCCTTCCAGATGACTCCAGACCTGGTTGTTGGCCTTGTTCATGTTGCCCTCCCTTCTCTGGCATGATTGTTCCATCATTTGAGCTACCTTCCTTGGAGATAAGCTCATCTTCCCAACATTCATGGAGACTCCTTCTCCTATTTAAGCTTTCACCATTACTATGAGCTGCTAGTTTGGAATTCTTTGTCTTTGGAGTGTTGCTGATAGTGTTGTGAGCTTGATAGGTAGCTGGTGTGACAAGTGTGGGATTGTTTAAGAGCTTGAGGAAGGTTGTGAAGTGCTTTGATCTTGTGTGAACTTGTGAATGAGAGAGATTTGTTTTGGGAGATCTATCTTCAAGGGTGAATGCTTGAGGAACACGATGGCTAGACCCTCTTGAGAAGGATTTGACATCAGAACTATGGTTGTATTCTTCTTTGTTTATCAATAATAGGTGATTATCATTATGGTTCCACTCTTATTGTCTTTGTAATGATGATTGAGTTATATCTTTTCTGACTGATATATAGTTGCATCCATTGGATTTTATGCTTGTGTTTGTGTCGTTCTTTGCATGTGCAGGTGTCCGTTCACGAGGATCGTGGGGATTGTGACCAGCCGGAGCAAAGGAACAGGAGCGACAACTCTTCTACAAATATTAGCGTTGGAATCTAGGTAGGCCCTCATCATCGGTCTTTGATTTGCAATTAGGAACCTGCGTGTTAGCATTGTTTGATTGTTGCTAGACCCCATTTGGGCTAGTAGGGATCGCCTCTTTCCGCAGAGGGGATTTACCTCCACAACATATGGCATGGGGTATTTGTTTTTATTCCGGGAAGGATTCAAGTTTCTGAAGTCAATACGTAAGCGTATTTTCCTAGATTTATTATGTGCAGGATTTAATTAGAAAACCAAGTACGATGACAAACTTTGTAAGTAATCAAAACACTTAAAATGTTAGTCAATCTTTTTGGTGAAAGGAGTGCAAACAACATGCATGTGTTACTTGTTATTTCTTGCAATGGCTTGTCTCCTCCTTTACCTGGAATCTCGTATTGGATTTCTCACATGCATTGTGTACTCAGGTCACCATCTACTCGTGTAGACCCATCTTGGTACTGTTAGATCAAGCGGTCAATGATTTGTCGTTGTTGCAGTGTGTAATTTGTACTGAGATTGGCCATCTTAGGATCATGGTAGGTTCCCAGGTTGGTCTTTTGTGTGTTCAGCATGAATGCTTCATACTCAACATCGTTTTTTATGCCTTCAAACTTCAAAAATCTTGAAATCATGCATTCTCAATTGTTTTGGATGACTGAGATACACTCGATCCTTGGACCATCATGTGTTCTCAAATTGTAAAGGCTCATTGCCCATAGCTCATATGTACATGGACCATTTGGCGTGATGGTACTGCTGCTACTACCATTGTTTCTACGACTGCTACTATCGGAAAAACAAATTGTACAAGTTTCATTTTCATCATTTGGGCGAGGAAGGAGTCCCAACTTCTTGTCTAATGAGGTTGGAGCTAGCCATGTAGGATAACACTCCAATGTCTTTTCCAGGAGGCAGTTTCCAAACATGAGTTCTTCGAAGCCCAATGGTTCATTCTCTCTATTAAGGGGAGTGACATTATGTTTCATATACCTCTTGGATAACACCCAGATTTGGTTGCATCTGCCCTTGTACGGAAGCCACATGTGAGACCAGTCCGTAACAAAATATCCATCTAGCTTGCTGGACCAATCTCTATTGAGTAGCAGGCCATATTCATCTGGTATATCCACAAAAACTATGTTGATGCATTGGTAAACTAGATTGTCATGGAAAATTCGGATGATCACATCTCGAAGTTCACTAATGGATGGTACTGAGTTTCTATCAAGTTGGATGATTCTTGCGGATGTTTTGCTCCATCATGCATTGATATTCATAGAAATGGAGAGCAGCATGATGTTATTTGTCACACCAAAATCAACCAATAAGTTGTGAACATTGTAGTTGAAAACTTAGAAAGAAATCAGGAATGGGGGGAAACCTGATTTTGCTTCTTCCATCTAGAGTGTATTGAGCATAGTAGGTAGTGATCCGGGAGGTGTGCTTGTTCCCTTGCTGGTAGATGTTGTGTTGTCCGCTGCTATTGGTCCCAATGCATGCAATAGGATATCTCGTTGACTCTAGACTTTGGCTAACTCGAACAAACTGATGTTCACTCGAGTTTTCTTCATGTCGTCAACTATGCTATAGTCCAGAGGTGGTAGACTCACCGAGGTGTCTGGTGTGGAACGAATGTTCGTGCTGTCTGACGGAGTGTTTTGCAACTTGCTTCTCATGGATGTACTCTTATCCATCGCTATCTTTCCAGACTTAATTTGTGTCTATTTCTTCGAGGCAGTTGGTGGATTGGCCTTCTTTATCAGTTGCCTCACTTTCTCTTGCATTTCCCCAAGTGTAGGGTGAGCCCCTTTACTCCTAAGGTTGTAGCGATCATTTTTCTTTTGGGTCTACTTCTCGGTGTTTGTCTTCGAGATTACTTGCGAGCTCTGATAAGTGTTCACCACATGCCCATAACTTGGTGTTTCATCAAGTGCAACCTCTTTTCTATCATCAATGTCTTCTGGTTTCTCCTGCATATCACCTTCTGCATCGAGTGTATGACTGCAGACTGAGGTAAAAACTCGCTTCCAATCTGAACAAGAGTTCTCGAGGTGGAACTCTTTGTGGAATGAACAGAAATTAGGATCAACGAACTAATCAAGTTGGAACACAGGCTTCTATGCAAATTTGGAAGCAAACCAGTTGTTTCTGGATGAGCTGGTTGATGAACTACTTGCATGTCTCTATTGAGGAGGATGGTTGCTTATGAATGTGTCTATTTTCTGTTGCTTGAGTTCGAACATTTTGGTGGCCAAGTCCTTAACAAGGTGAGTGAGGGTCTCAATATCAGTTTCTTCCTTATCTCTACCCTTGCTCATCGTTTCTTGGGGCTTTCTTCTCTCATCCTTGGATTCTTTCGTTGATTCATCATCCTTGATAACTCCAATTGAGCGTAAGTGTTTTTCAACAATAATAGCCCCTTCAAAGGTTTCTAAAAGTGTTGGCTTCGTAGCTCACTTGACGAACTGCACAATGGTGGTCGGAAGTGTAGATGTGTAATAGTCAACAGTGATGAAGCCATGAGGTTTAGTATCTGCTACAAATTTGTTCAAAATATGCATAAACCTCTTATTGAAGTCTTTCACTTTCTCTTTTCCCTCCATCCTGAGGCTTCCCAATTCCCTGAGTAGCATGGTTGGGGTTTTGTCATCAGCCAATGTTTCTAGGAACATAGGTTTGAAAGAACCTCAATTTTGTATGGAGTTGGGTGGAAGGTTGTGATACCAAGAAGCTGTGTGACCGTCCAAGATACATGGGAATAGTCTACATGATACATTGTCATAACATACCTCTAAGGTCTATAGTTGTAGGTAGAAGTTGTCTAAGTGGTCTTCTTCCTCTCCTTCAGAGTCTAATGGATCTGGATCTGAGTCTGTCAGTTTGTCTCTGCCTCCACCTCCTCCGCTGCCTTCCCCTCTGCCTTCTATACCGGAGTTTGATCCCAAGGTCACAAGAGTGCCTTGTTCATCTTCAAGGAATATTGGAGGTTCCTCTCCGACTTCAATAGCTTCCTCTAGACCTTCAAGTGTGGCAAGGATTGCTTCTTCCACCGATGATACAACAACTCTTGTGGGAGTGTCTTTTGGCTTCCTAGATGTGTGTGGAAGATGTTGTACACCTGGGATTAGTCTGACTACTTTCACAAACTGGTGAGTGACGGGACGGATGGCAGGAAGGTGTTGATATGAAATCTTGTGTTCAATTCTGGGAGGTGAGGAGTAACCAACTGCATATTCGCATGAGAGGGAGTGTGATTTACTTCCTTGACCAGATGATTGATGAGTGAGTTTGAGGGTAATTTCAGCCATATGCAACTGGCGACCCTCCTTCTAGCGCCACAAATGTTGACAATGTTGGACCCGCTAACATTCAGGGGATCACCCTAGTATGAATTTCTAACTAGACCTCACACTGTTTGGTATGGGAGGCCCGCCTGGTATGATGGCCTGGTTTCCATTGTCTTAAGGATTTGCCTCAACTCTTGCTTGTCAACACATGAGAGTGGTTCGCTTTGTCTTCGAGAAGTGAGGTTCATGAAAACGTACAGGGAAACTGAATAGTAGGGGTTGATTAACTCTAGGCAAGCAGGTAGTGACTGTGTGGGGATGGCTAGTATCATCATCTAGCGGGAGCTCGCTATTTGCATAGAAAACTTTCAGTACTCTTTTGCCAGAATGTTCCTTAATATAGGCCTGAAACACTTTGTTCCATGGAAATAACGAGACTAGTCAAGGTAAGTTGTGTCTCCCTCCAGGGAAGGGCTAGTCCAGCGTCCAATAGGAAAATTCCTGGTGAGTGTAAGTGTCACTTGTGTCAATGGTTCTTTCACTGTCAAGGAGGAGGGTGAGATTGAGTTCCATGTCAATTGGGAGCAATCCTAACACTACTAGGAACACACAACACAACAGGACATGCGCAGCTTCTAGCGAAGCAGTCCACACAGATGTGGCAGTCACAACATACAAGGTAAGATGACACGTACAGTACTCATGGATCAATCTGAACGAGTGCAACGATTGTTACAGCAAGCTTCATGTAAAAGGTTTGTCTAATGTTCGGGAGAGTAGTCTACATGGGCAAGACAACATTAACAACATATACAACGCATTTGCATTAATAGATTATGTATTACAACAAATGAAGCAGTTGATATGTAGAACATAGGTTAAAGCAACATGCATTACAGGTGTTAAAGAGTAGTCTTACAACAAATACAATACATGTGTGAAAATGTGTTGGCTTGCAAGTAGGCTTTTGAATTAAGTGAAAGTTCCAAGACACATCGTTACACCATACATCACTAACCTCATGTGCGGGGCATTGGAGCCACTACTTACTCCTCAAAGAAAATATTACAGACTCTCTTGTCTATGTGGGAGGAGCTGAGGTGAAAATTCCTTTGCATGTACAAATTATGGGGTATTTATAGACAAGGTTGAAACTGACCCTTGTGGTTGTTTGAGTACCCTCATGACCGTTTTACTTCCATGACTTTTCGACTTACATGACTCTTTGTTCAACAAGTGGGTCCCTTGGACTTCCATGTTACATCATATTGATTGACAACAAGCTCATAGTGGAGATGTGGGAAACATGACTCATGATGTGACTCGACATGACTTGACATGACAATGTTGGTACATTCGTATTGTTTCTGGGGTGCATTTTGAGCTATAATTCCGCTAGATGATGGATGTCTTCATGGTGTATCATAGCTTCACCTCTGCATGGCGAAGTGCGTAGAGTCTTCGATGGTCCTTGGTTCACTTGATGAAGCTTTAGCATGTTGTTCCTTGCTTGCATGCTGGAAGGCTTGACAGGCTCATCTGTTCGTGAAGATACATGTTCATCATGTTCGTCTGCTTCACATGCTTCATTCATTTGTCCGTTGGTGGACCCTTCATTCTACGTGTGCTCCCTTCATTCATCCCATTCATCGTCTTGCCATGTTTGTTTGTGTACCTGTATCTACAGTCGCTCATGACGAGACGACATCAAATCCAAAACCTCCTAGTCTACCATAACACATGATCATTTGGATGTAGGTGACCATGAGAGGTAGCAAGGATGTGATGCAGGATGATGGCTCCGGGAAACTGTTGATGAAAATTGTGCAAGATTCATTGAGAGATGGAGACAAGCAATCTAAGTCGACAGTGACTGTCTGCAAGGTCTAGCTCGGCTGGGAGGAAAATTTGCACAAATTTTGGGAGGAACAATTTGAGTTGTTGGAAGGCAAGGTGGGCATGCTCTGTGCATTTTTCATAATGAATGGGAAGCAGGATTGGACAACTATATTTGTGCAACTTTCTAGAGGAACGGGTTGGGCTGCATGAAGGGTCAGCAGGCAAGGATTGCGCAGTTTTTCTAGGGAATTTCCCGGGACTGGCAGCCAAAACTACGTAATTCCCAGAGGGAACTGCCAGTTGGCTATAGGGTCACTAGTAGCCAAAACTAAGCAATTCCCATAAGGAACTTCCAATTGGTTTCCTGGGAGGCTGGCAGCAGAAACTGTGCAATTTCCAGAGTGAACTGGCAGTTTGCTGCTAGGCGTTGCTGGCAAGGAAAACTACACCGAGGCCAGGAGGCCAACCTGCTGATCATCTCTGTGCAATTTCTGAGCTCAGATGACTGATGGGTAGTGGGAGGCCTGCTCATGAACACTATGTAATTTCTAGGATGAACAGTTGGTTGACTATTGGGATGACTGACTAGGAAAACTGTGCAATTTTTCTGAGGGAGATAGGGACAGGCACTTGGTGTATGTCTGGCCTATCTGGGCAATCTCCTCAGTTATTTGAGTGAGTGAGGTCAATGACCTCTACGCAATTTTTTAGGGGATTCAGTCCCAGGGTGACTACCAATTCTGACTGTCCAGGTGGCCAACATGAGAGCTGATTGAATTGCTTGCGGGCAGCGCAGCATGAAAAGACTAGCTTGGTGCTTCTGCATTGTTTTGGTTGACAGTCGATTGAGTCGATGGTAGGGTGAAGGTCTAGCTGTCAGAGGGGAGTCAAGTCATCAGAACCTTCAGCAAAAATGGCTAAGTGTGTGAAAAATCGAAATATGCATAGGTGATCATATGAACGCACACTTTCATGACTTGACGACGAAACAACCAAACCATCCAGACACACATGTTCAACAAGACTGACCGACGGTGTAAGTGACAAGCGCAAACTCATGATTGATCATTCAATAAATGAGATGACGCTTGTGCAACAGTGAATGTGACTCCATGTGTGAGTGTGACAGATGCATTCATAGCGAACACAACAAGCACATACGAAGCGAAGACTTTGAGCATAGCCAGAACATGGTCGCAAGCATGATTTAGACATCAACATGTAGGGACTTGAATGTAATGAACAAGCAAGGCAGATGTAAAGACTCACACGACCTCATGGAGTGAACCTGAGTGTGTGCAATCATCAAGTGAAACTCTTCAAGGGAGGCTCTGAATTTGGTGTAGGCCAAAATTTTGGAGGGCGGTTGTAGCTGCTACAACATAAAGTTACTCAATCTTTCTATCCCCAGTGATGAAAGATGGTATCAATTGTGTGACATAATTGAGTGAAATATTTTCATCTCCAAGAAACAAACAGCAAGGCAGCACATTTTGAGGCCAAGCATCAATAGTTTTCCTCGAAGTTAGTACCAAGAGTTCCAGCAATTAGAAGATTCCTAAACTTTTATACTACTTTTGTAATTAGTTAGATATTTTTAGGATCCTATCTTGATATTTTGAATCCAGATATTTTGTAATTTTTTCTATAAGTAGTTCATAATTCGAATTATGAAGGGTTGGGACTAGTTTTGAAGAGAATAATTATATTGTGAAGAAGCTCACAGAGCTACCTTTGATCATATATCAATAATGCAGCCCAACATTACAGGGTTCTTGTGTCAATGTCATTGGTGAAGTGCATCTTTCTCTGTTAAATGTTTTTATTTTTTTCCATATATGTTTCTGAAATCTAAATTATTCTAAGAAGAGTATGAACATATTTTTGTTAAAATTACACTTTGTATCTGACTTATGAATAATTTCTATGTTTCCTACTAAAAATTAAAAATAAAATTCTTAATTGCTCTGCTTTTAATTAGATTGTTGAATCTTTTTCTTCTCCTCCACACCATAGATGTTAAAGGATCTAATGAAATTTCCTACCCTACCTTGTAAGTTTAGCCTATAAACTTTGTGTTTGATCAACCTAAGCCTGTGACTCCTGTTACACAACAATTTGTCACCATTTGTCACCGTCCCTATTATCCCTCACCCGCACACTGGAGGACTCATTCCGGGACCTGTGAGAAGTGACATGACCTGAAACCACTTGCATCATATTCCTCTAAGTATGAGCTTCATTTTCCCTGAAGACATCTCCTGCAAAATACCCATGAAAACAACTCTTTTTGCATTAGCGCGGGTCCACAGTTCACTGCCCGTGCCAATGAGGGAAATCCTCTAAAAAAGACGCGCCGTTGGCGCTCTGTCCCAGAGTCGCACTCGCGCCAACCGAATTGAGTAAAGTTTTTAACCAACAAACTTCCGAAGGTTCTCTTCAACCCATTCACCAACTGAATCTATGTTGAGCTAGGATGGTTTGGCTTCGAATCTCCATAGAAGGGAAAGTGGTTTGCCACCTCTCATGGAAATTTCCAAGTGATAAAACCAATCCCATGAATAATGTGGTTGATCCTATCTCTTTCTTCTCTATCTATAAAAGCTTGCCTCTATGCTTTGAGCAAGCTAGTTACAGTAGTTCTAGTTCCAGCATAGTGATAGAGAGTTTGAAGCTGCAAGAGCCTTCTTTGCACCCATAAGGCCAAATCTAAGTAAGGAGATTCTTGTCACCCAAAGAGAGAGAGGCTTGTTCCTCATCCCAACAAGCTTTGCAAGACTTGTGTAGCTGACTACCCAGCCAAAGGAGGATTTGATGTCAGAACAATGGTTGTATTCTTCTTTGTTATTTATTAATAATAGATGACCATCATTATGGTTCCACTCTCATTGTCTTATGTTCGATGTTGAGTTATATCTTTTCTGACTGATATATAATTGCATCTACTAGATTTTATGCTTGTATTCGTGTTGTTCTTTGCATGTGTAGGTGTCCAATCACGAAGATCGTGGGGATCGTGACCGGCCGAGGCAAAGGAACGAGGGCGACAACTCTTCTACGAACACTGGCGTTGGAATCCAAATAGGTTCTCACCATCCACTTTTTATTTGCAATTAGGAACTTGCGTGATAGCATTGTATGATTGTTGCTAGACCCGGTCTGGGCTAGTAGGGATCGTCTCTGTCCGCAGAGAGGATTTACCTCCACAACAATTTGGCGACTCCGCTGGGGAGGTCTTGTCTCTTTGGTTTCTCGTTTGATTGCTTAGATAGCTTTCTAGGTTGGATTTCTTACTGTTTCTTGCTCCCTGGTTTGCCTAGATACTGTTTTCAAGCCCTGGGTTGCTTGCTTTTGTTTTTGACTTAGCAAACTCGATTAGCGTGCTTTTTAGCCTTACATTCGCGCCAATTGGCGCAAGTTTCTCAAAAACAACCCGCGCAAATCCCATAAAAGCGCGAGTTGCAGCCTGACAGTCGCGCCAGGCCTGTCAACTTTTCCAGTTCGCTTGTCTTCAAGCCCTCTGAGCTTGGATTTGTATTTTGCCGCGTCTTTTTCAATTACTGGAGTGTGTTTGACCCTTGTTTGACTGGTTTTAGACCTTCATCCTTCGAATGTTTGCCTTTTTCTATCGATTTCACATTTTAGCCCCAGGGCATCTAGTGGCTTTGTGCATCGAGCCTTCCGTAGGAGTCTTGGGTTCTTTGATCGTCCAGTCAACTTTGTGATTACTTTTTGCACTTGCTCAGTAGTTGTCAAAGCCTTTTGTTGGTATTTAAGTGATTTGCTCCATTTTCGCTTGGATTTCGCTTGACTTCGTTTAGGCTTGGATTACATAGCCCGTAGAGGTCTTTGTGTTTTCTTCTTGGTTTGAAGAACTGTTTTGGTGTTTTGGGGATTCGATTGTGTGCTCATTGAGTGAAATTGGTCTTTTTGCTCGGTGTTACTATCTTTCAAAATTTGTTTAGTGCACTTCGCCATTGAAAAGAAAACGAACAATCTCTTTTGCGTTGCATTAGTTAATTGAAATTAGAAGCTTTTCATTGATTACGCGATCTAAAACAAAGAAAAGTTTCGTTTATTTGTCATTAGCTGCATTAGAGTGGTTCTTGATTGTTTGTGGTCATTTTTGAAAAATTCTCAACTCTCTCGTAGTTAGTATTCATCGAACGAAATGATATTCTTTGGCATATAGTTTGCATTTAGGGAATTGTGAGAGATTACATACGGTAGGACTTGGAAATTGAAACTTAACTAAAGATCAACCATAAAATGAACTGAATGAACTTAAAAACGCATTGGAACATAATGCTCACTGATTAGAGGTCTAGGCAAGAGACATGCTCCGGCGTCATTAAACCTAGTCACTATTGTCTCACACTACGGTTGGGTGATTCCTCCTTTTGTGACTCGATAGTGGTCTAGCATGGACTTGAGCTCCCACGTAACGTCGCGTATATAGGGGAGACCCCACTAGGTTATCATCCTTTATGCACAGGAAGTCGTTTCTGCCGCCTTAAAAGCCGTAACGCACCGAACACAGCATTCGGGAAGATTGACTGCCGTACGGGAAGTCCTTGGTTTTCATACGATTGCCAAGGTGTATATGCAGTTTTACGGATTTGTTTGGTAAACCCTTTGCCTAGTCTCTCCAGAGTAGTCACTTTTGATCCTTTTCAGACTCCTTAAAAGAAAAGGCTCACTTGAGCAGTTTGTCACTTCGGGCTCACAAAACATTCGAAGGCGACTAGAGTCACCTTTTTGTCCTTTTCTCGACTCTTAAAACATGAAAAGGTCAAGTTGTGTCTTTGCGTCTTAAAATTTATTTGGCCATGATTAACATTACCTGGTTAGATCTTGTGTGTGTTAGTTTGAGTAGGGTCCTTTATCGTTAGATTCCCTTAGGTCCTGTTTGAAGTTTATCATCCTGGCTAAGCCATCGACTCCTGTTCTGAGTGATCAAGGGTCTCCATCTTCCGCTGCTCCTGAGGTACCGATTGTGAGTGATACTCTTCCTGTTATCCCGAGTATCCAACCGATCAACTCTCGTGCCCCAGGCGACGAAGATTACGAAGTCGATTGGAACCCCATCTGGGAGCCTGACAAGGACGATATTCCTGTTACCCCCCCTGGTGTTTCGTCTCCAATGTCTACCTCTCACATGGATGAGACATCTCCTAGAGTGAGCGAGACACCTGTGTTGTCGAATATCGACACTCCCATCCCAGCTACTTCTCAACTTCCCCCATGCTACCAGTCGTTGAGGGATAGGGTAAGTGCCAGGATCCCTGCTTCGACTATGTGGGACCCCCATATCACTCCCACCACGGGATCTTTTGTTTCACAAGTCCACACTACACCTGTCACTTCAGTTCCGACAAATCCAACTATTTGTATATCACATTCAACTCCGGTTGTTAGTGCCATTACAACGTCTTCAGCTTTGAACACTGGTGCTGGTCCCCCTCATGGTCAAGTGAGTAGCGGCCAGCCGGCACACACACCTAAAGTTATCCATCCTGCACAAAGTGCACCACCCTCTTCTGGTCTCGTCCCAGGAGGGGGGCCATATGATGCCTATGGACACGCTGTTCAGGATCCGAATGTGCAAGGTCCATTCTATTATTACGATTCTGCTGGACAATACCTTCAGCTCTCTCAACCCTTGCCTACTCAACCTATTGTTGAGGTTTCGGTACCATTATCCGTTACTTGTGTTAGTGTCAGTCTTTGCAGCCTTCCTTCAGCGATCAAATATGCTCTTTCAAAGTGATTTTGAAGTGTCAAGGTCAAATTTTGTCATTTCAAAGAGTTTTCAAGCAAAATTTGGTCACTAAGCATTAGGTCTAGGGTTTGCTTTCACTCTGTTCAAAGTTGCCCAAATGTCAGTCCATGTCATCATTCAGCTGAGTTTATCATCATTCATAGGGTTGTCATTATCATGTCAGTGTCAAATGAGTCATTTTACACTTTGTTCATGCTTCAGTTGCCACCCAGGCAAGGTCATTTCCCTCTCCTAGGGTTTTGAAAGCAATTTCTCTTGGGCGGTCAAATCACTGGTAAAACTTGTTTCCTGATGTCCATACACCTTTCCCTATCCTTAAAGTACCTTATCAAACACTTCCCAGCACTCATATCCCCCAAATTCCTCATTTTTGCACAAACCCTAGTTTCTAGCTACAACATGGCAATTTTCTAGGTTTGGCCTGTGTTTTGTCCTTTTCGACCCCTTCCCCTCACTCAATCTCTGAGATTCCACTTTCCCCTGCTTCCTAACATCCCTCCCCACTCCCAAAAATTTCCCCAAGAATTTAGAAGCCCTCTATCCCCTTCATTTCGCTCTATTTCGACAAAATCCCTTGTTTCACACATCGGGACAAGTCTCACTCAAAAGCTGTTTTTGAGCAATCAAAAATTCATTTTGCAAAACTGAGAGAGGTTTTTGTCCAAAACATGCCAAGGAAGAAAAACCTCTTTCACTTTTTACACAGGTTTCATGGTTTGAGAGAAATGTCAAAAATACCGGCGAGAACGAAGGTGCTCCAAGGACGGTTGGCCAAAGCACAAAAACGAAGGAAAACGCCCGATCCACTCCAAATTTTGGCCAAAGCCTCTTTGACTGAGCATGGTACTTGATTGGGGACTCCCAGCCCAAATTTCAAGAAATTTGGAGAAAATTTTGTCATTTGTGAATTTTTTGTGCCAATTACAGGTTTTTCCCAAGAACTGGTCTCACCCCGGGTGAGACCAGTTTGAAGGGCTGCTCGGAATTTTGCAAACTTGGCATTTTTGGAAAGGGCATGCAAAAAGAAAAATTACCAATACTTGGGAGAAGCCTGATTTTGAGTTTTGAGCCTCCAAAAGCTCAAAATACATCAAAAAAATGACTTTCTGCCCACTTTTTGAGTTGCAGAAAGTGACCTTGGGAGAATTGATTTTTGAGGGGTTAAATCAACACCAAATTCAGAAATTCCACTTGGGATGGAAAGTATACAGGCCAAGCTTTCCAATGAGCCATCTTGCACCTGATTTGGACCAGTGGAACCCACTCAAAAACAGCTGTGAAGGGGCGTGACCAGAACTTCTAGATTTGCCAGAATTGCCATTTTCGGTCAAAAAAACACTGTTTTGACTATGGTTGACCATTTTTACTTGTAGATGATGGATGAATGTAATATTTTCATGGCACTTTGATAGGTTTTATCTTTCTTTACTCTTCTAGAAGCTTCTTTGATGTAAATAGTGAATAATTAATGCATGGATGAGTTAGCTAAGTAATAGAGGCAAGTTGTTGGGCTGCCTATTTTCTAGTTCTTAGTTTAGAATTAGTTCAAACTGCTCCTAGGAAGCTGAGCTCGACCCCTAGAGGTGGGGAAAGGAGTTAGATGGTCTAGGAGGTCTATATTATGCTCTCTCCTTCTCATTTTCATGGTTGGACTCTTGTGTAAGGAAGCTTCATTGTATATTGTGCATCTATTTCTGCAATTGAAGGCAAGGAAAGCCAGGGTTTTACAGACATCTTTGAGGATTCTTGTGGATCTGATTGTTGATGGTGTGTTCTCTACATGTTCTTGTAAGTTTGTTTATGTGTTTCACATCTCTCTTATGCTTCTAAATTGGACAGATGAAGTGGTAAAGTTTGAACTCATGTTTTGACATGCTCAGCTTTTTAGTTTGTTCAATTTTAATGTTTTCTACTGTCTAGAGAGGATTCGAATTGTGTGTTTGCCCTCTTTAGCTTCTCCTCTATCATCTCTGATCATCCATCTCAGATTAAGACATCAGCACTCATTCCTACCTTGCCCCTTAGATCGCCCTGTGAAAACTATGCTCAATCCCCGCACCTTGAATTGCACTTCCACCAATTGCCACCAAAACCCCCAAAAATCATCAAATCAAACCCCCTATCAATTTACTAGCCTAAAATCTTTATTTCTATTTGGTCAGCCTAATTATATTATAAGATCTATCAAATCTGACCCGAGAGAGCCTTCTCATACCTCGTAGGGCTAGCTACGAGGTGAAATGGTTTGATGTAGCCTTGAGAGTTTGTTTATCTCAGCCTAGGTGAATTCCAAGCGCTAACAA
Source organism: Pinus tabuliformis (assembly GCA_031772625.1). Classification (NCBI taxonomy): domain Eukaryota; kingdom Viridiplantae; phylum Streptophyta; class Pinopsida; order Pinales; family Pinaceae; genus Pinus; species Pinus tabuliformis. The sequence continues at coordinate 777,884,798 of CM062811.1, forward strand.
CTTGGAACGCCACAACTTTCCATGGGGGGCAAGTAAGGCTTGTACAGCCTCAGAGACCGCCTAACCAAGGCCAGCCATCTTATGTGCAAACCCCCCAAGGGCAGCAATATTATGGCCAGTCTTACCCAGGACAACCTGGGGGCCTACAAGGACAACCCTATCAGGGACAACCTTTGGCCGTTGGTGGTCCATCTGTTACTTATCTAACTTAACCTTCCGATTATCCGGTGCAACCTGGTACCCAGCAAGGTTACCCGTCTGGACAACCAGGACAACCTTACATCCAACAAGGTCAACCTGGTATCCAACAGGGTTATCCCTCTGGACAAGCTGGACAAACTTATATTCCACAAGGTCAACCGGCAGTCCAACAGGGGTATCCTTCTGGGCAAGGGGGGCAACCTTACTTACAGCAAGGCCAACCCACGGCTCAGCCTAGTCATCCTACTGGGCAAGCGGGTCAGCTTTCTACACAGCAAGGCCAACCCACCACCCAGCCTAGTCATCCTTCTGGACAGGCTAGCCAACCTCAAGGTCAGCCGGCCGTCCAGCCCGCTCAACCATCTGTTCCGCAAGGACAACCCTCGGTTGCTCAAGGACAACCTGGTACCCAGCAAGCTCATCCTTCTAGGCAAACGGGTCCGTCCCAAACCCAACCAGGCCAACCTTCCGGCCAGATGGTCCAAGCTCAACCTATTCAAGGACATCCTTCTGGGCCCCAGACTCAAATTGGTTATCAAATGCAAGGTGGGCCACAACCCCAACCTTCTTACCAAGCGCAGCCTTCTTATCAGGCTCAGTATGGAGCTCAGCAATCGTATGGCTACCAGCAACCCCAGGGGAAAACTCAATTTACCCCTTATCAAAATTATCAACGAATGCAAGTCACTCCTTACCAGAATTATCAACAACAGTATGTTGCACCTGCTAGTCAAGTTGCTAATCCATGGGGTGCTGGGGGGCAGACCCAGGGTCAACTGTCTGCTTACGGACAGAATCCATATGGACATAATCCATATGGACAGAACTCCTATGGGCAAAAGCCCTATGGGCAAAACCCTTATGGGCCAGGCCCATCCGGACAAAGTCCATGGAGGCAACCACCACCTGGTTGGAACCCTGGGACTACCTCTCTTCCACAGCCACAAATGTCCTTTAATCCTCAGTTGCCTTTCTTAGTGACGTTGGAACTCCCAGATGTGTCCAAGTTGACGAATGACCCCATTCTTCATAATCAATATTGGCCACCAGTTCCAACTAAGATACTCGGTGATTGCCCGAAATTCGACGGCAAAGCTGGTGAGGACCCTCAAGCCCATGTCATGACCTATCACCTTTGGTGCTCATCCAACTCATGGATTGATAACTCCATCCGGCTCCACCTCTTCCAAAGGACTCTCACCATCTCGGCCGCTAAGTGGTACATTGAGTTGAATCGTGGAACATTTCAAGATTTCAACTCGCTGGCTATGGTATTCTTAACTCATTTTCAGTTACCCATTCGGTATGAGACAGGGACACATCTCCTTACGTCTCTCAAACAGGACATGGCCACACATATATCTGATCATATACATGAATGGAGACGGCGTCGTCGCTTGATCAAATTTTGGATTCCTAATCAGCTCCTAACCGATTGGTTCACAACTTCCTTTGTCCCTGCAATCGCGCGAGACATTGCCATGGGAGCTTGTGTAACTGAAGAGCAAGCTATCGCGCGTGCTCAGTACCTCGACTTAGTATAATCTCAGTCGGGTACTTTATATGATTATTTGCCAGACGCCCCTGACCCGGAGCATCCAAAGCTCTGCCAAAACCATCTGTTGACGGAGTTATTGGCTCTGTAAATGCATCTTCAAAGAAGTCATCCGCGAGCCCTGGGAAGCAAAAACAGAATGCTTCTAATGGAAACACTTCTCAGGGTCAATCTAATTCTGGAAGTACCTCCGAGGTTAACACCGTTCAGTCCACCATGGCAGATAAATCCTCGAAAGGGAAAAAGAAATGGAAAGCCAAAAATAAATCCGAACAGCCCAAACAGGACTCCCCTAAACCTCCACCCGAGGAAGGAGCCAAACATAAACCTAAGTATCCTTGTCTTATCTGTGATGAGGATCACTACACTAAAGACTGCCCTAGGTGGTCCGAAGTTAGTCGATTATTGAAAGGTGCTCCTGGGACTCCTGTTGTGCTTAAAGAACCTTTCCCTTCACAGCAAACTCAAATGGTGGCAGATCCATCGCAACCCTCTTCTTCATTCGGCTCTCAAGTATTTATGGCTGGGACGATTCCCATCCATGTCACTACTCGAGCGAAAGAATATCCATCTCATGCCGGGAAAGAGCCGGAGGTCCCCTCCAGCACTCCTTCGTCCAGTTCTGGTCCACTCCACATCGAAACACCTAGCACTGAGACGACTATCCCACCCCCTCCAAAAGGTGTACTCCGGAAGTCTTCTTACAACCCTAATGCTCGTGCTGCCCAGCACTACAGCATCATTGAGGACTTAGCTTAGGCTCCGTCTGCTATGTCCACTCTAGAAGTCCTCCAGAGCTGCCCCTCCCAGAGGAATTCCTTGCTATCGGCCATCGGTGGCATAGACCCGGCTGACTCGGATTTGATTTCTTTTGATCTCGAGGGCTATACACCGAGACTGCCTCACAAAATCGCTTTCCTTACACAGGTCATCATCAATGGTAAAACAATTCATCGTACAATCATTGATGAAGGTGCCTCAACTTGCATCATGTCTGTTGCTTGCTAGAAAGCTATTGGGTCTCCAACATTGAGCCAGTCTCCTATGACGTTAGAAGCCTTTGATGGAAGAGAGTCCCGTCCTTACGGTATCCTCCAACGCTTGCCCATCTCCTTGGAAGGGAAGACGGTAGAAGTGGAGGTCGAAGTTGTTGACGCTAATCTTACCTACAACCTCCTCCTCGGACGTAGCTGGACATACGCCATGCAAGCCGTGGCCTCCTCCCTTTTCCGTGTCATTCGTTTCCCCCATCAAGGGAAGATTGTCACAGTGGACCAGCTCTCCTTCTTTGCCTCCTCTTATGAAGGTAATGTGCCTTTCGTGGAGCATACCTCCAAATCATTCAAGAGTGTGGGAGCTGGGCTCTTTAACGATCCCGCCCTAATGGGTGTCTTTCCCCTTCCACCTCCGAATCTCGCCCCTATTAACATGATTTCTGTGCATTCTGATCCATGGGTCCTTCTTCCCGCCAATCAGATAGAATCATGGGGCGATATTATGCCATTGAGTCCTGCCAAGCTCAACTACGTCGAAATCGTTGCTGCATCGGCTCCCCCTCCCGAACTTGCTCTTCCAAGCGGTGTTCCCGACTCATATGTTCATTTCCCTTGGCTTGGAGATGATGCTACTTTGGATCCATTAAAGGAAATATTTCCTTCCGATGAAGCCATCATAGAGACCATGTCTCTTGAGGAACCCCCTTGGTTAGATCATCACCACCGTTCCTCGTTTCTCCCTACCCATCAGGAAATGATTGCATGTCTCGAACGGTTTGCTTCGTGTATCCCATTTCAGCCCCTTCAAGCACCTATTCAGATTTACCAAGTGTCTTCTGAGGGCAATATGGGAAACATTACGCAAACCCAACCCATCGACATCTCTGTGCAACCAGGGATTATCGATCATATTCATATTGGAGTCATTTGCACTCCAAAGGAAGTTCAACTTTACACTAATTTATTTCACGAATTTCGTGATGTCTTCGCTTGGTCCTACGAAGAGATGCCAAGCATCGACCCTAACATAGTGGTGCACGAGATACCTACGTATCCAGGTGCTAAGCCTGTTTGTCAATGCCTATGCCCTGTGCACCCCCGAAAGGCTACAGCCATTAAAGCAGAAGTCGAAAAGCTTCTCAAGGCTGGTTTCATTTACCCCATCCCACTCACAGATTGGGTTTCTAATATAGTCCCTGTGAACAAAAAGCAATGTACTATTCGAGTCTGTGTTGATTATCATGACATTAATCGCGCCTGTCCTAAGGATAACTTCCCCACACCTTTCATCGATCAGCTTATTGATGAATGTGCAGGAAGCGAAATCTACTCATTTATGGATGGTTTTTCTGGATATAACCAGATCAATATTGCGCCCGTTGATCAACATAAGACGACTTTTATCTGTCCTTGGGGAACTTTTGCCTATAAGAAGCTCCCTTTCGGTTTAAAGAATGTTGGCGCTACCTTCCAACGTGCAATGTCTTATGCCTTTCATGACATTCGTCACATTGTACAGCCGTACCTGGATGATCTTCTAGCTCATTCAGTCAAGCATCAGGACCATCCTTCCCATCTTCGCGAAAATTTTCTCCGCTGTCGGCACTACCGTATCAGGCTCAATCCTCATAAATGTGTCTTCTACGTTGAATCAGGCCGACTACTCGGGTTTATCGTCTCCCGAGAGGGCATCTGCCTGGACCCCCTCAAAGTCGAAGCTATTTTGAACCTTCCTCCCCCTGCTTCTTTGCAGCAGTTGCAGAGTTTGCAGGGTAAAGCAAATTTCTTAAGACGATTCATTCCGAACTATGCCGAGGTGGCTAAGGGTTTCACACGGTTATTGAAGCGAGACACACCCTTCCATTGGGATGCTATCGCTCAGGAGTCTTTCGAGTGACTCAAGGGCCTCCTTGTCTCTGCTCCATTATTGCAACCTCCGAACTACCACCGTGATTATACTCTGTATCTAGCCGCCGCCGATACCACCATCGGCATGGTTCTCATGCAAGACGATGATGATGTTAATGAACATGTTATATATTATCTCAGCCCCAACCTCCTGGATATGGAAACTCGATACGCTTATGTCGAGAAGTTGGCATTGGCCGCTGTTTGTGCCGTCCAACGCTTCCAGCATTATATCATGTTGCGCACCACGACCGTGATTTCTGACTGCAACCTGATGACGTACATTTTGTCACGTCAGTTGCTAGGGGGCAAATACTCAAAATGGATCGTAATCCTCCAAGAGTTTGACTTGGAATTTACTGCTACCAAGTCTAAGAAGTCTTTGGTCTTCACTGAGTTACTCTGTTCTTTTCTGTCTCCTTCTACACCCTCTCTTTCAGAAGATCATATCCCGGACGAAACTCTTTTTCTGATCAGCACCCTCGATCCCTGGTACGGGGATATTATCATTTATTTACAAACGTCCTCTTTCTGCCCCACTGTATCCAAAGATGCTCGGCGGCGGATCCGCCATCAATCTCAACCCTATCGTATTATAAGGGACACCCTGTACCATATCGGCGTTGACTCCGTTCTCCGCCGATGTCTTACCCTCGAGGAAGTTGAGAGAGTCCTGAATGACTACCACGCTGGCGCCTGTGGTGGCCACATGTCCGGATATGCCACAGCTCAAAAAATCCTTCGCGCTGGTTATTTCTAGCCATCCATTTTTAAGGATTGCATTCTTGCTATCCGCTCATGTCATGCATGCCAGATATACCAGCGGAAGATGCATGCGCCATCAGCCCCGCTGCACCCTGTAGTGACCGTAGGCCCTTTTGCAAAATGGGGCATTGATTATACAACCTGTAAGCCTCGCTCGGCCGGGGGGCATGGGTTTATTATCGTTGCCGTCGATTACTTTACAAAATGGGCCGAGGCGATGCCCACATTAAATGAAGACGGTCATACAGCAGCGCAGTTTTTGTTCAATCATGTTATTACGCGGTTCGGAGTTCCACAGGCCATCGTCACAGATCACAGAAAGCATTTCCGTAATCACATGATGACCGAGCTAACAACCCAACTAGGCTTACGGCACGATAGTTCAACCCCGTACTATCCTCAGTCTAACGGCCAGGTTGAAGCCGTCAACAAGATTTTGGTTACAATGCTTCAACGTACTGTTGACATGCATAAGTCTAATTGGCACCTGATGTTGTTTCCCGCCTTGTGGGCCTACCGAACCTCTGTGAAGGATGCCACAGGTTTCACTCCATTCCAATAAGTTTACGGACTGGAGGCTACCCTTCCTATAGAATGTGAAATTCCTTCGTTGAAAATAGCCGTCAAGTTGCTTCCCAACACTACTCCGGTAGAGGAACGGCTTCTTTATCTAGAACGGTTAGACGAGACCCGTCGCTTAGCCTCTCTAGCCATTGAAGCTCAAAAGAAGAGAGTCAAAACTCATTTTGACCATACCATTCAGCCTCGTTCCTTTGTTGAGGGAGATCTAGTCCTGCTATACGACCAAGCAAATGACAAGATGGGGGCAGGCAAACTCGAGCCCATGTGGCTAGGCCCTTAGATTGTAAAGAGAGTGTTGCAAAAAGGGGCGTATGAGCTAGTTGACTACGAAGGTAATCCTCTTGATAAGCCCCGCAATGGTCTGTACTTGAAAAAGTACTATGCATAATTCATGCACTTCGATTTGTACATGCATGTGTGTGTGTGTGTGAGTTTTCATGTTTTTGGCTTGGTGTGAAAGCGTGATTGCACCTTATTGTGTCTTTTTGCTTCTTGTGCAGATGTCGGGTGCACCTTACATCAGTTTCGCTGATGGTGCCTGCCACAGCACTCGTAATTTGTCCTCTGCGGCGTGGGTGATCTACGATCCTCACGGTGAGTTGATAGATCTTCAAGGTGTGTGTTTAGGCTGTACTACAAATAATGTTGCTGAATATAGCGCTGTTATTGAATTATTAGCCAAGGCAATTAATCTCGGTATTCGTACATTGCTTGTTAACCTAGACTCTCAACTTGTCGTCCATCAGCTCAATGGGCGATATTCCGTCAGAGACCATCACATTTTAAGGTTGTACTTACGTGTTAAATTGTTAGAAAGGAATTTTGATTTTATCACATATCAGCATATTCCACGACGATTAAACACATTATCTGATGCATTGGCTAATCATGTATTAGATAGACATTTGCGTAATTTATAATCAAAACATTATACAAGTAAGCACATAAAAGCACAATAATAAACCATAGGCATATGTATATATATATGTGCGTCACAAAGTTTTGCACCGCATTCATTACATAAGTCCAAAAAATAATACATGTTCATCCTGATACATTCTCGGACAACATGTCCCTCAAAAAATATGCATGAAAGAAACCTAGAAGTCTATTCATGGTGGTTCTCATGATAGCACGTCACCGCGCGCACCAAGCGTCTCAACAGATGATGGATGCGGGTCGGCACCCCCACTGTGTGCCTCTGGTATGCAAAAGGCATGTCCGCCAATCTCGCGTAACCTAGAATCCCTTGGGTAAGTCCCTCGAGATTCTGCACCAGCTCTTCCCCCACGACACCCCTTGCCTGAGGATCAGCTGCAGGTTGGCCCCTCCGCGCTATAGGAGACAAGCCGGCTGGTCGCTCCGGGCCCACATCTGCATATACATACAACTGTCATCAGAACATGCATGTATTGACCAAAAAAAAATAAAAATACATAAAACATCAAAAACGAAGAGGTCATACCTAACTCCTCTTTTCACTCCTCTCCCTCTGGCAGTGGGAGGTCTGGGTCCCCCATGAAGTTGGTTCCCGCGTATGGCCAATCCTCTACCACGATCAGCTGGCGGCGAAGCCATATGAAGAACTCGGGCCGCCAAGACATCCACTGGCCCCATCCTCCTCTGGGCATCAATGCTGCCCAGCGAGCCATCCTAGGCTCTCGTGGCAATGGGTCCGCCACTACAGCTCCCTGGTACTGGAAGAGGGGTAATCGTTCCAAGAAGAACGACACCACAATCGAGCCATACCCGAACTGTTTCACTCCCCCGCACTTACACTTTGTAAGCTGCCTTTTGATATTTGTAGTCACCGTTGTAGCCCAGTCAAAAATGGTGGGGTTGAGGCATTCTATCGCTAGTAACAGATGATTCTTGCTTGCCTCATGGGACGCCTGTACCCCAGCTGCACGCGTGATGGTGAACAGTATCACCTTAAGAACCAAGTCATGGATGGTGGCGATATCCACCTTGGCACTGTTTTTCCCAAATTGTGCCTCTAGACACACTCGGGCCTTCACTTCACCTATTTTCTCTCCGGAAGGCCTGCTTCTAGTCAAAATGGGGCTCGCCCCTCTCCGTGACAGCCCAGTAATGAAGTACACATCAGATAAATCCAGCTCTAAGGTCTGATCCCGTAATCGAAATACTTGGTCATCAACATCCCAAGCATCCACTATGAATTGTAATAGCTCCGGTTGAGCTTGTAGATAAGAGGTGAGGAAGAATTTCTTGAGACCACAGTCTCTCAAAGCATTCATACATCCCTCATCTGCTATGGCCAAGGCATCCACAGCATCATGCTCCCGTTCTTTCCATTCCACCACCATTTTTGCTTGTTTCCTGCACCCACAAGGATGAATAGATCATTATTGAAACCTTGGTAGGCTTACAAACCGGACAAATTTCAAAAATTATGGGAAAATTCAAGTAAAAAGTTAGGTCACGTAGTTGGCGTGACTGTTTCTAAAACAGTCGTGCCAATGGCGCGGCACCTTTGGGCAAATCACCCCATTGGCACCAACCCATGCCAGATACCCGCGACAATGGGGTGCAACCCTAAATTTTAAAATCCCCCTTGCGGAGGCTCAATTAGGCAACAAAATGCATCAAAAGAGTATGAAAATGGAGCTAAGGGAAGCGCCTCTTACCTGGAACTAGCGGAATCTCAAATGGTTGCACGGATTGGCAGTAATCGCTGCTCGAAGTTCGCTCCCCAAATGGACCACTACTACTATGCAAGAGGTAAAAAGTAAAAAGTAATTCTATTTTTTACATTTTCACCATATTTATAAACTTTTGCCTCTTAATTAGGTTTAAAAAGTTGTTTTTTGAGTATTTTAATATACTTTTGGTCGAAAATGGATTTTACGCTTGCTTCTGATGCTATGATAGGTCCTTTTTGCAACTTCGATGGTGAAACGAGTTGTATTTTATACTTTTTCAGACTCAGTAAATACACGAAAAAGTCACTGTGGAGTCATCTTTCAGCTCTTTTCTGACTCGCTAAAAATGAAAAGATTGCCGAGTTACCCCTCTTGACTCGTTAAACGTAAATAAGAGGCGGTCGTCTTTAAACCCTTTTCCGACCGTGTAAAAACGAAAAGATCGTCGGACCCTTGTCGTTTCAGGTTCGTTAATGGTTACAAAACGACGTGATGTTGATCACTTTTTTACTTTTTCGGATCAATGTCACTATAAATGAAAAGTACTCCTCGATCGTAATGGTCGGGCGGTTCTTTCGAGCGTTGTTTTATACTTTTTCGGGCTCGGGAGACACAACTTTACGAAAAAGGACCCCCCTGGAGTTTTCTTTTCTGTCGTCTTTTCAGACTCTAAACAGGAAAAGACGCCGAGTTCTTCCTTTGTCAGACTCGTTAAAACTTAATGACATCGGGTTCCGTCAAAATGACGCTCACAAGCATATGCTATCCCCGTCAAGCTTGTTAAAAATAACTGGGGTACTCGCCAGGAACGGTGGGGAAAATGGACTCATAATTATTGTCGTGTCTGCAGTATGTCGCTCTTGAACATGGCACTTGTCTGCATTCATGTCTAGGTGGGAACATCTCGTCTTGTTTTTACACTTGCCTCCATGGGTTTGGGTTATCCTATTTGACCTCTCATCTGCTCATTGCCTTGTCACCATGACCTATGCTCATTTTGATGTCAAATACTGCCAAGTCCACTGTCGTGCTGCCGATATGTTCAAGAGAAGTTGACCTCTGCAATAGTACAACCTCCTCTGATACCTCACATAATTTTGATTCACCACAACATCCTTCCTCTGTCTCGTGTCACTGATGTGGGAAACACTATGGCCCACCTTTGATCAAGGTCACTTCCTGTCGACTTCGGCTCATTATCCAGGAAGCTGATCTAGAGACTCCCTTTCGGTGCCTTGGAGCCTGCATGCCTCAATGGCAGGTTCTTCATGTTCGACGAGAGGTTTTCATCATTGGCCTCCGATCGAATGATTCTACGGGTGTTAGATGCCAGCTCATTGATTCGCACGCCGTAGATTGTACCTATAGTACCTTGAGGGCCATTGTCATTATTGGTGGTACCTCTTGCGTCTGTTAACAGTTTTCATCATTGACTGGTAATCAGACGATGTTCATGCATGTTCGACTTCAACTCATGTATTCACATGCTTGGACTTGTACTCTGTTCGGGTCGAGATGGAGCGCAAGACCCTGGATTTTGTCTGTTGGAATCCAGGTTGTGATTTGTGGATTATTATGTTCATTACATGACTCATTCACTGGATGGTTGCGACCATGCCTGAGTCTCTATATCGATCCTCACTGGATGGCTGCGCCCATACCTTGGATCTAGATTATTATGTACTCTGCTATGGATGGCTGCGCCCATACCACATATATCATGTACTTGAGATATCAGTTGTACTTCTTTACGCAGGTTCTCCGGCGACCATGTTTTCAGTCACGCATTTTCTTGTAAAGCATTTCACCCCTCTCTCTCTCGGGCCTCATGCTTTAGGGGGCATCTGTTACACAGCAATTTGTCACCGTTTGTCATCGTCCCTATTATCCCTCACCCGCACACTGGAGGACTCATTCCGGGACCTGTGAAAAGTGACATGACCTGAAACCACTTGCATCATATTCCTCTAAGTATGAGCTTCATTTTCCCTGAAGACATCTCCTGCAAAATACCCATGAAAACAACTCTTTTTGCATTAGCGCGGGTCCACAGTTCACTGCCCGCGCCAATGAGGGAAATCCTCTAAAAAAGACGCACCGTTGGCGCTCTTTCCCAGAGTCGCACTCGCGCCAACCAAATTGAGTAAAGTTTTTAACCAACAAGCTTCCGAAGGTTCTCTTCAACCCATTCACCAACTGAATCTATGTTGAGCTAGGATGGTTTGGCTTCGAATCTCCATAGAAGGGAAATTGGTTTGCCACCTCTCATGGAAGTTTCCAAGTGATAAAACCAATCCCATGAATAATGTGGTTGATCCTATCTCTTTCTTCTCTATCTATAAAAGCTTGCCTCTATGCCTTGAGCAAGCTAGTTACAGTAGTTCTAGTTCCAGCATAGTGATAGAGAGTTTGAAGCTGTAAGAGCCTTCTTTGCACCCATAAGGCCAAATCTAAGTAAGGAGATCCTTGTCACCCAAAGAGAGAGAGGCTTGTTCCTCATCCCAACAAGCTTTGCAAGACTTGTGTAGCTAACTAACCAGCCAAAGGAGGATTTGACGTCAGAACAATGGTTGTATTCTTCTTTGTTATTTATTAATAATAGATGACTATCATTATGGTTCCACTCTCATTGTCTTATGTTCGATGTTGAGTTATATCTTTTCTGACTGATATATAATTGCATCTACTAGATTTTATGCTTGTATTCGTGTTGTTCTTTGCATGTGCAGGTGTCCAATCATGGAGATCGTGGGGATTGTGACCGGCCGAGGCAAAGGAACGAGGGCGACATCTCTTCTACGAACACTAGCATTGGAATCCAAGTAGGTTCTCACCATCCACTTTTTATTTGCAATTAGGAACTTGCGTGATAGCATTGTATGATTGTTGCTAGACCCGGTCTGGGCTAGTAGGGATCGTCTCTGTCCGCAGAGAGGATTTACCTCCACAACAACTCCATTTCCCAATGGTGTAACTCCATCATCTCAGCCAAAAAATACAAAAATCCAAACCTGAACATGATAACTAGCCTAATATCATCAGTAAAACAAAGCTAAATCATAAAGAGAGATCCCTCTTTGAAACTGGAAGGGTTGTATTCCCAGTTTCCAAAGTGGTTCTAAGGTTACCTCTGTGATTTACTCTGCAACCTCAAAAATTATGGAGTGATTAAAATCCTGGTGACCATACTGGGGACCGAACATATCTTTGTTTGAAATTTCGTTTCCCTGGTTCAAAAAATTTATTTCAGCACATGTAAGAGTTATTTTTAAGAAATAAATGTTTTTGAGGTTGTATTTTTTGTGCATAATGTAATTGTGTGTTAAATACTATATAGATATGGTTCCTAAAAGAATTCATTCTAGAGCTCATCGAGATCCAAATCCTCCCAATATCCTATATAATCCTGAGAAATTGATAAGGAAGAAAGGCTTGACCGTAAGTCAAGTGAGTAACAGTCCTCTCCCAAGAACCAATTCTTTTCCAGAGAGTTTTGTTACCATACAAGATATTCAATTTGATCTACCCTTTGAATTCAATATATTTAGAACCAAGTTTGAAATCTTTGTAACTAAAACTGTCATGGATGAGTCAGTATTAAAGCCATTTATATCTGAGTTGTGGTCTATAGACCAAGATCTTGACAAACAAGCTCTCGAGCAGTTTGAAAAATTAGAAGACCTAGTGAAAAACCTAGATCAAGCTATCCACAAAGACTACATCCAGCAATCAGTTGAACTTTCATCCCTATCATTCTCTATTTTTCTCCCATCACACAATCTTTACATATTGTTTCCACTATTTCCACCTCCTCAACAATATCCACTACCTCTCCATTAATATCACCAAGTATAATACAAATTATCTTGATCCCTTCTACATCTACACCTCACAAAGTTTCATCTAATGTTCCTCCCCATATACCAGCCATGGCCACCCGATATGCTCCCCAAGTTTTACTTGCACTATTACATAACATGCTACAACACCATTAAAGTAGGATTCCTTAGTTTGATGTCACTAGGGCCCTCACTGCGCAACAACATGTAGATAAAATGAATGACTACTTTTACCTTCAGGAGGTTGATGAATATGATTTGAAGATGAGGTTCTTTTCCCAAAGCCTTAATGGAGAGGTAAGAAAATGGTTTAAATCTTTACCAACAACTACTATTAATGATCTTGTTGCCTTTCATCAATCTTTACTCAACATATCAAAAACTAAAAAGAATCCCTTCCAAGTTTTAAGTGAATATAAAAATCTAAAACGAGGGCCTAATGAAACTGTTAAAGAATATTGTGAGGTTTAATCAAGTTTATAATTCCATTCCAGTTGTTATAAAGCCCCCACCAGGGTTAGCTCTTCTTCATTGTCCTGTAGGGTTCGATGTTGACATGGCCTACCAATTAAGAGAAAGAGACCCTACCACACTTGAAGAAATGTAAAGTAACGTTGTCAAAGTAGAGGCTAATTTATTAGCCAAAAAAGCCAAGCTAAAAACTAAAATAAGAGTTACCATCAAGGAGGATCCTTCCTCCTCTTCATTAGACTTAAAAATAGACAATCTAGTCAAAACCATGGAAATAATGATGGAGATGATGATAGTCGCTAATAGAACCCCTCCTAGGGATAACCAAACAAATTCTCAAAATAAAAATCAGAATCTTAGAAGAAATCCACCTCTGATAAAATAAAGGGAATAGAGAGGCCCTAATGATTAGCAACTTAGGCCCCCTTTTTAGGAAAACTATGTTGAAGAAGAAGTGGGAATAGAATAATTTTCATAGGAAAACCAAATCAATTTGTTTGGGGAGACAGAAATTGATCATATCTTTTCACTAAAGAAGAGCAAGATCAATTTTTGCTTTCACAACCAAAAACAATTCCTTTAGAATATGAGAATACGAACAAGGATATCATAATTCCATAATGAAAGTGCATAGGCAATATAACCTCAGGAGTATAAAATTTGTTGATGTTCCTCCTAAGAAAATCTCTTGTTACACAGCAATTTGTCACCATTTGTCATCGTCCCTGTTACCCCTCACCCGCACACTGGAGGACTCATTCCGGGACCTGTGAAAAGTGGCATGACCTGAAACCACTTGCATCATATTCCTCTAAGTATGAGCTTCATATGCCCTGAAGACATCTCCTGCAAAATACCCATGAAAACAGCTCTTTTTGCATTAGCGTGGGTCCACGGTTCACTGCCCGCGCCAATGAGGGAAATCCTCTAAAAAGGGCGCGCCATTGGCGCTCTATCCCCGAGTCGCACTCGCGCCAACCGGATTGAGTAAAGTTTCTAACCAACAAACTTCCGAAGGTTCTCTTCAACCCATTCACCAACTGAATCTATGTTGAGCTAGTATGGTTTGGCTTCGAATCTCCATAGAAGGGAAGTGGTTTGCCACCTTTCATGGAAGTTTCCAAGTGATAAAGCCAATCCCATGAATAATGTGGTTGATCCTATCTCTTTCTCCTCTATCTATAAAAGCTTGTCTCTATGCCTTGAGCAAGCTAGTAGTTCTAGTTCCAGTTCCAGCATAGTGATAGAGAATACCAGGAGTTCAAGAGTTTGAAGCTGCAAGAGCCTTCTTTGCACCCATAAGGCCAAATCTAAGTAAGGAGATTCTTGTCACCCGAAGAGAGAGAGGCTTGTTCCTATCCCAACAAGCTTTGCAAGACTTGTGTAGCTGACTACCCAGCCAAAGGAGGATTTGATGTCAGAACAATGGTTGTATTCTTCTTTGTTATTTATCAATAATAGATGACTATCATTATGGTTCCACTCTCATTGTCTTATGTTTGATGTTGAGTTATATCTTTTCTGACTGATATATAATTGCATCTACTAGATTTTATGCTTGTATTCGTGTTGTTCTTTGCATGTGCAGGTGTCCAATCACGGAGATCGTGAGGATCGTGACCGGCCGAGGCAAAGGAACGAGAGCGACATCTCTTCTACGAACACTAGCATTGGAATCCAAGTAGGTTCTCACCATCCACTTTTTATTTGCAATTAAGAACTTGCGTGATAGCATTGTGTGATTGTTGCTAGACCCGGTCTGGGCTAGTAAGGATCGTCTCTGTCTGCAGAGAGGATTTACCTCCACAACAATTTGGCGACTCTGCTGGGGAGTCTTGTCTCTTTGGTTTCTCGTTTGATTGCTTAGATAGCTTTCTGGGTCAGATTTCTTGTTGTCTCTTGCTTCCTGGTCTGCCTGGATACTGTTTTCAAGCCTTGGATTGCTTGCTTTTGTTTTTGATTTAGCAAACTTGATTAGCGCGTTTTTTAGCCTTACAGTCGCGCCAATTGGCACAAGTTTCTCAAATACAACCCGCGCCAATCCCATAAAAGCGCGAGTTGCAGCCTGACAACTTTTCTAGTTTGCTTGTTTTCGAGCCCTCTGAGCTTGGATTGGTATCTTACCACATCTTTTTCAATTACTGGAGTGTGCTTGATCCTTGTTTGACTGGTTTTAGACCTCCATCCTTCGGGTGTTTGCCTTTTTCTATCGATTTCACATTTTAGCCCTAGGGCATCTAGTGGCTTTGTGCGTCGAGCTTTCCGTAGGAGTCTTGGGTTCTTTGATCGTCCAGTCGACTTTGTGATTACTTTTCACACTTGCTCAGTAGTTGTCAAAGCCTTTCATTGATATTTAAATGATTTGCTCCTTTTCCGCTTGGATTTCACTTGACTTCGTTTGGGCTTAGATTACATAGCTCATAGAGGTCTTTGTGTTTTCTTCTTGGTTTGAAGGACTATTTTGGTGTTTTGGGGATTCGATTGTGTTCTCATTGAGTGAAATTTGTCTTTTTACTCGGCGTTACTATCTCTCAAAATTTGTTTAGTTCACTTTGCCATTGAAAAAGAAAACTAACAATCTCTTTTGCGTTGAATTAGTTGATTGAAATTAGAAGCTTTTCATTGATTAGTGATTTAAAACAAAAAAAAAAAGTTTCGTTTATTTGTCATTAGCTGCATTAGAGTGGTTCTTGATTGTTTGTGGTCATTTTGTTTGAAAAATTCTCAACTCTCTCGTAGTTAGTATTCATCGAACGAAATGATATTCTTTGGCATATAGTTTGCATTTAGGGAATTGTGAGAGATTACATACGGCAGGGCCTGGAAATTGAAACTTAACTAAAGATCAACCATAAAATGAACTGAATGAACTTAAAAACACATTGGAACATAACGCTCACTGATTAGAGGTCTAGGCTAGAGACGTGCTCCAGCGTCGTTAAACCTAGTCACTGTTGTTTCACACTACGGTTGGGTGATTCCTCCTTTTGTGACTCGATATTGGTCTAGCACGGACTTGAGCTCTCACGTACCGTCGCGTATATAGGGGAGACCCCACTAGGTTATCATCCTTTATCCACAGGAAGCCGTGTCTGCTGCCTTACAAGCCGTAACGCACCGAACACAGCATTCGGGAAGATTGACTGCCATACGGGAAGTCCTTGGTTTTCATATGACTGCCAAGGTGTATATGCAGTTTTATGGATTTGTTTGGTAAACCCTTTTGCCTAATTCTCCAGAGCAGTCACTTTTGATCCTTTTCAGACTCCTTAAAAGAAAAGGCTCACTTGAGCAGTTTGTCACTTCGGGCTCACAAAACATTCGAAGGCGACTAGAGTCACCTTTTTGTCCTTTTCTCGACTCTTAAAACATGAAAAGGTCAAGTTGTGTATTTGCGTCTTAAAATTTATTTGGCCACAATTAACATTACCTGGTTAGATCTTGTGTGCGTTAGTTTGAGTAGGGTCCTTTATCGTTAGATTCCCTTAGGTCTTGTTTGAAGTTTATCATCCTGGCTGAACCATCAACTCCCGTTCCAAGTGATCAAGGGTCTCCGTCTTCCATCGCTCCTGAGATACCGGTTGTGAGTGATACTCTTCATGTTATCCCGAGTATCCAACCGATCAACTCTCGTGCCCCGGGCGACGAGGATTATGAAATCAATTGGAACCCTATCTGGGAACCTGACGAGGACAATATTCCTTTTACCCCCCTGGTGTTTCGTCTCCAATGTCTACCTCTCACATGGATGAGACATCTCCTAGAGTAAGCGAGACACCTGTTTTGTCGAATATCGACACTCCCATCCCAGCTACTTCTCTACTCCCCCCATGCTACAAGTGGTTGAGGGACAAAGTAAGTGCCAGGATCCCTGCTTCGAGTATGTGGGACCCCCACATCACTCCCACCTTGGGGTATTTTGTTTCACAAGTCCACACTACACCTGTCACTTCAGTTCCGACAAATCCAACTGTTTGTGTAGCACATTCAACTCTGGTTGTTAGTGTCGTTACAACGTCTTCAGCTTTGAACACTGGTGCTGGTCCCCCTCACGGTCAAGTGAGTAGCGGCCAGCCGGCACACACACCTAAAGTTATCCGTCCTGCACAAAGTGCACCACCCTCTTCTGGTCCCGTCCCAGGAGGGGGGCCATATGATGCCTATGGACAAGTTGTTCAGGATCCGAATGCGCAAGGTCCATTCTATTATTACGATTCTTCTGGTCAATACCTTCATCTTTCTCAACCCTTGCCTACTCAACTTATTGTTGAGGTTTCCGTACCATTATCCGTTACTTGGAACGCCACCACTTTCCATGGGGGCCAAGTAAGGCCTGCACAGCTTCAGGGACTGCCTAACCAAGGCCAGCCATCTTATGTGCAAACCCCCCAAGGGTAGCAATATTATGGCCAATCTTACCCAGGACAACCTGGGGGCCTACAAGGACAACCATATCAGGGACAACCTTTGGCCGCTGGTGGTCCATCTTTTACTTATCTGTCTCAACCTTCTGGTTACCTGGGGCAACCTGGTACCCAGCAAGGTTACCCATCTGGACAACCAGGACAACCTTACATCCAACAAGGTCAACCTGGTATCCAACAGGGTTATCCCTCTGGACAAGCAGGACAAACTTATATTCAACAAGGTCAACCGGCAGTCCAACAGGGGTACCCTTCTGGGCAAGGGGGGCAGCCTTACATATAGCAGGGCCAACCCACTGCCCAGCCTAGTCATCCTTCTGGGCAAGCGGGTCAGCCTTCTGCATACTGGGCCAACCCACTGCCCAGCCTAGTCATCCCTCTGGACAGGCTGGCCAACCTCAAGGTCAACCAGCCATCCAGCCCGCTCAACCATCTGTTTCGCAAGGACAACCCTTGGTTGCTCAAGGACAACCTGGTACCCAGCAAGCTCATCCTTCTGGGCAAACAGGTCCGTCCCAAACCCAACCAGGCCAACCTTCAGGCCAGATGGTCCAAGCTCAACCTGTTCAAGGACATCCTTCTGGGCTCCAAACCCAAGTTGGTTATCAAAGGCAATGTGGGCCATGACCCCAACATTCTTACCAAGCGTAGCCTTCTTATCAGGCTCAGTATGGAGCTCAGCAAACGTATGGCTACCAGCAACCCCAGGGGCAAACTCAATTTACCCCTTATCAAAATTATCAACAAATGCAGGTCACTCCTTACCAGAATTATCAGCAACAGTATGTTGCATCTGCAGGTCAAGTTGCTAATCCATGGGGTGCTGGGGGGCAAACTCAGGGTCAACTATCTGCTTATGGACAGAATCCTTATGGGCAGAATCCTTAAGGACAGAATCCATATGGACAGAACCCCTATGGGCAAAATCCCTATGGGCAGAACCCTTATGGGCCAGGCCCATCTGGACAAAGTCCATGGGGGCAACCACCACCTGGTTGGAACCCTGGTACTACCTCTCTTCCACAGCCACAAATGTCCTTTAATCCTCAGTTGCCTTTCTTAGCGACGTTGGAACTCCCAGATGTGTCCAAGTTGACGAATGATCCCATTCTTCATAATCCATATTGGCCACCAGTTCCAACTAAGATACCCGGTGATTGCCCGAAATTCGATGGCAAAGCTGGTGAGGACCCTCAAGCCCATGTCATGACCTATCACCTTTGGTGCTCATCCAACTCATGGCTTGATGATTCTATCCGGCTCCGCCTCTTTCAAAGGACTCTCACAGGCTCGGCCGCTAAGTGGTATATTGATTTGAATCGCGGAACATTTCAAGATTTCAACTCCCTGGCTATGGCATTCCTAACTCATTTTCAGTTACCCATTCAGTATGAGACAGGGACACATCTCCTTACGTCTCTCAAACAGGACACGGCCACGCATATATCCGATCATATACATGAATGGAGACGGCGTCGTCACTTGATCAAATTTTGGATTCCTTATCAACTCCTTACCAATTGATTCACGACCTCCTTTGTCCCCGCAATCGCGCGAGACATCGCTATGGGAGCTTGTGTAACTGAAGAGCAAGCTATCGCGCGTGCTCAGTACCTCGACTTAGTTTATTCTCAGTCGGGTACTTTATATGATTATTTTCCAGACACCCCGAGACCCGGAACATCCAAAGCTCCGCCAAAACCATCTGTTGACGGTGTTATTGGCTCTGTAAACGCATCTTCAAAGAAATCATCTGCGAACCCTAGGAAGCAAAAACAGAATGCTTCTAATGGAAACACTTCTCAGGGTCAATCTAATTCTGGAAGTACTTCTGAGGTTAACGTCGTTCAGTCCACCACGGCGGATAAATCCTCGAAAGGGAAAAAGAAAGGGAAAGCCAAAAATAAATCCGAACAGCCCAAACAGGACTCCCCTAAACCTCCACCCGAGGAAGGAGCCAAACGTAAACCTAAGTATCCTTGTCTTATCTGTGATGAGGATCACTACACTAAAGACTGCCCTAGGTGGTCCGAAGTTAGTCGATTGTTGAAAGGTGCTCCTGGGACTCCTGCTGTGCTTAAAGAACCTTTCCCTTCACAGCAAACTCAAATGGTGGCAGATCCATCGCAACCCTCTTCTTCATTCGGCTCTCAAGTATTTATGGCTGGGACGATTCCCATCCATGTCACTACTCGAGCAAAAGAATATCCATCTCATGCCGGGAAAGAGCCGGAGGTCCCCTCCAGCGCTCCTCCGTCCAGTTCTGGTCCACTCCACATCGAAAGACCTAGCACTGAGACGACTATCCGACCCCCTCCAAAAGGTGTACTCCGGAAGTCTTCTTACAACCCTAATGCTCGTGCTGCCCAGCACTACAGCATTGTTGAGGACTTAGCTCAGGCTCCGTCTGCTATGTCCGCTTTAGAAGTACTCCAGAGTTGCCCCTCCCAGAGGAAGTCCTTGCTATCGGCCATCGGTGGCATAGACCCGGCTGACTCGGATCTGATTTCTTTTGATCTCGAGGGCTATACGCCGAGACTGCCTCACCAAATCGCTTTCCTTATACAGGTCATCATCAATGGTAAAACGATTCATCGTACAGTCATTGATGAGGGTGCCTCAACTTGCATCATGTCTGTTGCTTGCTGGAAAGCTATTGGTTCTCCAACACTGAGCCAGTCTCCTACGACATTAGAAGCCTTTGATGGAAGAGAGTCCCGTCTTGATGGTATCCTCCAACGCTTGCCCATCTCCTTGGAAGGGAAGACGATAGAAGTGGAGGTCAAAGTTGTCGACGCTAATCTTACCTACAACCTCCTCCTCAGACGTAGCTGGACATATGCCATGCAAGCCGTGGCTTCCTCCCTTTTCCGTGTCATTCGTTTCCCTCATCAGGGGAAGATTGTCACAGTGGACCAGCTCTCCTTCTTCGCCTCCTCTTCTGAAGGCAATGTGCGTTTCGTGGAGCATACCTCTAAATCATTCGAGAGTGCGGGAGTCGGACTCTTTAAAGATCCCGCCCTGATGGGTGTCTTTCCCCTTCCACCTCCGCATCTCGCCCCTATTAACATGATTTCCGTACACTCTGATCCATGGGTCCTTCCTCCTGCTAATCAGATAGAATCTTGGGGTGATATGATGTCGTTCGAGCGCAATAACCGTAATGTCAACCTTCACTCCATTTTCAATGGACTGAAGCTTGGGGGGCATGTACCTCGAATTGAGACACCATGCTGGGGGGCATGCCCGTTCTTTTATTCTCAAGCATAGTTTGCATGTGTGTGTGTGTGTGTGTGTGTTTTCATGTTTTCGGCTTGGTGTGAAAGCGTGATTGCCCCTTATTGTGTCTTTTTGCTTCTTGTGCAGATGTCGGGTGCACCTTACATTGGTTTCGCTGATGGTGCCTGCCGCAGCACTCGTAATTTGTCCTCTGCGGCGTGGGTGATCTACGATCCTCACGGTGAGTTGATAGATCTTCAAGGTGTGTGTTTAGGCTGTACTACAAACAATGTTGCTGAATATAGCACTGTTATTGAATTATTAGCCGAGGCAATTAATCTTAGTATTCGTACATTGCTTGTTAACCTAGACTCTCAACTTGTCATCCATCAGCTCAATGGGCGATATTCCGTCAGAGACCGTCACATTTTAAGGTTGTACTTACGTGTTAAATTGTTAGAAAGGAATTTTGACTTTATCACATATCAACATATTCCACGACGATTAAACACATTATCTGATGGATTGGCTAATCATGTATTAGATAGAAATTTGTGTAATTTATAATCAAAACATCATACAAGCAAGCACATAAAAGCACAATAATAAACCATAGGCATATGTATCTATATATATATATATATATATATATGTGTGTGTGTCGCAAATTTTTGCACCGCGTGCATTACATAAGTTCAAAAAATAATACATGTTCATCCTGATACATCTTGGGACGACATGTCCCTCAAAAAATATGCATGAAAGAAGCCTAGAAGTCTGTTCGCGGTGGTGCTCATGATAGCACGTCACCGCGTGCACCAAGCGTCTCAACAGATGATGGATGCGAGTCGGCACCCCCACTGTGTGCCTCTGGTATGCAAAAGCCACGTCCGCCAATCTAGCATAACCCGGAATCCCTTGGGTGAGTCCCTCGAGATTCTGCACCAGCTCTTCCCCCACGGCACCCCTTGCTTGAGGATCAGCTACAGGTTGGCCCCTCCGCGCTATATGAGACAAGCCGGCTGGTCGCTCTGGGCCCACATCTGCATATACATACAACTGTCATCAGAACATGCATGTATTGACAAAAAAATGAAAATACATAAAACATTAAAAAAAAGGAGATCGTACCTAACTCCTCTTCCCACTCCTCTCCCTCTGGCAGTGGGAGGTCTGGATCCCCCATGAAATTGGTTCCCGTGTATGGCCAATCCTCTACCACGATCAGCTGACGGCGAAGCCATATGAAGAACTCGGGCCGCCAAGACATCTGCTGGCCCCCTCCTCCTCTGGGCATCAATGCTGCCCAGCGAGCCATCCTAGGCTCTCGTGGCAATGGGTCCGCCACTACAGCTCCCTGGTACTGGAAGAGGGGTAAATGTTCCAAGAAGAACGACACCACATTCGAGCCATACCTGAACTGTTTCACTCCCCCGCGCTTACACTTTGTAAGCTGCCTTTTGATATTTGTAGTCACCGCTGTAGCCCAGTCAAAAATGGTGGGGCTGAGGCATTCTGTCGCTAGTAACAGATGATTCTTGCTCGCCTCATGGGGCACCTGTACCCCAGCTGCACGCGTGATGGTGAACAGTATCACCTTAAGAACCAAGTCATGGATGGTGGCGATATCCACCTTGGCACTGTTTTTCCCAAATTGTGCCTCTGGACACACTCGGGCCTTCACTTCACCTATTTTCTCTCCGGAAGGTCTGCTTCCGGTCAAAATAGGGCTCGCCCCTCTCCGTGACAGCCCAGTAATGAAGTACACATCAGATACATCTAGCTCTAAGGTTTGATCCCGTAAGCGAAATACTTGGTCATCAACATCCCAAGCATCCACTATGAACTGTAATAGCTCCGGTTGAGCTTGCAGATAAGAGGTGAGGAAGAACTTCTTGAGACCACAATCTCTCAAAGCATTCATACATCCCTCATCCGCTATGGCCAAGGCATCTACGGCATCATGCTCCCGCTCTTTCCATTCCACCACCATTTTTGCTTGTTTCCTGCACCCACAAGGATGAATAAATCATTATTGGAACACCGGTAGGCTTACAAACTAGACAAATTTCAAAAATGATGGGAAAATTCAAGCAAAAAGTTAGGTCGCGCGGTTGGCGTGACAGTTTCTAAAACAGTCACGCTAATGGCGCGGCACCTTTGGGTAAATCACCCCATTGGCGCAAACCCGCGCCGGATACCCGCGCCAATGGGGCGCAACCCTAAATTTTGAAATTCCCCTTGCGGAGGCTCAATCAGGGAACAAAATGCATAAAAAGAGTATGAAAATGGAGCTAAGGGAAGCGCTTCTTACCTGGAACTGGCGGAATCTCAAATGGTTGCACGGATTGGCGGCAATCACTGCTCGAAGTTCGCTCCCCAAATGGACCACTACTACTATGCAAGACGTAAAAAGTAAAATTAATTCTATTTTTTACATTTTCACCATATTTATAGACTTTTTGACTTGTAATTAGGTTTAAAAACTTGTTTTTTTTTAATATTTTAATATATTTTTGGTCGAAAATGGATTTTACGCTTGCTTCTGGTGCCATGACAGGTCTTTTTGCAACTTCGATGGTGAAACGAGTTGTATTTTATACTTTTTCGGACTCGGTAAATACACGAAAAAGTCACTATGGAGTCATCTTTCAGCTCTTTTCTGACTCGCTAAAAATGAAAAGATCGCCGAGTTATCCCTCTTGACTCGTTAAACGTAAATAAGAGGTGGTCGTCTTTAAACCCTTTTCTGACCGTGAAAAAACGAAAAGATCGTCGGACCCTTGTCGTTTCAGGTTCGTTAATGGTTACGAAACGACGTGATGTTGATCGCTTTTTTACTTTTTCAGATCGATGTCACTACATATGAAAAGTACTCCTCGATTGTAATGGTCAGGCGGTTCTTTCGGGCATTGTTTTATACTTTTTCGGGCTCGGGAGACACAACTTTACGAAAAAGGACCCCCCCTAGAGTTTACTATTTTGCTGTCTTTTCAAACTCTCTAAACATGAAAAGACGTCGAGTTCTTCCTTTGTCAGACTCGTTAACACCTAATGACATCGGATTCCATCGAAATGACGCTCACAAGCATATGCTATCCCCGTCAAGCTTGTTGATAAAAATAACTGGGGTACTCGCCAGCAATGGTGGGGAAAATGGACCCATAATTATTGTCGTCTCGGCAGTATGTCACTCTTGAACATGGCACTAGTCTGCATTCGTGTCTGGGTAGGAACATCTCATCTTGTTTTACACTAGCCTCCGTGGGTTTGGGTTATCCTATTTGACCTCTCATCTGCTCATTACCTTGTCACCATGACCCTTGATCATTTAATGTCAAATACTGCCAAGTCCACTGTCGTGCTGCCGATATGTTCAAGAGAAGTTGACCTCTGCAGAATTACAACCTCCCTCTGATACCTCACATAATTCTGATTCACCACACAATATTCTTCCTCTGTCTCGTGTCACTAATGTGGGAAACATTATGGACCACCTTTGGTCAAGGTCACTTCCTGTCGACTTCAGCTCATTATCCAGGAAGCTGATCTAGAGACTCCCTTCCGGTGCCTTGGAACCTGCATGCCTCAATGGCAGGTTCTTCGTGTTCGACGAGAGGTTTTCATCATTGGCCTCCGATCGAATGATTCTACGGGCATTCGACACCAGCTCATTGATTCGCACGCCGTAGATTGTACCTATAGTACCTTGAGAGCCATCGTCATTATTGGTGGTACCTCTCGCGTCTGTTAACAACTTTCACTATTGGCTGGTAATCAGATGATGTTCATGCATGTTCGACTTCAACTCATGTATTCGCATGCTTGGACTTGTACTCTGTTCGGGTCGAGATGGAGCGCAAGACCCTGGATTTTGTCTATTGGAATCCAAGCTACGATTTGTGGATTATTATGATCATTACATGACTCATTCACTCGATGGCTGCGACCATGCTTGAGTCCATTTATCAATCCTCTCTGGATGCCTGCGTCCATGCCTTGGATCTAGATTATTATGTACTCTGCTATGGATGGCTGCTCCCATACCACATATATCATGTACTTGAGATATCAGTTGTACTTCTTTTTGCAGGTTCTCCGGCAGCCGTGTTTTTAGTCATGCATGTTCTTGTAAATCATTTCACCCCTCCCTCTCCCTCGGGCCTCATGCTTTAGGGGGAATCTGTTACACAGCAATTTGTCACCGTTTGTCACTGTCCCTGTTACCCCTCACCCGCACACTGGAGGACTCATTCCGGGACCTGTGAAAAGTGGCATGACCTGAAACCACTTGCATCATATTCCTCTAAGTATGAGCTTCATATGCCCTGAAGACATCTCCTGCAAAATACCCATGAAAACAGCTCTTTTTGCATTAGCGCGGGTCCACGGTTCACTGCCCGCGCCAATGAGGGAAATCCTCTAAAAAGGGCGCGCCATTGGCGCTCTGTCCCAGAGTCGCACTTGCGCCAACCGAATTGAGTAAAGTTTCTAACCAACAAGCTTCCGAAGGTTCTCTTCAACCCATTCACCAACTGAATCTATGTTGAGCTAGGATGGTTTGGCTTCGAATCTCCATAGAAGGGAAGTGGTTTGCCACCTTTCATGGAAGTTTCCAAGTGATAAAGCTGATCCCATGAATAATGTGGTTGATCCTATCTCTTTCTCCTCTATCTATAAAAGCTTGTCTCTATGCCTTGAGCAAGCTAGTAGTTCTAGTTCCAGTTCCAGCATAGTGATAGAGAATACCAGGAGTTCAAGAGTTTGAAGCTGCAAGAGCCTTCTTTGCACCCATAAGGCCAAATCTAAGTAAGGAGATTCTTGTCACCCAAAGAGAGAGAGGCTTGTTCCTATCCCAACAAGCTTTGCAAGACTTGTGTAGCTGACTACCCATCCAAAGGAGGATTTGACATCAGAACAATGGTTGTATTCTTCTTTGTTATTTATCAATAATAGATGACTATCATTATGGTTCCACTCTCATTGTCTTATGTTTGATGTTGAGTTATATCTTTTCTGACTGATATATAATTGCATCTACTAGATTTTATGCTTGTATTCGTGTTGTTCTTTGCATGTGCAGGTGTCCAATCACGGAGATCGTGGGGATCGTGACCGGCCGAGGCAAAGGAACGAGAGCGACATCTCTTCTATGAACACTAGCGTTGGAATCCAAGTAGGTTCTCACCTTCCACTTTTTATTTGCAATTAGGAACTTGCGTGGTAGCATTGTGTGATTGTTGCTAGACCCGGTCTGGGCTAGTAGGGATCGTCTCTGTCCGTAGAGAGGATTTACCTCCACAACATCTCTCATACTCCTTCCAAAAAGACTGTTGATAATCAAACAAAGAAAACTCAGACAAATACCCCTTCTTCTAGTCAAACTAAAAATTTTCCTTCCTCTAGTCAATCCAAAGAAGATAATCAAAGAGAAAACCTTAAAAAGAAGGATCAGAACCTCCAGGAAATAGAGAAGCCACAAACCTCTTTCAGCATATAAAATGAATTTGCTAAAGTTAAAATTTCAATCCCCCTCACAAAAATGACGAATAAGAATGTGTACAGGACGCAAGTACTGAAAGCCTTAAAGGTAGAAGAAGGAATAGATATTGTAAACCTTGTTGATGACAAGCCTGAACTGTTGTTTGGTCTAGAGGTGGAAGGTAAACACCAAGATGGAAATGTTCACCCTTTCTATGTCAGTCTCAAAATCCTTCACAATGCCATTCTCGACTCTGGTGCCTCACACAATTTAATGCCCAAAGCCATAATTGAGAAATTGAATCTTGAAATTACAAGGCCATATAAAAACTCGTATTCTTTTGATTCCATCAAGGTAAGGTGCCTTGGTCTCATTAAAGACCTTTGTGTCACCCTACCTCCAATTCTTGCCAGAATCATAGTCATGGATATTGTAGTGGCAGACATACCCCCAAAATATGGAGTGTTACTTCCTGGATCATGGGGTGTGTGGGGGGAGGGAGAACTGCAAGGCACCCTACAAATGGATATGAGTTATGATACCATACTTGTTTTTGGTCAACCTAGGAGACGTTAGAAAGAAACCCTAATGAAATACATGGTTAGCAATCAGGATAGACCAAAAAACCATCTCTTGTACTCAGTTCATTCAAGCCTAGACTCTTTTATCTTGTATAATGATGGAGGTATAGAAGGAAAACTCCCTAACCTAGAAACTAATTTGTGTGAGATAGAAGAAAACAAAACAGACATGGTAAAACTGGATGAAGATAATGAGCCTTTATGGAACATGGATTTTGATGGGGCTATAAGCAAAGAAGGATTAGGAGCATGTGTATGGGTTTTCAATTCACAAACTAGAAAATTTGAAGGACATTCATTATAAGTTGAACTTCCTATGTAGCAATAATATAGCTGAGTATGAAGCCTTAATCCTAGGATTGCAGCTTTTGAAAAAATTAAGTGCTAAGAGAATTTCAGTTCATGGAGTTTTTGAACTCATAATTAAACAAATCAAAGGGGAATATTCAGCTAAAAATCCAAGGTTGGAATGTTGTTCTAGATTTCCTTGAAGGTTTTGTTGAGTGTAAGTTATCTGTAGTTCCAAGATCTCAAAACATTATAGCTGATGGTCTAGCTACTTCAGCTAGTACTTGCAAAATGCCTTATCGCCCTAGTCACCAGTACACAATTGAAGTTAAAAATAGACCAGTTGTCCCAAATAACATCAGGTATTGGCAAGTTTTTGGTAATGCTGAACAGATTGGAAAAAAAATCAGTCAAAGGATGAATTCGAGTGTGCCAATATAGACATAGATTGTTATGTAGATAATAACGTACATAAAATAATGAATAAGTTAGAATTGAATGAATTAGATCAAGATCAAGAGTCATAAATTTTCAATTGAAGGATAATTTTTTTCCTAGAGGGTTAGTTCCCTTGGAAGAATTATTTGATTTTAAGTATGTGGCTAAAAAAACTAAAATAGAACCTACTGGAGCCAATGTGGAAGAATGTAACATAGGAACCAAAGAAAAGCCTAAAATAGTTAAATTTTTGAAATCTTTGCCTTCAGTTGAAAACCAAAAGTATATAGAGCTTTTCAAAAAAATCATAGATGTATTTTCCTAGAGTTATGAGGATTTAAATTCCTATGACACCAGCATTATACAACATAAAATTCCTATAAAAGAAGAGCACAAACCTTTTAAATAGAAACTTAGAAGGATCAACTCAATGCTTTTGCCCCTAGTTGAGAAAAAAGTTAAGAAATTGTATGATGCCAAAATCATTGTACCCCTGCGGCTTTCAAAATGGGTATCAAACTTAGTTCTTACTAGGAAAAAGACTGGGGATATTAGACTATGTGTTGATTTTAGAAATCTCACTAAAGCTTCTCTGAAAGGAAACTATCCTCTACCCAAAATGGACCACATCCTGTAGAAGGTAGTTGGATTAGAAAGAATTTCTTTATTAGATGGATCCTATGGTTATAACCAAGTTTTAGTACACCCTAATGACCAAGAGAAAACAACATTTACAACACCTTAGTGCACTTTCATGTATGTTAAAATGTCTTTCGGTCTGATGAATGTTGGGGCTGCATTCCAAAGAGCAATGGATTTTTCCTTTGCAGATGAAGTAGGTAGGTTTATAGTCATTTATTTAGATGATATCAGTGTCTTCTCAAAGACAAATGAGGAACATTTTCTCTATTTAAGAATAATTTTCGAAAAAATGTAGAAATTTTGGTATCTCTCTTAACCCTAACAAACATTTTTTGGTTTAGAAGAGGGAAAATTGTTAGGACACATCATTTTAAAAGATGATTTAAAATTTGACCCTAGCAAAGTGGGAGAAATATTGAAAATAGATCCCCCTAGGAACAAGAAAGAGGTCCAATTCTTTATTGGAAAAATAAACTTCCTTTGGAGATTTATACCGAATTTGGTTGAAATCCTAAAAGCAATAATAAACATGTTAATGAAGGATACTGAAATTGAATGGCATAATGATGCAAAGGATTCTTTCACTAAGGTTAAGAAAGCTTTAACAATTACACCCATTTTAATAAGTCCTTATTTTACTAAAGATTTCATGGTGTTCTCTTTTGCATCTGATCATACAATAACAGCTATGTTGTTACAAGAGAGTGTTGAAGGACATGAACAACCAATTTCCTTTTTCAGAAGAGCATTGAAAGATGCATCATTAAAATACAACATCATGGAAAAATAGGCATTTGCATTGGTTAAGGCAATCAAGGATTTTAGGGTTTATATTTTGCACTCGCATATTATTGATTTTGTCCCTAATGCAGTTTTCAAGGACATACTCACACAAATACATCCAGACGACAGAAGGGGCAAATGGATTGCCACCATTTTGGAATACGATATTGAAATCATACCAACAAAGCTTATAAAGGCTCAAGGGTTAGCAAAACTCATGGAAGAGTCCAATTGTAATGTGTTAGACATCAATTTTATTGCAAAATTAGATGAACAGGAAGAGCAGGCAACTCCATCAATCTCAGAAGTTTTAATCACATCACTATGGTATGCTAACATAATTTTTGTTCTTGCATGCTCCTCCCACTTTAACTAAAACCAAGGCAATGTTCCTTAAAATGAAATTATTCAAATTCAGCATTATTGATAATAATTTATATTGGAAATATGTAGGAGGAATGTTACTAAAGTGTTTGTTGAAAGATGAATCAGAAAGGATTCTGGAGGAATTTCATCAGGGATATTGTGGTGGCCATCTATATTGGAAATCTACAGCCAATAAAATTCTTAGAGCCAGTTTTTAAGGAATAGCCCTATTCTCTGAAGTACATAAAATGGTCACCTCTTGTCGTCAATGCCAAATACTTGAAGGTAAAAGAAATTTGTTACCTCTACCTTTGAAACCAATTTCAGTAGAATTCCCTTTTCAACAATGGGGTTTAGACTTCATTGGTGAAATTCACCCCAGTTCCTTAGGCGAACACAAATGGATTTTAACAGCAACAAACTACTTTATTGAATGGATGGAAGCCATTCCCACTAGACAAGCCACTGACTCTATTATCATCCAATTTCTAGAAGGAAATATATTGTCTAGGTTTAGTAGCCCTCATAAAATCATAACCGAAAATGTTGTTTCTTTCAAGTCCAAAAGGATGATAGATTTATGTAACAAATATCATATCAAATTAGGGCACTCTATTACTTATTACACTCAGGGGAATGGGTTAGTTGAGTCCTCAAACAAGAGTTTGGTTAACATTATTAACAAATTATTGCTGGAAAACAAAAAGTCATGGCACAAAAAATTAATCAATGCACTATGGGTAGAAAAAGTTACTTCCAAGAAATCCATTGGAATGTCACCATTCTAGACAGTTTGTGGGACATATGTTGTTTTCCCAACTTCTTTGCAAATTCTAGTGTTAAAAATTCTATAAGAAGCTCAAGTGGAGACCAACCAGACTATTCAATTGCAACAGTCAAGAGAAGAAATCTATCATAAAACTCTCAAGTCATTCAAGAAAACAATAAGAAGATTTATGATAGAAGGACAAAGGCAGATGCTTTTCAACTAAATGATCTTGTTTTGAAATGGAATTCCATGAATGAGGATAAAGGAAAACATGGTAAATTTGAAAACTTATGGAAAGGGCATTTTAAGATTGAATCTTTAAGGGGAAACAATGCATTTATGTTAATCAATTTGAATGGAGAAGACCTATCAGGTGGACCGGTGAATAGCAGGCATCTTAAGCATTATTTCCCATCAGAGTAAGACAATTCATTCATCACCATTGTAAAATATTATTTTACTTTTATATTGCAAGATTGCAGGTGACTATCAGCAGAGGTTGAAGTCCGCAATGAAGGTCTTGAGCTTATATTTCATATGTTACCATAGATATGAATAAAATATAGGTGAAACCATTCAGTTGGAAGATCTTTGCAGCATGCCCAATGGACCAAGGGTATTGAATCTACGGTGTTCTTAGAACATCACAAGGAGGATTCCATCCCCATTGGAGCCATTGTTAGGGTCCTATATTTCATAGGAGGAGTTGTTTTTACCTAATGATTTATATTTGAAAAAATGTAAATATTGTTTCATATATGAAATTTATTTCCAAAAAATATATATATAGAAAAAAGAAAAAGAAAATAAATTGTAGGGGACAAAAAAAAATAGAATAAAGAAAGAAATGAAAGAAAAGAAAAAAAAAAACAAATAAAAGATAAGACAAAATAAAAAATATATGAAAAATGTCCCCCTAGGTGAGAAAATCCAAATGCCGCCATAAAAAATACATGAAGACCTTCACTTAGAAATGTTTGTATATAAGTGTGCAACTTTTTTAAATGCCACTTAGAAATAAAGTGTTCATTTAATCATGTTGGCTAATCATGACTAAACTTGATCCAATAGATTAGGTTAGGGAAATAAATCAACCATCTAGCTTAATCTTGGTTGAAATGGTTAGATAGATTAGAGAAAAATTAGCCAAACTGTCTAAAATTGGCTAAAGTTTGATTAAGTATTTCAATAAAATTTCATATTATTTTGAATATGAAAAATTAATAAAAAGGCTTGCAAATCAAAATGCATCTTTAGAATAGATTAATCATGCTTAGGATAAATTAATTAGGTTTAGACTAATTAATTGTGTTATTTAATCATGATTAAAAATTTGTAACAAGGCATATGGCACTAAAGTTTTCGTTTTATGATAAAGTCGAAAATGACAAAAATTATTTGTCATTATGTGATATAATTGGCACAAGATTCAATGGCAGTGATCTACCCCACGTGGGTCAATGGTGGGGGATCACTTTCATCCCCCCAGTCCATCTTGTCATTTCCAAAATGTGGTAATTATATCCCCAAGCCCCACACTACATGGCGTTCATTCGTGATTCTGCACCCCCCTCCGAAAACCACCTTTCTCTCCTTCGCTCACACCAATGCTCCACCACATCAACTCTCATATGCTACTCTCTGCTCCCATTATTTTGCCACCTGTCCCTCCCTCATTCGCCTATCAACCTACCCATTACACAATAAACCTATTTCATTTTCACGTTGCAATCAACCATTTAATCATTTATTCCCTAATCCACCCGTTCTGTAATGGATCTACGCACAACGACCACCAATCCATTCCCTATAAATAAACCCTGGTAAACCCATGTGGTCCTCCTTTGCACTGTTGGTTTTTTTATTTACAGGTACTGATATCTGAGATTTCATTTGACGTCCACCACCAGCGTGTGTCATTTCCTGCGATTCAAGGCTAAAATTACCCAGCTAGGTAGAGTTCAGATCGAGTCTTTGTCCTCCATTTTGTATTTCCACAATTTACAGGCGTGGCACCCAAAGGAAAGAGGAAATATTCGAATCCCAAAACAAACGATGAAAACCCTATGTCCTCTGCCACCCCGGACCTCGACCATTTACCCCTAGTGAACCAGTTGTTAGGTCCTTATACTACTAGTGTAACCCCTTATTGTTATTAGTACAACCCCCTTGTTATATTGTTATGCCCATGTATTCCCCATATTGTTATTATTGTGCCTCATAGAAGCCCACTATTGTTATTATTGTGCCCTTACATTATTATTGTTATGTCAGCTCTAATTATATTATGACCCCTTAGACTCCTATATATAGAAATGAGGTCTTGTCATTTCTATCATCCAATAATTGTTCATTTGTGTAATGTAAAGGAGGTTGCCCCCTCGAAGACGCTGAATTATAAGGTGTTTATCTCTCTTTTCTATATTTTTCTGAGCTTCTTTCATGACATTTGGTATCAAAGCTTTGGATTCTAGGATTTTGCTTCTCCAAACAGGTCATCGTGGCATTTTCGCTATAACGTTTTTTCTGTGCCATTTCAAAACGTAAAACAAAAACTCATTTGAGACGAAATCTCTCTGAACCTCTGTTCCAAATTTCAGATCTTGTCTCGCTATATTTTAGGATATATGATCTGAGGAAGTTAGGGTTTTGGAAGCTCCACAATTTCATCTAAAACAGGTCATCGTGAAATTTTCGCTATAACGTTTTCGCTACGAAGTTTCAGAACCTAAAAAAAAAATCTTCTGAGAAGAAATTGGTCTAAACCTTGGGTCCAAATGTCAGATCTTGTCTCACTATATTTTCGGATATATGATCTGAGGAATTCAGGGTTTTTGCAAACTCCCGAATTACATCATAAATAGGTGACGTTGTGAAAATTGTCATAACTTTCTCTCTGAGCATTAGATTGAAGTTTCGTAAGAAGTTACAAAAAGGGAATGGACTGTATTTTGTTTGGGTATAATTTTCATAACCTATGGTTGAAACAGTGACACGTGGCATGTCGTACAAGTTAACTCCACTGAACTAGTTTATAATTAGGTCATCGCGGGAGATTGGGAATAAATCTTTCTTTAGGAATCCAATTGTGATTAGACTTGTGGAGTTAGAAAGAGGACTCAAAGGGATATTACAGACTAAAATTGCATAACTTAAATATCAAAAAGTATAGATTTACAGGTGTTTTAAGATCGAGCTCCTAAAATCAAGAAAAAGCGAGATGAGGAAGTTTGATGGCAAGGATCTGGTAAATTGGATACTACATGTTCACCACTATGTGTAATCTACCCATAGCAGTACACTCCCTTTTTCACAAAAGGGATAGCGCTTAATCGATATGTTCATGCCATTCGATTGTTGTCATCAGCCCGATCATATTGTTTTGTAAACCCAGTCTGCATGTATAAATTGTAAATAATATTAGCAGATCTGAGTCATGTATGTAAATTACCTAGGAAAACCTAATTTTCTAGTGATAATCTATGTTCCGGAAGGTTTTTTGTCTCACCGATCCATGATAGGCAGAGTTTTCCTTCAACCTAACCCCAAAGCCAGAATGAATTTTGTCATTGGAATCTTAGGGGAATCCTAGTGTGCTTTGGTCTATGTAAAAGTAATTTGGAAATAATGCTAATTATTTGGTTAGGTTATTACAAATTACTTGATCTGCTAGATTATAGTTGTGTCACAGAACTGGGTGGTCTATGAGGGTCTATGTCAAGTGGGTTTCCCCCCTTGAGATGTAAAATTGTAAAAGTCATGATGTAAAGTGTCTTGACAGTTAGAAAATGTTTAATCCCCTCATAAGTCCTAAGTTCTAGGTCCTAGGAGATTTTTCCAAAGGCTAAGTTCGAGGATCCAAAAAAAATAATAATAATAATAATAATTAAAAAAAATCAAAAATAAAATTTAAAAAGTAAATTAAAAATAAATTAAAAAATTAAAAAATAAAATAAAATAATAATAAGTCAAAGTTTTGAGAAAAACTACAAATTTTTAAGTTTTTAATATATTAAAATGCATTTAAAAATTCGACAGATGAGATTAAAAGGGAGTTTGATCCTCATCGATGGTCGAGATCATTTTGACATGGATCACTTGATCTAGCCGTTGGGAAATTTTCCTTTAAATAGGGTGTCAGGGGTCATTTGAGATCAGATTTGATCTGAGAGTCTGGTGCTAAAGAAAGCTCTCTTGTAGTCATTTCTGTGCAATAAAGAAAGACTTTGGAGTTAAAAATCTTGTTGGTGTTACTCTTCTGGAAGTGTTGTAAGATGATTAATTTTTCTGCATAATTTTATTTTCAGCCATTAATAATATCTTGATGAAGGTTGATTTAGGCACAGGTATATTGTCTAATCTCTAGGGTTTGAATGATAGTTTTGATTCTGAAATATAATAGCAGGTGTCTCCATTTGATCTGGATTTCACTATTGTTTCCTCCCTCTATGTTATGGTTGATTTAAGTTGTGTAGGATATCCTTAATTTTAAGCTTACCGTGCGTTAGGGGAAGTTCTCGGCTAAACTAGCCAACTCCTGGATTGTGTTTTCTGAAAGAGCCCAGCTAGTTTTGATCCCGGGCTTATCATTTGAAATTTTTTATGAATGCATGAAGGGTTTTCTGAAGTATCTCACATTAAATTGAAATTTTGAAAATATTACTGTGGATTATTGACAAATCTGGCTGCTTAAAGAGTCGAAAATCTGTAAATATTGTAAACTTTTAGCTAGTTTTCGGGTTTTCAGTTTTGTTTCTGGGACATTTCACTCCTCGGTGTTCTGTTTTTGCCATTACAGGTTGCAGGTGCAGATCTTAAAAAAAATTTGGGGTTTTCATTAGACAAATCTGAATGTAGGGCAATTTAAAATTATTGGAGAATTTGCAATTTTTTCTGAAGAAATTCGAGGGTTTTTCCAGGCTATCTATTTGCTGCCTAGGATTTCATTTTGACAGAAATTTTCAAGAAAAAAAAAATTATGCTGTGGCATCCTGGGGCCTCTGGGCTGCCAATTTTAGTTTCTCTGCTACTTGGGTTTCAATTTTATTGCAGGAAAAAAAATTTGAATTTTTTTTTAAAAAGCTATGATTGCTTGATTGTTGCCAACAAAAAACCCTCTGGCAGCCTCAGTATTTCTGCAAAACGTTCTTCCTATTCATGCGGCCATACCCACGCAAACATTTGTTCATCTCATGTGGCCTGCCTTTTGCCATTAACATTGTCTTCACTTAACCCGGCTCCCTCCTTGCTGGTTCGATTTGTTAGTCAACCTTGCATGAAGGCCTTTGGGCTCCGCCATCTGCAGTTTCTCCATAACCAGCATGCTTCCCTTCTTCCACATCTGCAACTCTTGTATGCTGCTTCCAAACACTGTCCACAGCTCCATTTAGCCGACCCACAACTCATCACCTGCACGAAAAATCTAGCGCCCTTTCTTCATCCACGCAAATCTCCATTCTTATATGCTACCCCAAACCTGCAATCCGTCCTCCCTAACCTGCCTGACCCTCACACATACCTCTTTCACTCCCACGGTCTTCATTTCTCACACTGCCATTATTGTGTTTCCCTGCTCGAGTTTCATAACCTGCGTAAATCTTCTGCCCCTGCGTCTTCTGCCATCTACTGTCGAACTTTCAAGGCCTGCAACAAATAAACACTCGAAACAAAATTTTGATTTCAAATTTTTTTTATATGTCATAAATGTAATATGCATAGAGATATAGATTAGTTCTATTTCATATATGGGTAGAGATATAGATTAGAGTTAGATTTTTATATAAAGTATGTTTCAATACATAAAAATAAAAAAAATAAAACGTAAAAAAAAATGGATTTTCATTTTTACCATTAGGTGTTAGCTTTATTCTGATTTCTCTTTTTCATTTCTTTTAGTTTTAGGAATAGATATTTTTAGATTTAGATTTCAGATAATTTTTAACTTAGGAAAAAACAAAATTTTCAATTTCCTTTTGTTTATTTTAGTTTTGATTTTAGAATTAAACATTTTTTTTTAGTTTAGTTTTGTTTCATAAAAGTAAAAAGTCAAAAAGGGTTCCTTTTTTATTTCTTTTAGAATCTTTGATTTTTTTAATTTAAAAATAAAAAATAAAAAGGTTTAGATTAGATTTTAGTTTTATGAGGATTTTTATTTGTTTGGCTTTTAGACTTAAATAATATCAAAAAATATATAAAAATATATATAAAAATAAAAATAAAAATAAAAAGTTTCCTTTTTTTTAGGTCTGAGTTTTATTTAGAATTTAGATTTTATCTTGTGTATATAAATTAGAATTTAGATCTTAGTTTTAGACTTTATTTTATAATATTTAGTTTTAAATTCCATTTCATTTGTATATATTTAAATTCCATTTTTCATGTAGTTTAAATTTATATGTTTTGGTCTATTTTAATATAAGAAA
Organism: Pinus tabuliformis; assembly: GCA_031772625.1. NCBI lineage: Eukaryota > Viridiplantae > Streptophyta > Pinopsida > Pinales > Pinaceae > Pinus > Pinus tabuliformis. The sequence goes on from CM062811.1 coordinate 777,921,191, forward strand.
AAATAATAAAATATTAAAATATATATATATATATATATATATATATATTTTGAAAAAGCTTAACAAAAAATTGAAAATTCATTTTTTGGCATTTTTAGTGGTATCTATGTTCCACTTTTCCATAGTTAAATGCACTTAAATGTTTATTTGAAGTTAGTTATGTGAAAGTGGTAACTGGTCAGCATTTAAATTTTATGATCATTGAAAGCATTTGATTTTTCTTGAAGTTTAATTGTTGGATCATTATTAAGGCATTGTACGTTTGTTGAACATCTTGCATCGCTTGGGATATTTCGATAATAAATGATTGTTTTACATGGTTTATACTTCTGCAACATTTAATAAATAATCATTTAATCATTAACTCCATAAGGCACTGGTACACTAATTTCAAAATCAATCAGGTGCTAATTTGCCTTGCTGTGTCTCCCAACCCAACTGGTCCCATCATTTATCTCGTAGGGTCTACCCCCCTTAGCCTCGGGAGACGGCTTAAATGGAGAGATCGGGGAGAAATATTTTGATCTACATGGTGTACCACTGTTACAACAGGTACGTATTACATTTAATTATTTAGAAATTTTTATGGTATAAAGGACTTTGTTCTCGTAAACCACTTGTCACGTGGTCATTTTTCACGGAGGAAATGATAGCACATTATGAGGATACAAAGAGAAACACCTTCTTTAACCAATTGATAAATCTCAAACAAAAGGGTTCAATGGCAGAGCACATTGAGGACTTCCAAAAGTTGAATATAAGGGTAAATGATATTCCAGAGAAGAAAATGGTTGATGTCTTCATAGGGACTTTAAAGGATGACATTCATCTTTGGGAACCTGAATCATTGGAGTAGGCATTCAGTTTCGCAAGAAAAATTGAAAGCGAAATTATGGAAACAAGGAATCCCACCACTCATGACTATAATTATGGAAATTGTTTTTCTCCTAGCCTTCCACAACCTACAAGGTTTACACCACAACAATTGGAAGAAAAAAGAGAAAAAGGGATTTTTACAATTGTGATAGCAAATACACTAAAGGTCATAAGTGTGTCGAGAAGAAATTATTTTACATAGATTATGAAGAGGAAGAAGAAAAGGATCAAGAAACATCAAAATAAGAGGATATACACCAGGAACCCACCCCTGAGAAAGAAGAAATGAATCCGACCATATCTTGTAAAGCATTGGAAAGAATTACCACTCCTCAAACTCTCAAGATAGAAGGACATATCAAGAACAAAAAGGTTCAAGAAGTGAAAGATCATATCGAGAAAGAAGAAATGAATCCGACCATATCTTGTAATGCATTGATTAATTACCACTCCTCAAACTATAGATATAGAAGGACATATCAAGAAGAAAAATGTTCAAGAAGTGAAAGATCACATCAAGCGTCAAGAAATGAACCCGACTACATATTGTAATGCATTGGAAGAAATTACCACTCCTCAAACTATCAAGATAGAAGGACATATCAAGAAGAAAAAGGTAATAGTGTTTATTGATTCGAGCAATACCCATAATTTTAAACATTGTAAGATAGCCAAGGAATTGAATTGCTTCCTATATCAAGCACCAGAGTATCAAGTGATGGTTGCAAGTGGAGGAACCATAAATTTCTCTGGAAAGTGCCATAATATCAAGCTATCTAGGGGAGAATATGTATTGAATAGCCCAATTCTTTCGATTCCAATGGGTTGTGTTGATGTTTTACTAGGAGTCCAATGGCTACAATCTTTGGGTACGATAACTTTTAATTTTCAAGAACTTTTCTTGAAATTTTTTTGGTAAGGAAAGGAAGTTGAATTGAGGGGTATCAAAGGGAAGCCAAGAAAGATAATCAACTCTAACAGCATGACAAAGCTTATAAATAAAGAACAATGGGGTGTAATTACACAATTATGTTCACTAGAGGATCCCACATCGAAATCATATATTTCTCCAGATCTCCAAAATGTTTTGGACAACCATTCCAATGTATTTGAGACTCCCAAAAGCCTCCCACCTATTCATGATCATGATCATGATATTCATTTGATTCGAGGAAGTTTTCTTCCAAACATCAGGCCTTACAGATATCCATATGCCCAAAAGAATGGGAACTCATTCAAAAGTTGCAGAAGATCCTAGTTCAAACAGTATTGTGAGAACTTGACAAAGAAAGAAATATCATATTGGAACCTGAAGCAGTCAAAAAACTGAGAAATCGACAGCTACGAAATAGATTAATTTCATAGTATCTCATCAAGTGGAAGAACTTAGCCACTGAAGAATCCACATGGGAGGACACAAATTTATACATAAGCATCAAGAACTACTCAAGCATTGAGGACAACAGTTTTTGAAGGAGAGGGGCATGTTAGGTCCCTATACTACTAGTGTAACCCCTTATTGTTATTAGTACAACCCCCTTGTTATATTGTTATGCCCATGTAGTCCCCATATTGTTATTATTGTGCCCCATAGAAGCCCACTATTGTTATTATTGTGCCCTTACATTATTATTGTTATGTCGGCTCTGATTATATTATGACACCTTAGACTCCTATATATAGAAAGGAGGTCTTGTCATTTGTATCATCCAAGAATTGTTCATTTGTGTAATGTAAAGGAGGTTGCCCCCTCAAAGAGGCTGAATTCTAAGGTGTTTATCTCTCTTTGCTATCTTTTTGTGAGTTGGTTTCATAACACAATTATTACAAAATTGCTAATACTAAGTGTTAATTCGAATTGCTTGAATTGCACCACTGGTTGAATCAAACTTATCTAGACCATGGGGATGACATCAAACACTTTAGGAATCCCTTTTTCCCATGTTTATGTTTCCACAGGTCCACCATTTTCCTCATTCATCATATGGTGTCAAGCTAAATATAATCCATTTCATAGAACCATTTTGGCCCAGAATGGAGAGATTCTAGTCACTATTTTGAAAAAAACCATAAATAAAATGTTATTAATTGTTGAAAATGATTTTCTCAATCAGTCTTTGCAGTTTCCCTAATGGATCGTATCATATACTCACTTTCCCTCAGAGAGCACAAATATTTGAGATTTTCCTCCCAGAGGATACTCAACTTCCCAAGAAAAGTCCCCCCAATCCGAGTTCCATGTTTCCAAAAAAAGCTAAACAGATCATCTCTTTAGTGTCTTTCCTTTCAGGGTACTAGTCAGAACAATGGGTGGATGAGCCTATTCTAGGTTTTCTTTCCATTTTTTCTAAGGAGCATAAGCCAACATTCATGTTTAATTTCAGTCAATTTTTGGCTGATAATATGCATGAACAATTGATGAAGATCACTACATAAGGCATTTTCAAGTATCCATCTATATTAGTTTACATGTTCCCTTTTCAACAAGGTGACAAATTTCCAATAACATCGCAAAAGAAAAATGATCAAGGAGTCAATCAGTCAATAATAGAGTGGACCTCATTGCTGAGAAGAAATTCAATAGAGTTCAATTTTACAGATTTCATAGACAGTTTTATTCATACAGCTGGAGGCATTCTCAATGGTTAGATTGAGCCAAGGATCAATTCGGAAATTAAGAGGATTTTTCACCTAAGTGAGCAGACCAAAATTGGAGATCGGTATTTGTACCAGAGCTATACAAAAATAAGAATATATGGGTGTGAACTACCCCCATATAAGTTGGCCAAATATGTTCCAATGAGGATCTTTTCTCTGGAATATATTAGGAAAATTATTAACATGGATGAACTCCACTTTGTTTCAGGTAAAAGACAATCACAGTTTAAAATTAAGTCACAAGTGGGACCTTTTATATTTAATAGCAGAGCAGCAGGGAATGAGGCATATTCAGTCCTCAAACAAATGAATTTCCACCTAAGTTTTACCTGGTCATGTGACCCCTTCAGTATAATTTCTAATTTAAGGGTGGAGCACAAAACCACACCTTATAATCATACCCCCAAACTAGAGATCAAGAAATTCATGAATCAAGACCAGTGGTGGGAAAGCACACTATAAGAAGAAGAGGAGCAGACTCTGTCAATAGCCACCTCCCAAACTCCATTACCTCAAGAGAAGCAGAACAAAAGACGAAGGGAAGAAGGATATTCACCAGTTAAAGAAATATGTGCCAAGGAATTCATTATTTATCAGGAAAGGCAGAAGACTGACCCTAAAACAATCACCATTCAGCATGAAGAAGGGCAGGAAAACATTGTCATGATTGGTTCACAGGTCTCAATAGGGTCAAAGGATATTTTCTCTATAACTCCATCGTCATCAACCTCACAGGATCCTTCAGAATTAGTGCAGTCAACAGAATTAGGAGATAATCAAGAAGAGCCAAACATCTTTCATAAATTTCTGAAAATCAAATAGTAGAATGAAACACTCAAGGCAAACACATATGCTTAGCTTTGGAAACATACCTCTACTTCCCAGCATAGACTATTAATAGCATTTGACAGTTAGGAAGGAAGAATACAGATGGAATTTTTACAAGCTCAAGTGCCATTCCCACAGTCCCCTTCAGATTACAAGAAGACTATTTTTTTCTTTTGATGCAAAGCAGATATATCCTATAGGTTAAATGGATATGTATGGACAGTTTGGAGAAATTCTTTTCTCCACCAAGACCAACGCTGCTATGACAGCTTAAAAGTTAAGGACATCAATCATCAATTTCCAATCACAGATAAAGCTCGATAAAATCTTCTCATTAGAAAAATCCAACAAAATCAAGTCATTGGAGGACCTGGTGATCAAACTGGGTTATGATCCCAGTGATGTCAAAGAAGTGGAAGAAATTCTGAAGAAAAAGAATACATATATAGCAACACTTAGAAAGCATATTAAATTACCATCTACAAAGGATCCACAAGCAAGAGAGATAGAAGAAAATGAATAGGACAATGAAGACATGCTCGAACTCATCATTAAGAAAAATTTACAGATTAAGGAGATGGAAGAGAAAATAGAAAAGTTACTGAAAGGAAAAGAAGATGTTTCACAATTAGTTATGACTACAGTCACAGCTAATAATGATTTCTGTTGTAGGGATAGTAAATGATTCTACATCAGCATCAAGTGACCTGAACAAACTCATGCAAGACATGTCTCTTTAGAGACAAGATAATGACAAGCTAAAGGATATATTGAAGAATCTAGAAGAACAAAAGTTGAAAATTGACAACTTCTATGTAGATGAGTTGCAGAAACCTCACCAACTTACCCTGAAGATTGAAACATTGGAAAATGAGTCACTAATGGCTTAGAATTTGGCACAGGGCAGGGAAAATGTTTGCCTATAAATTATTCAAGTCATGATTGATATTTTGCCATCCATTTAGATCATTTTTTACCAAGAAGAGTTGATAGAAAGATCTAAGACATCAATAGACTAGGTTATAAATTCCCTGAGACACAAACTAGGTGAGGCCACAGCCATGATTAAATTTTTAAATTGAAAGACCATATCAGAATTAGAATAGATGTAGATCGTAGAAAGGACTGAGAATATATTATAGATCAAGAAAGTATTACAGAAAAGAAACCTGATGACCCAATTCTAGACTAAAACTCAGACTCTAGAAAATGTTGTCAAGAGATTTCACACCAAGTTCAATTTATTGAACCAGAGAGGATTACCAGGATTAGTAGCACCAAATGAAAAATTGATCAGTTTGGAGAATTAATGTCAAAATCTCTAAACTATTGCTACAAATAAATCCAAATTTTCAGGTATCAAGGGACACATCACAAGGAAAGCTTTCTTAGAAGCTTTGGATTTTGATTTAACTATCAAACATGAAATCAAACACATCTTCATCAACAAGCCAACCTTTGAGAAGCATACTGAAGTCGATAAAGTGTATAGAAAGTTACTCAATCTTTCTATCCCCAGTTATTAAACATGGGATCAATTGTGTGACACTATTGAGTGAAAGATTTTCATCTCCAACAGACAAACAGCAAGGCAGCATATTTTTAGGCCAAGTCATCAAAATTTTTCCTTGAAGTTAGTACCAGCAGTTCCAACAGTTACAAGATTCCTAAATTTTGGTAGTACTTTTATAATTAGTTATTAGATATTTTTAGGATACTATGTTGATATTTTGAATCAAGATATTTTGTAAATTTTTCTTAAGTACTTCATAATTCGAATTATGAAGGGTTGAGATTAGTTTCGAAGACAGGAATTATATTGTAAAGAATCTCACAGAGCTAGCTTTGATCATATATCAGTAATACAGTTCAAGCATTACAAGATTCTTGTTTCAATTTCATTGGTGAAGTGCATCTTTCTCTGTTAAATGTTTTTATTGTTTTTTTCATATATGTTTCTAAAATCTAAATTATTCTAAGAAGAGTATGAACATAATTTATTTAAAAGTACACTTTGTATCTGACTTATGAATAATTTCTATATTTTTTACTAAAAATTAAAAACAGAATTCTTAATTGCTTTGCTTTTAATTGGATTGATGAATCTTTTTCTTCTCCTACTGAAAATCAGAAACAAAATTCTTAATTGCTCTGCTTTTAATTGGATTGTTGAATCTTTTCTTCTCCTCCACACCATAGATTTTAAAGGATCTAGTGAAATTGCCTACCTTGCCTTGTAAGTTGAGCCTGTAAACTTTGTGTTTGATCAAATTATGTCTGTGACTTCATTTCCCAATGGCCTAATTCCACTATCTCAACCCAACAATACAAAAAACCAAACCTGAACATGATAACTAGCCTAATGTCATCAGTAAAAAAAATCTAAATCATAAAGAGAGATCCCTCTCTGAAACTGGAAGGGTTAGATTCTAAGTTTCTAAAGTGGTTCTAAGGTTACCTCTGTGATTTGCTCTGCAACCTCAAAAATTACGGAGTGATTAACATCCTGGGAACCATACCGGGGACTCAACATATCTTTGTTTGAAATTTCATTTCCTTAGTTCAAAAACTTTATTTCAGCACATGTAAGAGTTATTTTTTAGAAATAAATGTTTTTGAGGTTGTAATTTTTGTGCATATTGTAATTGTGTCTTAAATACTATATAGATCTGACTCCTAAAAGAATTCATACCAAATCTCATCCATATCTTAATCCTCCCAATATCCTAAATAATCCTAAGAAATTGATAAGGAAGAAAAGTTTGACCGAAATTCAATGGAGTAACCAATTATTTTCCGAAGGGTTTTGTTACAATACAAGATATTCAATTTGATCTACCCTTTGAACTTGGTCTGCTTAGAACCAAGTCTGAAAGCTTTGTAACTGAAACTATCATTGATGAGTAAGTATTAAAACCATTCATATCTAAACATCAGTCTACAGACCAGGATCTTTACAAAAAATCTATTTAGAAGTTTGAAAAATTAGAAGACCTAGTGACAGACCTAGATCAAGCTATCCACAAAGCCTAAATCCATCAATTAGTTCAAATTCCATCCCTATCATTCTTTTTCTCTTCTCCCATCACACAATCTTTACATCGTATGTCCATTGTTTCCAACTCCTCAACAATTTCCACTACCTCTTCATTAATATCACCAAGTATAATACAAATTGTCTTAATCCCTTCCACATCTACACCTCACACAGTTTCATCTATTGTTCCTCCCCATATACAGCCATGGTAACCCAATATGCTCCCTTGGTTTCACCTTCCCAATTACATAACATGCCTCAAGACTATCAAGGTAGGATTCTTGAGTTTGATGGCACTGGGGCCCTTACTGCATAACAACATGTAGATAAAATGAGTGACTACTTTTACCTTCGGGAGGTTGATGAAGAAGATGTGAATATGAGGTTGTTTTCCCAAAGCCTTAATGGAGAAGTAAGAAAACGGTTTAAATATTTACCAGCAACTATTATTAATGATCTTGTTTCCTTTCATCAGTGTTCCCTCAATAGATGGAAAACTAAAAAGAATCCCCTCCAAGTTTTAAATGAATATAAAAATATAAAAAGAGGTCCTAATGAAAATGTTTAAGAATATTGTGATAGGTTTAATCAAGTTTATAATGCAATTCCAGTTACTACATATCCCCCACCAGGTTTAGCTCTTATTCATTTCCCTGAAGGGTTTGATGCTGACATGGGATACCAATTAAGAGAAAGAGACCCTACCACACTTGAATAAATGAAAAGTAACATTGTCAAAGTAGAGGCAAATTTATTAGCCAAAAAAACCAAGCTTAAAACTAAAAGAAGGGCTACCATCAAGGAGGAACCTTCCTCCTCTTAATCAGACTTAAAGATATACAATCTAGTCAAAACCATGGAAAGAATGATGGAGAGGATGACAATAGCTAATAGAACCCATCCTAGGGCTAACCAAACAAATTCTCAAAACAAAAATCAGAATCTTAGAAGAAATCCACCTCTGATAAAACAAAGGGAACAGAGAGGCCCTAATGATTAGCAACTTAGGCCCCCTTTTCGGGAAAACTATTCTGAAGAAGAAGTGGGAATAGAAGAATTTTAAGAGGAAAACCAAATCAATTTGTTTGGGGAGACAGAAATTGATCATATTTTTTTTACTAAAGAAGAGTAAGATCAATTTCTGCTTTCACAACCAGAAACAATTCCTTTAGAGTCTGAAGAATACAAACAAAGATATCAGAATTCCATAATGGAAATGCATAGGCAATATAACCTCAAGAGTAGAAAAATTGTTGATGCTCCTCCTAAGAAAATCTCTGATACTCCTTCTAAAAATACTGATGATACTAAACCAAAGAAAACTCATACATATATCCCTTCTTCTAGTCAAGATAAATATGTTCCTTCCTCCAGTATATCGAAAGAACATACTCAAAGAGGAAACCTTAAAAAATAGGATCAAAACCTTAGGGAAATAGAGAATCCAGAAACCTCTTTCGGCATAGAAAATTAATTGGCTAAAGTTAAAATTTCAGTCCTCCTCACTGAACTCATGAATAAGAATGTGTACAGGACACAAGTCATGAAAGCATTAAAGGTAGAAGAAGGAACAAATACTATAAACCTTGTTGATGAAAAGCCTGAACTGTTGTTTGGTCCAAAGGTGGAAGGTAAACCCCAAGATAGAAAGGTTCCCCCTTTCTATGTCAGTCTCAATATCCTTGACAAAATCCTTCACAATGCCATGCTCGACTCTAGTGCCTCACACAATTTAATGCCCCAAGCCATAATGGAGAAATTGAATCTTGACATTACGAATCCATATAAATACTTGTATCCTTTTGATTCCAGCAAGGTAAGGTGCCTTGGTCTCATTAAATACCTATGTGTCACCCTACCTCAAATTCTCGCCAGAAGCATAGTCATGGATATTGTAGTGGCAAACATACCCCCAAAATATGGAATGTTACTTTCTAGATCATAGGGGGTGAAAGTGCAAGGCACATTGCAAATGGATATGAGTTATGCTACCATACATGTTTTTGGTCAACCTAGGAGACTTTACAAAGAAACCCTAATGAAATACGTGGTTAGCAGTCAGGATAGACCAAACAACCATCCCTTGTATTCATTTCATTTAGACCTAAAATCTTTTATCTTGTATAATAATGGAGGTATAGAAGGAAAACTCCATAACCTAGAAATTGATTTGTGTGAGATAGAAGAAAACAAAATATACATGGTAAAACTGGATGAAGATAATGAACCTTTATGGAACATGGATTTTGATGGGGTTGTAAGCAAAGAAGGATCAGGAGAAAGTGTATGCGTTTTCAATTCACAAACTAGAAAAGTTGAAGGACATTCATATAAACTAAACTTCCAATGTAGCAATAGTATAGTTGAGTATGAAGCCTTAATCCTAGGATTGCAACTTTTGAAAAAATTAGGTGGTAAGAGAATTTAAGTTCATGGATATTTTGAATTCATAATTAAAGAAATCAAAGGGGAATATTCAATTAAACATCCAAGGTTAAGGGCTTATAGGAATGTTGTTCTATATTTTCTTGAACGTTTTATTGAGTATGAGTTATTTGTAGTTCCAAGAGGTCAAAACATTATATCTCATGGTCTAGCTACTTTAGCTAGTACTTGCAAAATGCCTTAGCACCCTAGTCACCAATACACAGGTGAAGTTAAAAACAGACCAATTGTCCCATATAACATCAAGTAGTACTAAGTTTTTGGTAATGATGAAGAGATAGAAAACATTTTGCAGTCAAAGGATGAATTCGAGTGTGCCAATATAGACATAGATTGTGATGTAGATAATAATGTACATAAAATAATGAATAAAGTAGAATTAAATGAATTGGGTAAAGATCAAGAACAATCAGAAATTTTGCAGTTGAAGAATAATATTTTGCCTAGAGGGTTAGTTCCCTTGGAAGAATTATTTGATTTTAATGATGTGGCTAAAAAACCTAAAATAGAACCTACTGGAACCAATGTGGAAGAATGTAACATAGGAACCAAAGAAAATCCTAAAATAGTTAAATTGTCCAAATCTTTGCCTTCAACTGAAAAGCAGAAGTATATAGAGATTTTCAAAGAATTCATAGATGTATTTTCCTAGATTTATGAGGATTTAAATTCCTATGAAACCAACATTATAGAACATAAAATTCCTATAAAAGAGGACCACAAACCTTTTAAACAAAAACTTAGAAGGATCAACCCATTGCTTTTGCCCCTAGTTGAGAAAGAAGCTAATAAATTGTATGATGCCAAATTCATTGTACCCCCGCAGTTTTCAAAATGGGTATCAAACTTAGTTCCTACTAGGAAAAAGTCTGGGGAGATTAGACTATGTGTTGATTTTAGAAATCTCAATAAAGCTTCTCTGAAAGAAAACTATCCTTTGCCCAAAATGGACCACATCCTGCTGAAGGTAGTTGGATCAGCAAGAATTTCTTTATTAGATGGATTTTATAGTTATAACCAGGTTCCAGTACATCTCGATGACCAAGAGAAAACAACATTTACAACACCCTGGGGCACATTTATGTACGTGAAATTGCCTTTCGATCTGATGAATGTTGGGGCTACATTCCAAAGAGCAATGGATTTTTCCTTTTCATATGAATTAGGTAGGTTTAGAGTCATTTATTTAGATGGTGTCACTTTCTTCTCAAAGACATATGAGGAACATTTTCTCCATTTAAGGAGAGTTTTCAAAAAATGTAGAAAATTTGGTATCTCTCTTAAACCTAAGAAAACATTATTTGGTTTAGAAGAGGGAAAACTACTAGGACACATCATTTCAAAGGATGGTATAAAAATTGACCCTAGCAAAGTGGAAGAAATATCGAAAATAGGTCCCCCTACGAATAAGAAAGAGGTCAAATCCTTTATTGGAAAAATAAACTTCCTTCAGAGATTTATATCGAATTTGGCTGAAATCCTAAAAGAAATAATAGACATGTTAAAGAAGGATACTGAAATTAAATGGCATAATGATTCAAAGGATTCTTTCACTAGGTTCAAGAAATATTTAACAACTGCATCTGATCATACAATAGTAGTTGTGTTGTACATAAGAATATTGAAGGACATGAAAAACCAATTGCCTTTTTCAGCAGAGAATTGAAAGATGCATCGGTGAAATACAACATCATGGAAAAATAGGCATTTGCATTGGTTAAGGCAATCAAGGATTTCAGGGTTTATATTTTGCACTCACATATTATTGCTTTTGTCCCTAGTGCAGTTTTCAAGGATATACTCACACAAATAGATCCTTATGGTAGAAGGAGAAAATGGATTGCCATCGTTCTGGAATATGATATTGAAATCACACCAACAAAGCTTATCAAGGGTTAAGGGTTAGAAAAACTCATGGCAGAGTCCAATTGTAATGTTTTAGACATTAATTTTATTGCAAAATTAGATGAATAGGAAGTGCAAGTGACTCCACCGATCTCAGAAGTTTTCATCACATCACCATGTTATGCTGACATAAATTTTGTTTTACAAAATTTATATGCTCCTCCTAGTTTAACTAAAACCAAGGAAAGGTTCCTTAAGATGAAAACTTTCAAATTTTGCATTATTGACAATAATTTATATTGGAAATATGCTGGAGGAATGTTACTAAAGTGTTTGTTGAAAGATGAACCAGATAGGATTCTGGAGGAATTTCATCAGGGAGACTGTGGTGGCCATCTATATTGGAAATCTACAGGCAATAAAATCCTTAGAGCCAGTTTTTACTGGCCAACCATGATCTTTGATGTACATAAAAAGGTCACCTCTTTTCATGAATGCCAAATATTTGAAGGTAAAAGAAAGATGTTACCTCTACCTTTAAAACCAATTTTAGTAGAATTCCCTTTTCAACAATGGGGTTTAGATTTCATTGTTGAAATTCACCCCAGTTCCTCAAGCCAACACAAATGGATTTTCACAACAATAGACTACTTTACTAAATGGATAGAAGCCATTCCCACTAGGCAAGCCACTCACTCTGTTATCAGCCAATTTTAGAAGGAAATATATTGTCTAGGTTTGGATGCCCTCATAAAATCATAACTGACAATGATGTTTCTTTCAAGTCCAAAAAGATGATATTTTTTGTAGAAAATATTAGATCAAGTTAGGGCACTCTACTACTTATTACCTGTTAGCCTCCTGCTGCAGCAGGTTAATCATCTTTCATGATCGACATTTTTACATGCCAAATATGTCGCACTATGCATGCTGCAATGCTCCATATTTGCTACAGATGACCAAAGAACTGTCCTTGAAAGTGTGCTAATCTAAGTGCCACTGCTGTGTTCCAATTTTGATAAGCAATTCATTTTTGGTTTGAGGCATTTTTCAGTTGGAGGATTTCAAGCGAGGCATGTCTAACTCCCCTTCTTCCTCTTTCCCCAAATTACTCACTAACTTCCCCCAAAGAGGTCAAGATCTGCTTGATACCTCTTAGTTTCATCATTCTCCATATCATTTGCCTTGGTAAAGATCTGCTTCACTCAAGGAAGGTCCATACTGCTTCTATGAGTCATATTCCCTCTTAATAGCCTAAGATTCACATACTTAGTGCTTTCTTATCACTTTTCATGTTAACTACTAACTTTATTATGTAGATCCCTATCTATTTCCCTTTCCCCTACTAAACTATGTATATAACTCCCCTATATACTTATCCCCTCCCTCTGGTTGAAAGATAACCATATACATCCTCGGGAATTGCTAAGTTTATCAGAAACTCAGTAAGAACCCACACTGCCCTCCTCTAACCATCTTCCAGATGCATTTCAGACTCCTTCCGATGCATAAAGCCCTTCATCACTCTATAAAACCCCTCTAGTGCTGTTTTATTCCTTCACAAAGCATAAATTCCCTTCATATGTATAAAAAACCATCTTTTGGCCTTGTTTCTACCTTTTCCAAGGCACAAACCCTTTTAAAGGCCCAAAATCCTTCTCAAATCCATTTGAAATCCTCCCAAGTGCCTTTGGAATCCTTCCAAGGCATGAATTCCTCCTTTTTGGGCCATCGGACCCCTTCCAATGCCTTAATAGCCATTTAACATGCCAAAGGAGACCCCTCTGAATTCATTTGCCTTGCCTTTTTTTATATAAAAAATTGCTCCGATGTAAAAAAGAGTCTTTTGGACCCCCTCCGATGCAATATCACAGTCGGGAGGGAGGTCTTGTGTTGAAACAACAACAATTTTTGCATGTCCGATCAACAATGGCCAATGCGATATCGCTTATCGGCATATCGCAAATATTCGGGGTTAACGCATGGGTTATAATGGGCCGTCGATCGCCGATATGCCAACTAGATCACAGTCGTCCATCGCCCCCACTCATCCACGGTCTGCATCATTTCGGCGATCGCCCATTTCGGCGATCGCGCATATGTAAATCTCATGTCCCCGCCGATGCCGAAGCGCCGACTTAATCTCCGCCGTCCATTTGGGCCCTCAGATCAACGGCCCGTTTTTTATCGCATCGCCCCATATATTGCTCCGACTGGCCGGAGCCGAAATAATAATAAGGCACGACATATAAAAGTTTCGGGTCCGAAAGGAGCCCTTTGTACAGCGAAATGGGAGTGCTCCGATATTCCAGAGCCGAAATACAATAAAGCAGAGCTTAATGAATATCGGGTCCGAAAGGGGTTGCTACTGTAGGTTCCATATACCGGGCCCAAAAAGCAATAAAATGCAGTTTTGAAGGATTTCGGGTCCGCTTATCATTTTTATTAAAATCTGCCGATTTGGGTTTGCCGATGGGCCGGACCCGAAATAAAATAAAGAGGGCCTATAAAAGCATTTCCGGTCCGATGGTTTCGGGGGTCTTATGTTTGTCCTGCCGATAAGAGTTTCGCCGATGGGCCGGACCTGATATCAATAAAAAGTGGGCTTATAGAGGATTTCGGGTCGGCGCATTTCGGCGATTGTTTATGTGCCACCCCCCGGTCCGCCCGACGCCGATATTGCGATAAGATTTGAGTCATTGGATCGGCCCACGCCGGATCCAACGGTCGCGATTTAATTCAATGAACAGTGTCGCTATTTGGCTGTTTTTTATGAAAATTCATGTTTTTATGGCATTCCGCGTGTTTATAATAAAAGGGCCATTTAAATGTTTTCTGTGCGGCGCCCGTGCCCGCCCAGGTATAAAGGAAATGATGGTTTCCTTAACTATTTTGAGATCGCTCCAAGCCCTGTTTTTGCTCCATGGGGCCAGTATCGGCCTCGGCACAGTCGGCAACACTTTTTCCTCCTGTTTGCACCATTTTTCAAAGTTTAAAGCTAGTTTTGATCGGCCAGAGCGCCGATAGCATTCCAAAGGCCACGGAAAGCACTTGCAGCAGTTATTTTGCATTCAAAGAGCAGAATGGGGTGATTTGACAGTTAAAGTGTATCAGAGGAAGTGGCAAAGACTATCAGTTCAAAACATCAGCAGCCTAAAAGCAGCAGAACATTAAAGAGGCCCCCATCAAAGTCAATAAAGCAGCTCAGAGCCATCAAAGCCCACCAGATCACAGTTATGAGCATTAAAGCCACTTTGCAGTAGCAGAACCGCCTAAAGAGGCAATTCAAGTGTTTAAAGCCCAGTTATTGCTAGAACAGTGTATAAAGACACCTGAGAGCAGTGCTGCAAGTTCCCAAGGCGCAGTTATGGCAAATTGCCAGTGCAGAGCTCCAAAGGACCATATTAATTCATTCTTGAGGTTGTTGTCCCTGCGCAGCTGGTAGATAGGCATTCTTTCATTTATTTGCAATAAATGTTAGGTTAGAAGCATTCATTTCTCCAGATCTGCTATCATATTTGCTGTTGTAGATATTTTGTAGATATTTTCTCTATTTATACCACCCTCTGGATAGTGTAAAGGGTTGGTTGGTCGATAACTTCCTCTAGACTTGCATTGTATTTTCTGAGAGTCTCTATAATCAAAGATCGCTGGAATGTTTGGGAGATGAACTGGCTGTTGTGTTTTAATGACTGAAGAGTGACTATGGAATCCTAACGCTTCTACATATCCCAATAAGTGTTTCTTATCTCTGTTTACAGTTTATATGTGTTTATGCCATCATTGTTTCACTATCTAAATAGCAGAAAGAAAGAATAGTTCAGAGCTCACTTAGTTGTATTCTGTTCTCAATTTCTGTGATTTATCTATGTTTTCCTCTGAATTAGTCCTAAATATGAATACTGATTTGCTCATATTTACACTAGTTCCTTCATATATGAATGTTGTTTAGGAATCCTTGATTGCTCCTATATAAATGTTCATTCACCTTCCCTCTGTTAGCATAATGAGAGCTACTTAGTTGCCTTTCATTCTCTGACCTTCGTTCCATCTCTATTCCAGCTCGATATTGTTTTATGTGTAGCTATCCTGCTCTGTATTCCTCTTGTGACCAAGAAAACGCAACAGCAAGCCTAATCCACGACTCCATGCCCAATGGTTTGAACTTCTCACACTATGCATCCCAACTCTATTTGAAAGAATCCTCCATCCCACCAAAATCAAAACAAAACCCCTGAACTCAATAACTAGCCTAAAATCAACCTAAAACAAAGCTAAATTATAAAGAGAGAGCCCTCTCTGATTACAGGTAGGCTAGGACCTGCAGTGCAAAGATTGGTTTGTGGTTACCTCGGCCATATCCTTTAAGGAGCTTTAAGGACAACCTGAGTGATAACATAATGGCGACTCCACTAGGGAACTGAAATCATTTGTTTATTACTGTGTACCCCCAATTTTGATCAGTTTGCCTTGTTTTCTGGAGAAAGTGTTCCTTTTCTTCAGAGCTTCTCATGTTTAGTTCTGATCTGTGACGGTGGACAGAGATCAGGAACTTCAAGGTTAATTCATCCACCTGGCGACTCCACTTCATCCTCATAATAAAGACTCCACTGGAGAAATGAACCCAAAAGAGATATATGAGCAGATCAGGCTTTTGACCTGGATTACTATCCAAGAGGTCATGTTTTTTCTCCATAAAGTTTTGCTGTGTATATTGTGTTTTAACAACGATTCTATATCAGATTTTTATGATTTTCCTTTGGAAAATGTTGTTGAAAAGCCTCCTTGCACATTAGAGCAGCAGTCTTCAAATGTTGTTGAAGATCATCATACAGCCAAGGAGGAACCAAAAATAGAGCCCAGTCTTACAGTTCCTGTATATACTCCTGTGTCTCGTAAAGTTCCTGATAGATATAAGCCTCTCATTTTGCCTCCTATGCTTAATCCTCTGCCTGCAAATCATCCTAAGTATCTCCCTAGATTTGATGGAGAGAATGGTATTACTGCCCAGAAACATATCCAGGATTTTGAAGACTATCTTAATATCTTTGAAGTGGAAGATGAAGATGTCAGTCTTAGACTATTTGCCCTTTCTTTGCAAGGCAAAGTTAGGACTTGGTTTAAAGCATTGCCTGAGGCCAGCATCTCTAATCTTCAGCAGTGTTCCAAGCTCTTCCTTCATAGATGGATGATTAAAATTAATTTCCTCTCACTCATCGAAGAATATAATCAGTTAGAAAGGCGTCCAAATGAATTTGTTCAGCAATTTTCTGACCGATTCAATCAAGTTTATCTTTCTATGCCTTTGAATATTAGGCCTCCCCCTGATCTGGCTCTATTGCAATATCCAAGAGCTTTTGATCCAGAAATGGAATTTCGT
The DNA here is from genome assembly GCA_031772625.1 of Pinus tabuliformis. Taxonomy (NCBI): domain Eukaryota; kingdom Viridiplantae; phylum Streptophyta; class Pinopsida; order Pinales; family Pinaceae; genus Pinus; species Pinus tabuliformis. The sequence goes on from CM062811.1 coordinate 777,938,260, forward strand.
TTGAGAGAAAGATGACCGTCCACTTTGAAACAGATGCAGGACATAGCAGTGGACGTGGAGGCAAATCTAAAGAGGAGGGAAGAACAGCGCAAGGCAGAGCAAGAGGAAAGACTTCATAGTGTGTTACAAAAGATAGAAGAAATGATGCAGCTGATCACAAAGAAAGTTGAATGCTTAGAGCACAAGAACACATCTGTTGTGCATGAGGAAAGTAGTGACATTCACGAACAAACCTACCACAAATCAGATGACATATTCATAGAGCCATATGTGAAGGAGTAGTCTCCTGATATACTGTGTGAATATAATAGCTTCTCTTCTTTCAACTGTCTGCCCAAATATGATCTGTATGATGATGATTATGAGCCTAATGACCAAATCAGCTTTGCAGAGGAATCAGATCCTATTTTGGCAGGAAGTGAAGTTCAGGCTCAGCAGCTTGAATGTAAGGATCATCTTGCCCAGTTTAGCTATGAAGTAAAGGAGGAAAGCGCAGAGAATTTTGATATCAGCGAAGGAACTTTACCTTTCTGTTTTGAATCTTTTCAATTTATTAAGGAGAACTATCATGCAATTAATAAGCAGTTGTCAGCAAGTCTTGTTATTGACTGCCTGGAGAATGATCAAAATATTGTTCCAGATGCATCGCCTCTAGTTTCGCAGCCCCGAAGAGCCATCGAATATCAGATTGAGGAAGACTTAGAAGTAGCAGCATATGATCAAATGATCCAAGTGGATCCCCTCCCTCTTTGTTTTCAGCCATCTGAGTTATTCGAAGAAGAAGAAGAGGAGCAGCCTGCGCAGACCAGTCAAGTCCTATTCAAGCCAGATTGTAATAAATTGCAAGCACCTCTGCAAGTCTTGAATGACCTATCTGCTGGCAAGCGGAATGATGAAAGAGATCAGCGCTCTTCTCCATTAGCAGGCTGCAAGGCTCAGTATCGAGTTGTTGATGATCTCCCGACTCCAAGGCATGGTAGCGATCCTGAACCTTTGTACAGTTCTTTATTTCAGCCTAGCAATTGTATATATATGTTGCAGGACAGTTTTGTACAGTGTTTAAACACAGCAAAGGAGGTCAGTAGCTTCCTGATCTTCTCAAAGATTAACAAAGCCACATCAGATTGCAAGATCTCAATTTTTCTCACCGGCAAGCACAAGCAGCAAAGCTCACTGATGTCTATTTTGCTTAAATGCATGCATTGGCTATTTCACTTCACCTAACAGCAAAGTAAGTCCTGGTTAGGGTAGGTAGGTAGGTAGGTAGGATCAATAAGGCAGCCAGCCAAGGGAATTTTGCAGAGCACAGCAACAATTGAATACAAGGCAGTTTGACCTGCTGTTCTTGGCTTGTCACAAGGAAAATCCATCCCCAAGTGGAGCCACTTTTAGCCTCCTGCTGCAGCAGGTTAATCATCTTTCATGATCGACATTTTTACATGCCAAATATGTCGTACTATGCATGCTGCAATGCTCCATATTTGCTACAGATGACCAAAGAACTGTCCTTGAAAGTGTGCTAATCTAAGTGCCACTGTTGTGTTCCAATTTTGATAAGTAATTCATTTTTGGTTTGAGGCATTTTTCAGTTGGAGGATTTCAAGCGAGGCATGTCTAACTCCCCTTCTTCCTCTTTCCCCAAATTACTCACTGACTTCCCCCAAAGAGGTCAATATCTGCTTGATACCTCTTAGTTTCATCATTCTCCATATCATTTGCCTTGGTGAAGATCTGCTTCACTCAAGGAAGGTCCATACTGCTTCTATGAGTCATTTTCCCTCTTAATAGCCTAAGATTCACATACTTAGCGCTTTCTTATCACTTTTCATGTTAACTACTAACTTTACTATGTAGCTCCCTATCTATTTCCCTTTCCCCTACTAAACTATGTATATAACTCCCCTATATACTTATCCCCTCCCTCTGGTTGAAAGATAACCATATACATCCTCGGGAATTGCTAAGTTTATCAGAAACTCAGTAAGAACCCACACTGCCCTCCTCTAACCATCTTCCATATGCATTTCAGACTCCTTCCGATGCATAAAGCCCTTCATCACTCTATAAAACCCCTCTAGTGCTTTTTGATTCCTTCACAAAGCATAAATTCCCTTCATATGTATAAAAAACCATCTTTTGGCCTTGTTTCTACCTTTCCCAAGGCACAAACCCTTTTAAAGGCCTAAAATCCTTCTCAAATCCATTTGAAATCCTCCCAAGTGCCTTTGGAATCCTTCCAAGGCATGAATTCCTCCTTTTTGGGCCATCGGACCCCTTCCGATGCCTTATAAGCCATTTAACATGCCAAAGGAGACCCCTCCGAATTCATTTGCCTTGCCTTTTTTTATATAATAAATTGCTCCGATGTAAAAAAGAGTCTTTTGGACCCCCTCCGATGCAATATCGCAGTCGGGAGGGAGGTCTTGTGTTGAAACAACAATTTTTGCATGTCCGATCAATAATGGCCGAAGCGATATCGCTTATCGGCATATCGCAAATATTCGGGGTTAAGGCATGGGTTATAATGGACCGCCGATGGCCAATATGCCGACTGGATCACAGTCGTCCATCGCCCCCACTCATCCACGGTCTGCATCATTTCGGCGATAGCCCATTTTGGCGATCGCGCATATGTAAATCTCATGTCCCCGCCGATGCCGAAGCACCGACTTAATCTCCGCCGTCCATTTGGGCCCTCAGATCAACGGCCCGTTTTTTATCGCATCGCCCCATATATTGCTCCGACTGGCTGGAGCCGAAATAATAATAAGGCACGACATATAAAAGTTTCGGGTCCGAAAGGAGCCCTTTGTACAGCGAAATGGGAGTGCTTTGATATTCCAGAGCCAAAATACAATAAAGCAGAGCTTAATAAATATCGGGTCCGAAAGGGGTTGCTACTGTAGGTTCCATATACCGGGCCCGAAAAGCAATTGTTGACACCTAATCCGAAACGGATGAGGTGAAGTTGGACAGTCATCTAGAAGATGAACTGATCCGTTTTGTGTATGTATAAATATAGTTGTCTAAAGAATAAAATGATCAGTTGTTTCTTGCGCTCATTAATTGCTGGAGTTACCCTGGCCTGACATGGTATCAAAGCACAGGTCCCAGAAATAACTCCTGCCTCTGCCAGGTTTCTGCTGCCTCATGAAACCTCTGTCCTGAGACTGCGCCCTCTGTCCTGAGCGCCTCTGGACTGACATGGTGCGGTGAGCGTGGAATGCGCTGCTGAATGTGAGCGTTTTTTTTTATATTGAACACCTAAGCGCTTCTATCACTAATTTCCCTACGGCCTGCACTCGCTCTCATTCCCTTCCGCGTTATTCATCTCCCCTTCTGCGTTATTCAACTCTTCCTTCAGTTCTGGTTCTTGAGCCTTATCTGATAGATTGCAAATTTTGGAGTAATCGCGAGTGAGAATGTTGTAGCCAGTGGACATTCGAGTATCTGCTGCAATCACGCAGTAATTGGCAGCAGTAATTGGTACCAGCTATTGCAATACATGTTCCCTTGGACCAAATACTGATACAATGACCTTTGTATTACCGAATTCAGCATAAGCATACCCTGCCGCTGCATTCACCGCCCCGGTCTTCATAAAGGCAAGTCTGCATTCGAGTAACTAGCGACCATCACTGCGAATACCATCTTGCAAAAGGCGACCATGAGACCTTCTGTCTTCTGCTGCAGCCGAGACTGTGGTGGTGTGAGAAAGGCAATCTCTCGACCTGATGCGGTGATATGGTGAGTGACCGCGGTGTCTCCATGTTATTGCGTGACTGATGAGTGCATTTGGAATTTTTTTTTCAGTAATGAGGAAACCCAGCTTTGTATAAAAAAAACCGCTAGCTCTGTCTGGTTTGCTTCCACCAATCTACATTACGAGACAGTAGGGTCGTTGTATGCAATAAATCATCATTGTTATGGGGACGTAAACCGTCGAGGAATCTGAAAAGGTTCTCGAAGTAGGTGAGTTGGTAGGATGTAAATATGAAGCAGAGACACAGTTTGGGTTAATTCCGAGGAACTAAAGTGGAGGAGGTTGTTTCCATTATTCACAGAGATGTGTTTTTTTGTATAGTGGGTGAGCAGTTTATATACGCAGTTTATAGCATTGCTATGTTTCCAGAATGTTTTATTGCTTGACATATATATATTGAAGTAATATATCCTTTATGCGTTTTGAAGTGAATGCATTCAAACATAGTAATATTACTGATATATGAAATGCTGATATAAGAAATGCTCATACAAATGTTAGAAGAAACTAAAGTGCATAAGGCTATGATATAAGGATTTTTTTACAGAAGTTTTTGGCAGAGATATTTTTTTTACAGAATGCATTCAATCATTTCTATGGTCGGAATAGTTCTCACTGGCAAGGAGAACTATTCTGAATGGTCCCGGATGGTAAAACACACCCTTATCTACAATGAGCTGTGGAAAGGAGTGTGTGTCGGAGAAGAAGACAAAGACCCTATGCAGCCCACATTAGACAAAGAACTCGCCATTTGGGAAAACAAGAACAGCAAAGCCTTTGCATTGATCGCAGCATCTGTAAATGAGGAAGTAAGTCGTCATATTTCATCCTATTCCACTGCCTTTGAAGCTTTACAAAAGCTGAAAGAACTCTATGATACACATTCTGCACTTGAAGTTGTTCAGCTCATGATTAAACTCTTCACTCTTGAACTAAAAAATAATGATCCTCTTACTCTTGCATCTGAAATAAACTCTATAGTGCATGATATTAAATCCACTAAGGTTGAGCTGGATATCTCTCTTATTGTCTTTCTCAAAGCACTCTATCCTACCTACTCTAACTATCTTGAGTCTTTACAAGCAAATGGAAATCTTAAAGATATAACCTTTGACACTCTTGTGAAAAAGTTTGCTGAAAGAGAGAAAGCCTTTGGAAAGAAAACAGTCCCTGAATCTTCTAAAGAGACTGTTTGCCTTGCTCATAAAGAAAAGCATCCTGCTCAAGATTCTACAAGAGGAAGAGGTGGACGAAGAGGAAGAGGAAGATACTTCAGAGGCAGGGGGGGCAGACATCTTCAAGCAGAAAAGGCAGATCTGCATTGCATTCGCTGCAAACGAAATGGATCACATGATGCTTCTACATGCAAGCTACCATGGGACAAAGTTGAGCAGAGAAGAAATCAGCAGAAAGGTAAAACTGATGACACAGACAAAGGTAAAGCACCTGAATCCGCTCACTATATTGAGGCACAATGTAACATTGGAGTAAATGAATATTTGTTTAATGCTTCACTTGCTTCTTCGAAAAATGACTGGTTGCTTGATTCAGGAGCAACCTGTCATATGACTCATAGGAGAGATTTCTTTGAAGATTTCACTGACAATGTTGATGGAGCAGTATACTTTGCAGATCAGTCAAAAATCAAGCCATCAGGGCTTGGCACAATCAGGCTTAAACTACCTGGTCTTCCAGACTTTCTTCTGGATCATGTTCTATATCTCCCACAGCTGAAGAGAAACTTGCTGTCCCTGGTCCACATCCGCCAGCAAGGTCACTCCATTCACATGTTTGATGGCAAGCTTGAGGTAAGAAAGGCATCTGACCACTCACTTGTCATGAGGGGTATAGAAGAAGAAAGACTCCTTAAACTGCAAGGAACCTCTGCTCATGCACAACATTTCTCATATATTTCTCATCATGAAGAAGGTGCACTTTCATCAAGTTTATTATGGCATGCTAGATTTGGACATTTAAACTATGATAGTCTCCGCTTGTTGAAGAAAAATGGTGTTGCTGGTTTGCCTACAATTCCTAGAAAACATAAACAATGTGATGCTTGCATTCTAGGAAAGCACAGCAAACAGTCTTTTCATGATTCACATTCAAGAGCACATAGGAAGCTTGAACTTATTCATTCAGATTTATGTGGTCCAATGCCTGTTTCTTCTGCAAATGGAAATAAATATATCATGACATTTATTGATGATTACACCAGAATGTGTTGGGTTTACTTATTGAAGAACAAATCTGATGCTTTTCAAACATTCAAGAATTTTCATAAGTGGATTGAAAATGATGCACAATCTCATATTGGGTCTATTCGCACTGATAATGGAAAAGAATATACATCAAATGAATTTGAACACTATCTTCGCCAACATGGGATTAAACATCAAACAATTGTGCCTTATAATCCTCAACAGAATGGTGTAGCTGAAAGAATGAACAGAACAATTTTGAATATGGTACGATCCATGCTTTTCTTCAAAAATGTAAAGACAATGTTTTGGGTTGATGCTGTTCTATGTGCTGCATATATAAAGAATAGATGTCCATCTAGTGCTATAAGAAACAAGACTCCTTATGAATTGTGGTATGGACATGTTCCTTCGGTAAAACATCTCAGGATATTTGGTTCCACCTGTTATTCTTTAATTGCAAAGGTACATAGAAACAAACTTGGTGCTAGAAGTCGTAAGTGTATCTTCCTGGGGTATTCAAACACATCTAAAGCATACCGCCTTTATGATGAAGTAAATAAAAAGTTTGTTTTATCTAGAGATGTCATTTTTCTTGAATCATCCAAATCTGACAGTGTTGTTGAGCGGCAATTTGATCGCTTGGATAGATTCACAAAACCGAAATCATTCCAAGAGTTTGATAATCAGATTCCACATCTTGAAGGGGGGATTCCTATACTAGATCAACATGTGGAATCTCCTTCTGAAGAACAATCTCCCCTGCATGACACTCCAACAACGGATGATGCTTTAAGTGATGTAATTGATAGAATTGGGAGACTCAATCTTGATTCAGACCCAACTCAATCAACAGAACAGCCTGGACCATCTCAGAAAGGTCCCCCAAAGTGGCTGACAAAGACACTTGAAAGTGTTCATCCTGATGAAATTGGAAAAACAGGAACCAGAAATTCAAACCGACAAGATGGAGGTGATGTAGATAACTCTAATTCACCTGTTGATATGGATGTTACTTATGATTGTGAATTGAACTTGTCTACAGATTTTGAACCAACTTCCTTCAAAGAAGCTGCTTCTCATGATGAATGGAAAGAAGCGATGCAGAAGGAGTATGATGCCCTCATAAAGAATGGCACTTGGAAGCTGGTTGATCCTCCATTTGGAACCAAACCAATTGGCTGCAAGTGGGTCTACAAGAACAAGTACAAAGCTGATGGCTCACTTGACAAGCACAAAGCTAGGCTTGTGGCAAAAGGTTTTGCACAGAAGGAAGGGGTTGATTATGAGGAAACTTTTGCTCCCACAGCAAAATGGGCCACCATCCGGACACTCTTTGCACTAGCTGCTCAGAACGGTTGGAAAGTCCATCAAATGGACGTGTAAAAACTGCATTCTTGAATGGAGATCTAAAAGAGAATGTTTTTATGTCCCAGCCTGAAGGATTTGCTGTGAAAGGACATGAACACAAAGTATGCAAACTTGTGAAGTCCTTGTATGGCCTCAAACAAGCACCATGAGCCTGGTATGAAAAACTAACTGAGCATCTTCTGAAACTCAACTTCAATCATTTTGATCTTGATGATGCAACTTTATTTGTCAAGAAAGTTGGCAAAACAGTTGTATATCTTGTGGTATATGTAGATGATCTTTTAATGACAGGGAACAATGAAAGCTATATTGCATCCATAAAGAAAGAATTAGGAAAAATTTTTGAAATGACTGATTTGGGCTATGTTCATTACTATCTTGGCATTGAAGTAACCCAACATCCAAAGTCCATATTTCTTTCTCAAAAGAAATACATTGGAGATTTGTTATACAGATTTGGCATGACAGAGTGCAATCCCCTTTCTACTCCAATGGAACAAAACTTGAAGCTCACATCTACTGAAGGAAAGGAATTTGAGGATGCAACAAAGTATAGACAGCTTGTAGGAAGTCTCATCTACCTCACTACTACCAGACCAGACATTTCATTTGCTGTTGGAATCCTCTCCAGGTTTATGCAAAAGCCTTGTGAGGGACATTGGTCTGCTGCAAAAAGAGTTCTAAGGTACTTGAAGGGAACTCAAGACCTTGGAATCAAGTATACACAGGTGGACGACTTCAACTTGATTGGATACTCTGATTCAGACTTCGATGGAGACAAAGAAACTGGGGTATCTACTTCAGGATATGCTATGAGTCTTGGATCGGGAGCTGTCTCCTGGAGATCACGCAAACAATCAGTACCAGCAGATTCCACAACAGAAGCAGAATATGTGGCAGCAGCTGAAGCAACGAAAGAAATTGTGTGGCTCAGGAAAATTCTTGAAGATTTGCAGGTAAAACAAATACAATCAACTCCACTCATGATTGATAACACCTCTGCAATAAAGTTGGCCAAGAACCCAAAGTTCCATGATCGTACTAAGCACATCAATACTAAATATCATCTGATCCGACATCATGTTGAGGCCAAAACAATCCATCTCCGTCATTGTTCCACAAACGAGCAAATTGCAGACATCTTCACCAAAGCGCTTGGAAGAGAAAAGCTTGAAAGATTCAGAACGATGCTTGGACTCACCAACATCCCTTCAGATTAAGGGGGGAATGTTGACACCTAATCCGAAACGGATGAGGTGAAGCTGGACAGTCATCTAGAAGATGAACTGATCTGTTTTGTGTATGTATAAATATAGTTGTCTAAAGAATAAAATGATCAGTTGTTTCTTGCGCTCATTAATTGCTGGAGTTACCCTGGCCTGACAGCAATAAAATGCAGTTTTGAAGGATTTCGGGTCCGCTTATCATTTTTATTAAAATCTGCCGATTTGGGTCCGCCGATGGATCAGGCCCGAAATAAAATAAAGAGGGCCTGTAAAAGCATTTCGGGTCCGATGGTTTCGGGGGTGTTATGTTTGTCCCGCTGATAAGAGTTTCGCCGATCGGCTAGACCCGATATCAATAAAAAGTGGGCTTATAGAGGATTTCGGGTCGGCGCATTTCGGCGATTGTTTATGTGCCACCCCCCGGTCCGCCCGACGCCGATATTGCGATAAGATCTGAGTCGTTGGATCGGCCCACGCCGGATCCAATGGCCGCGATTTAATTCAATGAACAGTGTCGCTATTTGGCTGTTTTTTATGAAAATTCATGTTTTTATGGCATTCCGCCTGTTTATAATAAAAGGGGCATTTAAATGTTTTCTGTGCGGCGCCCGTGCCCGCCCAGGTATAAAGGAAATGACGGTTTCCTTAACTATTTTGAGATCGCTCCAAGCCCTGTTTTTGCTCCATGGGGCCAGTATCAGCCTCGGCACAGTCGGCAACACTTTTTCCTCCTGTTTGCACCATTTTTCAAAGTTTAAAGCTAGTTTTGATCGGCTAGAGCGCCGATAGCATTCCAAAGACCACGGAAAGCACTTGCAGTAGTTATTTTGCATTCAAAGAGAAGAATGGGGCGATTTGACAGTTAAAGTGTATCAGAGGAAGCGGCAAAGGCTATCAGTTCAAAACATCAGCAGCCTAAAAGCAGCAGAACATTAAAGAGGCCCCCATCAAAGTCAATAAAGCAGCTCAGAGCCATCAAAGCCCACCAGATCACAGTTATGAGCATTAAAGCCACTTTGCAGTAGCAGAACCGCCTAAAGAGGCAATTCAAGTGTTTAAAGCCCAGTTATTGCCAGAACAGTGTATAAAGACACCTGAGAGCAGCGCTGCAAGTTCCCAAGGCGCAGTTATGGAAAATTGCCAGCGCAGAGCTCCAAAGGACCATATTAATTCATTCTTGAGGCTGTTGTCCCTGCGCAGCTGGTAGATAGGCATTCTTTCATTTATTTGCAATAAATGTTAGGTTAGAAGCATTCATTTCTCCAGATCTGCTATCAGATCTGCTGTTGTAGATATTTTGTAGATATTTTCTCTATTTATACCACCCTCTGGATAGTGTAAAGGGTTGGTTGGTCGATAACTTCCTCTAGACTTGCATTGTATTTTCGGAGAGTCTCTATAATCAAAGATCGCTGGAATGTTTGGGAGATGAACTGGCTGTTGTATTTTAATGACTGAAGAGTGACTATGGAATCCTAACGCTTCTACATAGCCCAATAAGTGTTTCTTATCTCTGTTTATAGTTTATATGTGTTTATGCCATCATTGTTTCACTATCTAAATAGCAAAAAGAAAGAATAGTTCAGAGCTCACTTAGTTGTATTCTGTTCTCAATTTCTGTGATTTATCTATGTTTTCCTCTGAATTAGTCCTACATATGAATACTGATTTGCTCATATTTACACTAGTTCCTTCATATATGAATGTTGTTTAGGAATCCTTGATTGATCCTATATAAATGTTCATTCACCTTCCCTCTGTTAGCATAATGAGAGCTACTTAGTTGCCTTTCATTCTCTAACCTTTGTTCCATCTCTATTCCAGCTCGATATTGTTTTATGTGTAGCTATCCTGCTCTGTATTCCTCTTGTGACCAAGAAAACGCAACAGCAAGCCTAATCCACGACTCCATGCCCAATGGTTTGAACTTCTCACACTATGCATCCCAACTCTGTTTGAAAGAATCCTCCATCCCACCTGTTTGGTCAATTTAGTGTTGTCTAAATTGCTATCATAAATTGTCAACCCGGGGTCGTAAGCTGATGAAGTGAAGTGTACAATATATACTTAAGCAGCCTTTCCTAGTTCTTTTTGTCGTTTTTAGTTCGTGTTTGACTTATCTTCCTAATGTGATGTGATGAAGTTATAAACAAGTGAGTGAATGTGTGTGTATGTGGCGATTTCTAAATGCTTCTTGAAATTTAAAGAGAAAACTTGAACAATAACTTAGAATGAAATTAAAGCTTCAAATGAAAGTAAAGCATCAAACAAAAGACCAATGGCACTAGTCCAATACCTTTACTACTGATAAGAATGAAAATGACATCTACATTAACTCAATTGAAAGCAAGAACACTACTCTAACTCCTCTATTGAATCTAAAGAAATGCAAAGATTAAGTGACAAATCACACTACTTAATTCTCCCTTAACATTCTGCCTTTAGCTAATTGATCATGTGAAAAAGAGTTAGGAGTGAATTAGCAATATGAGTCTAAAACTAAATAAACCAAGCTGCAATTAAATGATATTTTGGTCCCACGAAAGTTAGTGAATTATGATAAAAAGAACCATCAAGAGATTAGCAACTTGACAAAACCTGATAAAGTAAACTAAGCAATGAAACTAATGCAAGTCAAGGTAAAATTCAGCAGTTTAGATAAGACAACTTCAAATGCCACTAGTGATAAAAAGAAGGAAAAACACACTATCCCGGGCTCCTAACACACCTGCAAGAACAAACTGATCAGTTCTGAAAAATGCTGGGAATGTAAAGGCATAATTCAAACTGTACAATATTATACATGTCAAAAGAAATGAAAATTGCAGAAATCAAATTGTACATTAGTATACATGTGAAAATGAAAACAAAAAGAAGTGCAGGAAAATGAAATTAAAAACTTCTGTACATAGGTTGTGGCAGACGGGGGCCCTCCATCTACTCAACCAGTTAAAAATCAGCTACACGGATAGGAGCAAAACAGTCTTCTTGATATTAAATCAGCATGTCACAAAATACAAAAGTGTAAACGCTATATAAAACAGTCTTTAAAACAGAGTTTCATAAACAAAATGATTACAGCCAAAAACTAAACTTGAAGAATAACTACTAAGCGTATGCAAATGCTTTATTTATAGCAGCAGAGACAAATTGTCTTCTGCGTAAACTAAGCTAACAACCAGCTAACTAATTAACTGTGCAAAAGACACGCAGCAGCACCGTGCACTGTTTGAGGAAACGGTCATCGTGGATGATAAATCCACGGTTAGATTCTTGTCCCCTGCCGTCTTCGTGGCTCGAAGAAGATGCCAGCTGTGGTTACGTGCTTCACCTGCTCACGCAGAGCCGTGCCACCGCTTGAAACCTTGCTGTTTGACCGTGGTTACATCTGCGTTGACCGGGGGTATATATGAGCGAGTTGGCTTAGCTGATAGCACACGAACCATGTACACAGTCATACCAACTTGCCCATGTGGCCCTTTCCTTTGGAGGACACGTGAAACATAGCAAACAAGAAAATGGCTGCGGAATCTCTGATCGGCTGCGGAATTGGAGATCGGCTGCGGAAACGCTGTATTAGCTGCGGAATTGCAGCACTTGTACCAAAATTCTAAACCAACAGTCAATCATTAGCATAGTCAACAAATCATGTTAAAAAGACATATAATGCAATGAATTGAACAAGTTGATGGAGGAAATGATGACAAAAGAGAGAAGTGAGTAGGAAAAAGCTGTTGGGAGGATAGGTAAATGAGTGCAGGTTTGAGGCTCAACACCACCAAAAATCAAAACAAAACCCCTGAACTCAATAACTAGCCTAAAATCAACCTAAAACAAAGCTAAATTATAAAGAGAGAGCCCTCTCTGATTGCAGGTAGGATAGGACCTGCAGTCCAAAGATTGGTTTGTGGTTACCTCGGCCGTATCCTTTAAGGAGCTTTAAGGACAACCTGAGTGATAAGATTACCCTTGGGGGAACGGGTTCGTTGAGTCCTGAAACAAGAGTTTGGTTAAAATTATTAAGAAATTATCGCTGAAAAAAATTAAATAAATAAAATATATAAAAATAAAAATTAAATTAAAAATTAAAAATTAAAAAAATAAATAAATAAATAATAATAATAATAAAATCATGGCACAAAAAATTAATCAATGCAATATGGGTAGACAGAGTTACTACCAAGAAATCCATTGGAATGTCACCATTCTAGATAGTGTATGGGACATGTGTTGTTTTTCCAACTTCTTTGGGAATTCCAGTATTAAAACTTCTGCAAGAAGCTCAGGTGGAGACCAATGACATGCAAATATGGATTAATCATACATTCAGTTGCAACATTCAAGAGAAGAAGTCTATCGTAAAACTCAAGTCATTCAAGAAAACATTAAGAAGATTTATGATAGAAGGACAAAGACAGATGATTTTCAACTCAATGATCTTGTTTTGAAATGGGATTCCAGAAATGAGGATAAAAGAAAACATGGTAAATTTGACAACTTATGGAAAGGGCATTTTAAGATTGAAGCTTTCAGGGGCAACAATGCATTTCTGTTAATCAATTTGAATGGAGAAGACCTACCAGGTGGACAGGTGAATGGTAGGCATATTAAGAAGTATTTCCCATCAAAGTAAGACAATTCATTCATCACCTTACTTTTATATTGCAAGAGTGCAGGTGACTATCAGCAGCAGTTGAAGTGCGCAGTGAAGGCCCTGAGCTTATATTTGATTTGTTACCATAGAAATGAATAAAAGACAAGGGAAACAGTTCAGTTGAAAGATCTTTGCAGCATTCCCAATGGACCAAGGATATTGAATCTACGGTGTTCTTGTTACCTCACAAAGAGGATTCCATCCCCATTGGATCCATTGTTAGGGTCCTATATTTCATAGGAGGAGTTGTTTTTACGTGATGATTTTATATTTGAAAAAATGTAAATAATGTTTCATGTTTGAAATTTATTTCCAAAAGAAAGAAATATATATATATATATATATATATATATATATAGATATAAAGAAAAAGAAAATAAATTGTAGGGGATAGAAAAAATAGAATAAAGAAAAAAAATGAAAGAAAAGGAAAAGAAAAAACAAAACAAAAAACAAAGAAAAGACAAGAAAACAGAAAAAATATATGAAAAATGTCCCCCTAGGTGAGAAAATCCAAATGCCATGAGAAAAGTAGAAAATACATGAAGACCTTCACTTAGAAATGTTTGTATATAAGTGTGCAGCTTGTTTATATTCCACTTAGAAATAAATTGTTCATTTAATCATGTTGGCTAATCATGATTAAACTTGATCCAATAGGTTAGGTTAAGGAAATAAATCAACCATATAGCTTAATCTTGGTTGAAATGGTTAGTTAGATTAGAGAAAAGTTAGCCAAACTGTCTAAACTTGGCTAAAGTTCGATTAAGTATTTCAATAAAATTTCATATTATTGTGAATATGAAAACTTAATAAAAAGGCTTGCAAATCAAAATGTAGCTTTAGAATATATTAATCATGCTTAGGATAAATTAATTAGGTTTAGAATAATTAATTGTGTTATTTAATCACGATTAAAAATTTGTAACAAGGCATCTAGCACTAAATTTTTTGTTTTATGATAAAGTCGAAAACGACAAAAATTATTTGTCTTTATGTGATATAATTGGTGCATGATTCAACGGCCATGATCTACCCTACCCTGATCAACAGCGTGGGATCGTTTCGGCCCCCCCAATCCATCCTCTCGTTATTGGTGGTGGGGGGAGGGGGGCTCCGAAAAGTGGTAATTAAATCTCGAGCCCCATGTTGTATGGCAGTCACTCGTGACTTTTCACTCCCGCCCCCCGCACCTAAAACCACATACCACCACCCCCTCCAAAAAACACCTTTCTCTCCTCCACTCCCGCCAACTGTCCACCATGTCAACCCCCATATCCTACTCTCTTCTCCCATCATCACACCACCTGTCTCTCCCTCATTTGCCTATCAACCTACCCGTTACACAATAAACCTGTTTCATTTTCCCTTTGTGATTAATCGTTTAATCATTTATTCCCTAATCCACCCGTTCCATAACGGATCTGCATGCAACATCCACCAATCCAATCACTATAAATAAGCCATGGTAAACCTGTGTGATCATCCTTTGCATTGTTGGTTGTTTGATTTATAGGTACTGATCTCTGAGATTGCATTTAGCATCCACCACCAGTGCTTGTCATTTCCTGCAATTCAGGGCTAAAATTACCCATCTTGTTAGCGTTCAGATCGAGTTTTTGTCCTCCCTTTTGTTACATACATGGCACCCAAAGGAAAGGGGAAATCTTCCAATCCCAAACCAAACAATGAAAACCCTATGTCCTCTGCAACCCCGGACCTCGACCATTTACCCCTGGCAAACGAGTATTACAAAATTGTTGATACTAAATGTGAATTAAACTAGTTCGAATTGCACCACTAGTTGAACAAAACTTATCTAGACCAGGGGGATGGCATCAATCTCTGGGAATCCCTATTTCCCATGTTTATGTTTCCACTGGTCCACCATTTTCCTTATTTCATCATATGGTGTCAAGCTAAATATAATCCAGTTCAGAGAACCATTGTGGCCCATAATGGAGACATTTTGGTCACTATTCCACCAGAAACCATAAATCAAATGTTATTAATTCCTGAAAATGATTCTCTTAGTCAGTTTTCTGCAGCTTCCCGAATGGATCTGTATCATAAACTCACTTTCCCTTAGAAAGCATAAATCTTTGAGATTTTCCTCCCTGAGTATGCACAACTTCCCAAGAAAATTCCCCCCTATCCAGCTTCCATATACCCAAAAAAAACTAAACAAATCATCTCTATGGTGTCTTGCCTTTTAGGGTACCAGTCAGACCAATGGGTGGATGAACCTATTCTAGGTTTTCTTTCCATTTTTTCTGAGCATAAGCCATCATTCATGTTTAATTTCATTCACTTTTTGGTTGATAATATGCATGAACAATAGATGAAGATCACTAATGAAGGCATATTCAAGTATCCATATATATTAGTTGACATGTTCCTTTTTCAGCAAGCTGACAAATTTCCAATAACATTGCAAAATAAAAATGACCAAGGAGTCAGTCAGTCAGTAATAGAGTGGACCTCATTGGCGAGAAGAAATTCAATAGAGTTCAATTTTACAAATTTCATAGACAGTTTTATTCATACACTTGTAGGACTTCTCAACAGTCAGATTGAGCCAAGGATCAGTTCAGAAATTAAGAGGATTTTTCACCTAAGTGACCAGACCAAAACTAGAGATTGGTATATGTACCAAAGCTATACATAATAAGATCATATCAGTGTGAATTACCCTGATATAATTTGCCCAAATATGTTCCAACGAGGATATTTTCTCTAGAATATATTAGGAAAATGATTAACATGGACGAACTCCACTTTGTTTCACATAAAAGAAAATCACAATTTAAAATTAAGTCACAAGTGGGACCTTTTATATGTAATAACAGAGTAGCAGGGAATGAGGTAGTTTCAACCCTCAAACAAATGAATTTCCACCTAAGTTTTACCTGGTCATATGACCCCTTGAGTATAATTTCTAATTTAAGGGTGGAGCACAAAACCACACCTTATAATCATACCTCCAGACTGTAGATTGAGAAATTCATGAATCAAGACCAGTGGGAAGAAAACACACTACAAGAAGCAGAGGAGAAGACACTGTCAACAGCCACCTCCCAAACTCCAATGCCTTAAGAGAAGCAGAACAAAAGACCAAGGGAAGAAATATCTTCACCAGTTAAAGAAATCAGTGCCAAGGAAATCATTATTTATTAGAAAAGGCAGAAGACTAACCCTAAAGCATTCACCCTTCATCATGAAGAAGGGTAGGAAACCATTGTCATGATTGGTTCATAGGTCTCAACAGGGTCAGAGAATCTTTTCTCTACAACTCCATCCTCCTCAACCTCACAGGATCCTTTAGAATTAGTGCAGTCAAAATATTTCGGAGATAATCAAGATGAACCAAACATCTTCAATAAATTTCTGAAAATAAAACAGAAGAATGAAACACTCAAGGCCAACACATATGCTCAGTTTTGGAAACAGAACTACTTCTGAGCATAGACTATTAACAGCATTTGATAGTGAGGAAGGAAGAATTCATATGGCATTTTTACAAGCTCAAGTTCCATTCCCAAAGTCCCCTTCGGATTACATGAAGAATATTTTTTCATTTGATGCAAAGCATATACATCCTATAGATCAAATGGATATGCATTGATAGTCTTGAGAAATGATTTCCTCCACCATGACCAACACTACTATGACAGCTTCAAAGTTAAGGATATCACTCTGCAATGTCCAATCACAGTTAAAGCTAGAGAAAATCTCCTCATTAGCAAAAGACAACAAAATAAAATCATTGGAGGACCTGGTGATCAAATTGGGTTATCATCCCAGTGATGTCAAAGCAGTGGAAGAAATTATGAAGAAAAAGAATACAGATATAGGAGCACTTAGAAAGCATCTTAAATTACCATCTACAGAGGATCCAAAATAAAGAGAGATAGAATAAAATGAGAAGGATAAAGAAGACATGAACAAACTCATCATTGAGAAAAATGTACAGATTAAGGATATGGAAGAGAAAATAGAAAAGTTACTGAAAGAAAAAGAAGATGATGCACAATTAGCTATGACTACAGTCACAACTATATTGATTTCTGTTGTAGGGATAGCCAAGGATTCTACATTAGCATCAAGTGACCTAAACAAACTCATGCAGGACTTGTCTCTTCAAGGACAAGATAATGACAATCTAAAGGATAAATTGAAGAAACTGGAAGAACAAAAGTTTAAAATTGAGTTGCAGAAATATCACCAGCTTACCCAGAAGATTGAAAGATTGGAAAATGAGTCACTAATGGCTCAGATTTTGGCACGGGCCGAGGAAAATGTTTGGCTAGAAATTAGTCAAGCCATGACTGATATTTTGCCATCCATTCACACCATTTTTTAGCAAGAAGCATTGATATAAATATTTAAGACAACAATAGAACATGTTAGAAATTCCCTAGGACACAAACCAGGTGAGGCCATAGCCATGATTGAAGTGTTGAATTCAAAGACCAAATCAGAATTAGAACAAATCCATATCGTAAACAGGACAAAGACTATCTTGGAGACCAATAAAAGTATCACAGAAAAGAAACTTGATGACCCAATTGGAGCCCAAAACTTAGACTCTGGAAAACGTTGTCCAGATATTTCACACCAAGTTCAATTTATTGAACCATATAGGATTACCAAGATTAGTAGCACCAAATGATAGATTGATCGGCTTGGAGAATTACTATCAGAAATTGCATACTATTGCTACAGTTAAATCCAAATTTACAGATTCCCCGGTTCCCGAATTCTTTGAGAATTCTGCTCGGAACGATGGCGATTTCTCAGGCGATAAGGGTTTCTGAAGGTCAGGCTGCTGCCGCTGCCCAAAAAGACCAGCAATGCGACGAATCGAAGGGGTGCCTGGCAAAGGGACGTGACGCGCAGGATCTCCCCCTCTGGTTTGGACCCGGAACTACCACCGGAAAGCAGTATCAAGAACTGGAACAGAGCAAGCCAAAACAGGAGTTTAACCACCCTCTCTCGGCACAGGTTGTTTCTCACATAATGGATCTGGGTGCGTTTTATCACTGTCCTTGGCTTCTTGTACCAAATGGCTGCGCAGAGTATGGCCGCTCCATTCGGGCTTGGTCCGGATCTACCACCAGAGAGCAGCCTCAAGATCTGGAACAATACAGACAGAGATTGGAATTTTATATCCGATTTTTGGTACAGGATGCATCACCCAGGACGGATCTGGGATCCATCTATCAATACTCTTGGCGATCTGTATCAAAGCAGCTAGATCCCTATCAGTATTGGATAGTTGTGCTTCCCTCAGCGAGATATCAGCTAGAGGTGCTTCCCTCTGCGAGGGTTCTGCCCAGGAAAAAGCAGCGGGCCAGATTTGACTCTTTACGGCAGCTCTCAACCAATTCAATTGAGGACCAAGCACGGGGCGAGAGACAGGCGCGGGATCCACAGCGATATCCTCTACGACCTACAGCACCTAGGCACAGATCGGGTCATAGGCTATCAGATCTGGGCTGGAATGAATGCTACCATTGGCAGAAACCTTTTTCTCCCCCTCTGCCTCCAGGGCGTCAAGAGTTAGGAGACCCTACAGCCTCTGGCCCTGTGCTGCCTCAGAATGTTTCTGGAAAAAAGTTCTCTGCCCCCTTTCAGGTTCAAATCACACAGATCTCAGGCAAAACCATTTTGCAATGGGTACACCCTTCAGATCTGGTGCAGAACCTCAAAGCAAATCTGGAGCACAGACTTGGGATCCCCACAGCCTTACAGAGACTTATTTTCCAAGGTAAACAGCTCGACGATCCTCTTCCTCTCTCTTTTTACAGCATAAAAATCAACAGTTCTTTAGTGTTTTCCTTTCGCTTGAGAGGTGGAGCGGTAGGGCAATCCTCTTCTGCTCCTCCATTCTCCTACAAAGATGCAGTCCGCTCTGAGATACCTGCAACCCCGGAACCTCCTAAACCTAAGCCTTTTTTGGTGGACAAAGTGGAGGAGGTTCCCTCTGTTGAGATCTCCTACCCTGATCTTGCAGACGACACCCAGAAATTTGCTGAAAGGGCCATCATCTGCAGATTCAATGGGCTATGGCCACGCTCAAAGGATCTTTATGAATGGATCAATGACAACTGGACTGACCGTTGCAAGGTTCATTTTTGTGCAAAGGGTTATTTTATAGTGCTGTTCGATAACCCCGAGCACTATGAAACGGCCTTAGAAGAAGGCCCTTGGTTCATGGGTTCAGCAGGCCTCTTCTTAACTCCATGGTTCCCAGACTTTGACCCAGCTTCTGCATTCTTCACTAAAGCCCCTGTATGGATCAGACTTCCAAATCTCCCAATACACCTGTGGCGCACAGAAGTATACAGGCAAATAGGCAACACCCTGGGCAGCTTTTTAATGGGAGATTACAAGAGGGAACGGCAAGGTCTCTATACATATGCTAGAGTATGTGTGGAGCTAGATTTAAGCAAGGGATTGCCAGAGCAAATCAATCTCAAGATCAATGACTCGGTTTGGACCCAGTTTCTAGATTATGAAAACACTACCTTCCGATGCTGCCATTGTCACCTAACAGGGCACCTGCAGAACTCATGCCCATCGCTGACAGCAAGAATGAAAAAGGGCATCTTCACAAAATCCAAACCCAAGCGTTGGACTCCCTGTCCACCGCCACCAGCTGGGAGCTCTAGCTCCCCAAGTAAGGAGGATGAGGAAAGCGATTCAGATCCGGACCAGGCGCCTCAGCCGATGGTTCCGCCCACGGAAACTGAGGGGTACACCCATGTCACAGCAATCTCTCAGAAACGCGCCCATGAGACTTCCTCCTCTGAATCTGAAAAGGAGTTCCCGAAGATAGAGAATTCCAGTCTTCAAGTGGTTCTAGCTCATTCTCCCCATGAGGGCTGGACAAAAGTCAACAAAAAGAAAGGGAAATAACACTGTGTTGAAGTTTCTGCCCCTGTGGGGTAAAAGTCAGTTAGTCAGTCTTTACTCTCAAATTACTTGATGTAGCTGTGAGATTGATTCCTTCCTCCGGGACTGAGGTTGATGGATCCATCATTTCCGGTCTGCCGGTCTCTTGCTTCTCTTGATTGTACCATATTTTACTTAATAGAATTAGTCTTTACCGAGAAAAAAAAAATCCAAATTTACAGGTATCAAGGGACACATCATAGGGAAATATTTCTTAGAAAATTTGGAGTTTGATTTAACTATCAAACATGAAATTAAACACATATTCATTAAAAAGCCAACGTTTGAGAAGTATATTGAAGTCGATGAAGTGTAGAGAAAGTAACGCAATCTTTCTATCCCTAGATATGAAAGATGGGATCAATTGTGTGACACTATTGACTGAAACATTTTCATCTCCAATAGACAAACGGCAAGGAAGCACATTTTGAGGCCAATATATCTATAATTTTCCTTGAAATTAGTACCAGCAGTTCCAGCAGTTAGAAGATTCCTAAATTTTTGTACTACTTTTGTAATTAGTTGTTAGATATTTTTAGGATCCTAGCTTGATATTTTTAATCAAGATATTTTGTAATTTTTTCTATAAGTACTTCATAATTGAAATTATGAAGGGATGGGATTAGTTTTGAAGAGAGGACTTATATTGTAAAGAAGCTCACAGAGCTACCTTTGATCATATCTCAGTGATACAACTCAAGCATTACAAGATTCGTGTGTCAATTTCATTGGTGAAGTGCATCTTTCTCTGTTAAATGTTTTCATTGTTTTTTTCATATATTTTTCTAAAATATAAATTATTCTAAGAATAGTATGAACATGATTTGTTTAAAAGTACACTATGTATCTGAGTTATGAATAATTTATATGTTTTCTACTGAAAATTAAAAACATGATTCCTAATTGCTCTTCTTTTAATTGGATTGTTAAACCTTTTTCTTCTCCTCCACACCATAGATTTCAAAGGACCCAGTGAGATTACCTACCCTTCCCTTTATGTTTAGCATGTAAAATATGTGTTTGATCAACCTCAGCATGTGACTCCATTGCCCAATGGCCTAATTCCACTATCTCAACCCAACAATACAAAAAAACAAACCTGAACATGATAACTAGCCTAATATCATCAGTAAAACAAAGCTAAATCATAAAGAGAGGTCCTTGTCTGAAACTGGAAGGGATGGATTCCCAGTTTCCAAAGTGGTTCTAAGGTTACCTTTGTAATTTACCCTACAACCTCAAAAATTATGGAGTGATTAACAAGTTCCAATGTAGAAACATAGCAAACCCAACATTACCAAAACTTCAAAAGTTCGGGATTTTAGACCTCATCATTCAACCCTAACAAGTTAGTATTTCTAAATCACATCAAAATCCCAAACATGACTTCATAATTAAGACTCCAACTAGCATTTCACAATATCCCTAAGTAGCTTAGGATTTCAGACATTCACGTTAGCATACCCTTAGGTTAGGGTTTTCCAGAACTTGTCTAGGGTTCTACATAGTCAATCAAGAATATGAGTGGGGTGGGTAGATTTACCAAGAGATAAATCACCCAAACAAGAATCACTAGGATTCAATATAGCTAGTCATGACAAAGTTAGTAATAGATATCAAATGAATAATCCAATCAATGTATTCAAAACATTTTTTTCTTGACTAACCTTGCCTTGAGATGTCCTCCTTCTTGCAGATGGTTTTCCTAATCAAGATAATAGAGGGAGAACGGTGATTAGTATTTAATATAATAAAAACTAAATGATTACATGAACCCAAAACATAAAATACATGAGATACTTACCTTTGAGATTTGTTGAGAAATCCCTCCAAAGCTTGAGGGAAACCTACAAACTTAAAACAATACAAAAGTGTCTTTTCCAAAGATATGTTAAAAACCTGTAGATTCTAAAACATATAAAAAAAGTTATGTAAATCAAATGAATTAATAGTGTAAGTCCCTAATTTCAGATTATTCGGGCTTGAATTTCTTTGAATATCCTTCAACAGCAAGGTTGGCTTGATCTCTTCCTCTCTTCTTATTCATTAGATTCTTGGGGCAATCACTCTTATAGTGACCTTCATTATGACATTGATAGCACTCTATCTTAGACATGTAAACTTTTTTCCTTTGTCCCTTCGATCTCTTTCCTTTATGATGAGAAACATAAGCATTTGATACTTCTTCAAGATTGGAAACCATTGAGATTCTTAATTATTCTTGACTACATTTGATCCATAATTCTTCAAAGGTGGGATATACCTTCCAACTATTGAGACCTGAAGCAAATGCACTCCAAGAGGGTGGAAATCCTAATATAATAGTGATCACCAGTTATGTTTCCATAATAATCTCATGGATGGCTAAAATATCATCCTTGAGTCTAGCTATCTTCACAAAGAAGGTTGCAACAGTATCTTCTTTAGTCATCTTTGTATTCCTCAGCTCATTCTTCAAAATTGCCACTTGACCAATGTTCTTAATAGTGAACATATTTGACAAGGATTCATACATCTCTCGAGCATAATTGATGTTAGCTACAAATGGGAAAAGATTGTATTTTATCCCTTCTACCATTAGCTTCATAGCCACCGATTCTAAATCCCTGAATTTCACTTTATCGGCATCACTGGCTTCTTTAGTAGGCTTCTTTACATTTTCTTTTACCAAATATAACACCTTGTTCTTCTCGAGGATTAGGTCAATCCTCTTCTTCCAATATCTAAAGTTAGATGTTCCTTCAAGATTTTTCTCACCCTTGATAGAGTTATACATCTTCCTTGAATATGATAGATCCCTTCCCTAAGATAGTGTCTTATTAATATATCTACCTTTTTCTTCCTTCTTCACTAAAGCTCTGATACCATGTTGGAAAATCATAAAAACAATAAATATTTTCTCGATATTGATAATTACTTGTGATGTTTCTTATTATTACGATTATTTATATCTTATTTCTTTAGTTCATCGAGCAATTACCAAAAGTAGCAACACATAAAATAATGAACATAAGTTGTAGGCACATGCCAGGGCAAAACCCCCCTCAAGGGGAAAACCCAGTCAAAGTAATTCTTCCTTTCAATAGTATTCTTTGAGACTATTCACCCTAGACCTTGACCAGACCTTCCCTCCACACTAGTTCAGCCTCCAAAAGATTGACCTCTTCCTAGCAACTTTGACTATGCAACAACTTGTAGCAGCCAGAAGCTTACGATGATAGTGCAACTTAGAAGACTTCGATCTCCCAATCCAGGCACGAAACAGAGTGATACCACCACCAAAATTTTGATTTTTCTCTTCTTCTTAGAGTCCCCCAATCTCACATTCACTTTGACTTCTCAGCAACAGACTTTCCCATCTTCCTACTTTGTACTTTTACACAGAAAATAGATTTTCTCACTTATGCCCAGAAGAGAGAGAATGAGATGTGTTTCTCCAAATGAATTTGATGTGCTTCCTTTTATAGGCTTCTTGTGGGGTCAAATGGGTCCTTAGGCCAAATTGATCTTCTCTTAGGCCGACATGGTGTGGAGGTTCCATAATTCATATTTAACTCAATACTTAACCAAATTACATGATTCAAAATCCCAAGAAGGGTCTCTTTAAATTTACAATAATTGTATAGACTCATAATAAATCCTAGAAGTCCTCAATGGGGACTTTGACCTAAAACATGGTGACCCAAGCATGAAACTCATGCTTTAATAAGTCACAAAAATAATAATAATTATTATTTTCTTTATTATTTTGACAAGTACATTACATAATGACTCAAGTACATTATTGAAGACCGAACATAGTAACTTTTTCCAACACGTTGAACACCGAGGATGGTGTTCCCCCAAGGGGGAGGGTTTTGTAACAGTGCTGGTGAAAATTTAATGTAAATAAAGTTAATAAAGGAAAAATAATAACCACGGTCATGGGACACGTAATCCAAGTTGTTGGGAAAAAACATCCTAGTGTGGGTGCTCATTTGGTTTATTATGGCTAAGGAAATTGGAAAAGGTAGTGGAAAAGGCTTTGGAAAGGAAAAGTGGCATCAATTGGATTTTTATTTATGAAAATAACGGAAATTAGGAGAAAAGTAAGGTGAAATGTCACAGGTTGTATGTGATGAGGGAAATGAAGGGAAAATAATGGTAATTTAATAAAATAAAGGCCTCATTAATAAAAAGGCTTATGAGGATCAGTTGGTACCTTTCGTTAGTTCAGTTTTGGAGCTCTCTCTCTCACTCTTGGACACTTAGAGTTTTATTGGAGAACTTCAACATTGGATTATTTGCAAGGAAGAGAAAGATCAAGCATCTATAGTGGGATTATTTGCAGGTATTGAGTTGCATGTATGATTTCCTTGCTAGTTTTTGCATGCATGGTCATGCATGTGTGTTATTGGTTCTCTTGTTTTTATGGGAATGGGTTTTGGTAGGTGTGAAAATTTTCTTTATCCTCGCCTTTCCATTTCCAGATAACCATGGTGTGATGGGGTTCTCATATTTTGGTTGAGCTGGATTTGCAAATGGATTCAAAACTGATTATGGTGGTCTCGGAAAGAAAGAACACTCAGCCAAGTGATACCTGAATAATATTTTGTATTGTGGTAAATACTTGGCCTAATGACCCCTCAATTGAACTACGGTTTGTGTTAAATATGGATTTTGTGTTACCTCGGTGGGCCTAGGAATCCTCGACCGGTGAATGGTGAGATATATGGTAAAGTCTAGAGGTGGGTTCCCTCGATCAATCCTAAGAATCCTTATCCAGTGAATGGAAAAATATATGGTAAATCCTAGAGGTTGGAGTCTCGATCAGGCATAGGGATCCTCAACTGTTGTATGGTGGGATGTACGGTAAAGCCTAGAGACTAGGAGACATGCAAATTCATCACAGTGTAGGTGGAGAAATCTAGTGGCATCCATGCTTGTTTAGGGAATAATGATCCAATGGGTATTGTGGTAAATATTGATTATATTGATGAGGGTGAGGTGGTTTAGCCGTGGAAAGCCCTGGTTGATTTTGGTTATGAGTACCACATTCATGCTTGGAATATGGAACGAAGGTGATTGGCTGAAAGAAATGTTTGGTTCAGCTAATCTATGGTCGAGTGGTACATGGAAGTCCCATACCTAGTTGGCTTATGCATTCATTAATAATATTTCCTTATCCTTGGTATTTCATGTGTAAATGTGTTGCCTTATATGTGGATTTTATGGTTGTTGTATCCTTATTATTTATGTTGTTTATATGACATTGGTTATGAGTATGTTTTATGGCATTAATTATGTATGGCTCTCATCATGTTTTGATTTTTAAATGAATTAGCAATGAATATATGACCTAATAGATGATAATTCATCCAATGTGATAAAGCATCAATTCTTCTTAGCGATTCTCATATAAGTATGAGACCCCTATGCTCAAATATGTTGTTATGACCTGTAAAATGCATATTTGTGACATGTTTGATGAAATACATGTCATGGATAATAGGGGTACGGTCAAGTATCTATTCAAGTATTTCATTAGTATCATTGTTTCTATGTTATTTATCATTTCTGGAAGTTTCATGAAGTTCTAGTAGTGTTTTGAGACCTAGCCCTGAAAAAGTGGCATAAAATCCGGGGTCACAGGCTCAAAACTATCTGAAAACATCCCCAGTTGCTAGAATTCCCTTGTTGTGGGAGTGACTAGAGGGTCCCAGTCACATGCATGCCTATGTCATGGGAGAAACTAAGGCTCTAGGTTAGTAAAATATCAAGTTACCTCAGGGGTTGGTCACCCCGAAGAGTTGGTTTGCTCGTAAAGGTTTTGTAACATATGTAGAAGGTCATATTTTTTGGGTTTTGTCAGTTACACTTCCTCAACTGACCATGGGGAATTGAATCAGATCATAGTAGCCTCTCTTCACATGTATACCCCAGCAGATCAGTTAAATTGAGTAAATGTAGGAGGAGGGTTTTACAAAGAAGACATCAAATGGAGATAGTATGTTTGGATAAGTTCTTGGTATTTAAGCAAGGAAAGGAGAATTTTCTGCGGGAGAGATGGCCATCGTCAAGAGTTTTTCCTGCGCTGATAATGGAAACACAAACATCGCGGTCGCTGGAGGAGGGATTGCAGGACTGATCACGGCCACAGTTCTCCACAGGATCGGCCTCAAGAGCATAGTGCTGGAGCGCACTGCTTCTTCCCGAGATGCCGGCAGGGGTTTTGTTACGCGGACAAAAGACTGGAAAATAAACGACGGTCCTGGCACAACAGATGCCATCCGCCCAAAACAACATTTGCTTGATGGGCCATCCGTATCAGAGACGGATCTGGAAGGGAAGCACGAGAAGAAGCACGAGACTAGAGACCTGCTCACAAAAATCGCTCTTGGGATCAGAACCCAATTCGAAGGCCGGAAATTGCTAGGGTATGGATTGATCATTCACGCCAACATAGTTCACTCTCTCATGACTTCTGCATGCAAAGATAGGGGAATGCAAGTTGCAGATCTGCCCCATCACATAATTGCATGGGCCAATCTCTGCAGATCTGGGCCGGATCTACTCGATCTGAGCCCCAAATACTATAGATCCAGGCCGGATCTAACTGTTTGGAGCAAGTTCCAAGAATATACAGCACCCAGGCAGCAGATCGGCGGGAATGGGCATCGATTGAGCAGAAGGCAAGCAGCAGATCAACCCAATAGGAGGCAAGATTTGGAAGAATGCACACACCTGGACCATCTGGCAACCAGCAAAGACACCGGTTTAGACAGAGCTCAGCCAAAATGCAGTCATCAGGTAACTAAAAATCGATTTCAGATCTTTATTAAAATCCCGGAGATGAAATCTCTCTTAGTATGGGTAAGTGCAGATAGCTCTGTTTCGCAGTTAAAGCAGCAAATTTGTGCATTGACTGGCTATCCTGGCCAGATCCAACACTTAGTCAGTGGCAGGTGGTCCCTCCAGGACAACAGAACCCTGAAAAGTTACGAGATCAATCCAGGAGAAACCATTGGTTTGAATCTCAGGCTAAGAGGAGGGGCCCCATCTCAGGGACAACCAAGCAGTTTAGGAGGGAACAAGGGGAAAACAGCACCCCAGCACAATCCTAAGGGAGCTTCATCCTACAAAAATATTCTCCAAGGCAACAGAGAATCAGGATCTCCCCCAGATCAAGGTGGATATACACCCCGGCCTTATATAGTTGACCAGCTAGGACAAACTCCAGCCTTTAATATTGATGACACAGGGCTTGACGATTATGTTAAGTCTTATGAAACACAAGCTCTAATATGTCGCTTTAACAGCTTCTGGCCAAAACCAATGGACCTCTTTCATTGGATTTTTACCAATTGGACCATGGAATGCGACATACATCTATGTTCCAAAGGGTTTTTCATAGTCAGATTTACATCTAAGGAGATAAGAGATACTATCATCAGTGCTGGGCCCTGGTTCTGGGGAACGGCGGGGCTGTTCATAACCCCGTGGTTCAAAGATTTTGACCCAAACAAAATGACTGTATCAAAAGTGCCGGTTTGGGTACGCCTACATAACCTTCCCCTTCACTTTTGGAGCGAAAGAGTTCTGGAAGGAATCGAGAACAGCATAGGGAAATACATCAAAACAGATCTGGAAAGGATTGATGAAAGGATTTTCACTTTCGCACGCATCTGTGTGGAAGTAGACCTAAGTAAAGGGCTACCATATAGCATAAGGCTGATCTACAAACAACAAGATTGGCTGCAAGTACTAGACTACGAAAATACCGCCTTCAGATGTAGGATGTACAGACAAATAGGACACTTGCAAAGCACATGTCCAGAGGCCAAGAAAGTTAACAGTAAAAGGAAGCAGAAAGGGAAGCAGAGGAAAGGATGGAAATTCTCGCCCCATAACTCAGAGGATGAAGAATCTGAAGCAGAAGAAGACGACACCCTCACAGAGAATGCTGAAGTACCCCAAGCAATGGGAACCCAGAAGGAAAATACATCAGAAAACAAGACCCCACAGTCCTATCCAAATCAGGCAGAAAGGACAATCGAAGATCAGAGCATGGGAGGGACCAAACGACTTCACCAATCAGACACCTCAGATTCAGACAAGGAGCCAGGCCCGCAGAGAGTAGAAACACAGTTAGTCATAGCATCGATCGAGCCTACTCAAGGAGAGTGGCGCAAGGTCGAAAAGAAAAAGGGAAGAAAAACCTGAAGATCCAAATTCAGTTTTCCTTCCTCCCTCTTCTTCTTCTTCTTTTTTCTTTTTTCATTTTTGCACGTTAGTTGTGTATTGTTGTGAAGAGTGCGAAAGCACTTGAGCCCAATGGGCAGCTTATGGAAATGCTCAATGCATCTGCAATTGTAACTTTTCATTTTTTAATAAAAGTTACAGATTTTTTCTTCGGAAAAAAAAGTTCTTGGTATTTAAAGTATTTTTGGAAATGGGATACAAAGTAGAAATATACTGCTACTAAGAACTCTCTTTTAATATTGGCCTATTTTTATATAATGGAACAATATTAGATTCCTGATTCCAACCCCATTTTGGTTTGCAAAATTTTAGCTTAATCATCAATACTTCATGGAAGGCGTGTGGATTTAGTGGCAATAAGACATGAATATCATGGACACCAGAATGTACATTTACCAACAAATACTCAAGAACATCAAGGCTCGCCTTAAGGAATCAAACAAAGTTTGGTATTAGTCGTCGAGGAATATAATAAATTAGTCTTGACTAGGTAGGCTTTAAGAGGAACCTTAGAAGCATTTTAATACACAATAATAATTATTACAAAGTGAGGTTGATGATTTTCAAATGTCAAGATTTTTCCATAATTTCAATACTCCCCCTTAAGATGACAAAGAGGCCATACGAATGATAAAATATAAATAGTAGAGTTTGTTTAAAAGGCCTAAATCAATACATGGTTAGCATTTATTGAAATAAAAAAGAGAACAAATTAATAATAATAATGCCCAAATCTAATATCACAAGAAAGTGTCAAATTTTAAAGAGAAATAATTTAAATAAGCCTAATTGATATTATTCCCTAGATTTCTCAACATGGTATCAGAGTTAGGGCTTTGAATAAATAGAAATAAACAATATCTTTGTGGCTCCAATCTATCTAAAGAATGGTTTATTTCAAGGACCGATCTCTTAAAGTGTAAAGATCAAATTTATGGGAACTCTTAATTGTAGTGACAAGGCCGCAGACATATTCGAGGAAAGCGAGGGTCTTTGAAGGGAAGTCAAGCCATGTTCTAAGAGATCAAAGGGCTAACCCAATATCCCACTTTATGTTGAGTACATTGATAAAGAAGGTTAAGGTTTGGACACCTTTTAGACCTCTCCAACGTAACAAAAATCATAGGCCCGTTATAGAAGAGTGAAGGCATAAAAAATATGTGTTTGAGGGATAGAAAGGCTAGAAACGCATCCTACGGAAGGCCGAAATCCTAATGAAGGAGCGAATGTCTAAAGAGACCTCACAAGGTCTAAAGCTTCCATCAAAAGTTCCAAAATTTTGTTCAACTTCAAAACTCTGAATCTCTAGTACTTCTACAATCTACTCCTTATATATCAACAAATTTTATAAAGGTATTATAAGTTTCATTTTGATTTTTTGCAAGGCATCAAAGACCTATCTATTAGCATTAACCACATTAACCACATTAGCAGCCCTAAAGGGAGAACCACAAAAGGAGCAAAAATTATGAGAAAAATTGATTGAGATCCTCTATCTATACCTATGAATAAAGGAGATCCATGAGGTTGTGAAGGTTCTGAGTATTCTATCCACAATGATGAAATTGGCATATGACAAGAATGAGGGAAGCTCGATAGCATGAATAGTACAAATGTGACACAGTTTGACTTGGATAGTATTATGTTGACAGTGTTGGACCCGCCAACATTCAAGGGGCCTCCCCAATATGAAGTCCTAATTAGACCTCACACCATTTATAATAGGAGCCCCATCTGGAATATGGCTCGGTTTCCGAAATAGTGGGTTTTAGAGTTATGCCTTGGCTGCAATAACTCATGGAATGATGTATTCGTGAATTTGGTGAAGCAATTGTATAACTCTATTAAGGGTAAAGCGTAATGTATAATAGGTTATAACACAACAAGGAGGAATTAAGTGAGCCCCTTAGAAGCCTGTAATAGTACACAAATTAAAAGGAACACGCATAATAAAAGAATCACAAGTCAACCTGCAAAACTATTCACAAGATAGCCATGATTGAAATACATCACAGCACACATAAAAAAAATATTCTTACTAATGCAAATGAAATAGTTCATAAGAATTATCATAAATGAAATAACATATATTGGAAACATAACAAGAGTAGTCCTACTATATTCACAACATATGCATGAAAATGTGTCGGCTCTGAGATTTTATTAAAGTGAAAGTCCCAAGCATACATATACAATTCACGAACCACTAGTCCCAATAGTGGAATATGAAGACAGTGCCTGCTCCTCCAAAGAAAGATACTCCCTCTATGATAAGGAGAATCCAAGGCTCAAAACTCCCAAGCTTCTGATCCTAAGCCAAAAGCCTGGCCAAAATTCCTTTACATAACTAATGAGGGTATATTTATAACAAAAGGGGTGACTATTCATCTCCCTTTGTGACTCTTTGACTTCCCTCATGACTGTTTGAATTCCTCCAACCATGACCTTTGGACTTCATTACAAAATGACTCTTCACATTCCATAATTGACACTTGGAATTTCACTTACAATTAATTACAAAATAATATTACAATATCACTCATTACCATGTAAGAAAACATTTGGTAGAGTCAACTAGATAGCCTAATAAGACAAAACAAGTTAAGATTGAGATTGGGGAAACTCCAGCTCAACAACTTCAACTTGTAGTTTCTTGGTCGCATAGTGGTACCAATATTTGTACTGTGAGATGACTTGATCCAGGTGGAAATTGGTGCCCACTTTCCAAGTCCACTTGGACCCCCACCATTGCTTCTATCAACTTTTCAATTTCCTTAATTGTAGCACAGTTTACTATTTTTAGCAGTTTTTCTGGTCTTGAACTTCCGGAGCCGTTTTGAGGCCGTAAACGACTTTTTAAGGAAACCTGGGAGCAACATGGGTCTATGGACCAATGTTTCTCTTCCCAAAGTTTTATTTCTCGGATAGATCTTTCTAACGAGATATTTTGTGCGTCAAACGGAGATCATATGCCAAAGTTACGACCCCTGGAAGTTGATGTACCAATTTACCCAAACGGGGCCCGCAGTTTGGCATTTCATCTTCTAGGGTTAGGTTTTTGGATGTTTAGGGTTTTCCATTGTTTCTCAACAATAAATAGGCCTTTGAGCCTCATTTTAACACAGTTCAGAGGCATGTAGCCACCACATCTCTTCTCAAAGATAAGCTACCATCGCCTTAGCTAGTTTATTTCCATTATTGTTTGTAAGCATATTTCAGTGTTTTACATTAATGAAATGAAGTATTATTTTCATTGCATCTCTGTGTTTATGGTTATCTCTGTGTTTATGGTTATCTCTTTAATTTGTTGCATTCCTATTTAAATTCGGATCAATGGTATCGAAGCAGTCTACTTTTTCTTTGTTTTTCTTTGCATGTCCCCAACGAGGTCTAGATATAAGGAGTTAGGGCTTGAACTAGTTGAGCCTTTGTAAGACCAGCCTCACAAATCCCAACGGCCTCCCATGGCGAATGAAAAGAAAGATGAGGGGGTAGGAGATCCTATCAAAATCTTGCTCGAAGAAGCCCTCGAGCGACAAAGGAACATGATGATGGACAGATTTGCCCAAATCCTTCAGTAGCTACCCAGGGGCGACGCATCGGCTTCCAACAGCTACTCTGGAAATGCCACACCGTTTAAGGTACAAGTTAATTTTGAAATTCCCATATTCGAGGGTCAGATACACACAGATGTTTTTGATAAATGGTTAAATTTGCTAGAGAGTTATTTTTCTATTCATGATTTTTCCAATCGGGAAAAGATTATTTTCGCTCTTCTCAAAGAAACCCCCCACATCAAGGACTGGTGGGAAACCTATTGCAAGTAGAAGGATGAAAGTACAGGCTCACTATTTTCAGCCGCACCCACTTGGGATTCATTCCAGGATGCCATCAAGGAGCAGTACTACCCTGTCGGAAGCTATGAGGATCAATACATAAAGTGGACCACACTGCAGTAGGGGAGGGACCAAGATGTGTCGGAGTTTACCAATATTTTCCATACCCTTTGCACAAAGTTTGGTATCAAGGATTCGAAGCAGAATTTGGTACTCAAATACCGCGACTGCCTGCACAAGTACATCCAGGAAGAAATAGAATTCCTGAACATCCCCTCGCTCAGCACAGCATATCGATATGCCATCAAGGTTGAGAAAAAGTTTCAACAGAAGAAGCGACTCTTTGGATCTGCCAATACGAAGCAAGGGAAAGGTGCCCCAAAACCACAGAACAAAGGAAAAATCCAAGGGGGGCAGCCCAAGACAACCCGTCAAAGCTGCAAGCAAAGAATAGCATCGTGAAGCTGAAAAAGGACACGGGAAAGTGGTGTGAGTTCCATAAGAGCTCCACTCACAACACAAGTGAGTGTTGGGCCAAGCAGTCACTAGTGGCGAGCTGAAGGTTTTAGAATCGCATGCATGTTCCAACTCTGAGTCAAAACCTGACAAGGGGAATGACAAAAGGAAGCAGATTATCGATGCGGAGCCCAATGCCACCATTGCCACCACGAAGATATATAAGGAGGAACCCGAAGATCCAGAGGAGGAGGAGCGTCTCTTCCACTCCCAGATGTTGGTAAAGGGCTCCCCGCTACAGTTCATTGTCGACATCGGGAGCCAAAAGAACCTAATTTCGGTATAGTTCGTGAAGCAACTGGCCTTACCGACCACAGCACATCCACAACCATACACCATCGGGTGGCTTCAATAAGGACAGGATCTTCGCGTGAGCCAGCAGTGTCACCTTCCATACAACATCAAGCCCTTCATGGATGAGGTATTGTGTGACATTGATCCCCTTGAAATTTTTGATGTTTTATTAGGACAGCCATACTTGTGTAAGAAACATGATATGTATGAATCAAGGCCCCGTGTTGTTATTGTTACTTTAGGAAATAAGTTGTACAGGATATCAAAGGTAGCACCGCCTACCGCCATCTCTTTGGTTACTGAAAAGCAATGCATTAAGCTCATTTCCAAAACTAGGAAATTTGTTTTCCTGGTGATACACCCTCAAGGAAAGAAGAAGACAGTGGCCATGACTTTCAGACAGGGCCCCTTTGCACGACAACTACATATGGACAAGGTCGTGGAGGAGTACAAGGACATCTTCAACTCCCCCGTAGGGGTTCCTCTAAATTGTCAGGTCAAGCACTTCATCGATCTGACCCCAGGTGCACCACTGCCCAATGGACCAATTTATCGATGCTCCATTCTAGAGAACAATGAAATAAAGAGGCAGATTTAGGAGTTGCTACAGAAAGGTCACATCCGTCCGAGTTCATCGCCTTGTGGGAGCCTGATCGTGTTGGTACAGAAGAAGGATGGGACTTGGAGACTCTGTATTGACTATCAGGTGCTAAACAAGATCATTGTTTGTAATAGGTACCCGATCCCATGGATTGATGACATCCTGGACCAACTGAGGGGGGGGAATATTTCAACAAGATCGATTTGAATTCAAGATATCACGAAGTACCAATCAAAACCTCCGATGTGTGGAAGATTGCCTTCAAAGCCAAGGAGGGCCTTTTCGAATGGTTGGTTATGCCTTTCAAGTTCACGAATGCTCCTGCAACCTTCATGAGGCTAATGGATGACATCTTGCAGCCATTCACCAACTCATTTGTAGTGGTATACTTGGATGACATCTTGATCTTCAGCCATAGTTGGGAAGATCTCCTCCACCACATCCGACAGGTTCTCCAAACACTGTGGCAACACAAGTTATGTTCCAATTTAGAGAAATGCACTTTTGGCATGACCCAAGTTCAGTATCTAGGATACATTATTGATGAACATGGGGTGCATGTGGATCCAGCCAAGATCCAAGTCATTCGGGATTGGCCATCTCCAACCACTCTGACAGACCTCCGCAGCTTTCTAGGTATTGCCAACTTCTACCGCAGGTTCATGTTGGGATTTTCTCATATCACTTGGCCCTTGAGTCAAGTCACCATGGGAGGAGAGAAAGCAAAACTATTTTGGTCACTGAGTTGAAAGATCGCCTCTACACAACACTAGTGCTTGCATTACCAGACTTGCAACAACCATTTGAGGTCAAGACAGATGCCTCTGACTATGCTATTGGGGCATTCCTTACTCAACATGGGCATCCAGTGGCATATCACAATGAGACACTTTCAGACATAGTCCGGAAGTATCCCACTTATGACAAAGAGATGTATTCCATTGTGCAGTCCTATCAACAATGGAAGCATTACATTTTGGGGAAGGAAACGGTCATCCACACAAACCACCGACCCCTGCAGTTCATATAGACCCAAGGGAAATTACAGAATGATCGCCATCATAAGTGGTCCACATACCTGCAACAGTTCCATTTGAATATCAAGTATAAGAAAGGCAACACCAATAATGTTGCATATTGCCTCAGTCGACCACCGATCATAGCGTTAACCACCGTGCTCAACTCTTGTGGGCACGAGACTTCTTATTGGCCACTTCTCTACCAAAGCGACCTAGAATTCGGCCACACATACTAGACACTCTTAGAGGGTCAGCATGTTCCAAATTTTCACCTCTAGGATGCCCTATTATGCCACCTGAGTCACCTTTGTCTTCCTTCAAGTGAGCATGACAAGATGATTTGGGAAGCACACTAAAGTCAGGTTGTTGGGCATTTTGGGGTCGAGAAAATGGTGGTAGTACTGCAAAAGTATTTCTATTGGCCAAATCTTCAACAAGATGTCGAGAAGTACATCAAATCACGCACTACCTGCGCCATTGCCAAACCGACCATTAAAAATCAAGGCCTCTATACCTCACTTCCTACCACTAGTCGACCTTGGGAATCCATCTCCATGGATTACATGTCATGCCTTCCTTCCACTAAGCATGGAAACGACTGTGTTTTTTTGGTCGTCAACAGGTTCTCAAAGATGGCCATTATGGCAGCCTGCAAGAAGAATATCACTGCAAAAGCCATTGCTAAACTCTTCTTTGAACAAGTGTGGGTACACTTTGGGATCCCACAGTCTATTATCTCAGATCGAGACAGCAAGTTCCTCAGTACATTTTGTTCCAGTCTCTGGTCGATGCTAGACACCAAACTCACTAATTCCACAGCCTTCCATCCTCAAATTGATGGCTAGACAGAGGTTGTCAACATGTTCGTACACATTTTGTGCGTGTACAACTCAAAGCATCCATGCACATGGAACGAGAGCCTATCCTATGTTCAGCACATCTACAACTAGGCTCTTCACAGCTCGACTGATCACAACCCTTTTCAGGTGGGCTTGGGATTCTAGCCACTATGTCCCATTGATGTGGCCATGCCATTTGTGGCTACTCATGCAAATTTGGCTCATGTCCAGTTCGAAACAGATAAGGCAACCAGCTTCATTGAGCACATCCAACATATTTGCTATAAATTCCATGACATTTTGGAGAAATCAAATGCCAAGTACAAGCAGCAACATGATCAACATCAGGTGCCACACAAGTTTCAAGTGAGTGACAAAGTCTGGTTGCATTTGCAAAAGGAACGCCTTACCGGAGCCTGTCGGAAACTCAGACCACTCCAAAATGGTCCTTACACCATTACCAAGGTTGTGGGAGACAATGCATTTGAGCTCAGCACTCCCCCATTCCTTGGCCTGCACCCAGTGTTCAATGTGGACCGCCTTTGGCCATACTTTCCACCATTACTAGACACATCCGACATTGCAGAACAACTCACACCCACAGAGTTAAATTTAGATTACACGGAACAAGCTACAACTAATCGAATCATGGACACACAGATCAAGCACACTCACCAACAGAATATCCAACTGTATCGAGTTGTCAAAGCAAGCCAACTCCTTCACCAGGGACCAAGTTCAGCAGAAGTTTCCTCATCTCATGGAGGAACTCAATGCAATGGGGACCATTACTTCCTAAGGGGGGGGGAATGATCCAGGTGGATATTGGTGGCCACCTGCCAAGTCCACTTGGACCCCCACCATTGCTTCTTTCAGCTTTTCAGTTTCCTTAATTGTAGCACATTTTACTATTTTTAGCAGTTTTTCGGGTCCTAAACTTCCAAAGCCGTTTTGAGGCCCTAAATGATGTTTTTTGGGAAAATTGGGAGCAACATGGGTCCATGGATTGGTGTTTTTCTTCCCAAAGTTTTAGTTCTTGGATAGATCTTTCTAACGAGATATTGTGCACGTCAAATGGTGATCATATGCCAAAGTTACAACCCCGGGAAGTTGATATACCAATTTACCCAAACGGGGCCCACAGTTTGGTGTTTCATCTTCTAGGGTTAGGTTTTTGGATGTTTATGGTTTTCCATTGTTTCTCAACAATAAATAGGCCTTTAAGCCTCATTTTTACACATTTCATAGGCATGTAGCCGCCACATCTCTTCTCAGAGATAAGCTACCATCACCCTAGCTGGTTTATTTCCATTATTGTTTGTAAGCATATTTCAGTATTTTACATTAATGAAATAAAGTATTATGTTCGATGCATCTCTTTGTTTATGGTTATCTCTGTAATTTGTTTCATTCCTATTTAAATCTAGATCATGACTTCCCCAAACTATGTAATGGGATTGGGCTGGAAGCAAACTCTAGCCTCCATTACATCCAAGTACACTTTCATGGAACCAGCCTGAATTTCCGTCTTCAATAGGAGTAGCATGGTGTTGATATGGATAGGGCCACCAATGTACGTCTGCATATTATGCCTGTTCACCTTCAAATATTCCTTGGTGGCTATCTTCCTGAGTTGTTCCAAGTATTCTTCAACCTACTCCCTAACTTTGTTCCTGTCTTTGGCTTTGGTGAGTGAGCCAACTAAAATGATCTTATGTGATTTCACCATGAAATCCACGCTATTTTATAATCAAGCATATGAGCTTGAATATTGGTGATGAATGAGCCGAGTTGTTTGTTACTCTAAATGAGTATATCAATTGTTCTTTCTCCAACTCAGCATGTTGCCTTGTTTTCTTTACCAATTCAAATGGTGCCCCTTCGTGTTGCATTGACCACTCATGCACAGCAGATATGGCTTTATGAATAGCCCTGAGGGCTTTAGCATTATCTTTTCACTTCTGTTGCATGTCGTGCAAGCGGATAACTTATTTATGCACGATGATAATTTCCTCATATAGGTTATGCATGGAATCTCTCAATGTCGATACTTCACCAAATATGGATGCCTTAAGTTCTTCGATATATACCTGTGCCAAAGCTTCTTTCTAGACCTCTACTTGGAGATGCTAAATTCGTTACCTTGCATATGTTAGGATATTACGACACATAGGAAATAGTTAAGTATAACTTGGTCTAGTGTAGAGTTAGGTTAAGTGTGTTTCTTTACTTTGTACTTTTGTAACTTACAATCCGACGGTCATGATATGTTCTAGACATGAAGTGATCCAATGGCTCATTCTCTCCTCGGTATTACCGACACTTGATCCATGGCTTAACACCCGATTGGTCCATGATCTCTATTTAAAGAGCATGGAGGGTCGTTTGTAAGGTGATCGTTCATGAGATAAACTTATGTAAATTTTCTTTCTTTTACATTATTAAATTGCCTGAATTGGTCGTGTTGGCTTAGGTCATCGATTGTTTCCCTCTTTGAGGGTTTTAACCACGTCAAGGATACTAGTGCACGGATTTGTGATCTATTTGTGAGTGATATCCCTTACTTTTATATCTAAGGAACTTACCCTATAAATTCCTACATGGTATCAGAGCTATTTGAGGGTCGCATCCATTGGTGATCCAAATCTAAAGCCGATACAATTGCATCCGACTGTCGTTTCCTAGATCTACTGTTTTTTTACCACTTTTGGGCTGAGAGGACTGCTCTATTATGTTAGGATCATATGTTCTAGTGGGGAACCCCTTTCGTTTCACACGAAAAGGTTTCTAGTAGCCCTAGCTACGTCATTTTTAAGATCTGAAGGTATACAGTCTTTATTTGCAGTTTTAGTTATTTATCTCTCTATTTATTTCAATTTATTTATCTCTCTGTTTTTATTACCAAATCTATACCTTTCATTTCTACGTATGCTCTTTGCCCCGTGACTCTATGTGATCTGGGCAAATCAGAAACAGAAAGGAAGGAGTTTTCTCATGTGTATGCTCTTTTCCGTCGTGCCTTAGTGTGATCTTATAAAATAAGAAACATTGAGGAAAATGTTTAGTTTCTGGCAAATATAACTTTAAGCCATAAGGCTTGTTTTTTTGCATGTTCATTTTGGGTTGTGTGTTTTTTTTGTTTTATAGGAAAAAATAGTTTTTCAAGTAAGCACGCACCCCAAAGCTTCAGTGAGTAAAAAAAACCCTTCCTCTTTTCCAAAAATTAATAACCTTTTAAACTAGCTCACTTGGTCCAAAGTTACTTTATGAGAATAGAGGTCTTGGGTTCAAGTATTTTTTTTTGTTGAGTTACATTTTCAAAAAGAACATGTAGTTTATGTTTTAAAGTTACTATATGTAAAAGTGTTCTCACCCATTATAAAAAGTGAGTCACTTATAATTCTAAAGTCACTTTATCTTTTATTTAAGTTACAATTTAGTGGGTAGCTCATAAAGTACCATTGTAAAAGTGACTTTCACTTATTTATAAAGTGGGTCACATAGAGTGCTTATCTTTTAAAGCGAGCTAATTAGATTAATTTTGGAGGGGGGGTTGAAATATAACATTATCATTCACTTCCGAACATTCACATACTTCATCAGCATCTTCAACAACTTTTCTTCAAAAAGTTATAACTTCTTCTTCTGGAAGCCATTTTCAGAGCCGCTTTTTTTTTAATCGACCTAATTTTTCGAGATATTTCCATTAGAACACTTTGTTTCAGCATCTATAGATTCAATTTCTGTTAAAATTAAAATTCCATGCCAAGTTATTCTTGACAGCACCAACTACTTCTAATGGTTATCCTACATTGTGGATTTACATAGAAGTAAAGGTCTTTATAAAATAGCCTCAGGCCAAGAGTCTAAACCTAAAGATGAAGATAAGCAAGCCAAATGGGAAAATAAGCAAGATCAAGCACATGGGTTGATAGGGATGTCTATTTATCCAAAACTTAGATTCCATATCGCAAAACTTGGTACCCCTCATGAAGCAATGAAACATCTCAATAAAGTTTTTGGAATTAAAAATGAAATTAGAGCCCATTAACTCAAAAATGAGTTGCTTACGTTGGAACCCAATAATTTTTCTTCCATTGAAGATTTTTTGTCCAAGTTCAAGACCCTTAGACTTCTCTTCAAAGGTGTCAATGTTAAAAAAGAACATGGTAGCCTTATCTATTCCATTCTTATGAAGTTAGGACCACCCTACTTTGTGTTTGTTTCCACCTTCCATTCTACTAAAGAAGCCTTTATTTCTCAAGGACAAGCCTACAAGTCCCCCTCTTTTGATGTATTTTGTGATTTTTTAATAAGAGAACAAGAAAAACTATTACATCTTGGTCTTCTTAATATTAGAAACTCTTTTAAGAAATCCTTAGCGTCCCAGCAACAACCAAATTTGAAGAATCCTAAGAAACAGTTTGCTAAAAAGAATGGTCCTAAACCAAACAAGGGTCCTAAGAAATTTCAGTCTCAAAATGAAAAATAAATTCAACAAAATGATAAGGCAAATAAAAACGAAGGGAAGAAGACTGATAGACATTGCAACTTTTGTAATCGATATGGCCACTTAGAATCCAAATGCTTTAAGAAGATTGAAGCCTTGGAAGCAACAATGAAGAAGCATAAAATCCATTTGAATCGCTCTTCAACTTCAACTTCATCTTCAAGAATATCACTTTCTACATGTGGTTTTCAAGCATCTCGGTCTAGTTATGCACTAAATGTATCTACTTCTTCTCATTCTCATGAGTGGCTCATTGATTATGGAACTTCTTATCACATGGCCAAAAATAAATCCATGTTTTCTTCTTTAAATGATTGAAACAACAAAAATATATATTTTGGTGATGATAGAACTCTTAGTGTTGTAGGGACTGGAACTATTCATCTAGACAATGCTCAATTTAATGATGTATTATGTGTTCCTACCTTATCCTACAACCTTCTATCTGTATATCAGATAACTCATTCAAGTGAAGGTAAAATCGTTGAATTCTCACCTCATGATGTTGTAATTAAGGACCTAAGAGATCCTAGATAGATTTTAGCTACTAGAATTGTTGATGATTCTACAAGTTTGTATAAGTTTAACAATTTTGGTTCATCAACTCTTCCCTCGATATTTTTTGCTCATAATGATGAAGTGGCCAAACATTGGCATGAACGATTTGGTCACTTAAACTATTGCTCCCTTCAAAATCTATATAAATAAAATATGGTGACAAGTCTTCCTATGGTATCTTGCAGAGATGGTGCTCGTTCCGGATGTGTACTCGGAAAACATCATCAGGATAGTTTTAAAAAATGTGCCTCTTGGCATGCCTCAGCCCCTTTACAACTTGTGCATAGTGATTTATGTGGTCCACTTCCAGTTGTTTCATTCTATGGCTACAAGTATTTCTTAACTTTCATTGATGATTTCTCCATACGCACTTGGGTATGCTTTTTAAAACTCAAGAGTGAAGTCTTTAACATGTTCTTGGCCTATAAGGCTGTTGTTTAGAAACAATCTGGACATCAAATTCTTAAGCTAAGATTTGATAACGGAAAAGAATATGTTAACAACAAATTCATCAACTTTTGCACTGAGCATGGAATTCAATTGCAACATACTATTTCATATACTCCACAGCAAAATGGTGTAGTTGAAAGGAAGAATCGCACCTTAAAGGAAATGGCTAATTGTATGCTTCAATCTAAATGACTTAGTCTTATCTTTTGGGCAGAAAAAATTAACTATAAAAATTACATAGTAAATCTCACTCCTACTAAGGTTTTAAAGAATATAACTCCAGAAGAAGCATGGAGCTCAATTAAACCAAATGTAACTCACTTTCGTTTTTTTGGAAGCAAAGCATGGGCCCATACTCTAGAAGAGAAATATAACATCTTAGAACCTAATAGTGAAAAATGTATTTTTGTTGGATATTCTGAAGATGTCAAAGGATATATATTTCTTCCAC
Source organism: Pinus tabuliformis (assembly GCA_031772625.1). Taxonomy (NCBI): domain Eukaryota; kingdom Viridiplantae; phylum Streptophyta; class Pinopsida; order Pinales; family Pinaceae; genus Pinus; species Pinus tabuliformis. The sequence goes on from CM062811.1 coordinate 777,979,747, forward strand.
CTAAATCCAAAAATGTTATCATTAGAAGAGATGTAAAGTTTGCTAAAAATATATCGGCCCATGAGCCTAGTTCAGCGGATGTGCCACCTCTCTCTATCCCTTCTATTCTGAAACTATTTCTTCTTGAGATGATGATAACGAGGATGAAAATCATCCACCACCTTCTTGGTATCCTCCTTCATCTCCTTAGCTTCCAAAATGGGTCTGTGCTACTCAGGATGCAGCAGGTGCTCTTTTAGGAGATCCTACAGATCAGCGTCGCACACGTTCTCAGTTTGATAAAGCCTTTTCTTTACTCACTCAAGCTTCAGCGAATTATGATCCTGACACCTTTGTAGAAGCTTCAGGCCATCCAAATTGGGACGCAGCTATGAATGAAGAATATCATTCACTATTGGGCAATGATACATGGGATGAAAAAAATTTGTTAGATGCAAATGGGTTTACAAAACCAAGTTTGGACCAGATAGAAAAGTTGATAAACATAAAGCTTGTCTTATCTCTAAGGGTTTTTCACAAGTTTAAGGCCTTGACTATACTGAAACCTTATCCCCTATTGCCAAAATGAACTCTATTTTCCTTATTCTTTCCCTTGTTGCCTCTTTCAAATGGAAATTCCATTACATGGATGTTAAATCTGCCTTCTTGCATGGGGACTTGCATGAAAAAATCTATATGGAACAACCTCTTGGCTTTATACAAACAGACTCTAGCCTTGTATGTTGGCTTAAGAAATCCCTTTATGGTCTCAAGCAAGCCCCTCGGGCTTGGTATGCCAAAATGGATAGCTTTCTTTTAGATACTGGCTTTTCTAGGTGTCATTCTGACAATATTGTCTACACCAAGAAAGTGGGTAAGTCTCTTATCATTCTTGTTCTTTATGTTGATGATATTATCCTTACTGGTAGTGATCCCAACCTTATAAACCATGTGAAGTCCAGCCTTAAAAATAAGTTTGAAATGACGGACTTAGGACACTTGCATTATTTTCTTGGTCTTCAAGTCTTGCAATCGAAAGAAGGTATTTCCCTTTCCCAGCCCAAGTATGCTTGTGATCTTCTATGCCACTTTCACACAGAAGGTTGTAGCCAGCCCCTTATCCCTTTCAGTCTGGAGCCAAAATTTCAGTCACTTGTACTTCTCCTAAAGTGATGCTACCTTATACTGGCAACTTGTAGGAAAAATTTTGTATCTGACCCATACTCGTCCTAACCTTTCCTTTGTTGTTGGCCTTATTGCTCGGTTTATGCAAAACCCACATGAAATTCATTGGAAATAAGCTAAAAGAATAATTCATTATGTTCAAGGTACATTTCAGTTTGGGATTCATTATAGTGCAGAAGAATCTCCTCTATTAGTTGGTTTCACTTATTCTGATTGGGCTGGTGACCCTAATGATCAGAAGTCTACTGCAGGTTATGTCTTCACTCTTGGTTCTAGACCTATTAAAAGGGCTTGCAATAAACAAAGTGACATTTCTCTTTCTTCAGCAGAAGCAGAGTATCGTGGTGCCGTAGAAGCTAGTAAGGAATCCCTGTGGCTTCTTGAAGTCCTGTCAGATTTTGGCTTTCAGCAACAGCAACCAACTATACTTTGGTGTGATAATCAAAGTTCCATTAAACTATGCAAAGATCTAGTCCAACATCAACGAAGCAAACACATTGAACTACACATGCACTTCATCAGAAAGCTCATTCATGACCATGTCCTTGAAGTGCAATATTGTTCAACTGATGATCAAGCTGCAGACATATTTACAAAGGCTCTCACAGAGGTGAAGTTTACTAAACTTTGATTTACGGTTGGAGTTCAGGAAGTTGTCAGTAAGGGGGGATAGGCTCTATTTCCTCCTCCCTTCTCCTATTGTGTCATCTTTTTACATCCTTCAATCCTATCCCAAGTTGTTCTTAAGGGGGGATGTTAGGATATTCCAACACATAAGAAATAGTTAAGTATAACTTGGTCTAGTGTAGAGTTAAGTAAAGTGTGTTTCTTTACTTTGTACTTTCGTAACTTACAATTTTATGGTCATGATATGTTCTAGACATGAAGTGATATGACGATTCATTCTCTCAGCAGTATTACCGACACTTGATCCATGGCTTAACACCCGATTGGTCCATGATCTCTATTTAAAGAACATGGAGGGTCATTTGTAAGGTGACTGTTCATGAGATAAGCTTATGTAAATTTTCTTTCTTTTACATTAATGAATTGCCTGAAGTGATCATGGTTTCTCAGGGCATGGAATGTTTCCCTCTTTGAGGGTTTTAACCACGTCAAGAATACTAGTGTACTGATCTGTGATCTGTTTGTGAGTGGTGTCCCTTAGTGTTCTATCTAAGGAACTTACCCTGTAAATTCCTACAGAATCTTGTAATTTCTTTTCCATCGTTCTATTCTCGGCCATGAGATACCTTTTGTTTGACTTGGTAGCACCTACAAAGGCCAAGTTGGTTGCAGCAATGGATTTTGGATTCCTCTTGGTATCCATCACAATCACCCTTTCTCCAATGAATACAAGATATGTAATATTGTCCGAAAAGTGTTTCTTTCTTGCTCGTACAATTTTCTTCTAAATCTCATTGTAAGTAAGATTGTATGTATCCATGATTGGACCATCATCAAGAGGAACGATTTCCTCTTCTTTGCTTGGAGCTTGCTCTATTGTTGAAGGAGTGGGGGGGGACTGAGTAGTGATCTTCTGTGTGGAAGGCATGAGATCAACATCTTGGTTTATTTAATCTAGTTCCACCTCCATGTCTTTAATCACAATCAGTTCTTCAATTTCTTGAGCAAGTTCCTTCTCCTGCAATTGTTTTCTCTCTTCTTCTCACAGTCGGTTATGTTCCTCTTCTTATGATTTCTCCTATGTTTCTTCTTCCTCTTATGTTCTCCTCGTTTTTTCTTCTACTCCCTTTTTCTCTTGTTCTTCCCTCTCATTTAGTTCTTCTTCCTGCTTTTTTTGTTTCCTCTTCTTTTTTGCTGCTATTTCCACTTTCAGAATGATCAAATATGTTTTCATTTTGCGGCTCTTTTCTTCCCCCAAATTATGCACAAATTTTCTCTTACCCTTTTCACGCATTGGGTTGCACCTCACTGATGTTTCTAATTTTAGATTTTCATCTAGTAGAGGAGTAACCTCTGAAGCTGACTGATTGGCAGGGCTTAGATGCATTGAAACAATTCTTCATCCTTTCCTCCTTGGGCCCGTTAAATGTCTCGCTCGTCCATTGGAAATGAATCTTTCCATAGTGTTCTTTTTAAACATTCCTAGGTTCATATGGAGTGTAATCCATTCAAATGAACGAAAAATTCTCTGTCTCTTTTCCTTTGATGTCAGCAACCTTCAGATTCATGATTTCGTACAATCCAATTTTCAAAGGAAGAGCAGGCTAAGGTTCTTTCTTCTTCCCCTACAAAATTGTTGATAACTTTGTGGAAAGATGATAAGAAACTTCTTGCATGACTATATCATCGATGGCATACCTTAGTAAAATATGTGGAGACTTCTTACCATCAAAAAATCTGAGGCAAGTGCCATCCAGTGAGGCAACCCAATCTGTTAATTCTGACACTGCTCCCATTTCCCCACATAACATGTCAGGTGGATCTTCCTCAAATATTATCTTGTATAGTGGAATGAGGAAGTGATAAATCATCTTTTCCATTAATCCTTTATAGTTTCACTCAAAAAGAAGCTTGCAGTAAATGTACACAGCAGGTTCCTTTAGTGACCAAGTTCAACTCATGTCAGGAAAGGAGTTTTGGGCACAGATTACATCTAGCAAATCATAAGACATGTAAAATATAGCTTTCTTACCCTTGGGAGGGTTTTTAGTATTATACACATGGGTCCTCAGCTATTGAGCCAACAATTCCAACCAGTTAAATGGCTTTCCTTCATTCACAACCTCATTTAGCAAGAATGCCAAGATTTTTAGAATGGTCTCACTACTTCTTTGACCATAGATCTGACAACATAGGACTGTCAAGTATTGATAAGCCTTCCTGAGAGATTTGGTCTTGTAAGTGTTGCGGCGTGTCTGATGCAATTTGGAAGGCTCTTTCACCCAACCTTTGATGACATCCTTTATGCTCAAGTAGTTGGTGACTGCATAAAAGTGGGAACCCATGTATGATTCTGGCAACGGTAAATGATACATAAGTTGATATTTGTGTTCCATAAAAGAGGCAAGCCTTTGCCCACTGGCACTACTGAGAGTCATGGTCTTGGTATCTATATGTGAAAGAATATAGTTCACAATGTGTGAACATGGAAAAACCAGAAACCTACATGCAATCTTGTGTAATCCTAATGCTTGTACATTAATGTAGACCTATAGGTCTTCAAGATATGCTTTTAAATTTATTGTTGAGAATACCTCTTTCACCTTATACCATGCGATGTCTGAATATTTCTCTATAAATAGCTGACTGATTGAGAAAACTGGAAATTTCACTGGAGTACTCTCAACTTCCTCCCCGATGTTGTTTTATGTAGTGTCCTTTGAGACAGATCTCTAGGGATCCATAGTAACAATAACTAATAAAGAGAAGTGATAAAAAAATTGTTGTACTTGTAGGAGAAAATGCACTCATGAAAAATATAAGTTAACTCAAGAAAAACAACTCACAAAGAAATCTTGAGGCAGCAAGTACAAGTCTGAGAGAAAGAGCTACACAACTCCTAGACTAAAGGGAGAGATTGAGCTTAATAACCGCACATTGCATAGTCTCAGTATGTAAAAGGGGAAGCTTGATGCTTGAGACTGTACAATGCGTAGTCTTGGCCTGGGCAAAATGAGGTAGACACTGCGCATTGCACAGTCTCAGCGGCCAAGGGTGAGGCTTGATCCTTGGCACTACGTAATCTGTAATTGGGAAAGAAAGGGACTATGAATTGTGTAGTCTCAGAGGTGAAGCATGAGGCTTGAGCCTTAGAGTTGTGAAATGCACAATTGGAGATGGAAACTACTGGCCAAGATTGAGCAGATCTGCCCAGGAAGGAGATGGGAAAGTAACAGATTTGAGTGATAGTGCAATTAAGGGTGTAGATGTGACTAAGGGAAGGCTAGATCAGTGGAAATCAAGTGCAGGAAATCAACATGCAAAAGGAAAAGAAAACATGCATAGGGAGGCACCAAAACAGTGACCATTAATGGGCAAAAAAAAAAGTTGATGCGACACTTATAAAAAGTGAATGGCGAACTGAACCAACACTTGTACAAGATAATATAATTCAAAGTTATAGCTATTATGAAAAGAAGCAAGAAAAACAACACTCACATAAGTGAAATGATAAAAAGCGATCGAAAAAGCGACAAAAGACGATAAAAGCAAAACTCACCCAGAAAAGTGTCGCAAACTTCACCTAAGGCTCCTTGATCTCCTTGGGAAGGCTAGATATCCAAGATCAAATGTGAAAATTAGCTATAGGGTCATATATTATATATATCTAGGCTAGTTTAGGGTTTATGACGCCCATGCCTAAAATAAAGGAAAAGCGACACTTGGCAGAAAGTCAAAAATAGAAACTCATGCCACTCTTGAGGAAACTAATTGTCCACTCCATATTTGTGAGGGGATTTTTTTTTTTTCAATAAACTGGCCATTCACATTTATAAGAAGGATTGCATAATTCCCAACCACAAGGGACTTGGCAATTCCTTGGCTTAGTGAATTACGCAGTTTTTTAGGGTAGCAAAAGAGTTTGCACAATTTTTGAGCTCAAGGTTGGCCTGCCTCTTAGGATTGCATAGTTTCTAAGATCAAGGCTAGTCTGCTTCTCAGGACTACACAGTTCATGTCCTCAAGGCTAGCCCGCTTTCCAAGATTGTGTAGTTTGTGAAAGGAAGCTCGACAATGTTGCAAGGTCAAAGCAAGAGATGGCTTGTGTTTGAAAAGGTTCAAATTGGATCACAACAAGCCATGATAAGTATTTATTCATAGCATGAACACTTGACAATAGTGATTGATGATCTCCTATGGACAGAAGGGAGGCCCTGAAATCTAAGCATGGGAAAATTTTGAAGGGTAGTCGTAACAGCGACAACACTTGGCAACACACTGGTAGAACTCCAGCTCTTTGTATGGGTCTTACTTCATGTAAACCAGGTCTAAATCTTCCAGAAGTATTGTTCTTTTCATTAATCACCATATCTTATTTCATTATATTAAGTTAATTATATAGTCCCTACCATTCTCTTCATCGGAAGCACACTAAAAAAGACAAGTCAAACTTAGATGTTTTTGGGGATGGGGAGTCTATAGATACACAAGTCAAAAGGATTGTTAAAGCCTTGGTTTTCATCTCTAGTGTTTCTCTACTACCAACAGGCTTGGAGAGTACCCAGACAAAGTCACTTCAAGAACATAAACATTGCTCTGCTTCCAGCGATCCTGGATAGTACCCCGACGGAGTTGCTTGTCCCTACATAGCAAGCTTTTCTCTTCTTTTTCCTTTATTTATTTATTGCATTTCTTCATAGAATTTTGTATCAACGCTTATTGATTTCATGGGGCAGAAGATGGATCCTCACTTATTGAGAGAAGATAAGGTTCTCCCTTCAAAGAAGAACATTTATAAACCTTTGAAATATAGTTCACTTGTTAAAGTTTCCTCCCATCCTTAATCTACTTGACTTAGTTTACAAGGAAAAATTGACCAATCATTAAAATCTATTATATTAGGTGGCACTAGTTATAGATTTAAGCATCATGATTTCACTAAGTCTCTCTACAACAAAGAACATATTTTCCCTTATGGTATCATCAACTAAAAGGTGCAAGGCCCACACAAAGAGGGGGAATAAACACATAACTAAGAATTGATAGTAGAACAATTTCCTCTTGAACTCCACCATTATTTCTTTGAAACCAAACACAGTCCCATGCGGGAGCTATATGCAACGTAAAGGAAAGAAAAGGGGAGGGTGGAAAACAAAACAAAGAAACAAGAAAACTAGCCCTACTCCAAAACTAACCAAAAGTAGGCCAAGCTTACATAAAATGAAATTTCCAGTGTAACCATTGAAGCATAGACTGACCTACATAGGTGAGGTAATCAATAGCAAGAGAAATTTTCAGGAATAACAACCAACCAAAAATATAAAATGCAAAATGTTGCAACATCCGAAGATTGAAAACAAAAGCAGAAAAATACAACAAGAAAGCATATGCGAAATAGTCTGCAGATGCATTATGGTGTCCGTACACATTGCAACAAGGTGGCATGCTAAAGCATTCTTCCAAACATCCAAACTTGGAAAACATAAAGAAAGTGGAAAATTTGTTTTTCACTAACAAGATTCCCATGTATGATTCCTCCAACGATTGAGCGATTGGATCATGAAACACATATGAAGGATGTGAAGATTTTGAAATATATTGATTTTCAATCTGCGTCATCGAGTGATGAGGATCTTTGAGAGATAAAGTACTAGCATGATCATGCTTAGGACTAGCATCAATATTGTGAGAACCTAACATAACCATCAGCACGGGTTGAAGTGCCTCAACATCTTATGATAGTTATAAGACATCAAAAGGTAGATTATCAAAAATTGGTAGCTTAGAATATCAACCTATTATAGTGGCTACAACCACCCTCCAAAAGTTTGCCTTAGCCTGTTTTGGAGCCTCCCTACCAACCTTTCACAGCATTTTGATCTGGATTTAAACAGGAACACAACAAATTACAAATATAACCATAAACACAAATATGCAGTGGAAATAATACTTCATTTCATTAATGTAAAATATTGAAATATGCTTACAAATAGAAATGAAAATAAACCAACTAAGGTGATGGTAGCTTATCTATGAGAAGAGATGTGGCGGCTACATTCCTATGGTGGCTACATGCCTCTAAACTATGTTACAATGAGGCTTGAAGGCCTATTTATTGTTGAGAAACAATGGAAAACCATAAACATCCAAAGACCTAACCCTAGAAGATGAAACGCCAAACTATGGGCCCTGTTTGGGTAAATTGGTACATCAACTTCCCGGGGTCATAACTTTGGCATTCGATCTTCGTTTGACGCATACAATAGCTCGTTAGAAAGGTCTATCTGAGCACTACAACTTTGGGAAGACCAACATCGGTCCACAGACCCATGTTGCTCTCATATTTCCCAAAAAATGTCGTTTAGGGCCTCAAAATGGCTCTGGAATTTCAGGACCCAAAAAACTACTAAAAATAGTAAATTGTGCTACAAACTGGAAAACTAAAAGACACAGTTGTGGGGGTCCAAATGGGATAGGTGGGTGGCCACCAACATCCACCTAGATCATTCCTCCCCACTTAGGAAGCAATGGCCCCTATTGCGTTTAGTTCCTCCATCTACTGAACTTGGTCCTTGGTGAGTTGTTTTGTAATCTCTAACGTGTCCAGTAATGGTGGGAAGCATGGTAAAGGGCATTCCATATTGAACACTCAGTGCAAGTGAAGGAATGGAGGAATGTTTTGCTCCAAAGCATTGTTTCCCATAGACTTGGTAATGTTGTAAGGACCATGTCGGAGTGGTCGGAGCTTCTGATGGGATCTTGTAAGGTGTTCTTTCTCCAGATGTAACTAGATTTTGTTGCCCACCTGAAGCTTGTGTGGTACCCCTGTGGGTGAGGAGAAGTTGTTCCTGTGTTCTTTCATGACCGTATCCCTCTGCTGCTACTGCTGCGTGGAGGAACCCTTCACGGGGGTCATGGATGTGGTGACGATCTTCCCCTTACTTTGGGAGCGAACCAGACAGAAAATGAATTTCCTAGTCTGGGAGATGAGCTTGCTACCTTTCTTGGTAGTGATCAAAGAGGTGGCGGTAGGTGGGGCTACCTATGGTATCCTGTATAATGAGTTACACAAATAAATAATGACAACACGAGGCCTCGACTCATACACAGCATGTTGCCTCCACAAGTATGGCTGGCCTAATAGTACATCACAAACATCCAGAGGTGTAACATCACACAATACTTCGTCTATGAAGGGTTTGATATTGTAGGGAAGGCGGCACTGTTGGTGAACTCAAAGGTCTTGTCCTTCATGAAGCCACCCGATACTATACAACTACAGGTGTGGTGTAGTCGGTAGGCACAACCACTTCACAACCTCTGCTGAAATGAGGTTCTTTTGGCTGCCACTGTCGATAATGAATTGCAGTGGTGAACCCTTCACCCACATCTATGAGTGGAAAATATGCTCGCCCTCTTCTAGATCTTCGGGCTCATTCTTCTGGACCTTGGTGGTGGCAACAGTGGCGTTGGGCTTTGCGTCGATGATTTGCTTCCCTTTGCCATTCTCCTTGTTGGGTTCTGACTCAAGTTCGGAGCATGCATCTAATTTGAAGCCTTCAACTCGGCCACCAGTGACTGCTTGGTCCGACACTCACTTGTGTAGTGAGTGGGGCTCTTGTGGAACTCACACCACTTTCCTGTGTCCTTCTTTGACTTCGTGGTGTTGTTCTTTTCTTGCAGCTTCAACAGGTTGTATTGGGTCATCCCGCCTTGGCTTGTCCTTTGGTCTTTGAATTCGCAAATCCAAAGTATCGCTTCTTTTGTTTGAACTTCTGCTCGATTTTGACAGCGTATCAGTATGCCAAGCCGAGCGAGGAGATGTTCAGGAACTCCATCTCTTCCTGGATGTACCTGTGTAGGAAGCCGTGGTATTTGAGTACCAAATGTAGCTCAGAGTCCTTGATACCCAGCTGTGTGCGAAGGGTATGAAAAATGTTTGTGAACTCCGGCACATCTTGGTCCCTTCCCTGCTGCAGCGTGGTCCACTTTATGTATTTGTCCTCATAGCTTTTGATAGGGTAGTACTTCTCCTTGATGGAATCTCGGAATGAATCCCAAGTGGGTGTAGTTGAGAATAGTGAGCCCATACTTTCATCCTTCTACTCGCAGTAGGTTTCCCACCAGTCCTTGACGTGGGGGTCTGCTTTGAGAAGAGCGAAACTAATCTTTTCCCGATTGGAAAAATCATGATCAGAAAAATACCCATAAAGCAGATTTAACCATTTATCTACGACATCTATGTCTATTTGACCCTTGAATATGGCAATTTTAAAATTAACTTGTACCTTAAAGGGCGTGGCGTTTCCAAAGTAGCTACTGGAAGCCCATGCGTCGCCTCTAGGTAGCCACTGAAGGATCTAGGCAAAGTTGTCCATCATCGTGTTCATTTGCTGCTCGAGGGCTTCTTCGAGCAAGATTTTGATAGGATCTCATACCCCCTCATTTTTCTTTTCATCCGCCATGGGAGGTCATTGGGATTTGCGAGGCTGGTCTTGCAAAGGTTCAACTAGTTCAAGCCCTAACTCCTTATATCTCGACCTCGTTGGGGACATGCAAAGAAAAACAAAGAAAAAAATCAGACTGCTCTGATACCACTGATCCAAATTTAAACAGGAACGCAACAAATTACAGAGATAACCATAAACACAGAGATGCAGTGGAAATAATACTTCATTTCATTAATGTAAAATACTGAAATATGCTTACAAACATAAATGGAAATAAACCAGCTAGGGCGATGGTAACTTATCTCTGAGAAGAGATGTGGCGGCTACATGCCTTTGAACTGTGTTACAATGAGGCTCGAAGGCCTATTTATTGTTGAGAAACAATGGAAAACCCTAAACATCCAAAAACCTAACCCTAGAAGATGAAACGCCAAACTGTGGGCCCCGTTTGGGTAAATTGGTACATCAACTTCCTGGGGCCGTAACTTTGGCATCTGATCTCTGTTTGACGCGTACAATAGCTCGTTAGAAAGGTCTATCCGAGCACTACAACTTTGGGAAGAGAAAAATCGGCCCATGGACCCATGTTTCTCCCAAATTTCCCGAACACATGTCGTTTAGGGCCTCAAAATGGCTCTGAAAGTTCAGGACCCGAAAAAACTGCTAAAAATAGTAAATTATGCTACAATTAAGGAAACTGAAAAACTGAAAGAGATAGTTGTGGGGGTCTAAATGAGATAGGTGGGTTACCACCAACATCCACCTAGATCACACTTTGTCTTGCTTCGTCAAGTACTCAAGCTTTAGTGTTTTCCTCGTACAAAGGCAGCCTGTCGATCATAGTCGATCCATTCCCCTCACAGGCTGCTCAACCAGACTTGGTCTAGCTATAGGCTACGCAGATTTCCTTGAAAATTGCACATTTCTGGAGGGTATCTAGCCTTACCTCCAGAAATTGCGTAATCCTCTCTACTAGCCTGTTGGGCTCCAGGGTTGCGCAATCCTGCCAGCCAACACTCCCAGCAAGATTTACGCAAATTTCCCCAGCAGGGCTACTCAGCCCAGGATTTGCATAAATATAGGCAGCAGTCAGTTGCTTTACCCAGAAATTGTGCAATCCTCCTGGGTAGTCAGCCCAGATCCCAGCCAGGAATGCACATTTTTCCCAAGCAGTTGAGCAACTGCATGCATGAACAGTCTAGTTGACCAGTTCCACCCGAGACTGAGGCAAATTGACTTGCATGCATGCATGACTTTCTCTTTCTGGAATAGAAAGAGACAACATGCAAAAGGAATCCCATGATTCAGGGAGTTACTTTTAGCAGGCGTGTGTTACATGCAAAGTTGTTTTAGAAGTTTCCCTCTAAGTGTTACTTTTTCCTAGATTTGTGGCATGCGTGTCATGAGACCAAACTTATCTATTCGACGCATCAGAGCTCATTCATTCACATCAATCTTGGAGCTCTAACATCCCACAGCACATCCAGGACTCTTCGACACATCTGGCTCAGCTATTCACGGGTAAGTGGCCTCAACTTGTCTTTTTCAGCATTTTTGTCGCTTTTTGTGTATTCACTTGTGTGAGTGTTGTTTGCTTGATTTCTTTGAATGCTTGTTGTCATTTACATGTATACTAGCTTGTCCTAACTCTGTTTCAGTTTTCGTTGCTATCTCACTACTGTTGCATGCATGAAATTGTTTTGCACAGACATTCACCCAACCGACAAACTGCCTCACCCACATGCATGTTGATCTGTTTGTTGAATCTTTCATTCATGTTTTGCATGCACTGTCAATCACTTCTGCTATCACTTAGTGTCGCCATGCATTTACTGCCTTAGTTTCTTTCAGTTTCCCATCGGCAAATCGGGCCAACCTTGGCCCAGGCTCTACCTTCACTAAGGTTGCATTACGCAATCTAGGGAAGGAAGGCTTACCTTCCTCCGCAGAAATGTGCATTCCTGCCTAGCACTAGCCTCCAAGATTGTTTTGCAATTTCTGGAGGAAAGTAGCTGCTTGGCCCAAGAAATTGCACAAATTTTTCCATGGGCCAGCAATCCTTCCCAGCTGGAATTGCGCATTGCACAATCCCAGCCCCCAGCTACATGAATGGATTGCACATTTCACAGATCCAGCAGCCAGTCTTGCCTCCCAGACAACCCAGACTACCTTTTCTACAACTCTGGCAACAAGTCACCCGGCCTCCCAGTAAAATTTGCACAATCTCGCTCATCAATTACCCAGGTATGTGTTGTGTCCTTCCCCGGATTTACTTTGTTTCCACTGACATATTTCTTGCCATGCATGCCGCTTGTTTCCAGATCTTTCAAGTGTTCATCTTTCTCAATGGCTTCTAAGAAAACGGGATCATAGGACACTGATGGATTTGCAGCTGGAGAAGCAGTTGAGCAAGTGTCCTCTAGTCTGTCGATCTATGAAGATACAAAGTTGTATCTAGACAAGGACATCAAACTGAAGTGGAAAGAGGTTAATGAAACATTCACAAGAACTTTTGGGGAAGACCTTGAAGACCATTAGGTGTACGTGAAAATTCACAAGTCTGACTTGTACCAGATTTCATGTGGATACCCCACGTTCCCATGTGCAGATATGATTCATTGGATCGTCTCTCACACTGACCCCAACACAATGACCTTGAGAAGTGTCAATGGGACGAAGCTTGCAACCTTCTGGGCACGATATTATGGTGAGATGTATCAGATGTCAAAGCCTGCAACTATCATGAGTCCTCCATTCAGCTTGCCCAACAGCAAAGGTAACTCCAGAGACATTTTGAAAGAATGGGTAAAGGAGCCAACTCGTTTCAGGATGACACCCAACCAGATCTACAAGAAAAATATATTGAGGAAGGTGTACCAATACTTGGTCATATTCGCATGTCGACTGAGTGGCCAAGTAAGCATTGAAACCTTTCCTCGGAGTTGGGTGATCACATTGGACCAACTGGCTAGAGAAGGAAGACCATGCAACTGTGCGGCATACTGGCTCACCAGCCAAAAGAACAAGTCACAAAGGCTCGATAGTCACCCGAGGGTATGCACGCAAAGATTTACATGTTCACCTACATCCTAGATGCAGTTTGTGCCTGACATGAGTTCTCGGGCTTGGAGTGGGCATGGTCACCGGTGGAGATTATTGTGAACACATATTTCAAGTTTTTGTCTGAATGTAGCTTCAGTGGAGTAATCATATAGTTTTCTGACCATTTTTTCACCCTAGTGTACAAGTTGATATTCGAACAGGATCCACCCTTCATGTCAAAGGAAGAAATGGAGGCATTGTTAGGCATTGCAGATTGGTATGCCTCACCGTCCGACACTTTCATCCGAATGTTCAGTGCGGAGAAGCCTCCGCATGTTCTGCCAAAGTTTTCCTTGGATGTACTTGTCATGCAGGAGGTAGCCTATCACATCTCAGCAGGATTGACAGCTAAACTGTAGCGGAATAAGAAGGCACCTTGGCCCACTCTTCTGTTGCAGATTGGGTTATATGAGATCCGAAGTATCCAGCAAGTGGATGTTGAAGTATAACAGATGAAGAAGTGCCCGTTCGACCTCCGAAGCTTCAACCCGTATGAACCACATTGCATTGTGAAGGATCACTACATGAAAGTTCAGTTCAAATTGATCCATGGCGAATTTCATTGGGCCAAGGAAGACTCATAGAGGTATTGCTACAATTCTTCTGGACCCAATGAACAGGTCGGCTTCGCCGTAGAGTGGTTAGCAAAGAAGCATGAAGCAGCATCATGGAGAGCACTAGCAGGAGCAGAGGCAGAAGAGCCAAGCATACATGTGCACGAAAAAAGGAAGAGGAAGATCGTCGACTGCATGGAGGAGGAGAAAAGTTGCAAGTGTACGAGCAAATCCACTCGTAGAACAAGCAGCTATGGCTATTCAGTAAAAGAGGCAGCAATGCAACAAGCGAATCGCGTGAAGGCAAATGGATAAGAAGAGAATGGAAGAAGCATAGAAGGAGTTGCATGAGCTGAGGGAGCAACTCCGGAAAGAACAAGAGTTGCACCAACAGGAGAAGGAAGTGCAGCAGCAACATATACAGTAGGGGGTGCATCATGTGCAGATAGACAAAGCAGCGCCCATACAAGTAGTTGATTCATCTGAACAGTTGGCATCAGGCAAATAGGGTGAACCATCATAAGGGCAAGACTTTGCTCATGAGATAGAACAGGTGCTTGAATAGTTGGATGTAGACATGGAGCAGCAAGAGTTGGAACAGGACACCGACCTCATTCCTCACCACAAAGAGGTCGACTCACCCACTTCAATGCATCTAGATGATGAGAAAGTCTCAAATAACCAAGGAGGCACCGAGATCCTTGTTGGTCAGCCGGAAACAGAGATGCACAACATCTCCTTTGATGAATCTCATCACAAAGTTGTGCATTCTTACAGAGTACCGACCCTGAAGGACCAAACATCGCCTACGCAAGTGGAAGAACAAGTGATTCATGACTGATGTGCACAAGCATCCAGCTGCTTTGGCCAATGCAACTAGAGTATACGCTAAAGCCACTAGCTCAAGTGTTCATTTCCTCATAGCTGAGAATAAGCGAATGGTGAAGGAACTACAAGTGGCCAAGCAAGGAGGAGACTTGGTGACAATGTACACCTGAGTTGAATTGAAGAAGGCAATACTATATGGAGTATTGTCCATTGGTACAGTTATGCAAGCATTGTAGTCCAAGTTTGGGACCGTGCACTAAGCAGTCGTCCATCTCCACGGATGGCAGCAACAATGTGTGAGAAGAGCACGCATCTTGAATAACATACATTCTATTGTTGATAACATGGAAGCATGGATGATGAAGTACAAGGGAGCCCCGTTTCACTTTCCAAAGATGATGAGGGCCAATGTGGTTGAGCTACAAACACGTATCCAAAGTTAGATCTAGAACTATGAAGACTTACTACAACTCATCACTAGCATACAGGCTTCCCATGCATGAGTATTCAAGAGCATGGATGTTATAGTGCACACTCATGTGATCCCATCACTTGGGACTCTCATCCAGGCAAAGACGAAGAAGCAGGTCCAACAGGAGCTTGACTCATACTTCGACGAGTTGATGCACACCGCCACCAGCCCAGACTTGCCTATCAGTGCAGAAATCATGCACAAGTACGTTACTAGTCCAGCCACATTGAATACAATGATATGCATGCTCTCAAATGAGTTGGACAGAGGAGCCCGAGTAGTGTACCCGGATGCTATGGAGGCAAGGTTCAGGTTTCAGACATATGTCACGGCAGAACACACAGACACTGTCAAAGACTACCAATCTTGGCATCAATATGTCACTGTTGATCAGCATGAGGATGCCGAGTAGTTGGACTTCTATAGTTCTCTAAGTTAGAATGATGTCTAGTTTGGCTTGTTTAAGCCATTGTTCACATGGGTACATGTGCATTGTAATGTTGAGTCATGTCAAGTGTAAGTCAAGTCTCAATAGTGGATGTAAAAGTCATAGATTAGGTGAAGAGTCATGAGGGTAGTTGAATGGTCACAAAGTGGAATGTCAAGGGTCACCCCACCCTTTGCTATAAATAGTCCCTCATAACTCATTGTATAGGCTTTTGGTCAGCAGAGCTTCTACTAAGACTATCTTGAAGAAAGCTTGGACAGTATTGTAACGCACCTTCGCTTCTCCACTACATGGAGCTAGTACATCTCTTTGGAGGAGTAGGCGGATGTGGTTGTAACGTTTCACTGATGGGGATAGCAGGTTTACATGGATGTATTGTATGATTGGAACTTACACTTTTATATAATAAGAGCCAACACATTTTCATGCATATGTTGTTATTATAGTTGGACTGTTATGGTTTCCTTAATGATATATGTTGTTTAACTTATGTATTTTTGTATAAACTGATTTGTATGCAATTATATGAATCTTGTTGTAAATGTGTTGTATATGCTGTTAATTTTGTCTCTTCCATGTCGACTACTCTGCTGAACACCAGACAGACCTTTCACGTGAACCTTGTTGTAACAACTGTTTCACTCGTTCGAACTGATCCATGAGTGATGTACGTGTTATCTTACCTTGTATGTTGTGACTACCGCATCCGAGTGGACTGCTCCACCGGAGGCTATGTATGTCCTTTTCTGTTGTGTGTTCCTAGCCGAGTTGGGATTAATCCCTTTTAACTTGGAACTCATCTTCACCCTCATCTTCCCCCTAAGTGTTAGATCTCTCATACACCTTCCTTGACTCACTGCAGCAGTCACACCCTTGCTACTGACAGAGTTATCTTACTTGCCTCTGTGTGACATCGCAGTCAAGGCATTACCTTATGACCCACTGCTGGGACTCCTACACCAAACAGTCTAAGGTCTAATTGGGACTTCTTACCGGGGATATCCCCTTGACATATTTATAGGTCCCCGTAGAAAATATAGAGTCATTATTAGATGATTTGATTAACAGATCATGACAGCCATGATCAGCAATTCCAATATAAAAAACAAAGGCATCCTCTTGATCTGATGAATCATAGAGAAGGTAAAATTGAAAAAAATAAATTTCACTCTCTATTTTGTCACAATGATTAGATGATGGATGGGAGAGATTAGAAAGGGAATATTTTTCCTCTCCCCGTTCAAATGTATAACTGACATTCTACGAGTCCTGAGTCTGATCAGAATTAACATCATCAGAAACTGTTTCTTCGAAATATTCAGCAAACATGACAGAATCATGGAATATTTCAGGATAATGAGGGAGAGGAAAGAATGGGGAAACATCTAACTTCATCTTAGATTCTTGTTCAAAAAATTAGTCCCACACATAATTATTATGAATGATATCATAAGTTTGTGGGTTAACACTAACTCCATCTTGAATTTGACCCTCATGAACATCAGAAGAAATGATTGAAACATGTGGATATAATAACTTTCCATTAGGAGGACCAAAGGAACCAATAGATAGAGGGCGAGGAGAAATAACATCACTAGAAAAATCAGATCCACAATCCAAACTTGCATTTAAATTGTGAATAGTGGGGTGGGAGAAAACGATGGTAGATCAATGGATGGAATCTCAAGTTCTCCAACCTCAACTTATGTAAATGGAGTTTTTTTATGAGAATAAGATGAAGAGTCACTTGGAATAGCAACTCCTATCGTCGTTGATTTAAGAGCACCATAACCAGTTGTCGGAAACTAGATCACTACTAAGAGGGGGGTGAATCAGTAGTGATGCCACATTGAAAATTTTCTGCAATTACTTATTATTTTAAACCATGCAAAATTTCAAACACAAATCTATAGATCATAGCATCATAAATACACATGCAACCATAAAATAAATCAACACAATGGACAAAATTATGTATGGTGGAAAACCATTCACCAGGCAAAAAACCACCATGTTGTTGTTGTGCTGCTCAAATATTGTATTAGTCAAAAAAATTATTCACATATATATATATATATATGTGTGTGTGTGTGTGTGTAGGGCTACTATCAAATGGAGACTGATTCTCATGAAGATATTATGTACTACCATCCCTGAAGGCCATCATGATCAACTATCCTCACCCAGTTACTCCTAAACTATCAATCGAATCTACAGACTTCGATCTGCTGGAAGCCACCACGACCAACAAGCCTCACCCAACTTCTGTCAAACTATCCAACCACCATTGGATTGAGAAAATTTCTTGCCAATATTGATTTCACCGGAGTCACCAACGCCTCTTCTCTATGTGTTTCTCATTTCAAAATATTTCAGAATGGAACCGAGAACTACTCAACATGAGCACTACATCAACATAACATCAAAGCACAAATAAAAATCCAAAACTCCAAATACTCTGCAAGAAGCAATACAATCACCAATCACTACTCCAAACCACACTTCATCTTCTCACTCACAAGTCAAATATGATGGCTTAAGCATACTTTAGCATACTTCTACAACTCCTAAAAACTGCTTCAGAATTACTGCAATACAATCCTCACACAGCTTACAGACTCTTCTCCACACACACACTCACCCAACACATCACTCATCTAACCAAACTATCTTTAAGCTTCCTCCAATATATGGATGAACTCAACTGCTCAACTCAATAATTACAAATAACTATTGGGCTTCACAACTCTGTTCATATGCTTGATTTGATCTGGATTCATCTCATTAACTCAATCAACCACTAAATCCATTATCCTTTTTGATATCTTCAACTTTAATTAACTTCAGGAGGTCCCACAAACTTCTTCAATCATAAACCAAAAAGTTCCTATCAAGAATGTCACCACAACATAAAAATTTGCTAAAAAGCACAAGGAATGTGGAGAAAAACTCGTGAAATGGCTTGGTCGCATGCAAAAGCCTACCTGAAATTGATTGGACCTTTCATTCACTCACATGGGCCTACCTCCAAGTGACTGGAGCTTTCCAGTCGCACTGATGATCCATCCCCCATGTAACTATGGAAAAATATTAGTAAAAATATCAGCCCTTAAACCCAAAACCTTTGCCACATGTTGGACCATCTTCTTCAGCATATGAGCATTCCTCCAAGCCTCTGTGACAAGTATGCAAGTGATGACATAGGCAAAGAACAAGTCAATTACATGCAAGACCTACTCTGCCAACATCAACACCAAGACTAACACCTCTAGCTCCTCAAGCAGCAACCTCAACATCTCTAAACACCTCTTGTACCTGTAGAAACATCTCCAACTCCTATAGCAGCAGCATCATGTCATCCAGCTTCCTCCATCACTAATAGAGGCACCTCCAACACAAGCAGCCACAACTCAACACATGTAGCATATCCAATGTCTCCAAGACATGTAAAGACATATGTAGCACCTAGATCAGCACTCTAACCATCTACAGTAGCAGCATCTCCAATCAACGCAACATGTCAATCTCAAACCAATCATCAAATCACCTCCATAAGGTCTATCCATAAGTATGTTGACATCAATGCCAACTAAAAATACCATCAAGCCAATCATCCATCACACATACACATGAAAAGCAGCACCATGAACATGACCCTGTTGACATCAATGCCAACATTATAATGGAAATGCCAATATATGTTGCGACACTTTAGAAAGATTCATATTCTGTTGGATTCATAAAAATATGAACAAGAAATTGAAACCTCTCTTTCATAAAATTCCAATCAATATCATCTTCATAAAATTCATAACAAAAATGAATAAAGTGATCATGAAAATCTTCAAGAGATTTATCAGGTGCTTTTCTAAGATGCATTATTTTCTTATAAATAGATTTATAATCATACCTATCAAAGGCAAGGTAGAGCTCATTGACAATATGTTCAAAAGAGTGAATAGAAGCAGTTGGTAATGTGTAGCACCATTCCTTAACGCATGCTTCGAATGTGAGAATGAACAACATGCAAGCAGTATCCTCATAGTGAATATTGTGATGAGTGAAAATTCAAGAAAATGAGCAATGTGCTCAAGAATAGGTGCTCCATCCTTGCCATAAAGCTTCAGATTTGACAAGTCATGAATTATCCTCAAGGGCAGTTCTAGATTTGCAACTATGGAAAAACGTGTTGGGATTAAGATATGGGAAGAAGCCATTTAAAAGATAAGGAAAGTTCAAAACAGACTTCATAGTCTCATCTTGTCATTTGGCCCTCCTTCTAATGCCAAAAATGTTGACGGTGCTGGACCCACCAACATTCAGGGGGTCTCCCCGATATGAAGCCTCAATTAGACCTCGCACCAATTGGAGTAGGAGCCCCATCTGAAATACGACATGGTTTCTAAAATAGTGGGTTTTAGTGTTATGCCTTAGCTACAATAATGCATATAATGATGTATTTGTGACTTTATTGAAGCAAGTGTATATAACTTTGTGAAGGGTCAAGTGCAATGCATGATAGGTTCTAACATAACAGGGGGGAAGTAAGTGAGCCCCTTAGAAGCTCGTAATAGTATGCATCCTGAAAGGAAGACATGTGCATAAAAGAATAATAAGTTAGCCTACAAAATAGTTCATAAGATAATCATGATTGAAATACATCACATCACACATCCAACAATATTTTTAATAATGCAAACTAAATAGTTCATAAGCATTAGCATAAATGAAATAACATATATTGCAAACATAACAAGAGTATTCCTACTATATTCACAACATATGCATGAAAGTGTGTCGGCTCTGAGATTTTATTAAAGTGAAAGTCCCAAGCATACATATGCAATTCATGAACCACTAGTCCTAATAATGGAACATGAATCCAACGCCTTCTCCTCCAAAGAAAGATACTCCCTCTATGATAGGGAGAAGCCTAGTCTCAAAACTCCCAAGATTCTGATCCTAAGCCAAAATCCCCTTACATGACTAATCAGGGTATATTTATAACAAAATGGATGACTATTAATCTCCGTTTGTGACTCTTTGACTTCCCTCGTGATTGTTTGACTTCCTCCAACCATGACCTATGGACTTCATTACAAAATGACTCTTCACATTCAATAATTAAGACTTGGAATTTCATTTACAATTAGTTAAAAAATAATAATACAATATCGATCATACTCGTGTAATACAAAATTGAGTAGAGTCAACTAGACATCCTAATAAGACAAAACAAGTCAAGCTTGAGTTTGGCGAAACTCTAGCTCAGCCACTTCAACTTGTAATTTCTCGGTCACATTGTTGTACTAATATTTCTAATTTTTTATGACTTCCCCTAAACTATGGGATGGGATCATGATGGAAGCGAACTCTAGCCTCCATTGTAATTTGGTACATTTCCTTGGAACCATTCTAAATTTCCTCCTTCATCACGAGAAACATGGTGTTGATCTAGAGAGGTCCACCAATGTACCTCTGCATATTATGCCTATTCACCTCTAGATATTCCTTAGTGGTGATTTGTCTAAGCTGGTCCAATTATTCTTCAACCTCCTCCCTAAATTTTTTTCCTGCCTTTGGCTTCGGTGAGTAAGCCAACTGAAGGGATCTTGTGTGATTTCACCATGAAATCCACGTTATTGTATAATTGTGCGTATGAGGCCTGAATGTTTGTGATGAATGAGACGAGTTGTTTGTTACTCTATATGAGCATCCAAACTTGTGCTTTCTCCAACTTAGCTTGTTTCCTTGTTTTCTTTACCAATTCATATAGTGCCCCTTTGTATTGCATTGACCACAAATGCATGGAAGCAATGGATGTATGAAAAACCCTGAGGGATTTAGCATTATCTTTTCACTTCTGATGCAAGTCATGCAAGCGTACAATTTATTTATGCATTGTGGTAAGATCCTCATAAAGGTTCTACATGGTATCTCTCAATTTCGATACTTTTCCAAGTATGGATGTCTTAAGTTCTTCTAGATACACTTGTGTGGGAGCTACTTTCTGGACCTCTGCTTGGAGCTACTCAATTTTTTTCCTTGCAGCTTGTAATTTCATTTCCATTTGTTTGTTCTCGACCATGAGAAGTATGTGTTTAATTTGGTAGCACCTGCAAAGGCCAAGTTAGTTGCAGCAATGGCTTATGGATTCCTCCTGGTATCCATCACAGTCACCCTTTCTCTAGTGAATGTAGGAGATGTAAGATCATCCGGAAAGTTTTTCTTTCTTTATTGTACAATTTTCTTATGAATATCAGCTTAAGTTATATTGTGTGTATCCATGACAGGACCATCATCAAGAGGAACAAAGGAAAAATTTCCTATTTTTCACTTGGAACTTGCTCTATTATCGGAGGAGGGGGATACAGAGTAGTGATATGCTACGTGGAAGGCATGATATCAATATATTGGTTTAGTTTCTTTGGTTCCACCTCCATGTCTTGAATTACAGTTAATTCTTCAATTTCTTGAGCAAGTTCCTTCTCCTGCAATTGTTTTATCTCTTCTTCTTGTAGCTGGTTTTGTTCCTCTTCTTCTTCTTTCTTCCATGTTGCTTCTTCCTCTTCTGTTCTCCACCTTTTTTATTATACTCTCTTCTGCTCTTGTTCTTTCCTCCTCGTTAGTTCTTCTTCCTGCTTCCTTTTTTTCCTCTTATTTTCTGCTGCTATTTCCACTTTCAAAATGATAGAATTTGCTTTCATTTTGTGGATCCACTATACCATTGGATAATGCACAAATTTTCTCTTACCTTTTTCACACACTGAGTTTCACCTCATTGATGTTTTTTATTTCGAAGCTACTTTCGGCTAAGAAGTAACCTGTGATGTTCCTAGAAAGATGAATGGTTGTCAGGTCTTATATGCATTGAAACAATTCTTCATCCTTTCTTCCTTAGTCCTGTAAAATGTCTCACTTGTCATTGGAAATGAATCTTTGCACAATGTTCTTTACAAACATTCCTAGGATCATATAGATTGTAATCCATTCAATCGAATGAAAACTTATCTGTCTCTTTGCCTTCGGTGTTAGCAACCTTCAAATTATTGATCTCATACAATCCAATTTGCAAAGGAAGAGTAGGCCAAGGTGTTTTCTTCTTCCTCTCCAAAAAGGTTGATAACCCTATGCAAAGATGATAAGAAACTTCTTGCATGACCAGCTTGTTGGTGGCATACCTCGATAAATATGTGGAGAATTCTGACCGCTAAACACTCTGAGGTAAGTGTCATCCGGTGAGGCAAACCAATCTACTAATTCTGACACTGCTACCATCACCCCACGTGACATGCAGGGTGGTTGTTCCTCAAATATCATCTTGTATAATGGAATGAGGAAGTAATTACTCAGCTTACTCCTTTGCAGCTACACTTTGAAAGAATCTTGCAATAAATGTGTACAACAGGTTCCTTTGGTGACCAAGTCCAACTCATGCCAAGAAAGGAGTTTTGGGCACAGATTCCATCTAGAAAATAAGAAGACATTTAAAATTTGGCTTGCTTACCCTTGAGATGGTTTTTAGTATTAGTCACATGGGTCCTCAGTTGTTGAGCCAATAAGTCCGACCAATTAAATGGTTTTCCTTCGTTCACGACCTGATTTAGCAAGAATTCTCAGCCTTCTGGAAATGTCTCAGTACTACTTTGACCATAGATCCGACAACATAGGACTATCAAAGACTGATAAGCCTTCCTAAGAGATTTGGTATTGTAAGTGTTGTTGGGTGTCTGGCAGAATTTGGAAGGTTCTTTCACCCAACCTTCGATGAC
Source organism: Pinus tabuliformis (assembly GCA_031772625.1). Lineage (NCBI taxonomy): Eukaryota > Viridiplantae > Streptophyta > Pinopsida > Pinales > Pinaceae > Pinus > Pinus tabuliformis. The sequence goes on from CM062811.1 coordinate 778,003,164, forward strand.
ATCATTTGTGCTCAAGGAGATGGTGACTACAGAAAAGTGGGAACCCATGTATGATTCTAGTAGTAGTAAATAATGCATAAGTTGATAGTTGTGTGCCATAAAAGAGGCAAGCCTTTGTCCACTGGCACTGTTGAGATTCATGGTCTTGGTATTTGTATGTTGCAGAATCCAAGTGCCAATGTTTGCACATGGAAAAATTGAGTACCTACATGCAATCTTGTGTAATCCTAACACTTGGAAATTAATGTAGACTTGTCAGTATTCAATATTTTCTTTCAAACTACTTGCTGAGAATACCTCATTCACCTTATACCATGTAATGTCTGAATATTTCTCTATAAATAGTTGTGTGTTTGAGAAAACTGGCAAGTTCACTGGAGTACTCTCAAATGCCTCCCCGATGATGATTTATGTAGGGTCCCTTGAGAAAAATATCTTAGGATCCATAGTAACAATAATAATAAAGAGAAGTGCTCAAAAAATACAATACCTGTAGGAGAAATTGCACTCATTGCAAACATAAGTTAGTTCAAGAAAAAAAACTCACAAAGCAAGATTGAGGAAGAAAACACAAGTCTAAGAGAAAGAACTACACAATTCATAGACTGAAGGGAGAGTTTCAGATTAACAACTGCACATTGTGGAGTCTCAGTAGGCAAAGGGGAAGATTTAGGCTTGAGACTGGGCAATGCGTAGTCTCAGCTTGGGAAGACTAAAGTAGAGAATGCACATTATGCAGTCTCAGTGGCCAAGGGTGAGGCTTGAGCCCTAGGATTGCACAATGTACAGCTGGGAAAGCTAAGGATTTTTCATTACACAGTCTTAGAAGCCAAACACGAGGCTTAATCATTAGAGTTGTGAAATGCACAGTTGGAGATGGAAATTGTTGGCCAAGTTTGAGCAGATCTTCCCAGGAAGGAGATGGGAAAGTAGCATATATGAGTGATAGTGAAATTAAGTTTGTAGATATAACGAATGGAAGGTTAGATCCATGGAATCAAGTGTGGGAAATCAACATGGAAAAGGAAAAACAAACATGCATAGGGAGGCACTGAAACGGCAACCACTAATGGGAAAAAAACAAGAAGTTTATGCGACACTTGTAAAAGGTGAGCGACAGACTGAACCAACACTTTCAAACTCTAATATAATTCAAAATTCCATCTACTATGAAAATAAATAAGAAAAAGAAAACTCACAGAAGTGAAATGACAAAAAGAGACAAAAGACGACAAAAGAAAAACTCACCCAGAAAAGTGTTGCAAACTTCACCGAAGGCTCCTTGATATCCTTGGGAAGGATGGAGATCCAAGCTCGAATGTGAAAATGAGCTCTAAGGGTGTCTATTATATAGATCTAGGTTAGGCTAAGGTTTATAACATCCATGCCTAAAATCAAGGAAAAAGCGACACTTGGCGGAAAGTCAAAATAGCAACGTGTACCTCTCTTTGGGAAATTAATTGTCCACTCCCTATTTTCTAGGGATTTCCTTTTTTCTTTTTCTGATTTTTTGAGAAACTGACCATTCACATTGCCAAGAAGGATTATGCAATTCCCAACCACAAGGGATTGTGAAATTCCTTGGATCAGTGAATTGCGTAGTTTCTGAGGGGATGGAAATATTTTGCGCAATTTTTGAGCTCAACACTGGTCTACCTCTTAGAATTATACAGTTTATGAGCTCAAGGCTAGCCTGCTTCTCAAGACTATGTAGTTCAAATCCTCAAGTGAGTAATAATAAGTTCCCAAACCATTTTTTTACGACTTTCCCACATTGAGAAATCAAGGAGTATCATCATTGCAAAGAAGGAGTCAATCCTACCAGGTCATAGGCTTACATTTTATTAGGCCTGGAGAGATCATCCAATGAGTTAGTTCATAGAACAGGATGGACCATCAATGTGAAATATTATATTAGTAAATATCTATTAATATTAATATATATACACAGTCTGAATCCAATCAATAGTGAACAATTATCTATATCAAATTCTTTAAGTGGGCTCTCCAAGAGAACCTTAAACAATGTGAAGAATGTGAAAACCATAGATTTGCAGGTGTTCAAGACAAGGAATGTAGACTTACCATTGCATTGGCTTGCTAGCGAGTTTTGGACCTTGTTATTTTGAACCCTTAAACCCTCCTTCCAGTTCCCTCAAGAATCCCTTCGCACTGGCATAAGAGGATTCAACTCCCACATAAGAGAATACATCAACGTGGAATAATCCAACTTCCTTGCTATAAATGAGGCACAGAACAATCCAAAATCCTTTTTATACCAGGCATATAACAATCTAAGTTTCCTTGCTATACCAGAATTTATTGAACTCTACCTCCGATGAATGATTGAATTCCCTAGCAATAACTATCCACATAACCCTGATGCTTTAATCGACCAGCTACTATGGATTCTAGAAGGATTCCATTCGTGACTACTCTCCCATCCCTAAACTCTTTACCAAGGCTTTCACTTGATCCTTTAGGATGAATCATCAGGATATCCTCGAACCACAGGAAAAACGAGGTCGAGATTAGGCCTTAGATGGGTCTATGTTGCGGGTAAGGGAACATCGAATTGAATGTAGGGAAAAGCCATCGAGAAAAAATTAGGTTCTACAAGAGTGTAAACACAATGAAGACAAGGAAAATATCGATAAAACAAAAGTAAAATGTAGAGTGTAATATATGTGGTAAAAGAATTTTGTTATTTATTTTTAAATTATAATGAATTATATTATTATTATTTATTTATTCTGGGTTTTTCTTTAAGTTTATATATTTCATACATATAATGTTTTTTTCTTTAAAGTTGTCTATATTTTTTAAAGCTTTGAAAAAAAATAGCAATCAAACTATAATATAGATGGTGAAAAAAGTGAAAGGGTTTTCCCCAAAAATCCAATCTTGGATCGCATGGTTCAATGATGAAATCCCATGGTATCTTGTGATTAAACATCTAAAGAACCCCTAGTCTAGCATGGCTACACAAAGTGGAAAGCAATAATCTATTCATTAATATAATTAATATATAAGAATATAAATATGATGACACCCAGACATATGTCGAGTGTTCAGGTTGAATTTAAATGCACATGAATAGTTCCCTTAGCTATTTAATAAATTAAATAGTACAATGAATCAAGATAATATGTTGTTTGAATATAAGAGATATGTGTTGGAGGGTTCATGGATAACTAAAAGAGGATCCATTAGTTAAGCATTGTTGTAATTTGTTTGTAAATATATACAAAATAATTTTCCAATAAAAACCATGTTCTCATTTCTAAGCAATGTCAACTATAACAAGCATGAAAACTATTGCATCCAAGGCATCTTGGTGCTTGTCTTTTGAATGGGAGGATTATTTCTCAATCCATGAGAATGGAACACGATGATGTTGAGTCTGACTTGTCCACAATGAAGGCTATCGATGAGTAGGTTGAGGATAAAGAAGTTATTGGTCACACAAGTCTAGGTTCAAAAAGAGGTTTATGTGGTTAAGCATTGTCATAGTTGATTTCTAAATGTATACAAAACAGTTTTCCATGAAATACCATGTCCTCATTCCAAGAAAGGTCAACTATGACAACCAATGAAACTATTGCTTCCATGGCATTGTAGTGCCCATCCTTCAAATGGGAAGATTTTTCAAGCCACATGAATGGAACATGTGATGTCCAATCCAACTTTTCCACTATGAAGGGCGAAGCATGATGAGTGGGTCAAGGAGAAAGAGGATATTCGCTAAGCGAGTAAGAATCTAAAATCATAGACTAATCCAAATATGTATCTACAATGCCTGGATATCAATAATTTACTAGAAAGTTTGCCACTATTTCAACATATATTAGGCTTTTGGAGATAAAGTAACAAGGTGACCATTATAAGTTGATTTCTTACCATGGCCAAATATCGTAAACATGCATAAGTCAATTTAACATATCATAAGCATAGTTTCCAAGTTTGAATTTTAATTTAGATTTGAATTTGGTATGATAGGTGGGAAATGCCCCATTCTCATGACTAGCTCAAGAGACTTCTACAACCCTCTGGAAATAGATTTATTGAAACTTGCAAAGAATAGATAGTGCAAAACAATAAATTATAAAATCAACTGATAACACTTTGATATGATGATAATAGCAATGGGAAAAATGGTGATGCCTCCTAGTAGTAGAGAAACAAATATATCAGTCAAAACAAATCATTAACTCATCAATAACAACAAAATATTATCATTTGTTAGTACCATGTTGCATAATCAATCAATTAAAAATCGTCTTTTAACACCTAAACATTATTTTAGTCAATTTTCTAAAAATCATTATGAGACCCCCTTGTGGGAACTTTGTTGATACTTTCCATGATATATAGGAGCCCGTGATTTATATATAGGGGTTCAACATGATGACGAAGATTTTGAGATATTTTATGCCCTAGCCATTGTACCAATTTGGGAACCTAGAAGGTCCTCCTTAAACTTAGGGGAATATTTGAAGGTTTTGGATCATTACATTCATGAAGCATATCATCCTAGAAACATTTTATCTCATTGCCTTGACCTTGGGCATATGTACATCGTGACAGCTTACACCTCAACCCTAGGTCTCGTGTAGCTTAAATAGTAAGGGGTATTTCGTGGAAATCTTTGAAGCCTATTCGTAGGGCTTGAGCCTTTAGTACTATATATTTCCATTGAATGGACTATCTTTTCCCTATTTTAAAACTTGTCCAAGACTCACCTATCACAAGTATGGAATATTGGGACTCCTCCTGTTGGTGAAAATATGAGAAGAGAAGGGGACTTAGGCTATGGTGGCAATGGGCCTTAATAGTCCCAAATTGTTGGTGTGCATCCAAGCCTTAGCCCACTCCCTAGGCCTACTAGTTTGTGCAACAACAAGCGTCATTCATAGGCCACTCTATCCAGGGTCAAATCATAATTTCCACTAATAATTAGTAAATGGAAAACCTTGGAAATTATTAAACAAACCAAAGTTAAAATTGGAAATGATGGTATAAATGTAAATGACCTTCTCTTCATTTCAGGACTAAAATATTCTCTATTGAACAAGGTCGACCACGTGAAGGTGGAAGCTCATATGGCCCCTCTCCTCCCCCCCCTCCCCCCCTCACATCACTCTCAATTTCCAATACCCAATCTATCTACTATAATATATTTGAAAGAAACAAAGTAACATTCAAACATAAAATCTTGTTGGAAAATAAAAATTTAAGGTGAACAAAAGAGAACAAACCAACTGAAAGAATATAAATATATACCTCGTACTTTTCAACATTTTGATATCATTAATCTTGTTCCTCATCCAACTCATCATTTGTATCATCCAGTTCAAAATTCATGTTCAAGTGATTCGCCATATCAGCATCATAATCATGATCTAGAACATGCTATTCTACATTTGGCTCAACTTATTTAAGTTCCTCATCCAACACAACATCAATATCATCTAGTTCATCCAAATTAACATTGTCTCTATTAACGTACATTCCTTGAACTTATTTGACGTCTTCATCTGACACCACATGAACCTCTTTCTCCTCTACATCATATTTTTCTTCAATTTCATCACTTTCTCTACATTATACTTTACAGGGCTTCCTCTAGGATCATATCTAAAAACATATGACCAACCCGCTTTACCTAGAATTTCTACGTAAAATACCTTTTCACATTGGCTTAGAAGAACATATGACTCTAATCTTGGCTCAATATTCCTTGTATTAACCGTCGTAAATCTGTTAGCATGCTCAATGACAGTTCTATCAAGGTCACGTTCATGGATTCGTATCTTGAACCATTTGACATTGAACACAACTTGAAGGATTTAAATTCACATTCAAGTATGTCATGCAGATACCCATAGTATTGATTGTCAGAGACTTATGGATGGTTGTCACCTCTAAAGGAAACATTGATAACCTAAATAACTTCAGTTATCCCACTATCAAAAATTTTCATCTTTTCACCCAACCTTTTGATGCGAAATTTGCGGCCATCGCACCACATTTTGTTGTGATGTTTCAACTGCAATATATCAAAGACATAAAAAATTCATTGTCAATTGATAATCATATTTATACTTGCAATTTTTTCAAATTAAGAAAAAAATACATCACATGCATCAATATAATTGAAAAAAAAAAAAAAATAGTATGGGTGAATATGCTTTCCTGATAATCTTTTAAACCATATGCTAAATCAATTTCCCTTTTTGTAAGATTGGTATCTCCACTACGTTGAGCTTCTTTGACCAATATAGGCACATCATACCATGATAACCTACAATTATTAGCTTTTTTGCATCGTTTAATCCATATCTTCATCCAATTTTGATTGTTTGCAATGCATAAATGTATTGCATCCCAATCTCCATCAGCTGTATTAAATTAAAGCAATTCACATATATATAATTAGTTACCATGATATACCTTCATAATAATGGATTATGCAGGAAGAATAAAAATTAAATAATTGTGATATACATAAAAACAAAAACAAAAACAAAAATGTGCTATAAATCTCCACTATATACTTACATCTCACTTTCCTCATTCTATCGTTCTCCAATAGGTGCTCCCCTTCAAAAAAATTCATGGAGTTGACATTCCAAATGCAATCCAATACATTAATACATTTTCTTATTGCAGGACTATATTGACGAATATAAACCATGGTTTGATATACCATATATCCCTCTACCATAGGACCTCAAGACGTGCTCTTTGTCAGACCAAAGACTTTGATGATTTCAAGTGCCTCTTAACCATCCACCTTGATCTTGTGTGTATAGGTCCACACTTTTCAATCTCCTCAACTTTGTGTATGAGGTAGTGTTCTTGTGCATTTAAAAATTCCAAAGGTAGATACTTTTGCATTTCACACATTAGATGAGGAAATTGTTTCCTCCAATACTTTATATCTTCTTTATCTATTTCTATAGATGAAAACCATATACAAATGAAGCAAACAAATCACGGGTTTCAAAAACAAATGTATATATTACATGATGACAAGTAAAACACATGCAGTCAAAAATAAGTTGTACAACTTATTGAACAAACTACACTTTCCACATAAATCTCCACTTACCTCATGTATTTTCCAAATTCATATATAACTTATTTGACATTATTGTCAAAGTTTTTGGGAGAGATAGAGGTAGAACATATTGTAGCAAAAATAATGATCAATCATTATTTTTTCCCAAACTAGATGTTTCATCAATGTATAAATGTTTACACCAAAAATAATTAGCTTAATGAACGTAGCCAATCATGAGTTTTTACCCCACCTAATTCACCTTTATTTGTTAGGATATTCTTTATGTTTGAAGAAAATCCAGTTGGAAATTTAATTTTTTCAATAACCTCTTTAACATCCTTGCTTTGTTTCTTTGTCAATAACCATGGAAGGGTGCTTATATTTTTTCCATATCCATCACTATTTGAATTAGTCACACTTTGCAATGCATGGTTGGCCTCCTTAATGTCATTAAAAATCTTGACAATTTTTTATTTATCTCTCCTTCCATCTAAGATTTGTCATAAGGTCTCTGTTACATTCTTCCCAATGTGCATTGTATCAAACAAATGAACAATTTCTAGGTGCTCATAGTAGGGGAGTCTATTGAATTGCTCAGGATAACTTTTCATTCCTCGTGGAAGTGCCATGTTATTAATGCATTGACGACCTACAACATGAATCATAGTTAAAGATATTATAACAAAAATATAACCTGTCAATTAGTACAGTGAAGAAAATGCCATAAAAATATAAAATAATCCAAACATATAATGTATATTGATACATAGACAATTTGATCCATACCTTAAGAGACTCTATTATATTGCAACTTCCATGCATGAGGTGTCATTCTCCATGGTCTTAATCTAATCTCCTCTTTCCCATTGAAAAGATGTTTTTTGGTACTTAGGTACCTATGGTTCTTAGAAAGGAAGTGTCTATACTCATCCGACACCTCCTTTCCTAAGATTCTTGAACGATGGGATTTCATCATAGGACTACAAACTAGACAAGCAAATTTACCCTTTATTTGAAGACCTACAAGAGATCGAATAATATTTATATTAATTATTTTATTTACAATGAAGGAACTATTTAAAAACATACACGAAATGAAATTTATAAAATTAAACGTTATTAAAGAGCAGGGTAACGTTATAACATACCACAAAAATGTGTTAGCCCTGGGCATCGTGAATTTTCCATACAATCATCTCATGGAATTCAAATTCTCTTTATGCATCTACTAGTCCAGAGATAACATACATAGTGACATTGTTCCATAACTCCACTAACTCATTGATAAGAGGCTCGATGTATACATTCATATCTTTGAACTGGTACTTACCTAATTGATTGATCATACAATACATAATTAGTACATATATGAGTAAATGAAAAAAATTATAAGACATAATTATAAGGCATAATTGAAAATATATGAGTAAACAAAAAAATATAAGACATAATTATGAAACAAACAAGACAAATAAGATGTTATTGTGTTAAAAAAAAATTATTCTAAAAAAAATTATACCTAGGAGAATCATTTTAAATGTTATGTGCTCCCTCTTTATTGACATCCACAGAGGAATGTTATTGTTGATAACAAAAATGGTCCACACCGAGTAAGTAGATTTGGGCTCTCCAAATGGATTGACACCATCAGATGCTAATGAAAGCCTAAGATTATGAGGTTATATTTTAAACTATGGCCATTTTTCCTCTATATTCCTAAATGCAGATCCATATGCAGGTATTCGAAGAACACCATATTCACTTCCATTTGTTGCATGGTGTTCCATAAATTCTGTTATGCTTTTTCACCTGAACAATTGTCACAGGTGTGGAATTATGGGAATATAATGAAGAACTTTGCAAGGCACCTTTTTTGTTACTTTATCGGTTTGATATCTACTCTCATCACATTTTGGGCATTTGTCTTTCAATGCATGTTCTTTATAATAGAGAATATCATCATTAGGACATGCATGAATAGATTGATACTCCATTCCAATATATTTCATAATGGCATATAAATATTCATACGTACAAGGTAAAACATTTGATGGTGGTAACAAAAATTACCTAATAATCTACAATATAAAAAAAAAAGGTACCATTGCTTAATGTAATAAACAATATTAATCATACATATTGCATCCAAAATTTACAAATTAATTAAATGATGATCAATGTACTAACATTAAAAACAAAGGAAAAAATAATTGTTTTATCATTTATATAGTACTAAATGTCACAAAATATATTACATATCGTAGGAGTTATGTCACATGTGTTTGAAAAAACATTCACCACCTTTAAGTTGACCAACAGCAATACAGCACAGAGAAGAGATGTTTCTGAGCCTTCATAAAGAGGTTGAATTTCCCTCTCAATTACAGGTATATCAAAAGCACAGTCATCATATTGGTTGCCATCATCATTCATTCCAACATTATTAAATGTCTCCCAGATCAATCCATTTGTCCCATCTTCTTCAACTATGTTTTCAGCATCATTATCTTCTTCCATTGGATCATTAGCTTAATCCTCAATATTCGCTCCATGTTCTTGAATAGACGCTTATACTACTGTTGGAAATAATGCTAGGGGGGGGGCACGCCAGGGTGAATCAGTATTAGCAAGTCAATAATATTTCATTTCCATAAACAGATTCATATACGCTACTTCATTTAATGGAACTTGCGTGTATACGCCACTGTATTTAACGCAACTATCATATATCCTGCAAACTTCAGTTAATCCATCATATGTTGATCTTTAATCATCAAAACCATATAAACAGTAACCAGGTGTAGTAAAAACAGAACAGACAATCACACACATGAACACAAGATATAAGGTGGAAACCCAATGTGGGTGAAAACCGCCCGCTGCAATCATCTCTATCTTCTTTTTAATAAGAAACTTCTTTTTACAATTTTTGTACTGGTGCAGTCTTATACCAGTACGCAGGCTTCTATCTGCAAAAGGCTACAACCTTCTCTCGTTCTCGAGCTTCTCCTGGAAGGGAGCTACAACCCCCTAGCTCTTGTACTAGCTAATATGTTTACTAGTACGTAGGTGCCAGCCTACAGAAGGCTACAACCTTCTCTTTTCTTCCAAGGACCACGTTTCATAAATTTTTAGACTAGATCCATCAATAACATCATTCAATCAACCAATCTCCTTTGCACCAACCACAACTGAATCAATCAATCACTTTTCAGAATGTTGTAACCAGAATACAGTAACCAAAAAACTGTAACCAGAACCCAGAACACTACAACAGCAACCAGAAGTAGCTAAAGCATATTTTATGAGGTATATGCTACTTCAATGTGTTGAACCTGCATGCATACGCACTTTTCTCAAGACGAACCTGCGTACAGATCTGCAAATCAAATTTAAGATGTATACGTTGTTTTGATATGCAGAACCAGTGTGTATACGCACCTTTTCTAAAGTGAACCTGCATACAAATCTATAAATTATCATTTAATCTTTACAACAATTCTAGACTTCAGTTATACCCAGATCATCATATTTACAATCTACAACATGCGCCAATTATTCAGATAAAAGATCAAAACCACACAAAGATACTTCACTTCAAGCCTTAAGATCTTGACCCATCATTAGATCTTATCCTTCATCAAGCGCTAAGGTTCATCCTTGATTCAGATCCAGCTATGCACCATAACCCAATAACCTGTATTCTAGATCTTTCTCTTCATTAGATATTCAATACTTGAGTGCCTTTGCCTAATGATCTTCTCCTCCTTTTATAGTCTTAGGCCTTACTCAATACCGTGGACCAAAACCGCTTAGAACCAATACCTTGGACCAAAAACTTGTGGTCAACACTTTGGAAAAGATACCTTGGACCAATACCATCGATCAAAATACCATGGACCATAACTAAGTTTCCAACATGTAAGCACCTTTCCTTCCGTGAAAGTGCGTGTGTGTACGCGCCTTTTGGTCTACTAACCCGTGTGTACACGCGGCTTGGTCAATGGGGAACCTACGTATACCTCTCTTTCTTCATTCTATGAGTCTAAACTATGATCTATCATCTGAGTGAGTTGCCATTAAGGACAACGCCTATGTCATAGTGCCAAATCTGTGTCATAATGCCAACAATCTCCCCCTTTGGACTTGATGGCAACCCCAAGTCACTCTCCCCCTTTGTCATCAAGGGCAAAGGGTTATGCTCCCCCTGAGTACATGCTGAATTCTCTGATATGCTGAAGTGTGTTGATTGAGCTCCATGCTCGAGTCCATGCTCCCCCTAAATATAAGCAAGGTCTATAAAAATATGTTCTAAAAGAAGAACATGACTCTATACATACATCATAAATGACCTTCCTATCACCAATGGCTCATACATACATCCATCTCCCAACCAAGTGGGGATATACCAAGTTTGACTCATCCACCCAACCAAGTGGGGATATACCAATTGTTTATACATGTCAAAACAAGAACATTACATCATCCATCCCATGCATAGTGGGGAAACAAAATAGGTCGTTTCATGACCTTAACATTAAAATATATACATGACATAGAGACCAAATATCTAAAACAATACCATGATAGTCATCAGCAACTGTCATCAGCAGCATCTATCAATCACCATCCAGATCAGCAACCATGATCTCCCCCTGAACCTGTTCCACTTGAATCAAAAACAACTGTGAATTTGTACCAAGATCTTCTAAGATAATGCCAACAATGCATTATTAGAAGAATATGCTCCCCTTAAACTTGTGCCATATGATCACTGTCATACCCATATCAAACTCCTTTCATCCTGAGTCTGCCCCACTGCTTTTCTTCAACCAACATATACGTGACTGTATCCACAGAAACCAGCGTATGTACGCGGATACGCTTCATGAAACTCGTGTATAACCACTTTTCTATGAAACAGATAAGTTTTGACAGCATGATGATGCATCGACTACTCCCAACTTCTGTCTGAGATATTCAAATGTCTCTCTGGGCAGTGGTTTGGTGAATATATCAGCAACTTGTTCTTTGGAGGGAACATACTCCAATTTGACCTTTTGTTCAAGCACTTGTTCACGTAGAAAATGATATTTGATGGGTATGTGCTTGGTCTTGGAATGCATGACTGGATTCTTTGAAATACTGATGGCACTTGTATTATCACATAGAATGAAGATGGGTGGAGTACATGTGATCTTGCAATGTTTGCATCATCCAAAGGAGTTGTGTGCAGCAAGATGCAGCAGCCACATATTCTACTTCAACTGTAGATAATGCAATTGAAATTTGTTTCTTGCTTAACCAATACACTAATCTGAAACCCATATAGAATGCACCACCACTATTTCTTTTTCTGTCATCAACGCTTCCTACCCAATCTGCATCTGTATATGCATGAAGTGTAAGATCTGTATCTCTAAGATACCATAAACCAAAATTCTGTGTTCCTTGGAGATATTTGAAAATCCTTTTGACTGCCTGAAGGTGTGATTCCTTTGGATTTGGTTGGAATCTTCCAACTATTCCCACTGCATGGATGATGTCTGGTCGGGTCCCTGTTAGATAAAGCAGACTGCCAATCATGGATCTGTAGGTTGGTTGGTGTACTGCTATTGATTCATCATTTGAGATGAGACTACATCCAGTTACCATAGGGGTACATACTAGTTTAGAATCTTCCATGTCGTTTTTTTTCAAGATTTGCTTGAGATACTTGGTTTGTGAGAGAAAAATACCATCTTTATGTTGTTGAACTTGTAGACCAAGAAAATATGTGAGCTCACCAAGCAGGGACATTTCAAATTCTTGTTGCATTACCAAAGAAAATTTTTGACTCATGGCTTCTTCATTGCTACCAAAAACGATATCATCAACATACAAAACAAGTATTAGCAATTTGTTATTGTCAATCTTTGTATATAGATTGCTATCAGCTAATCCTTTTGAAAAACCTTGTTGATGGAGGTATTTGTCAAGACGGTAATACCAGGCCCTTGGAGCTTGTTTTAGACCATAGAGAGCCTTTCTGAGTCTACATACAAGTTTTGCATCATTTCCAAGGATGAATCCATCTGGTTGCTCAATATATACTTCTTCTTCTGAGTCTCCATTAAGAAAGACAGATTTTACATCCATTTAGTATACTTTGAACTTCTGAAAGCTAGAAAGAGCAACGTTCTTATGGCTTCCAGTCTAGCAACAGGTGCAAAAGTTTCTTCAAAATCTATACCTTCTTGTTGAACATATCCTTTACAAACAAGTCTGGCCTTGTTTCTAATGACTTCACCATTTTCATTCAACTTGTTTTTCCATTTGGTTCCTATGATATTCTTATCATGAGGTCTAGAAACTAATTCCCAAGTATTATTCTTTTCAATTTGCTCAAGTTCTTCATTCATGGCCTTAACCCAACATTCATCTTTGCATGCTTCATTTACATTTTGAGTTTCGATGGAGGAAAGCAATGCTAGATAGCTTGAAGCTTCTGTAATAGTTCTTCTTGTCTACACACTTGCCTATTTCTGTCCCAAAATTTGAGTCTCTGGATGATTTTTCTGAACATACCTGGATGGAGTCTTTTCCTCTTCCGTTATCTGTTCTTCTGGTGCTTCATTGGTTTCTTCTTCAGAATTAGTTTGATTCGATGTGGGAGGATAATCTTCACTTTTTACCTGCTTTGGATTTTTGCATGCTTTGGATTTTTGCATGCTTCATCAACCACAACATCAATACTTTCAATAGTTTTCTCAAGTCTTTTATTATAACACTTATATGCTTTACTTCGCGAAGAGTAACCAAGGAGAATGCCTTCATCTGCTTTAGGTTCAAACTTGCCAAGTTTGTCATCAATCCTTTTGATGTAACATTTACTTCCAAAAACTTTGAAGTATTTTACAATAGGAGTCTTACCATACCAAAGTTCATGTGGAGTTTGAGTGTTGTTTACTCGAACATTTGCTTTTTTGAGAATAGTGACGGCAGCGAATGCAACTTCACCCCAGAAGGTTGTAGGAGTTCCAAACTCATCTAGCATATCACGAGCCATTTGTTGAACAGTTTTGTTCATCCTTTCTACCACTCCATTTTTCTGAGTCCTTGCAGTGGAGAATTGCCTTTTTATTCCATGTTCTTCATAAAATTCAAAAAATTCATCTGAGGTAAATTACCCTCCTCGATCAGATCTGAGGCATTTGATTTTGCGATCTGATTCATTCTCAACTAATGCTTTGAAGGCTTTGAATTTCTCAAATGCTTCATCTTTATGCTTTAGAAGTCCTATCCAACACATTCTAGAAAAATCATCAATAAACAATATAAAGTATTCTTCTCCACGAGGTGACTTTTTCCTTGATGGACCACATAAATCAGTATGAAAAAGTTCAAGAGGCTTACTAGCTGATCCTTCCTTTTCAGGGAATTGCGACTTGGTTTGCTTACCAAATTGACATGATTTGCATATTGTATTTTCTGGAATGCTGATATCAGGAATGTCACAAACGGCCTGGAATTCGCTTGCTTTTCTTATTTGACAGAAGCTTAGATGCCCCAATCTGCTATGCCATAGCCGGTATCATTTTTGCTTAGATAGCACTGTTGTTGTCCTCCCTTGAGTATGTATAAGTTGTTTGGAGTTCTTATACCTTTGATCACGATTTCTCCTGTATCAAGTTAACGAACAACACATCCATTTGATCGAAATACTACTTCATTTCCTTGATCACACATTTGACTGACACTCAACAGGTTATGCTTTAGACCATCAACATACATATTCCAAGCTTTAAATTTTTCTTTTAAAAGAACAGAACCTTTACCTTTTATGACAGCAGGAGTGTCATTTCCAAATGAGACCTTCTTTTATTTTTCTAAGGCATTATAGGACTGAAGTTTTTCTTTATCACCTGTCATGTGTTTCGAGCATCCACTGTTGATGTACCACTGATTTTCTTATCCTTCTGCATATAGGGCTATACCATATCTTTCTGTTTGCGGTTCTTTCTTTCTCCATATTTTGGGATTTAATGAAGTTTGCTCCTTCTGAGATGTTTGCTAAAATTTACTCCTGCATTCAGATTCTTCGTGACCAAAATTGTTGCAGATAGAGCATTCTATTTCATTTTCAAGAAGATAAAAGTTATTGTAGGTCTGTTTCATGATCCCTGTCACATTCCTTTGATTCTGTGCTTATCTAGTCATGATGGTCTTGTAAGCAACACATTGAGCAGCTTTGTGTCCAAAGTTATGACAAGAAAAACATTGGCCATTAAAGAAGTTCCTGCAATTTTCGAATCTACTAACCTGGTGATTGTAGTTGCTATTGAAATTCATTCTTGAAGCAGATTGAGTATGATTTACCTGAGGTTGGTTGTAGCTTATGTTCATCCTTGAAGTAAATTGAACCTGATTTACCTGGTGATCTGCTTTATGCCTTTGCTGTCGATTGTCAAACTGTTCACTGCTCTTTGTTGCATCAAGATAGCTTTTAGTGGAGGTTGATGGCTTCTGTGCTTGGGATGTTTCTTCAGTATATCCAAGACCTGTATTTATCAAAGGAGAACACTGCACTTTGATAATTTCATTTAAGGTTTCTAATCCTTTAGTAAATCTAAGATTGAGAGCTTTTGTTTTCTCAATATCCTTTATTAGACCCACAATTTCACATTCTAGTTTTTCATTGTGTTTTTCTCTTTCAACAAGTTAGAATGTCAAAGTATCTATAATTATATTCTTTTCTTTTAAACAAATTTTGAGTTTATAAATTTCTTCATAAAGGTCATCTTCATCTAAATCATCCAAGAAATCATCATCTTCAAAAGCCATTAGAAGTCTATAGTCATTACTATTTTCATCTTCATCACTATTTGATAAACCATCGCTATCTTCATGTGTATAGTAGCTCTTCTTACTTACACTTTGTTTTCTATTCCATTTTTTTTATTCCTTACCTTTATCAAGCTTATCTTTATGAGGACATTTGGTAGCATAATGACCGACTCTTCCACAAGCAAAACATTTGAAAGGTAGTTTACCTATGAATCTTCCGGAACCCCGTTGAAGGTTCTTGACAAAGTTTGCTTCTTCCTCTCCTTCTAAAATATGTCCTAATTCATTGAGTTCTTCTCTTCCTGAAGCTTTGAATGTGGCTTCTCTCATATCTGATGGACCTCCTTTTCTCATTTCGAAAGCAGTTAAGATTCCATGCAGCTGTGTCATAGTAATAGTCTGAAGATCCTGTTTTTCTTCTATGGCAGACGCTTTTGATTCAAACTTAGTAGACAGGGATCTTAAAACCTTTTCAACTAAAGTAACTTCTTTTATCTCTTCACCCAAGTTCTTCATGCAATTAACAATCTCATCTATACGTAAGAAGTAACTAGCGATACTTTCATCATTGTGCATTTTGAGAGTTTCATATTGAATTCTGAGAGTTTGCAATTTTGCACGTTTTACCTTATTGTCTCCTTCATAGCTTAGAACGATCTTGTCCCATATTTCTTTGGCTATTTTGAGCTGCATAACTTTGACAAATTATGATTGTGATAGACTCCCCAATAATGTATTGACAGCCTTGGCATTGGTTTCATATTGCTTTTTACCTTCCGTATCTGTAGGAATTGTTGATGGAAATGTATATCCTCCTTCCATGATTTCCCATACATATGTTCCAAGAGATTGAAGATAGGTTGTGGTTCTTACCTTCCAATAAACGAAGTTGTTCCCATCAAAGATTGGTGGTCTAATGGATCCTTCTCTCTCGTAGTTACTCATGATGATAGATCTTCCTTCAAGCGATCAAGCTTCTTTTGAAGGACCTGCTCTGATACCAATTGTTGGAAATAATACTGAGAGGGGGGGTGAACCAGTATTAGCAAGTCAATAATATTTCATTTCCATAAATAGATTCATATACGCTACTTCAGTTAATGGAACTTGCATGTATACGCAATTGTTTTTAAGGCAACTAGTGTATATCCTGCAAACTTATGATTCAGTTAATTCATCATATGTTGATCTTTAATCATCAAAACCATATAAACAGTAACTAGGTGCAGTAAAAACAGAACAGACAATCACACACATGAACACAAGATATAAGGTGGAAACCCAATGTGGGTGAAAACCACCTGCTGCAATCGTCTCTATCTTCTTTTTACTAAGAAGCTTCTTTTTACAATTTTTGTACTGGTGCAGTCTTATACCAATACGCAGGCTTCTACCTGCAGAAGGCTACAACCTTCTCTCGTTCTCCAGCTTCTCCTGGAAGGGAGCTACAACCCCCTAGCTCTTATACTAGCTGATATGTTTACTAGTACGTAGGTGCCGGCCTATAGAAGGCTACAACCTTCTCTTTTATTCCAGGGACCACGTTTCATAAATTTTAAAACTGGATCCATAAATAACATCATTCAATCAACCAATCTCCTTTGCACCAACCACAACTGAATCAATCAAACACTTTTCAGAATATTGTAACCAGAATACACTGTAACCAGAACCCAGAACACTACAATAGCAACCAGAATTAGCTAAAGCATATTTTATGAGGTATACGCTACTTCAATGTGTCGAACCTACGTTCATACACACTTTTCTCAAGACAAACCTACATACAGATCTGCAAATCAAATTTAAGATGTATACGTTGTTTTGATATGCAGAACCAGCGTGTATACGCACCTTTTCTAAAGTGGACCTACGTATAGATCTATAAATGATGATTTAATATTTACAACAATTCTAGACTTCAATTATACCCAGATCATCATATTTACAGTCTACAACATGAGCTAGTTATTCAGATAAAATATCAAAACCACACAAAGATACTTCACTTCAAGCCTTAAGATCTTGACCCATCATTAGATCTTATCTTTCTTCAAGCACTAAGGTTCATCCTTGATTCAGATCCAGTTATGCACCACAACCCAATAACCTGTATTCTAGATCTTGCTCTTCATTAGATATTCAATACTTGAGTGCCTTTTCCTAATGATCTTTTCCTCCTTTTATAGTCTTAAGCCTTATTCAATACCGTGGACCAAAACCACTTAGAACCAATACCTTGGACCAAAAACTTGGGGTCAACACTTCGAACAAGATACCTTGGACCAATACCATGGATCAAAATACCATGGATCAAAATACCATGGACCAAATACCATGGGCCAAAACTAAGTTTTCCAACACGTATGCGCCTTTCCTTCCGTGAAAGTGTGTGTGTATGCTATATGCGCCTTTTGGTCTTCTAACCCATGTGTACACGCGACTTGGTCAATGGGGAACCTGCATATACCTCTCTTTCTTCATTTTGTGAGTCTGAACAATGATCTGTCATCTGAAAGAGTTTCCATCAAGGACAACACTTGTGTCATAGTGCCAAATCTGTGTCATAATGCCAACAACTACAACCAACTCTTCCTCACTAAGCAATACCCTAGGGGGGAATACTATACAATTACAATCAATAAAGTAATATTAGTATATATAAAAAATATTTGAACGTCAATACAATTGTTGATAAATATGATATATAAGTAAAAAAACAACAAAGACAGAGAATACAACTTAGGTGAGACCAAGAAACAAGGACAAAAAATCAATGATGATGCTTGTGCAATTTATCAAGATATTTAAGAATATGTTGAAAAAATCTAAGAAAGACGTTACTTTTCTTGACATGTGGCAAGTGAGACATTCTCTGAGATATATAGTCACAACCATAATAAGAAACATATTGATATTTTTTGCATTCATCATTATAATGGCATATTCTTTCTTAATTTCACTTAGAGACCAGAAGTTTTAAGAGGATGGGTGAGCAACCATGAGTTTGGGTGAAAGCAAGAAACAAATACAACAAATCAATGTGATCATGAAGCTTGTGCAATTTAGCAAGATGTTTAAGATCAACATGTGTGAGTTGTAGGAATGCGTCTATTGTATATTCTAATGATATGTAAGAGCGTTTAATGGAGAGAAGTGCACCATAACTAACTATAGTGATGTGCAAAGGTGTGACACATATAAGGTTGAACATACTTAAAAGCAACACTTGCGACTGTAAGAAGACATGAAAACAACACTTGCACATGTGAACGACCTTGAAAGTGACACATGCCAGAGTGAAGATAACATGAAAACACCACTTATTAAAGTGAAAGAAATCCAAAATGACAACCACGAATGTGAAAGCGACACTTGTGAAAGAGAAAGTGTGCAAAAGACGATAGTTGAGAAAACTCACCAAAATAGAAGTACAAACACAACCAAAGTGAGGGAGGTTGTCAACAAAAGTGCACACTGACTGTCGACATGAGTTGAACATCACACAAGCACTGTCTTGATGGATGGTGCTATTCTTGTTTAAGCTTGCATAAAGGAAGTGCACTTTTTTATTTAGGAAAGTGATAAGGAACCCACTAAAGAAATTTTTTATAGGAAACCCTTTTTTACTAAGGCACAATGTCAAATATCTCTCCTTCTACACAAAATGGGGTATTCTTTCTTTTTGACTACTTATTTTATTTGACCAAAATGTCAAAAACTCACTCCTTTGTACTTAGTGGTAAGTGAATGTTATAGAATAAAAACATTGTGCATACTTCAAAGGACATTCAAAATGGAATGTTCTACCTTGCATGAGGGATAAAAAGTAAGATAAATCTGAAAAAAAATGACCATTAATAGTTTATCATTAATCTACCATTTTCCTAGAACTATTACAGCTTTGATATTACTTCAATTAGTTTTCTCACAATTTACAACAAATAAGACCCTTTACTTATCATAAAAAGAGACTTTATATAGAGAATTATTCACTCTATATCACTTGAGCTTAAAAAGTTCATTGTCACCTAAAACATTTTGAAATGCCAAGTGCAAGGCTTGTGTCCCATACTTTTTTCCTTAAAAAATGAGAAAGAGTCTCTTTTATGAGCGAAATAGATTAAGGTTAGAAACATAACATTTTAATAAATTGTGGTTTAAAATTTTAAACTTTTTAATAAATAAAGTAATTTATTTTTTATATAATCATTTTCATAGAAATTGGTTTTTTATTAATTATCATCTTACCTAAATTAATAAAATAGACACCTTTTATCTTTATCCAATCTTCTTTATTTATAATAATTTTATTTTTAATCAAATTATTATTTAGTTAATTTTTAATGATATTTATATTTTATTATTTTTCCTTACAAAAAATTATTACAATATATTATATAATTATTATTATTTTTCCTATAAAAATATATTCACTATGTTCATCTTTTAAATTATGTGCATAATATACTTTAAAAAACTATTAATAATGCTCCATAAAAACCCATGATTAACCTCTAAATCCTCTAGGACTTAATTAACCCCCTAAACATGCATTAATCCCCTAAAACCTTAACCACATTCCCTTAAGCCCTTAAACACTAAACCCTTAAACAATAACCCCTTGTCCCTAAGCTCATAAAGTAATTAACCCCTAACTCAACCTAACCCCTTAATCAACACTAACTAAAATAATCAAATAATATTTCTCCACATCAAGGTGACAACATAGGTCAAAAATCTCCCAAAAGAATATAAAATACATTTACAATAGAAATATATACAATCTAAAATACAATATACATATAAATAATTACAAAACCAATCTACAATACAAAGACATATAATGAATAACTTACTAATGGATGATATTCATGTTCACGTTCAGCTTGTTCATAGTCTCTACAATGCTTTTTAGTTCTTTTTATTAGAATTATCCTAGGCCTCAAGCCCTTACAATTTCTATAAGGGAAATAATATCTTCGATCCTCAGAAGCCCCCGATGTCGATCCCACATATCTTTGGCCTCCTTGAAGAATGCTATGTGACATTTTTTGTCACCAAAATTTCAATGATGATTTTGTTCAAAAATCAACCTCAAAATAAGTTTACAACATTTCAAAACAATTACAACTAATATAGCAACTATGTCAAAATTATATGATATTCGGGCATATATATATACATATATATAGTAAATTAATAAATATAATGTTGATATTAATATTAATATATATTAATAATATTATATATAATTATAATTATAGTGTTATATTTATTATAATTAGTTAAACTCAACGTAAAGCAGTCTCATATTAGACATTGTCAACAGAAAAAAGTCGTTAATGGTGGAATTGAACGTTATACAATAGTTTATTTCCATTTGTCGGATATTGGACAACATGTCGGACATTTGATATTGAAAAAAAGGTCGAAAAATCGACGGTCAAAGAACTTCTGTCAAATATTCGACAGTAAAAGAACTCTTGTCGGGTATTTGACGATCGTCAAGATTATAAAAACAAAAAATACAAAACGTCGAACATTCAATTAAAAAAAAAACTTTCATCAAATATTCAACAAGTAAAGAACTCTCCTCGGATATTCGACGACCGTCGGGATTTAAAATATATATATATATATATATATATATATATATATATATATTCCAATAGTTTTTCCGATTTTTTATCGGAATTTCCACCCATGTGTAGTAGTGATGTGTTTTGGGCATACTTCTATCACCCATGTTTTCATAAAAATAATAAAACCATACAAAAAATAAAATATATTATGTGACGCAAATCTATTATAAAATGCACCTATTCTATCATGAGAACGTGATATGATGATAGTAGCTATGCAAAATCAATATGCAATGTATCCTACTCTAACATGCATAATATACAATGTCAAGTATCCAAGAAAGGGGTGATGTGATTGGCCTTGATAGGGTTAGGCCAAAGCTCTCAATCAAGTCTAGTTATGTTATAATATCCTTCACCAACCTTGCCATGGATTTTAACAGGCACGAGATTTTTATCAACCAATACTACTTCCCCAACCTTGAATTCCTTCTTTAGATTTTGCACTCACTTCTTTTTAAGCATATTTCCTTTAGGGTTAGGCCTTTTCAGGAGACACGCTTCTTGGGGAGGAGGAAGATAAATAGCATACGAACTCTTGGATTTAGGTCTTATCAATATATGGGAAAGGGTCAATATCCTCAACATGAATTGGAGATGGGAATTCCCTATAAAGAATGAACGAGGTCCCATCAAGTTGTGGGATGGTGGCATAAGATAAATCCATTTGAAGTTATCCACCTACAGAAGAACCCACTTTTTAGACAACAATATCCCCCATACATTAGGTATGTCTATAACAACAATGTCCATAAGCACAAAGATATCTTTATTAACAACCAACGTTAATTTAAGGTCTTTAATAAGGCAATGCACGAGTATGGACTTAAAATTGAAACCACATACATTCCTATAGGGTTGGGTAATGTCCAACTCAAGTTGATTCATGACCTTTAGTGGCATAATATTAGTGGAAGCCCTTGAATCTAACATGAAATTATGAAGAAGCCTATTAATATCTAGGGTCACCAGAATGGATCATGTCCAAGATTGGTCTTAGTGAAATGAATATTTTTCAGCATAATAGGAGGATCTTCATCATCAAATCATAAGGCTTTCTTCACTTGTCTTCTTTGGAATGGGATTTTCACAATCTATTTGATAGGAACCTGCGTACTCATTTTACCTATGGTAGCACCAGCATCAATGTCTAGTTCAACTTCTTTGTTCTTGTTCTTGTGCATGGACTCCCCTTTAGGAGGATCCTTTTTGGGAGGATACTTCTTTGGGGGTTCCTTGTAAGGAGGATCACTTTCCTTTGATGTCTTAGAACTTGATGAATATTCTTTGTCATTTTTCCTAGAATATTGTAATCCTTTGAATCTCCCATTATTCTCTGCATTCGATACAAGTTCATTTTATTCTTCTTTAAGTTTCACTTTCCTGATTTGTGGATCATTGTATGCACCACCCAATATGATGATAAAAGCATGATATTCATTAACCACATTCATTTTTTCACCTCTCCTTGTCTTCACTTTCTTCACTAGAACTATCACTTTGATATTCTTCGGAAGAGGAGTCTTCTTGTTCCACAATGTTGGTTGGAGCCAAGGTATTAGGGACACTTTGTTGAAATTTTTTATCCTCCTCATTATTCTTTTTGACAAATACCTGTTTTTTTTCTTGGAGGTAAAAGTGGCTCTCTATCCCTTTTCAAGAGCAGTGAACTTGTTCATATACATTATATCCCTAGCAACCCCGTCTTTAGACAATTTGTCTACATTCTTGCACAGGGTGGCAACTACTTCTTTAACTTGATTTTTAAGTTTGACCACCTTAGTTTGAACCTTAGCCCTAGGGAAATTGAACATCTTAATATGGGCAGTGTTTAGATTTTGTTCAATCTCAATGGCCATTTCTTTTGCTTTAGCAAGATTTTTAGGTTTTGTATCCCTCAGTTAGTATGTTAGATGGTCTTGGATTTCCCCAATGAAATTATCTAGGATTTGGGCATAAGTAGGCTTAAAATGGCCAAGGATCTCTCTAATAACCATGTCAAGTCTTTGGATGAAACTCCTAACATCTTCTCTCTCTCTCCCTTGATCATATTGTAAAATTTTTGAAGGGTTATGCCTCCATCACCATAAGTGGCCCATTTTTCCTAAAGATGTCTTGAAATTGATCAAAAATGGTGATACTACCTTGAGGTAAACTAGCATACCAATCTCTAACATCTCCCTCAAATGTTAAGGCGAATAACATCATCATTACATCTTCATGCTCAATCATTCAAGGACACGTGGCCCAAAGGAAGTAAATAGTCACGTCACTTTTTCCTTCAAACTTTGGTAGTCATTTATGATGCCTTTCAAGTGATGTGTGGGGAGCATCAAGGAAAGCAACAAAATTCAATCGTCTAAAAGGGCCACATTCCATCTCCTAAGGGGGGGGTTTGATTTTGATTTTGGTTTTGGTTTTTGTTAGTGTTGGTATTCATGATGTCAGGAAAAAGTTGCCTTGCAACAGGTGTTGGATTTATTGAAGGAGACTTGTCAATTTCAGCAGCCTTTCTAGCAGCAACTCTAGTTACGGGAGCTATGACTTCTTCGTGATCTTCGTAACCAAGAAAATTAGGAGTTGCTAGAAGAGGATATATGTTTTCATTAAAGAAATCACCTCTTCAAATATTTGACCAAGGAGGTATATTGGCTTCCTCCCCGACAACGACGCCAAAAATGTTACCACAAAATCTAGCAAACCTTAAGAGGTAAACCCTACAAGGCTAAGAACTAGACTAAGTGATAACAATGGAACAATGGCCCACTGTCACCACAGCCAATGTCCCCTAGTCTTTATGGACTTTCACCGATGGGAGGAGTCCCGATAATATAGATAGTCACCTTTGATGGATATTCTAGGGTTTATGGTGCTAGGTGATGGGGTAGTACCTCTCAAGGGAAGCTTTGTGTGATGATATGGCACTTCTAAAGGTTATTCGCTCCCTCTAAGGGACCTATAAAATATTTGTGCAAGACTTAGGGTTTCGTGAATTATCGTGGACAAAGGTATTCCCGAGATCAAGGCAAGGGGGAGAAAGGGTTTCTTATGATTTTCTTCGTTGGTACTAAGCTCATACAACCCTCAAAGAAGTCCCTAAGTTGAGGGACTATAAGATAGGGCTTCCCTCTTATTGCACACCTAAGGTAAGAGATTTTATGGATGAAAACCTATGGAATGCTCACCAAACTTTGAGGACTAAGAGATAAGATCCTAGGCTTGGTGTTTATGCTCTGAAATCCACCAACTCATTGTCTAATGCAATTCAGTCTATGCCCTAGCCTAGTCATCCTACTTTAGGGTACCGAAATTTGGGAAAGGAAATTTATGGAGAGAAATTGAATTTGATCACCAAAGGCTTGGGCTAGTGCCTTGTCTTTTGGGCATATGGAGTCCTAGATACTTTAGATTAGCCAAAATTGTCTTTAAGGAGGTCAAGAATTGATTCCCTAGGTACCAACTTTCAACAATTATCCACTCAAGAATTATGGGGTTTTATGGAAAAATAATAATATCTCACCTCTAGGAACATTAGTCACATGTCATACCATGAATAATATATGCAATTGTTAACCAAATAGCTTTCAAAATTATCATCACAAAATTAGGGCACAATATAGCATTAATCTAGTTGTAGCAATTCCATACATTAGACATATTTCAAGAGAAAAATCTCAACAAAAGGAACTTACACGATGACATGCAATATATCCATCCACAATCAAGAGATAACTCAAAACAAGATTAAAAATAAGCTCTAAATATCGAAATGCATCCAAGATACTCCAATAGTCAATCCAAGAACAAATGCAAATTTTCCAAAGAGGCTAGAATTCCCAAGTGATGATGATTCATACAAATGAAGTGATGTTCTATTTATATGTGTCCTACTAAGTCGAATTATGCCTACTAACCCCTTACCATTATAAAAATGGGAAAGATACATCCATTGGTCACAAGCCAACCAAGTCGCTTTACAAAATTATGAATTAACCATCCAAATGAAAGTTGAAATGATGACATTATGTTGATCTAGGGTTTTTGGCAGGCAATATTGAGTCCTCTTGGTGCCAAAATGTGTGAGAGGGCTCCATAAATCTCGAATAAGGGGATGACCCCTCATTCTCCATGTAAACCATCATGTGGGCACCAATTTGTGTTTAGGGCACAAAAATTGGTCTCATGGGTCTCCTGGTGATAGAATAGCCTAGAAGTGCTTCAATGTTGATGGCTTTGATGATGGTGCTTGCCCACCCATGTCTCTAAAGGGGAGACAAACCACCTTTGGGCCTTGGATCAGCTGCCACACCATGTGGTAAATGCTAAGTCGGTTGGGGCACACTGGTCCAAGTACATCATCTCGTGAATAATGTAGGGCAATGAGAACACTGTTGAAGGTGTTGGAGGTACCCATGGCGTTAAATGATGTTATGCCCATGATGGGAGTCCCATGGTTCTCATTGCTTCACCTAGGGGTGTCCATATGATCCTATGGTGGCCTCGCCATTATCTACAATAGTTCACTAGTGCATCTAAGTGAACCAAGTTTGTTAATCAAGAGCAAATTGAGACTCAACATGGGGCTTCCCTTCCAAGTTTAAGCTTTGATCTCGAAATAGTGGCACCTCCTTAGGTTGGAGTGGTTAATAAACAACCATATTAGGTGTTCCCAACCCCTAAGGGAAAAGACAGGTCCCTGATACTTCCTTCAATTGATAGGTGTCATGTGAATGATGATGAATGGATGGGGACACGGGGGTCTCAAGGCCAAATGTCATGGGTTCAAGGGTGGAAATGGTGAGGGATGTCCACATATTTGGTGTATAGATGTCGGAGGGAGCAATCATGGATACATGAGTTACCCCGGCCTTTGTTTTTCCACCCATCTCTCTTTTCCTTTTGCCTTTTCTTAACTATTTTCTTTATATTACTACTCAAGGCCCCAGGAAATGAGAGCATGTGGTGTATGATGTAAAGCATTTATTACTCCCTTAAGGTGAGACAATTCACCGCCCACCAAGGGTTGGGACATGCATGGGTTCCTTAATGATGTGGGGGAACTCATGGGCCCTAGGAACCACGATGATGGCCATAATGATAAGGGGTAGAACTCATGTTTGGCTTTTGTCCACGTGCTATATTAATGTCCCGACCATCTTTTGCATTTTATGATATTCCCTTTCTTTTGTTTCTTGCTTGTGGCTACGATAGGCTTTTAACGTTATTTTAGCTGCATCAACCTCCAAGGGAACATTTCCAGGTCTGACCCAGATATGTGGATAAGGAGAGGTGGTGTTCCAGTGCCTTGTGGACCCAGAGAAGGAAAATGATGAAATAGGGCTTGAAAATGGTGTGGAAGGGAGTGAAAAATGTGGAACGGAAAAACAGGACTGTGCTACCAAAATCAGAGTTCCCAAGTAGTGGCCTTCCTAAAACCATAGGTCAATAGGGGAGATCCCACGAGACTAGGATTGAGGATTAACCCCCCATTTAAGGTGAAGGAACAAAACCACAGTCAAAACCCTTCCCTCTTCCAAGTCACCAAATAATCCATACCAAAATGCCCAAGAAAAACAAGCATAAACACTTGATTGCACAATTAAAAGCATTTCCCACCTTCTAACATATGCTCTCGACAAATAGGCAAGGGGACATATCACTGATGCGGGGAGCAGAGATCAAATGGCACAATGTCAACTACATCGGTGGCCATCAAGGGTTGTTGGCTTCCCATTGAAGAAATACCTAGGAGAAAATTCCTCCTATGGAGTCAGCCACTTTTGGTGGATAACCAGCCTTACATGGAGTTGGAATAGATCGTAACATCCTTCAATTGCTACAACCCCACTTAAGGCCCAATCAAGTTAACATTCTTTTGAAGTATGGATAGGATGACAATAAATATGGTTATTATTATTATTAAAAAGGAAACTCAAGTAGGAAAACACTCATTTTCAATTTTTGATTTCTCTGGGATGAGTGGAGGGGGAAGGCAAATAAAAACATATATTGAAATTATTCTTAGTTTATGATCTGATATATGTGCAGTGTGATCACATTTGTAATGTATCAATAGCACACGTCTAGATGTGGACCATTGGCATCAAATAGAAATATGTAATTATTGAATTGAGGCTTCTGTGATCCATATCAATTTTTTGAGAGATTCTTCGGCATAAATCACATGAAATTTCATTTGTCGACACGTTTCGAACCAACCAGTGTGGTTCATCGTCAGGACAAGTTGAAGAATCAGATCTAGCTTTGCATATTAAATAGTCAGAGCAGAACATCCAACGACTATATTTCTGGACCAAGCAACGGCTAAATTTGACCAAGAGACGGTTGGTTGGACAGGATTAAAGGCAGGACCTATATTTTAATAATTAAGGTAATTCAAATAAATATCAAATTGTTAGTTAGTTAAAATCTTATTAAAATCGAGGTTAAAGGGACTAAACGAATATAAAATTAATTTAAATTAAAAGTTAGTTAAAAGGTTAGGGTAATGAATATATCATAAAATAAATTAATTAATTTAAATTAATAGATGGTTATTAAATATATATAGTTAGTTATATATATATTAAAGGTAAAGGGACTTATTTTATAAATACATATTAACTTTTTAACTAGCTATCAATTTAAATGAATTTTATGATATTTTATATTAACTTTTTAATTAACTATCAATTTAAATGAATATAGTCGTTGCTTGGTCAAATTTAGCTGTTGCTTGGTCCAGAAATATAGCCGTTGGATGTTCTGCTCTGATGATTTAATATGCAAAGCTAAATCTGATTCTTCAACTTGTCCTGACAATGAACCACACTGGTTGGTTCGAAACGCGTCGACAAATGAAATTTCATGTGATTTACGCCGAAGATCTCTCAGAAATATATAACTTGATAGTTTGTACCTTGTTTTTACAAGCAAACAGAAACCATTTTCTATATCAATTTTTGAAACTCCGTACATTCTTAACATGGAAATAATATCATGTTTTTGGCTTAGATTAGAGTTGCTTTAGAAATTCCAAGTGCTTTTTACTTAAAATTTCATTTATTTTGATCATTTGTGAAGACTGCTTCATCTGGACTTTGTTCTTCACACCAACTCCTAGAAACTTGGAAAAGGATATGCTCCACTGGTTTTGAATAAACTTCTTTACACCATTTCCTGGAAACTTGGAAATGGATATGCTTAACTGGTTTTGAATGAACTTTACAAGGTGAACATCATTCATAACAAAGGCTTGTGAAAGAACAGCATTTGTATGCAGATAAGAGTTAGATTGGAGATGCTTTGCACAGTCCACCTTCACACAGTTGTTACGCATGTATTAGTTACCTTAAATCCCCTGGAACATTTAATCAATTCCTGTATTTCTTATTTATACCCGTTCCTGCAGACTTGGAAGAGTCAAGTTGGTTTGTGAGTGCATTTTTCATAAAGTAAAAACTATATGTATCACCAGCTTGTCAAGGCTGATGACAGGAATTCAATCGAAGCAATAAATGGTAGAACATTCTAGTTATGCTTCCAGGCTCAACTAAAATTCATGGATTTTATTCTCCTACCTCCTCCACGCAGTTACTTTAAGATTATGATGATCCCATGTTAACCGTCGTTTAGCTCATTCCAATTCAGAAGCAAAGTGAATACAACTCTCAGAGTACAGCGGAAGCTTAAGTCACAAATACATCTATGTCGCCTCACTTATCTTTTCGTTAACCCTCGTTTAGCTCATTCCAATTCAGAAGCAAAGTGAATACAACTCTCAGAGTACAGCGTAAGCTTTTACTTAAATCACAAATACATCTACGTCGCCTCACTTCTCTCCTTTAAAATTGATTGAGCCTGACTTGAGCTTCCTAATGTCAAACATTCCAATCTCAACCAAATTTTAAAAGTTCGTGCATGAATTGGCTCTCGTTCAACTCACTGACCTCTCTTTCTCTAGAGATTACTCAGTTCTTCTCAAGTTTAATTCAAAAGTTCATGTGATAGGTGATTTCTTAGACCACCATGATTTCAGAATAAGAATAATATTGTTGTCACGATTCTGTGTGGTGAAGTGCTCTCCAGTTTAGTATAGAAGAGATGTTGTAATGTTATGTTATCTAAATATTTTGATTCAGTCAAATAAAAATACAAATCAGCCAAACATAAAAGAGATGTTGTAATGTTATGTAAACATTTTGACTCAATCAAATAAAAATAAATAAAATAAAATCATAAAAATAGAATTAAATATATATAAAACCAATCTAGATTCATCTTAACTCCAGATCTATCAAGTGCCAAGAAAGATCAAATCTCTTGAAGTGCAAATCTTTCCTCAAATTTTACAATCAAAAAAGAGGTTTTCACCTTGAGAAATTTGATCTCTCTCAACGCTTGATAGATCTAAAATTAAAATGGATCTATGCTAATCATACACAAACTGCCAGATATCTAGATTAAAAATAACCCAAACCCAACGCACTCAACACCCACCCAATATCTAGCCCGCAAAGGCACAAATTAAAAGCATGAACGGTCAAAGGGATTTTGCCACATTGTTTAAATTGTAAAATCTAAGATATTCATACAATATTATTAAGTTAGTTTGAGCTTTTTTCCTTCTATTCTAGGTATTAATGATTTGCTATTCTGTTAGTAGAGCAGCACATCCACATTTCCCATCAATTATTTTTCCCTGAGTGGAAGGTTCAATCTCTACAATTACTTTTCTCAAGTCTCCTTAAACTGTCATAAATCACCCCCAACAGACACTTATCAAACACTTTGGGGGCAGGGTAACCACAGAACAAAGGCAGGTATACATTTACTCACCATATCCACCCATGAGTACTTGTAACTATAATTGAACACATGCAAGTGAGGTCACTTTCAACGAGAAGCAACCTGGAAGATTTTCAAAATACAGCTGGTTTGCAATCTAGAGCAATAGAATAAGAATCAAATTATAACTAAAAGAGGTAAGAGATTCCCTCAAAATATACCTTAAATGAATGAATTAGTAAACTTGTAGTAGCTGTGAAAAGTATTTCAATAAACTTCATCGAAATGTATGACTAAAAAATATAAATACCATAGTCTATAATTATTAATGTAAAAACTAGGGCAAGCATGCTTGCAAACTTTAGGGAATTTGGTACCATAATGTAAAACACTATAAACATCCACCCATCACAAGATTTCTTCAAAGCAAAACTCCTCAAGCCAAAGTAACAATTTGAAAAATGAAATACCATTTATGATATGGCTATGTTAATATTCACTATAACAATATTATACTACACCACAAAATAAACCTGCTACATGGATAGGATGTATAGCGAGTCATATATATTAATGCTAAATGGAAAGGATGTATAGCCAGTCATATATATTAATCCTTAATCCTCAACATGCATAGTCCTCATTGGGATACATGGCTGACTTTGCTGATTAATCTTCTTCCTGCACCATACCATGGACAAACTCAAGGTAGGTTGGAATCTTAACTGATTCATATTAGGGGCTATAGTTAAAAATAAAATGCTCATTTGCAATAGGGATCACTGCAATGTATTGTAAATGAAGCCTTATTGTTATTGTTGTCGCTTTTTCTCGTACTTGTAGCACAAGTGCTTTAGGAGATATAGAAAGCTTCCTAGAGACAGCGTCTGGGTTGATTGTATTCCAGTGCCTAAGACATCTTAAATAGAAGAGTGCATTTGAGATTATCTGAGGGATTAGTTGCACTCCAATTGTCACGAAGTTTGAAAAAGAGAATAAAGGGGGGGCTTGGTTCAATAGCACTTCATCAAGGTAGACTCAAGCCAATACATGGATCCAAATGTTCAGGGAGTAAATCGGGCTAACCTCAAAGAGAAATGTCTAGTTCTGGTGGCTGACACACAACAATGAGCAGCTTAATATTGAAGTTCACACAACAATGAGTAGCTTAATATTGAAGTTGTAGTAAAGGTGAAGAGGAGAGAAAGGAGGGAAATAGATGCATAGGGCTATAAACAAAACATAATCCTAAGCAACAATGTTCTGGCAGAGGTATGGAAGATTGAAGAGGTGAAATGGTAGAAACAGTGGAGCGCTTATTAAGGTTTCATGCCAGATACCTCATGGGTACCTTTATCACCAAACAACATGGGTAAATCTGTGCTTATACAGGTACTGCAGGTTAATCGAATAACACAAGTAAATCTATTTATACACAAGTATTGTAGGTTATAGACTAACAGAAGTAACTTTGTCTTATACACAGGTATTGTTTGCTATTTAGCAGCCTAGATAAATCCATGAATTAGAGAGAAACCAACAGCTTGATTACACTATTTCAAAGGGAGAAAAACATACATGAAGTGATAAACAAAAGAGAAAACATATTGCATGTTGCTCTAATAGGAATCAACAGAATAGTTTCATTAATCCTCGAGTCCCAATCCCCAGTCCATTACATTCATCGTGTATATCGCTCTAGTCCCTCATGAACAAGCTTCATAGAACCAAATGGAACCAAAGAATTTGAACCACTCTGGGTGCAGATGTTATGCTCTTAACCTGCAAAGCGATACCCAAACAGAGAATATGCGAAGAAAAAGATACCGAGAACACAAAATATGCGAAGAAAATATACCCAGAGCACAGAATAGCAATGATTGTATTATCCAGAGAGAAATGTTCACAGGCCTCTTCGAGGGGGCAACCTCCAATAGAGCAGAGCTCGATTACAAAACAAGACACAATACTCCTCGCAGGGAGTCTCTATACTTTATATATGACTCATACATGCAATACCACGAGCCAATATCGTGGATTTTATTAATACTATCTATCTAATACTACCGCCCATTTACCATTTAACTAATACTTCCGCCCATTTGCAACTAACTGTGGTCCCGTCATTAATTGCGGGTTAACCACTTACAATTATTAATATGGGCTTTATTGACTCTTGACTATGACGTGATCCCATGACATAAATAAGGGGGTTAGGGTGGGACCCTAACATGCCCTCCCCCTTAAGAATAGCCTTGTCCTCAAGGCTGAAGCTGCGGAAACTGCTGAAGAATAGCGGCTGGTTCCCAAGTTGCATCTTCCGGCGAGGTGTCTTTCCATTTGACTAGGACCTCCTTAATCACGCGGCCACGCAGGTGCTTGTCTCGTGTGTCTAGAACCTGTTCAGGTTGAAGCCAGATTGATCCTTCTTCATCCAATTCAGGTAGACTGGTTTGAACTCGACAATTGTTCCCAATCACTTTCTTGAGGCACGATACATGGAAAACTGGGTGGATTTTTGTTGTAGGTGGCAAAGCCAGCTTATAAGCCACTTCTCCAATGCGCTGAAGTACTTGATATGGTCCGTAGAATTTTGGAGAGAGCTTTTGACAGCCCTTGTCTTTGAGTGATGTTTGCTTATATGGTTGCAGCTTCAAAAAGACCTAATCCCCTTCTTGAAATTGGCGCTCTGAGCGATGTTGGTCAGCCTGTTGCTTCATACGGTTCTGAGCTTGGTGAAGATTCTCGCGCAAGTGGGCCAGCATGGTTGCACGGTGTTGTAAGAGTTGATCCACTGCTTGTACTTTGGAGCACCCCGTGAGATAAGAAGTAGGGGACGGCGGAAGTTGTCCATAGACTGCTTCATAGGGAGTCATTTTGGTGGTGGCATGATAGTTGGTGTTATACCACCATTCCGCCAGAGGTAACCACTGTGCCCAAAGGTGTTGTTTTTCTGAAGTGAAACACCTAAGGTAGGTTTCTAGGCACTTGTTGACGGCTTCGGTTTGACCATCTGTTTGCGAATGATATGAAGTACTGAGTTTGAGTTGAGTGCCTTGTATTCTGAAGAGCTCCTGCCAAAAATTACTGGTGAAGATTGGGTCGCGGTCGGACACAATCGAAGTGGGCATGCCATGCAATTTGAAGATTTGATCCATGAAAGTTTGAGCAACCAAAGTAGGTGTGAATGGTTGGGGTAGAGCACAGAAATGAGCATACTTCGATAGTCGGTCCACAACCACCATGATGACTGATTTGTTCCCAGACTTTGGAAGACCTGTAATGAAATCCATGGAGACCTCCATCCAAATTGACGCCGGAATGGGCAATGGTTGTAATGTGCCTGGTGTGTTGACGGTTTCCCCCTTGTGGCGTTGACAAACGTCACATTCTGCTACAAAAGTAAGGATGTCCTGTTTCATGCCGGTCCAAAAAAATGATTTTCTGGTGCGAGCGTATGTCTTCTGAAAGCCCGAATGTCCTGCAATGGGAGAGGAGTGCAATTCTGCCAAAATGCGACTTTTGAGGGTGGATGTTGGTGATATGACGACTCTGTCCTTGTAGCGAAGAATATCATTCTGCCACAAGTAGCCCTTGCTGGAATTAGGATCTGCCTGTAATTGAGAAATGAGTTGGGAGAGCTCAGGATGTGAAAACCATTCCCCACGAGCCTCTTCAATCCAGTCTGGAATGGGGAGGGATATTGCGAGCAGAGTACTTTCCTCCTCAAATTGGCGTGACAATGCATCTGCTACCCTGTTGTCTTTCCCTTTCTTGTAAAGGATCTCATAATCATAACCCAGCATTTTGGCTAACCATTTATTTTGTTGGGGGGAAGATAGGCGTTGCTCCAAAAAATATTTAAGACTGTGATGATCTGTGCGGATTTGGAAACGTCGCCCCAACAAGTAAGGTCGCCAGGTCTCAACTGCATGTAAGATGGCCATCATTTCCTTCTCATAGGTAGATTGGCCCAAGTTCTTCCCACTTAGTTGTTGGCTGGTGAAGGCCAATGGTCGCCCTTCCTGCATTAAGACTGCTCCAATACCTGTTCCCAAAGCATCAGATTCAATGACAAATGTTTTGGTGAAGTCCGGTAGTGCTAAGACTGGAGTGGAACACATGGCGGTTTTGAGAGCGGTAAATGCCTGTTGTGCTTCTTCGTTCCAGAAGAAGGAATTTTTCTTGAGAAGTTGCGTCAGGGGCTTCGCTATGCGGCCATAGTTGCGGACAAATTTACGATAATAGCCTGTGAGACCCAAAAATCCTCTCAAGCTTTTCAAGGTCTTAGGTTGAGGCCATTCTTGCATTGCCTGGATCTTTTTGGGATCAACCTTGACACCTTCACAGCCCACAATGTGGCCTAAATACTCCACTTCTTCCATGCCAAACACACACTTAGACATTTTGACAAATAGTTTATGCTTGCTGAGCAGTTGCAAGAGGATATCTACATGCTTAAGATGTGCCGCCCAGGTGCCACTATAGATGAGGATGTCATCGAAGAAGACCAGGACAAATTTTCTGAGATATGGTCTGAGGAGGTGATTCATAAGGCTCTGAAAAGTAGAGGGGGCATTACAGAGGCCAAATGGCATGACCAAGAACTCATAATGGCCTTCATGAGTTTTGAAAGCTGTCTTGGGAATGTCAACTTCCTTCATGCGAATTTGGTGGTAGCCTGAGCGAAGATCCAATTTAGTGAAGAATTGAGCCCCATTGAGTTCGTCCAGCAAATCGTCAACCACTGGGATGGGAAATTTATCTTTGACTGTTAACTTATTGAGGGCCCTGAAGTCTGGACACATCCGCCACTCCCCATCTTTCTTGAGGACCATGACGACTGGCGATGAGTAAGGACTAATACTAGGACGAATGACACCTGCTTCCAACAATTCCTTGATGATTTTTTCTATTTCATTCTTTTGGGTGAACGGATGTCTGTATGGCCGCACATTTGGGGGTTGGGCCCCTGGGACCAATGTGATGCTATGATCATGTTCCCCTCGCGAGGGTGGAAGCTCATGAGGTTTGTCAAAGACCGTCCGATGTTTATTCAAAATCTGTTGCATCTCAGGATGAATTGGCGAAGACATGGTATCTACTACCTGGATGGCATTAAATTGAGCTACTACTCCATGATGGCCCTTTTTTAACAATTTTTCCATACGATGCGAGCTTATGATCGAAGGGTCTCCCGCTTGTAGCCCACGGAGGGTATGTGTGTAGTCGTTCTGCTTAAAACTCATATATAACTCCTGGAAATCCATTGTGATTGGCCCAAGAGTGCGGAGCCATTCCGCACCTAGGACAATGTCGCAACCCCCCATGTGTATTGCAAACATGTGGGTTTTTAATTGATAATCCCCCATTTGAATTTTGACATTTTCACAGCGACCTTCACATTTCATTGTGCCTCCATCTGCAATCTGGACTTGGAAGTTAGAAACTGCTCGGACATAACAATGTGCTGCTTCAGCGATCTTTTGGTGGATGAAATTATGGGTACTTCCACTATCAATCAAAACTATTACTGGCCGATGTTTAAGAAAACCCCTGATTTTGAGAGTTTGAGGTGAAGAAATTCCTGCCAATGCATGTAGCGAGATCAGTGGTTCATCAGATACCATCTCCTGTTGGTTAGCTTCTTCGGTCGCCTCTGGTTCCTCAAGTGGTGGATCTTCCTCGGTGGAGCTGTAGTCAGTGGCATCTATTTGAAAAAACTTGTGCTCTTTGCATTTATGACCCGGGGAATATTTTTCATCACAGTAGTAACATAGTCCTTGCTTCCTTCTTTCGGCCATTTCTGCAGGTGACACCTTTTGAATCTTAAGTGTTTGGGTCATATTGGGAGCCTGTGAGGGACGACCTTTAGCGGGAAAGTTGGGGCGGCTGGACTGAGCTGCTAATGCCCGTTCCACCTTACGGGCTACCTGGCAAGCTTCGTTCCATGTGGGGGGGTGGTGGAGTAGAACCTGAGCTTTGATGGCTTCTTTAAGACCGCTGATAAAGCATTCCATGTAGAATTCATCTGTGAGACCCTTAGTGCGGAAGGCTAAGGCTTCAAAAGCGGTAATATATTCATCCACTGTACCCGTCTGTCGGAGCTTCGTGAGACGCCCCAAAAAAGAGTCTTCCTGTTCAAAGCGATTTCGAAGAGCTTTGGTAAATTGGCCCCAATTCTTAAATTCTCCATTGCAACGCTGATACCATTCCTTCCATTGCCATCGTTCACTGTCCAAGTACATGGTGCCCACCATAAGCTTAGTCCCCTCATCTATGATATGATTCAATTGAAAATACTGCTCCATTTGTGCTAGCCATGCGGACGTGTGAGAACCGTCAAATTTATGCATATCCAACTTGGGAGGTCTCTGATTGGGTGGTGGATGGGTGTGCCAGACGTGAGGAGAGTGGCTAGACTCCCCCTCATGGTATTCATGACCCTTATACGCCTCCTCGTGGGCTGGCTCCTTGCCCTTGTCCTGTATTAGGCATTCTAATCCTTTAAGATGATTTTCGATCCTTGCCATCGTAGAGTGGAGGGAGTGCACTTCTTCTTCTATTTTTTCTATCCTTTCAGTGGCCATTGCTTGAGCGCGAGTTTCTACCATACACCCGTCTGACGAAATTTGGGACCGCCGAAAAAAAAAAATTTACTAAGAATTGAGTGGTACCACCTTGCTCAGCTCGTCGTCCTGATTCTGATGGGCTAGGTCACCAATAAGCGCCCTGGAAGATCTCAGACTTTTACTTTTTTTTTTTTTTTTTTTTTTTTTTTTGAAAACTCCGTTAGGAGTTTTACTCCTTCATGATCAATACTACAGTCGCCAAATCCTCAAACTGTCAATGCCGCCAAAAGTCCTGCGAAAATCATATTCAGGTACAGGAACCCGTCGCAACTATTCCGATCTGGTGGATCTGAGATATCTGAATGGTGGAACAACTGCGGCTGCTGATCTGGAATATCCGATCTGGTGGATCTGAGAGATCTGAATGGTGGAACAACTGCTGCTGCTGATCTGGAATATCCGATCTGGTGGATCTGAGAGATCTGAATGGTGGAACAATTGCTGCTGCTGATCTGGAATAGATGATGTGTGATCCCCCGATAGAAAGGGAACTATGGTCTTGGGGAGTGTCAGGTGCTACAGATCGCAATATACATAAGGGTCTGACAGTAGTACTCGGCCCAATGTTTCAGGGCTCTAACTAAGGAGGATCGACCGTACCCTTAGCCGTACAACCCGACTACCCTATCGTACGGGCGAGTAATCTCTCCGAGTGCTGT
The DNA here is from genome assembly GCA_031772625.1 of Pinus tabuliformis. Taxonomy (NCBI): domain Eukaryota; kingdom Viridiplantae; phylum Streptophyta; class Pinopsida; order Pinales; family Pinaceae; genus Pinus; species Pinus tabuliformis. Next base: position 778,040,779 of record CM062811.1, read on the forward strand.
TCTCGGTGTACTGTAGCAACAAGACGACCGAAGGTTTATCTATGGCGAGGTTTCAAGGGAGCTAGGGGGCTTCCTATATACCCAGAGGGTACGTGGAAGACAGTCCGTGCGCGGTTCTGTCTGATGCGCTACTACTCGAAGGGGTACCCACAGGGGTTACAAGGGAGTCCAACAGACGTGACCACCTCTTGTATTTCCTGCGTGCATGCCTCCCCAAATCCGCAGGTTTATGCGCTTAACGACAGATCCCGTGGTTTAAAGACGCCGGAACACGTCTCTAGCCTAAAAAAAATTTTGCTAAATTTGGAGATCCCACCGAGCCCTGGAAAGTGCTCTGATACCACTTGTTATGCTCTTAACCTGCAAAGCGATACCCAAACAGAGAATATGCGAAGAAAAAGATACCGAGAACACAAAATATGCGAAGAAAATATACCCAGAGCACAGAATAGCAATGATTTTATTATCCAGAGAGAAATGTTCACAGGCCTCTTCGAGGGGGCAACCTCCAATAGAGCAGAGCTCGATTACAAAACAAGACACAATACTCCTCGCAGGGAGTCTCTATACTTTATATATGACTCATACATGCAATACCACGAGCCAATATCGTGGATTTTATTAATACTATCTATCTAATACTACCGCCCATTTACCATCTAACTAATACTTCCGCCCATTTGCAACTAACTGTGGTCCCGTCATTAATTGCGGGTTAACCACTTACAATTATTAATATGGGCTTTATTGACTCTTGACTATGACGTGATCCCATGACATAAATAAGGGGGTTAGGGTGGGACCCTAACAGCAGAATTCTGGAACCTGTATTAAGTGTTTCTCCCCCTTATTTACACAGAGAAGGGGGGCTTTGAATCCACATTTACAAAATATCTCAGCCCAAGGCCAGATGTCAGATTGACTAGCTGTCTAAGCCTGCAATAGCTCTGCTGCCCAAACTAATTTCCTCATATTTGATTCCGTTCTTGGAAATGTAGAAATTACAGAATAAAAGAAATTAGAGAAAAACAGAAAAGAGGAAACTGAATGATGATGGAGGAAAATATCGTCCTGCGGTTCCTGTGAAGGCCCCTGATCAAGCCACGTCTTTGTGCTAATGTGCCTCTCCTTGCAGCTCAATTGGTTCTTGTCGCTTTCATCTTAACTGCCTGACTTCACCACTCTCTGGAGCTGATAACGATCGAGGTTCCCTATTACAGAGTAAAAGCAGAGTTTGTCCGGGCAATCATTTACATTTACGATTGAGTGGAGCTCCACGTTGAGGCATTAAGTTTTCGTGAGTCCCCATACTGATTTACCGTTGCGCCATGCCTTCATTCAATGTCTCAATTGCCGACCCATCCACCTTCAAAGCCCTGTACCATACTATCGGGGCATCGTTGTATTGGGACTTTTACTCTAAAAGGCATTACAGAACAGCGAGCCCCGATCTCCTTTAGGCCCCCTTATGGTTTACCCCCTTTCTGTCTTTCTTCTCATATGACCAAGGATTGTGACCTGGTGCTTGGCCAACTATCGGAGGTCAGCAAATCGGCGATTTCCTATCATCATCCTTGGTGCATCCTCCTGAAACTTGCGATCGTCGATCATCCTTTGTGCTTAGCCCTTGGTTCCTCAGCTCTTTATGTGACTGCGGGCCAGCCCCCCTATCGGAGCTCCTTTATCGCACTTTCCCACATGTGCACTGAGTTACAAAGTATTGATAAGCCTCAACCTCCGATTTCCGATTGTCGATGTGACGCCATCACTGCCACGTGGCACCTCGTGAGTGGAGACACGTGTCACCCTATTTTAGCCCCTTATGACCCCTTGACATGTTGAATCTGCATGCCACGTGTCCGTCGTACTACCACGTCATGCTGACATCAATGCCACCGTGAATTTATCAGGACCAATGGTATTCCACCACGTGGCCTTCTAGAGGGAGGGGGGAAAGCTTGTCTGCACTTGGTTTTGCATTGAATTTCTTTCTTAATAGTAATCAGCCCTCCTCGGCGTTTTAACACTAACATATCACAACTCGCTATGTCGCAACATTTTAGAGTTGACACTTTTGAAAACACCGATCGTCAATATGCGATACAGCTTGGTCACCGACTGTCGAATGCACTATACTTTGAAACCCCCGATCATCGATTTCACTTTGCTCCGTTGCTGGACCTGCAATATATTGAAGCCTTAATGCACGATGCACCGATATGCGAAGTCGCTAGAACCTCCAATATGCCATGTTGTCTAATCCTCCGATTTGCGATCTGCAATATGCTCTCGTACCTTGGACCTCTGTCATTTGCGATCGCCGATATGCATGATCACTAGAACCCCCGACCTGCAATTTGCAATATGCTCCCAAACCTCTGATCTCCGATAATCGGTGATCATTGATTGCTGGTTTTCTTTGCCCTCCCTTGCTGTTGCTTTCAAAAAACTCCGATTGCAATTTGCGATGAACCAGGACCTCTAATATGCTGGGACCTTACCCATTGGTCATTTTCTCTTAGTTTTCTGGCTTTTAAAGGGCAACTTCAATCTGCTCTAACTTCTGATCCAGAAGTCCATTTTTGGACTTCCGCATACCGTTGGAAAGCTTATTCTGAGCATTATCCAATGGAGAGGATCCAATTTAGCTTTGAGAGCTTCTGTGGCTTGGAATATGGCTTCAAACTTCACTGCTCTTTTGCACTTCGGGGCACTGAAAACACATTTAGCAGTGAGTGACAACAGTTATAGTAATGACTCTGTCAACCAAATATCTATTTTATTTGAGATCTTATCATAAATCTTATTTCATGTTTTTGCCAAGTCACCATTCTAGCCATGTGTTTTGATTTAAAACCTTATCAAGATTAACGAATTAGTCAGTTTGCCATTTTACTGCCAGATAAATTGAATCTGTTGTGAGTTCTAATATTGACAAGCTCTGGCCTCTCGACTTCAATCCCATACGCTTTTCCTGGAGTGATAGAAGATGACATGTTACTACATAGTACATACTCAAACTTCACAAGTGGTATATGGCATATATTGCACCATATTTGAAAATAACACCACAAAGTTAACTTAAGAATAGTACAATGATGAGATTATACTTGGTCAAGTTTGTAGACCAAGTTTGTAGAGACTCAAAAACTTGCTCGCTTCAAAGTGGCAGTGAACATATATCTGCACAAAAATCCCTCTCATACTCCAGACAATGTCACATGGTTCGGGTTTGAATTCGAGTTCGACAATGATTAGGTTCGGTTTGAATTCGAATTTTTTGATGAAGTTCGCCATTAGGTTCATCTATATATATGCACATATATTAATTTAAAATGAATTATAGGATAAAATAGTAAGAAATCAACATCAATAAACATCAAAAATGTTATCATGGACATGGAAACTGCAAGGATAAATTACAAGCTTGAGTTGTGACATGAAGTTATGAGTTTTGATCTATGGACTTAATCAATGGCTATGAGGTTCAATGAGGTTCGCCGAACCTCAAATTTTTTTCAAAGTTCGCCAAAATTCAAACCTCAAAGTTAAAGTTCAACGAACCTTGTGATACAGAATCCAGATATGCTAGACGAAAAACGATCTTGCTTTAGTAAGTCTTTTGTATGAAGCCATGCTTACATTTGAATCTGGGTTTGATCCTATCCTTGAGATGATAACACAAATAGTGTGGAAATGATGTAACGGCCCGAAGTGGATTAAATGCAGTACTACAAAGAAAATCAGATTTCGTTTGAATCAATTCTACTCATCAATTCAGTATCCTTCGTTTTTGATCGGCACCATCTCACAAACAACATTAAGTGGCAACCCAAGTCTCAAAACACAACTGCTCCTGCAGTTTATCACTTCCACAGTAATCTCTGTCAATCTCTCTGGTAACTTTGATCAAGTGTCAGGGTATTTTTGCAAACCTAGTCAACAAAACGTTTAGTATCTTTTCAACGATATTTATTTCTTGGGCACCTGAGGCATGCTTGTGCTTAGAGCCATGGACAATTAGATCGTTATTTCTTTTGCGGACGAGTTCTAATCCTCTAAAAGGGCTATTCAACTTTTTTCTGAAGAACGTTAGGTAATGGAGTCCTGAGAATTCTGCAATCACATTAGATAACATGTTACTACAAACTCCAATTTCACAGTGGAATATGGCATATATTGCCCCGTATTTGAAAATAGCATCACACAGTAATAAGAGCAGGTTCGTCTATGAATCATACAATAATAATTTACACTTGCACAATTTTGCAAAGACTGAAATACTTGCTCCCTTCAGGGTGGTAGTTAGCATAATTTTGTACAAAATTTCTCTCCGGTACTTCAAAAATGCTACGACAAAGACATACTTTAGTAAATCATTTTTCTTAAGCCATACATACATTTTCTATCTTGGTTTGATCCTACCAACAAGATGATGAAATAGTGTGGAAATTATGTAAGAGCCAGCAGTGGGTTAACTATAGTTCTACAAAGAAAGTCAAAAATCTGCTGGATCAAATCTGCACTTCGATTCAGTATTCTTGGTGCTGTCCTCACGATCTGACAAACAACATTAACGGGGAACCCAAGTCTCAAAAGACACGCTCCTGAAGCATATTGCTTCGACAAAGAATCATTCTGGCAACTTTGATCATCCTTTTCGGGTAGTTGAGTAAGCCCACCTTCAACGAAAAAAGGTTTAGCTTGTGCATCTGAATTGGTTATTGTAAATTTTCAGTGAGATTTATTTCTTGGGTGCCTGATGAATGTTTGAGCTTAGCATCACGAACATTTAGATCATGTCTTTTACGGACAAGTTCTGATCCTCCAGAAATGAGATTCTACTCATTTTCTGAAGAAACCTTAGACAATGGAGTCCTGGGCATTCTGCAGTCACACCAGATAACAAGTTATTACATAATCAAATTTCACAAGCGGAATATGGCATATATTTCCACAGATTTGAACATAGCACCACACAGCGATAAAAGCAGGTTCATGTAAAAATAGAATAATGATAACTTACACTTAACCGAGGTTTGCAAAGACTGAAATACTTGCTCCCTTCAGGGTAGCAGTTAACATAGTTTTGTATAAATCTTCTCTCTGGTAGCCCAAATATGGTAGAGGCACCAATCTCTTGCTTAACAAAACCGTTTTTCTTAAGCCATGCATACATTTTGTATCTTGGTTTGATCCTACCCTCGAGATCATAGGTGAAATATTTTGGAAATGATGGAAGAACCTGCAGTGGGTTAAATGTCGTACTACAAAGAAAATCGAATTTCTTTTGGATCAAATCTGAACTTGTACTCAATAATTCTGGTCTTGTCCTCGCCATTTGACAAACATCATTGAAGGGTAACCCAAGTCTCAAAAGACAACTTAACCTCTCCTGCAGCTTATTGCCTCCACAACCAATCATTCTGGCAACTTTGAACGCTGACTCAGGGTAATCTATCAAGCCTAATTTCAACAAAAGGTTTAGCTTGTGTCTCTCAGTTGGCTCTTGTAAAATTTTAGTAATATTTATTTCTCGGGTGCCTGGTGAATGTCTGAGCTTCACATCACTGGCATTTAGATCATCTCTTCTATGGGTAAGTTCTGATCCTCCACAAAGGTTATTCTGAATGTCTTTTGAAGAAACTTTAGACAATGCAGTTCTGGGCATTCTACAATCACATAAGCTAATATGTTACTAGTACTACATAGTCAAATTTCACAGGTGGGATATGACACATATTGCCCTGTATTTGAAAATAGCATCACATAGAGATAAGAGCAGGTTCACGTTAAAACCATACAATGATAACTTACACTTTATCAAGCTTGCAAAGACTGAAATACTTGCTCCCTTCAGGGTGGCAGTTAACATATTTTTGTACAAATCTTCTCTCTGGTAGCTTAAATATGGTATAGGCAGAAGTTTCATTCTTGAGAAGATCATTTTTCTTAAGCCATGCATACATTTTGTATCTTGGCTTGATCCTACCCTCGAGATCATATTCGAAATATTTTGGAAATGATGGGAAAACCTGCAGTGGGTTAAATGTAGTACCACAAAGAAAATCAAATTTCTTTTGGATCAAATCTGCATTCATACTCATTAATCCTGGGCATGTCCTCACCATTTGACAAACATCGTTGAAGGGTAACCCAAGTCTCAAAAGACAACTTAGCTTCTCCTGCAGCTTATTACCTGCACAACGAATCCTTCTGGCAACTTTGAACATCAACTGAGGGTAATTATCAAGCCTAATTTCAACAAAAGGTTTAGCTTGTGCCTCTCAATTGGCTCTTGTAAATTTTCAGTGATATATATTTGGGTGCCTGGTGAATGTTTGAGCTTAGCATCATGGACATTTAGATCATCCCTTCCATGGACGAGTTCTGAGCCTCCAGAAAGGAGATTCTGGGAATTTTCTGAAGAAACCTTAGACAATGGAGTCCTGGGCAGTCTGCAATCACATAAGATAATATGTTACTACATAGTCAAATTTCACAGGTGGGATATGGCACATGTTGCCCTATATTTGAAAATAGCATCACATAGAGATAAGAGCAGGTTCACGTAAAAATCATACAATGATAACTTACACTTTATCAAGCTTGCAAAGACTGAAATACTTGCTCCCTTCAGGGTGGCAATTAACATATTTTTGTACAAATCTTCTCTCTGGTAGCGTAAATATGGAATAGGCAGAAGTTTCTTTCTTGAGAAGATCGTTTTTCTTAAGCCATGCATACATTTTGTATCTTGGCTTGATCCTACCCTCGAGATCATATTTGAAATATCTTGGAAATGATGGGAAAACCTGCAGTGGGATAAATGTAGTACCACAAAGAAAATCAAATTTCTTTTGGATCAAATCTGCACTTATACTCATTAATTCTGGGTATGTCCTCACCATCTGACAAACATCATTGAAGGGTAGCCCAAGTCTCAAAAGACAACTTAGCTTCTCCTGCAGGCTGCAGCTTATTACCTCCACAACCAATCCTTCTGGCAACTTTGAACATCGACTCAGAGTAATTTATCAAGCCTAATTTCAACAAAAGGTTTAGCTTGTGCCTCTCAATTGGCTCTTGTAAATTTTCAGTGATATATATTTTGTGGGTGCCTGATGAATGTTTAAGCTTAGCATCATGGACATTTAGATCATCTCTTCTACAGACGAGTTCTGATCCTCCAGAAAGGAGATTCTGAAAATTTTCTGAAGAAACCTTAGACAATGGAGTCCTGGACATTCTGCAATCACATAGGATAATATGTTACTACATAGTCAAATTTCACAAGTGGGATATGGCACATATTGCCCTGTATTGGAAAATAGCATCACATAGATATAAGAGCAGGTTCACGTAAAAAGCATCAATGATAACTCACACTTTATCAAGCTTGCAAAGACTGAAATACTTGCTCCCTTCAGGGTGGCAATTAACATATTTTTGTACAAATATTCTCTCTGGTAGCTTAAATATGGTATAGGCAGCAGTTTCTTTCTTGAGAAGATCGTTTTTCTTAAGCCATGCATACATTTTGTATCTTGGCTTGATCCTACCCTCGAGATCATATTTGAAATATCTTGGAAATGATCGCAAAACCTGCAGTGGGATAAATGTAGTACCACAAAGAAAATCAAATTTCTTTTGGATCAAATCTGCACTTATATTCATTAATTCTGGGCATGTCCTCACCATTTGACAAACATCATTGAAGGGTAACCCAAATCTCAAGACAACTTAGCTTCTCCTGCAGCTTATTACCTCCACAACCAATCCTTCTGGCAACTTTGAACATCGACTCAGGGTAATTTATCAAGCCTAATTTCAACGAAAGGTTTAGCTTGTGCCTCTCAATTGGCTCTTGTAAATTTTCATTGATATACATTTTTTGGGTGCCTGGTGAATTTCTGAGCTTAGCATCACCGACGTTTAGATCATCTCTTCTACGGAGAAGTTCTGATCCTCCAGAAAGGATATTCTGAATGTTTTTTGAAGAAACTTTAGACAATCGAGTCCTATGCATTGTGCTTTTCAAATATTCTCTTTTAGGGCCACGGGCAACTAGATCATCTCTTTCATGGACAAGTTCTGATAGTACAGAAGGGATATTCTGAAATGTTTCTGAAGAAACTTTAGACAATGGAGTCATGAGCATTGTGTTTTTTAGATGCTCTCTGATAGACACAGCAACTCCCTGCTTCTCAAGCCCAGTGCAATTAATATCTTCAATCAACTTGATCAAGTTGTCATGCAAATAGCAAGGATGACACAAATCTGTCTTTGTCATCTCCTTTTGATCCAAACCAACGCTTGCAAAATCTAGATTGCCTGCCATGGATTTGCTTGGGTCCCATCTAAGAATCTCAGGATAATGTAAAATAATGTTACCTATATTTTCCTTTCTCAGTCCCAGGTTTGACAGAACATCTACTATAGAATACAGTGTTTTCTCTGAACTGTCCATAAAAAGTTGAGGCTTTGTACGGTATAGCTTGCTAATCTCGTCCCAAGGGCAACCGATACCTGCCAAAAGCATTAGCTTTTCTAAAATACTACTACATTTCAGTGGATTTTTTTCCAACAGACAGCAAATCCTGTTCTTCTCAACTTGAAAACCATCCAGCCCATTAGAAACAGTCACAAATTTTTTATATACTTCATCATTGAGGAGAGATGGGCAACATTTCAAGATTTTTATAAGAGAAACTTTACTAACTCCAAGCTTCTCATAGAACTGCAATTTCTTTTGCAATTTAGCGGCAGAACGACTGAATAACTCCGGATGTTCTGTATACAGTTTCCCTAGCACATGCCTTGGAAACCCACTGTTCCTCAAAATTGAGACATTTGCCAGTAGAGACTCATCTTCATTGAGATACATTTTCCCAGGAGGCAAGAATATATGGATCTCAGAAGTCTTTACCCCTATACTTTCAAAAAACGGCTCAAACTCATTGATCGGATTATAAAGTAGATATCTTTCCAGGGCTTCGCTTATACGATCTTTTGCGTTGACTCTGGACACTAACTTTCGTAAAAAACAAGGTGCATAGAGGCTTATATGCTCGGCATCTGCAAAAGAAAGAGACCTTGTATAGTGGAGGTAATTTTGCAGCACTTGCCGAACTTCATGTTCCAGTTTTTCCGAGAATTTGACCTGGGATTTGCTCCCAGCTTTCCCAGATTGTTTGGCACTCCAAATAAAAATGGCAGGCATAACTACTGACATTTGTAGAGTGAAAGAATGAACATGCCATGAAACCCATTTCTTTTTTGCATATGAAATTAGAGATGTGCAAGGAGGGATTGACTTTGGCAGCACAATTTTCCCAATTCCACGACAAAAGATCACCAAACCGCACATTACGATTCCGTTTCATAGGCAAATTGGAGCATGAGATGGCTGAAGATGTTCAATAAAACTGATTTTTCAAAAGAAAAACCCCATGAGATTATTGGAAATAGTAATACACAACTTGATATCGAACCATCCAAAGTGCTCGTCATGAAACGAGCATTAGCTCAGTAGTACTGGGTTGGATTCCTGGCCTTTCAATTTTCAACATGGTGTCTGGGCCAGGTGTTGAGGTTGACTGAAGATGTCAATGAGGGCTGGAGGAGATAGCCATCGACGCCTTGATATTGAAATAGGAACGCAGCACATTGGTAGAGCAGTGGAGCAGCAGGCAGGTCCTCAGTTCAACTTTCTAGTCGGTCCATTTTTCAACAGAGATAACGGCCTGGAAATGGAAAATGTGCTCAGCAACATAAAACCTAGTTTGATAAAGTATGGGATTGAGATAAACTCTTATTTAACAGAACAATGTTGGTATCAGTAGGAAGTGACCTGGCAACCGGTAAAGCAAGCGTAGTCTGTCCAGTCCAAGACTCAAATGAAGTTCTCCAAATGGAAAAAATAAAGCATTTCGGTTTCCATGAAAATGGCGCTAGCTGACACCTTGACCAAACTTAGAGAGAATATGGAAATATGAATAGAAAACAGATGAACTAAGCATACCAGAGACTTGCATTTACTTCTGCTTTCTGAACGACACTGCCTCTTTCCCGCTTTGAATGTTCTGGCATCTGTTTTAAGTAGCGAATTTTTCTGTTCGGAAAACCCCAGTGTCTTTCGCCCAGATTTAGGATACCTAAATCTCACTCCCTCCTACTCGCTGCAAATTTATGTCTTCCATTATAGAAAATTCGAAATCTGATATGAAGTAGGATACAAATCTATGTTCCATTAGAGTGATAAGATTTATCACTTTTCGTTATAAAGTGATGAAATTATTATTTGCCCTTATTTTTCAATAAGGATGTATTTATTAATATTTAAAAAATTAAATATAATTATGCATGGGTGATTGATAAAAGGCTGACTTTCAGTTATTAAATATAATTATTATTTGTTTTTATTATTAATGTAGATTTATTCTCCCGATTGCGATGGCAATATGGTCGACCGTATGTTGCATGATTTTGAGGAGGGGAAACAAGTCCACCGTTGTGATCTTGCTCCACATAGAGAGGAGTGGTCATCCTGCGTTTCACTTGGCTAGTGTTCAAGATTGTTTTGAAACCAATCAGACGTCTCATTAGCCCAGGTTGTCATTCTGCTCCACATAGAGAGGAGGAGTGGTCATCCTGCTTTTCACTTGGTTAGTGTTCAAGATTGTCATGAAACCAGTCAGATGCCTCATCATGTATTCATTCCACAATTGACAGGGAAATTGAAGTCTCCAAGACAGGGAAGAAAATTTCTCATTCTTGTTCCAAGGTGGTGGTAATTCACTGCTCTAAGTTTAGCATTTCTGTTTTTCATTATTATATTTCCATTTCCCCATGGGGGCAGGTCGAGGTCCTCTTGACCTAGCCTCCCTTGTGCCCTTCACTTTGAAGCACCCTCTGGGTCCGCAATCCGATAGCAGTTTTGAAATTCACTCAGTGGTGTTATCAATTCAAGCATGGAGGGTGGTGGATGTGCATGGTCATCAGAATCAGGTGGTCTTGGAGCAACGAGGTTTGTGTTTTGGCTAGGCACTCAATTGATAGGGTCCATCTCGAAAGACCCTCAGTCGAGCATGGCATAAGGTATTCCACCTTTACATATTGACTCTAGCTTGGTCTAGTTTGCGTAGTATCAATTTTCTGGTCAATGTGTTTCATACTCTCTCTGCTCTATCTATTTCATTGAATTGTTGCACTATGAATCCTCACACTTGGGCTCCTAAGACGTGCCTCCACTCTACTTCTCTATCGACATCATCTTGACACTCCTATCTCAACTCCTACCCAACGTCAACCTATCGGCCTCCACCCTTGTCTTGTTATGCCAACCAGTATTGTCTCCCCTACGTGGCTTCCCTTTGTTTCCTTTATCACCATATTCATCTCAATCCCACTAGCCATGCCCCATCAAAGAGCAAAGAATCTCTGCAACTCTTCAAGCATATCAGAAGGCAATATTAGGGCCCGACAGTGAGCTCACTCAACACTACAACATTATCACGCCCAAACCCCTGACCGTATACAGCTAGAAATTAACAATGCATCCTCAAATCCCATGGATGATATGGATGAGTATATGGACGTAGATATTCTTGCCTCAGCTACTGAGTGGCTCATGAATCCCGACAACACTCGAGGAAGGCAGAACTAGTATTTATATATTGTGGAGTTGTATTAGCACATTGATGCAAGAGCATCTCAAGAGAAAGATATTTCACCCATGTGAATAATTCTCTTTTTATATTTTTCTATAATTCATGATATTTAACCTAGGAGAATTTGCATTAGTTAGGAGGTTATGTTGAAGTGTCCTTATGGAATAGATGTAAATATTCTATTAGATGGAGTGGCATTAGCTTCTAGAATAGGGACAATTGTAGGAATATTAGAGGGTTGTTATTACAACCTCCATTATGTCTTAGTGATATTTTGTCTAGGCTAGAGAGGATGAAGGAGGACAGTAGAGTAGAAGAGAGAGAGAGAGAGAGGAAAATTCACTGCATCCTGTGTATTTTTCTGGCTTAGTGTAGTAGAATTACTAAGCCGTGTGTAGTTGCTTTTGTTTTGTGTAACATAATTTCAGTTTGAGTTGTACTCTTTGTCCACTGTGTTTAATTGTTGTAGCATTATGTTAATACTTTGTGGAGACAATTATTGAGTGATGGTGGGCTTTTTATCAGAGAGAGTGATTTTAAATTATTTAGTTTTTCAAGGTTCGCAGGCCAAATTCTTGTTTCGAGCTGAGTCGTGATTGTCAACTCTATATTAGTTAACATGAAGTCGAAATCTTTGTCAAACACTTGCTCAAGTCCTAGGTCTTGACTCTCTAGATAGTGCAACGTTCCATTTCCTAAAAACCAAGATGCAGATTAACCTAGCATGAGGTTTCGCCCCTAGCACAGGATTCTGAGAAACTGAAGCGATTTCTACGAGGGGTGCCATAGTGATAAGCAAGAACAGGAGAGGGGGGGGCATGATAAATCATATTCATCCACATATTTTGGCAGTTTCCAAGGTGGTTTCCTCCACCCCCATGAGTATTAAACCTCAACAGGTCTTGGGGCCCCACAAGTTGTTGACCTTGTGGACCCCGTGATCACAACGCTCAAAGGTGACCAAGCATTAACAAGGGCCCATGGTAGTCTTGGGAGGCCCCATGATTTTGTTGGGAAGTAGACAATTCACGCTCATGATCAAGTCGTTGAAACTTAGTGGGCCATTAAACATATATTATGCACAACGAACGACCAAAGCACACTGCTAAAGTGATCAATGGACGAGGAAAGGCGAGGGTGAAATAGTAAAAACCAATTCAACATCAAGTTTTGGTATTACAACACAGTTGCTCTTGGATATGTCAAAAAGGCACAAAGGAGCAATTCAAGGAGTAGGTGGAAGGAAACCTATAGGTATGAGAATACCCATAGCGAATACAACCTTAGAAGAGGAGATGAGGTGCATTCAAGAGAGATTGGAAGTAATGGAAATTGCTTAGAGGCGAGGATCTAATGTTGAAGATGCCAATAAATTTGAGCAAGAATCTTCTAGAGAAGGAGAAAAGGGAGGAGAATCAGTAGAGGAGAGAGGATGATAGCCAAATTGGGCGCCAAGCTAAGGATGGAAGTACGTGCATATGAAGGTAATTTGAATGTTGATGAGTTAATGTATTAGATAAATGTCATGAACAACTATTTTGATTATGAAGAAGTAGATGAAGAAAAGAAAGTGAATTTTGTTGTCACAAGGCTAAAAGGACATCCAACCCTATGGTGGGATGAAGTGCAAGCTAGTAGGAAAAGGAAAGGTAAGCCCAAGATTAGAAGCTGGAATATAATGTTGGCAAAAATCAAAAGCAAGTTTTTGCCCAAACGTTGCCAGATAAATCTTGTAAGGCAGTTGCAAAACCTTAGAAAAAGGTCCATGATAGTGAAAGAGTATATTGAAGAGTTTTATAAATTAAATATTAGAGCTAGACACATTGAAGAGGGTGTTGAAAAGCTTATCAAATATCTTAATGGTTTAACGTATGAGATTCAAGATGGGATTGATACCTTGACTCTAAACACGGTTGGGGATGCTTACCAAGTTGCTTTGAAAGCCGAGGAATATAGTTCCAGAAAATAGATTCAAGAGAGCAAAGGAAGAGGTTATGCTAGAGGCAAAGGACAATCAAGTAGCAAAGAAAGATTTTAGTCTCCAAAAGAAGAAAGTGGGAGTCCAAGTAAGAAGCCACCAAGAGGAGGTGACTTTGGAAGAAGAAGATCTTTCTCTGAAGGCAGAGGTAGAGGTAGAGACTACCAACCTAGATGATACAAATGTGGAAAACTAGGCCATATATCATGGGAATGCCAAAGAATACTCTAGCAGGATAGAGGAGTGTACATGTGGTGGAAGCTAAAGAGGAGAATGCAGGTATAGTGGCAACAAAAGAAGTTGTTGAAGTAGGAGAATCCCTATTGCTGAAGCAAGTTCTAATTCACTCAAATAAGTAAACTAAAGATCTAACCCATAGGAGAAGTTTGTTTATGACCATGTGCAAGTCAATAGTTAAGTGTTGTAAGGTTGCGATTGATATTGGTAGCACAAATAATCTTGTTTCTACAAAGATGGTAGAGAAACTATATTTAAAAATAATACCACATCCTACCCCTTACAAAGTTTCATGGTTACAAAAAGGTCATCAAATCTTAGTCAATGAACAATGTAAGGTAGAATTTTAGATTGGAAGATACAAGGATGAAATATTGTGTGATGTAATGCCTATGGATGTTTGCCATATTTTGTTGGGAATGCCATGGCAGTTTGATATGAGAGTTATCCATGATGGTAGAAGGAACACTTACACACTTGAGAAATATGGTCACAAGCATACATTGTTGCCTTTACAAGATGGAGTCAAAGAAGAAGTCGGGCATAATGTGTTGTTGATGAGTGGCAAGGAGTTTTTGTAAGAGGTCAAAAAGAAGGAAGTCCATTTTGCCTTGATTGGTAAACCCAAGGTAATTCTTACCAACACAAGTTTAAACTGTTTTCCTGAGAAGTCAAGGGTATATTAGATGATTTTGTTGATATAATTGTGGATGAATTACCAAGTAAACTACCCCCTATTCAAAGCATCAACCATCATATAGATTTAATTACTAGAACAAATCTTCCAAACAAGGCAACCTATAGAATGACTCCTCATGAAAATGAACAGATAAGGAAACAAGTGTAAGAGTTGTTAGACAAAGGTCTTATCAAAGAAAGTTTAAGCCCATGTAATGTTCAATAGTCCTCAGCTCAAAGAAGGATTGTGGATGGAGGATGTGCATTGATTCGAGGGCCATCAACAAAATCACAAGCAAGTGTAGATTTCCTCTTCCATGTGTTGATGACATGATTGATTGTTTGAGTCGTGCTATATATTTTTCTAAGATTGAACTGAAGAGTGTTTACCACCAAATTTGAATGAGAGAAGGGGAAGAGTGGAAAACAACCATGCATTGTATGTGTGGTTAATGATGCCTTTTGGTCTTACTAATGCACCCAACAATTTCATGAGACTAATGAATGAAGTCTTGAAGGAGTTTGCAGGTAAATTTGTTGTTTTTTATTTGGATGACATTTTAATGTACAACCAGACAAAGGAAGAGCATTTGAGACATCTTAGTTTGGTTTTGAAGACCTTGTAGTAAGAAAAATTGTTAATTAATTTGAAGAAATGTACCTTTATGAAAAGAGAATAGTTATACTTTGTGATTTCTAAAGATGGTTGAAGATTGACCTTGAAACGGTCAGAGAAATCATTGATTGGCCTACCCCATGAAATATGTTTGAGGTCAGAAGTTTTCATGGTTATGGATGTCTATACAATTGAAAATTCATTAAAAAGATTAACAGACTTTGTGTGCCTATTGTAGAAACTATCAAAGAAAACAATCAACCATTCAAGTAGATTGTAGCAACAAATAGAAACACTAAGTTACTGAAGCCAAAGGTCACAGAGCAACATGTTTTGGCCTCATCAGACTTCAATAATTTTTATCAGGTTGAGACAAATGCAAGTGGATTTGTTGTTGGAGCAATTTTGAGTTAGGAAGGTGGTGATGGTGCTGGATGCCGCCAACATGTAAGGGGATCTCCCCAATGTGAAGGCCCAATTAGACCTCACATTGTTTGGTGTAGGAGTCTCATCCGGTTGTATGGTATGACCACCAATGGAAAGGTTTCAAAGATATGCCTTGCTTATAATCACACATAAGAGATCACAACACCTCTTTGGGCAACAAGTATGTAAACTTTGTGGGACACCCAATGTAAGGCGCACAGGGGAAATTCCATGGCTAGTAAAGGAAAACAAACCTTCAGTTAGAAAAGTAATAGTACTATCCTAAAGGGGGGTCCGTGAACAAACAAAAAGGCTTGTTGATTACCTGCAAATGAGTCCACATAATAAACAACAATCATGAAAGCATAACAACACTTATTCAACAATAACCATAGTAAAGCAACGAAATAGTTCATTAAACTTAGTATGTAATTAAACCAACATATACCACAAACATAACAAGAATAGTTCTACTATATCTACAATACATGTATGAAGAAGTGTCGACTCATAAAGCTTCTGATTATGAATGAAAGATCCCAAGTACACTGTTACAAAGATGAAACACTAGATCCAATAGTGGAACATAAAGCCACAACTTGCTTCTCCAAAGAATGATCTATCTCCTATGCATTACAAGAGAAGTCAAGGCAAGACTCCAAGCCCTTAACTTGAGTTATGAGGATCTGTTTATAACTAATGACAATTGTAATGCCCCACTTAAATCTTATCCTGCAAATTTTGTTAATGTTTACATTATTTGAAAATATTGAGAAATATTGGTCTAATATAAAATTCATGATTTCCATTATTCAAATTCCCAACTTACCTTCTCAAATTGAATATGAGGTAGGATATGGTCTCCTTCCATTATTTCAAATAATATATGCATTCTCACATTCCCCAATGTACCCTCACATTTACTAGGGAAAAGACATGGTCCTCTCCATTTAATTACATCTCACATTCCCTAATGTACCCTCACATTTACTTGGGAGAAGATATGGTCCTCTCCAACTCATTATCAATATATATATTCATTACACATTCCCCAATGTACCTTCACATTTACTAGGGAGAAGACATGGTCCTCTCCATGTAATTACATCTCACATTCCCCAATGTACCCTCACATTTACTTGGGGGAAGACATAGTCCTCTCCATTTAATTATCAATATAAATATTCATCTCACATTCCGAAATGTACTTTCAGATTTACTTGTGAGGAGACATGGTCCTCTCTCATTAATTTCCCAATTTTATATTCATGTCACATTTCCAAATGTACTTCCAGCTTTACTTGGGAGAAGAAAATTCAACTATATGGATGGATGAGAAGTTAATGACATTAATGAGAGGTGGTTGAGATGGAGAAGAGAGGGAGGGTATAAAAAGGGAAGGGATAAGGGAGAAAATGGGAGGTTGGGGGGGTCTTGCTTATGATTGTGGGGTTGGTTGTGATTTGAGGACTTCTTGTGTTTTTGGGAGACCTTAGGAACCTGTGGAGGTTTCTTGGGTTGTTGAGTGAAGGGAAATATTGTTATCTTGGTCTGGATCATTCATCTTGGACACACACACTACATCTGGTTGGACTTGGGCTCGGAGGGCTAGGGAACCTGTGGAGGTTTCCTGGGCTAGGGATTATTTCCTAGTTGGCTGGGAGGTAAATCCAGTTGGGTCCATCAAGAGGAGCGTTCAGCAGGAGTAGCAGGACAAAGGCATCTCCATCAGCCACTATACAGGTATTCCTCCATAGATTACTCTTGTAAATTTTATTAGAATGAAATATTCACTTTAAGTTATGCTGATTAGAATGTAAATGATAAAATTTTATTTGTTTACAAGTCTTGTAAGTAAGTAAGCTATCGCCTCTTATTGCATTTAATTTCAAAAGAAATTAGATCTATTAGCAGACCCTAGGGTAGGTCTCTTACACATGGTATTAGAGCTTTGGTTCAAGATCTGGACCCAAAGCCCACTAAATAGCTATTACATAATCAAATTTCTTACTAAATAGTTGAAAATCCAGAAAATTAGAATGTCAAAATGTTTCAACAGCAGTCCAATGGCATAGTACCTAGGGATATGACAACACATGTCTGTGGAAATCAAGAAATCAAACTTGTTGAGGTGTCAATCTGTCTTGCACAACAAATGAACTCTTGCATTTAGTAAAATGTGTTTGATACCATGAGTGTGTTTAATACAATTATGACTTATTTTATGAAATGTGATGTCTGAAAAAACAATAAATATAAACATTCATAACGTTTTTTTTAATGGGAAGACAACTTGTTGAGGGTGTACACTGCATATGTTTCTGCTTCTTTTTGGGTACAATTTTCCTATGAACTAAATATTACTATACAATTATAAAATGAATCGAGAGAAGTATAGTACAATTGGTTGAACACACTTGCATGGTAATGGTATCAGTACATGAACCGATTTTGAATATGCTGGAGTTTGTGCTTGAATCCTTATAGCCTGGTGCTAGTAGTCATCTTGTAAGCTTATACTTTCCAGATTGCTTTGTCTTTATCATTCTTTTCAGTGTGTTTTTATTCCCCTCAAAATGTGTGGTACCAGGGTGCTGTCAATGCTTGTTTTTGTGATCCTACTGATGCTTGTTGATTGCGCTGCTACAAGGGCTTGGCTTATTTGCTAATTAAATGGATTCCAAGTAAAAGGGGTAGACTATGCTATTATTTCTTTTGAAAGCTAAATTTGGCATTCATAGGAAGTTGTTTACTGTTGACACCGGTTCACTGCGTGACCGCAGAGAAGCCTAAGAGAATTGGCCCGATATACTTACCCAACCCAAATGAGAATCCACTAGCGTGTATCCTTCTGTTCCTTTTCCCGATTTAGTTATTTTCAACTCCAATGCTGCAAAGATCGATTTGCTGCTACATGTTTGATTCCATAGCTATCTAATCCACTGTGCGTTTGCATGTATCCTCTCCCAACATCACTGTTGATTCTTGGACTAACCCCAACCTGGCCTTTGCATGTATCCTCTCCCGACATCACCGTTGATTCTTGGACTAACCCCAACCTGGCCTTTCTATTTAGGGGCGAATTAGTGAGCTTTATAATTTTCTCTCCTCCCCACCTCTAGAGAGTGCCATGGGTCATGAGATAGTTGTGAACACAAAATCATGAATTTGTAAACTGTTAGTAACATGGGAAGAACATGGCCGCCTAACACGTTCTAAGCCCTAAACTTTAATAACTCAAAATCAAAACAAAAATCGTGGCCTAACTCGTTTCCATAATTGGTGAAATGGTTTTTTTTTTAGTATCTGTTGGTTTATTTGTAATTGAAATTTCATATCATAGTATTTATCATCAGTTGTGATCTCTGTTTTAGAAACAGGTTTCAATTTTGTGGCTTTGTTGGTAATAATTACTACTCTGGTTGTGGTTGTCTGAGCCGGTTTCGACACTAGTTTTGTCCATTCCTTTCCCTTTATCATTTTAATTCTATCAAACCAGAACTGCATATGCACATAAAAGGTCAACGCCTACGAGATTCAGGTCCTTTATTTCCTGAACTATTTACCCTGTGCTTCATGTATTTGATCTTTGATGGATTCTAAAAGATCACCATTCCAAAGTTAAGCATATCTTCAGATAATCATACTCCTCTGGGATGTCCTCTTATGATGACTAGAGGAAATGAAAATGAAAATGAAGATGTGAGGGATACTGAGCCCATTTTATCTCGGGAAACTGTTGCTTATAGTGATAATAGGGACAACTCCACAAGTGAGGACGAATTATTATTGGGTGATATAGCCCTTGTACATATGGGTCTTAAAATTACTGGAAGTAGTGACGAAGACAATGAATCAATAAATGTAGACCAACCACAATGCCGGATTTGCCTTGATACTGGAGGTGAATATTTGATTGCACCATGCTGTTGCAGAGGCACCCAGAAGTTTGTGCACAGATCATGTCTTGACTACTGGAGGGCGGCCAAGGAGGGATTTGCTTTTGCCCACTGTACTGAATGTAGGGCAATGTTCTATTTGTGTGCAAATGTACCACCTGATCGATGGTGGTCAAGGTTGAAGTTTCAACTTCTTGTTATAAGAGATCACACAGCCATTTTCATTGTCGTTCAAGTGGTTGTTGCACTCCTGGGCATGCTTGTCTACAAATTTTATGGTGAGGAACTTAGAGAAATGTTTGGCTATGAACAACACCCTTATGGCTTCTACTTACTGGCAGGTATGATCTCATTATGAGTATCTATATTAGGCTTAATTGAATAATAGTCTAAGATGCTGGTGCATGACATGTTAAAAAAATAAAGAAATACATACAGTCACATCTTCAAATAACAAAAGACAGGTAATGAGTCTGGACATTACAACATGAAAAGCCAATTGTAAACTAGAAAGGAATCTTGTGGCTAAATATGCAATATGCTTATCCTTTGCTGAAGAACTGCCAAGATTTAGAGTGGGAGCACAGTTCTATCTTTTTTCCTTGGCTTGTTATCAAGCTCAGGGGGCCACATTTGTTCCTCTTTATAGTCCCTTTTTGCAACTTTCTGACATGAGGGATATCAGTGATCATTCATATAGATAGCTCATTACCTCCTTTTATGTTTAAGATTAAATCATATTACAATATTCACAGTGACTGTAAAGTCTGCCTTGTTAGAGAAAGGGATGTTTACACGTTAAGTTCAGATTAAGGAGTTGGGTGGCGCTACCAAGGAATGCATCGACCAGAACAATTTAATCAGGTCCCAAAACATTCGTTGTGAATGCATTGAACTTTGAAGCCATAATGGAGAAAGATGAACAGCTAAATAGACGCTAAATAGACGAGGGCAACAGAGAGACGGGCTAGGGAATTGTAGTTCTATGATTTGGGTAAACGAGGAGAATTCTGGTTTCCCGTTGGCTGCCATATATATGGAAGCAACGTTGTTGCTATTTTTGTCTGTGGGGTTTTGCTTCAATGCTCACTTTGCAGACCAATTTTTTTTTTAAGACGAAGTGATTGATAAGAGGAAGTTGACAGGGTCCTCCTCTGCTCTGCTCCATGAATTGGACAACGTGCATTTTAAGGTTAAATGGGTTGTGCAGGATGTTGGCTGATCAGCTCTAATTGGGAGATGGACGAATACTGAGATATGCTGAGGCCTTCTAGAAAGGGATGTTTCCACTTAAAATTTAGATTAAGGAGCTTCATGAGAGACTTGTTTCGAGTGGCTGAGTGGCTGTCGTGGGTGTTTTCAACCATGCTAGGAATTAAAAAGTATAGGTTTTGTTCTGGATTCAAAAAGCATTGAGAGGGACATTGATTTAGCAAATTTGGGGTTTGACATTGTCATTAGGGCTTTCACTGTTATGTAGCTTTTAGTCTTAGTGCGTCTGAATTTGAGCTCCTTCATCACCTCCTCCATGGAGAATTTCCAATGTGTAAACCTCCATGGAGAATTTCCAATGCTTTTACACAAAGTGTTTGTTTTTTGGCATCTCTCTTTGGACATGTTCTGCAACCCACAAGGCTCGAATATAGGCACTTATGAATGCCAGTGTCTGTGAAACATGGGACACATGATATTCTCCGTTGAAATGGTTTGGATCTGGAGGTGTATAAATGGGGGTTCAAATACCAGAGATGGTGTCATATTCTACTTCTTGGATTGGTGACCGAGGAACTGAAGTGCTTCAAGCTCAACAACACGAATGCTAATTATCAAGTTATCAGGACCCATTGACGGATAATTGTAATATGTTCAAGAGGAAATGAGCCCTTGGCTTTCTGTTTTTTGTGATTACTTTCGGCCTAAAGTCAGCCACTGCTACACTCTTTTATGTGCATAACTTGAAGTGAGCGGAGCAGACTGTTCGTGGGTCTCTGTTCTTGCTGCGGCTCTCACCAAATAAGCTGTTTCCATTCATGCACTATTACAACACTGTAATTTCACGGTTTCTTCTCATGTGACTATTCAACTGCTAGTTGAGAGCAAGTGTCAGTATCTTTGCTGAGGATAGGTCCTCCTGGTATCTGCAGCCAAGCAGGAACTTCAGCTTTCTAGTTGGATCGAATTCAAGATGATTTTGGAGACATTTTCATAGCTGAATTAAATGTGAGGTAATTTTCCTTAACATAGGACTTACAATGCCATCATGTAACATGTTTAATCCATTCTTCAGTTACTCCATTGTAGCCCTGAATTGAGCTTCTTCATTGTCACCTTTTTCTATGTCCAACATTTTAGAGCATAATGTATAAGATGATAATATTTTGATTAGTAATTTTTCCCAGTTTTCTATCAAATGAGAAATTGAGAAGTTTTCATCATTTATAGTTTCAGCTTAGAAACTACCTGGTTTAGCTATTTTTTATACAAGAATTTTGGGATTAAATTGGAGTTCTTGAATCGATACTAAGGAGTAAAAACTAGTAGCTCTATACAAAGTGAAGGATCCTGAAGTGAGAAAATTTATTCAGAAATGCTTGGCCACTATTTCTAGAAGCCTTCTTGTAATGGAGCTCTTAATGGACCCATTTCTCCAAACTGATGAGCATGGCTTAGAATATTCCTTTTCCGTATTAGATTTCTACAGAGGTGATGTAGGGGAACTCGGCCCATTATTAAGAGAGCCTAACATTGAAACTTTTCAAAATGTTCATCATAAAGCACGCCAAATCTAATGTTTTGTGCAAGTGTATAACAAGAATGGGATTTCTGCCCCCCTATGAAAATTAGAAACACCAAAATGTTGTACATGTGCTCTCATGCTTTAGATGGGATACTATGTCTCACAACATAAATTTCACTATCAAAGGCAAGAAGGGAGAACATAACACAATGTTCTTAAAATATGAATTATGGGCACAAAAGGTGATGAATTTTATATTGCACTAGTAAACCATGGACCTGCCAGCAGATCTTAAATCCTAACCCGACTAGCACATTGCATTTTAAGACTATTTATCTTTTCTACTTCTATCAACTAGCCCCTAGCCTATTTTTTCACCCATGTTAATGTTACAATATTCAATACATCTTGCAAGATGCATCTGCATATATATATCTATTTCTTTTTTGATGTGGAAGAGGATACAACCATGAGTTTTGCTTGCAAAATTGTTGCTGAACTTGACCTTGTTGATTAAGACGTTACAAAGATTACAAATTACATTGATAAAGAAATCCTTGATTTGGTACTTGATTGGAAAGCAAGGGTAGCAATAGATGATGACCACTCTTTCTATGGGCATAACAATTCCACTTACAAAACAAGTGAAACTTGATGGTGGAATTATATCGATCACCTCTTTTTTATCTCTTCTTAGGGTTCTTTGATGGAATACCCAAGGTCTCACAACTATGTTGACAAGAAGTCAGAAATAATGCCTTTTACTTGAGTTGAATGTGTAGCCATGCATGATTGCTTTGAAGGAGTGACATTGGAAGTTGACGCAAACATATTTTTCTTCATATGTGGAAGAGAAATCTTGTACAATTTCAATCAAATCATTAGATGTTCTTCATCATGATTGGGTCAATGGAGAGGATCTAGTTTCATCTGGATCTTTAATGTCACATGGTTCAAGGGATAACAATTTTGAATATTCTTGATCACGTCTAATATTCTGAAGCACTGATAACACAAAGGATGTATTTCCATGAAAACCTGCAAATCCTCTAGAAAAGATAGGATATGTAGATAAATTTGGAGAATGTTGGAGCCATGGATATCTGAAGGGTTTAACCCTATTAATGATTGTCACTGTCTTAGGTCTATCCAGAAACCTATGTTTCAAGCTCAGATGACTATCATCAGTAAATGTTTTATCTAGTAAAGTTGAAGATTCCACTAATAAAGAACCACGATTATTAGCAGTCAAACATTATAAGGCACTAATGGAATCCTAGAGAAGACATGGGCATTCCCTCTTAGAAAAAAAAAATGATTTGAAAAACAAAAGACCTCTCAAACATCTTTAGATAAGAATAAATTCAGTCCTGAAATACATTTTTAAGATTAAAAAAGGAAGTCAATGGGCAGCTGGCAGAGTTGGTATATTAGGAAGGGTTCAGGGGTTTGCAGCCATTAAACAACTTGGATCTAATGTTTAGGGAAGAAGACTTTCCAGCATTGCCAGTCATATATTATCACTTAAGGATCTAGTAGCTAGTTATGATTTTCTAGGTCTAAGGAAACTTGCAATTCACTAGTTATATATCTGTTAATTGCTCATATAACCACCTGCAGAGATAACTTATTGATATGAAAACATCCCTTCAAGAAGTGATCTTGTTATGAATAAGTAATACAATAATCCCATTGCATCCTACAGAGAATCTAATATGCTTCTATTAATAATTAGTGATATTAAGTTAGGCTATAGGTCCTTACGTGGATATCTAGAAATTGGAGATATAGAGATAATCAGATTGCACATTTAGTTTCCAATTCTTCTACCTATTCCACTAAATTCATGTCAGTTAGTTTGGGTTTCATGCTCCTAAAACCAATCCTAGAAATTGACACAAAGAAAAATATCTTCACCTTTTTTTTTTTTGCAAAGACTGTTTCTTAGCATGAAGCGCTGCACTTTCTTGTCTAAACAATTTATTTTCAAGGGCTTCTTATTGGAAACCTATCATTCGAGAAGTAAAGTTTCATTTTTGAGATTCAACCTGACCTTTCAATTATATTTTCATTTTGTACAAAAACAGCTCAACCTTTTATAGAAAATACAAAGTTTTGACTGATAACAAAGGTAAAGTTGAACCCAGCTCAAACATATAGTCATCCAAGTGAAAATCTTAAATTAAAGGGAAAGTTTGTTAGAAAATAATGTACTTGGAGTTTCTCAATGGTTTGATTGCATTTTGTAGTTTTGAGAGGCAACTTTTTCTTGTATGCTACCCGTAGCTTCTTGAGCCTTTAAATGATAATCCTCCAAAGAAGCACTACAATTTATTCAGATATACCTAATGCCAAATGTAAAATTAGACAAGTTGAACATTAAACTGCTTTGTTATACATATTATAAATTAATCAGTTTCTTTGTTGACAAATTCAAAGAATGTGCCTCCAGTAATCGTTAAGAAGGTATGCTAGGAGTTCAAATGCACTACTCAGGACAAAGGCTATCAAATTGTGTTTTAAATTTTAAAATTTAACTATTCTTCTCCTACGCAATGGCTTCATTAAGGAGAACACTGGTAGAATAAAGTAGATTAAAGTGAATGATGCTAATATATAGGTTAGATTTAATAAAATGTCTGAAGACCTTTTGAGACAATTTTCAAAAAGCTCATTGAGAGTCTTAATATTGTTCAATATAGTTAGAAAAGCTGTAATTGCATGATTTATACTTTACACTTATATCGATGATCTTGGTTCTTCAAAAAATGGGTGGCTTTTTTTTTTTGTTTGTTCTAGTGGAGTACTATATGATGATGCTTTAGAAATGATGAACTAAATAATGGTCAAAGTTCTGACTTAAAAAAAAGGAGATGGCATTTTGGATCCCAAGTTGGTTATTTTATGTTCGGGTCATTCTAGAAATTTCAGTCATCAATTCAGAAGACTATATTTTTAAGGCTCAGGGCTGGATGCATGTATGGATTGTGACTTCGCTAGCAAAGTGGGAGAAACTATAAGATAAGAGAGTAAACAAGGGGCTTATAGCCTACTCATTTCACCACCAGAGATATTTTTATAAATAAATCTTATTCTGTATTCTAGAATCTAGATGCAATTCTGAGTGCATTACCTTCTTCGCTACTAATCATAATCGTGACAATGAAAGGATCTGCGTATTGGCTCCAAGGCTTGGTGTTCTTGATGTGGAAAGCCAAGACCAAAACTAACCACCAATGCCAAAAATAAACAGGCCTATGTTTATCAATTTGCAGCCCTCTAAATTTGCTTGATAGTGCATAGAACCAATGGTAATTTTCCTGTTCATATTTTGTAGGTTTAAATATGAATTGTTGTACCTGAGTTCCCATGCTCACACCTTGTTATTAGATGCCAAAAGTACACAATCGTGTGCTAGTTATTAGTTTGTGAAAGAAAGCATGAGTTTTCCCACACTGGCCAATTCCAGAACAACATATACAAGTTGTTAGTATAGCAATCCAAGCTGTTAGTATAATAGAACAACATATACAAGCTGTTTTGCAATTCCATGTTATTTATTTATGAACATTATGTAATATTGATGCATTTGGTTTGACACATAAAACTACTTATATGAATCAATTGATAGATTTGATATTGATGATAGAAATGGTTGATGTATGGCCTACATGTATGACTCACTTAGTGATGGATTATCTAGTGTGTAACTTGTCATAATTTTTTTGGTTCATATATAGCTCAAGTGGATATGATTTATTTAATGAATGACGTAGTGAAATTATGATTGTTTCCAGTATGAACCACAAAATTGACACGTGGATGCTAGACTTAATGATGTGACGATTATACGTCTTGTTGTTATATAAATGCATGAACGAGAGCTAACCCGCAGGGGGTAAGAACTATATGATAGTTGAGATCTACTCTTCCATTGAGGGAAGGTCGAGACATCCCATGGGGAAGGTATAATGTACATTATTCTACTACATTTGGTATCTACTTGATATGCACTCTTATGACACGAGTAAAATGCAAATGACAAGTGGCAAGACTACCTGACTGGATTATTCGATGACAAGTCCAACCAGCTCTGTAGTGTGGTTCGTGTTAGGGCGTTGACCCTGGTTGTGAAGGAGGTGTGGAGGCATTTCCCACTGTGTATCCTCTGAAACCTGGAATCGTGGGAGGGCAATGGTGGACACGCTCCCCTCGACATGTGATGACGATTGCCAGTTGCCTGCTGGGGAAGTTAGGTCGATGTATTCGACGCTTCCACCATGTCAGTTTTATCAGTGGTTAGTATGGCCATTGCCACTGATAAAGCAGTAGAGGATGGATAGGGTGGGAACGGAAGTAGGTCAGGATGGATAGGAGGATATAGATCAGTTGGAGACTCTTGATGGGAAGTAATGTCATTGTCTAACTTATCAAATTTTATTGCTATAACTCTCTCTGGGCTGCTATGCTTTCAAACTCCTTGCATCTTTTCATTCTAACTTCGGGACGAAGTTTTTTGAAGGAGGGGTGTATGTAATGCCCCACTTAAATCTTATCCTGCAAATTTTGTTAATGTTTGCATTATCTGAAAATATTGAGAAATATTGGTCTAATATAAAACTCATGATTTCCATTATTCAAATTCCCAACTTACCTTCTCAAATTGAATTTGAGTTAGGATATGGTCTCCTTCCATTATTTCAAATAATATATGCATTCATCTCATATTCCCCAATGTACCCTCACATTTACTAGGGAGAAGACATGGTCCTCTCCATTTAATTACATCTCACATTCCCCAATGTACCCTCACATTTACTTGGGAGAAGACATGGTCCTCTCCAATTCATTATCCATATATATATATTCATTTCACATTCCCCAATGTACCCTCACATTTACTAGGGAGAAGACATGTTCCTCTCCATGTAATTACATCTCACATTCCCCAATGTACCCTCACATTTACTTGGGAGAAGACATAGTCCTCTCCATTTAATTATCAATATAAATATTCATCTCGCATTCCCAAATGTACTTTCAGATTTACTTGGGAGGCGACATGGTCCTCTCCCATTAATTTCCCAATTTTATATTCATGTCACATTTCCAAATGTACTTCCAGCTTTACTTGGGAGAAGAAAAGTCAACTGTAAGGATGGATGAGAAGTTAATGACATTAATGAGAGGTGGTTGAGATGGAGAAGAGAGGGAGGGTATAAAATGGGAAGGGGTAAGGGAGAAAATGGGAGGTTGGGGGGGTCTTGCTTATGATTGTGGGGTTGGTTGTGATTTGAGGACTTCTTGTGTTTTTGGGAGACCTCAGGAACCTGTGGAGGTTTCTTGGGTTGTTGAGAGGAGGGAAATATTGTTATCTTGGTCTGGATCATTCATCTTAGACACACACACTACATCTGGTTGGACTTGGGCTCGGAGGGCTAGGGACCTGTTGAAGCCCCGAAAATTGGGTCTACAACAAGGGGGATACTCGCCCGGTCCGGACCTTGGTTGGAAGCTCATTTTTTGTTTGGTATAGCGGGTCCGACTGGGGATATGGGACCAATTTCCCAATTTGTGTGTGTGTGTGAGAAAGATTGATATTTATGTTTGTAACAGTTTCTAAATGGAATACTTCTACTCTAATTCTAATCTAATAATAAGGAAATTATCTTCTAATAAGCAGAAATATCTAAATCTATACTAACCCGGGGTATAATCTTTCTTCTATGCGATCTAAAATGATTTCAAATAACAACTGGTAATAAAGATCATTCAACTGTTATGAGAAAAGAATTCAATAAAGATGAACCACTTCGTATAAAAAGTTAGACGAAACAGTTGTGAAAAACATATCGCATAATAAGCTATTCATACACTATGCATAAATAAATAGCTATCACCGTACAAAAGTGCCAAATGATAACTCAGGCATTCATACATTAATATATAAATAACAGAACTGAAAATCACTCTAACACAAGGCAGAAAGAGTTAAGAGATAGAAATACCATTTATAACTAGTCCTACTCATGAGCTTCAAGTGATAACGATTTATCTCTTCTTGATCAAATATCCACTAAAAGTACAAAAGCGCAACATCAGTAGCAGATATCGAATGCAAACATCAATAAATCCTGTTCCATTCATTCATCAAAACCTCCTTAGAGGGTACAAAAGTGCATGTTCTGGGGATAAGTTTTTGATAAATTTCAGGACCCTTCTCTAAATGCATGAGAAGGGTTTAAATACTACTAACTAAATCTAAAAATAAATTATTACAAAAATATAGGATGCGGTTTAAATGACCGTCCTTTTCAGGAAATAAAACAAAATTAAAACTAAAATTGAATCTAAAATTAAACTACTTCTATATTTGGTCCTTGAAATCGTACGCATGGAGCATCTGTTTGAGAAGGGTCGGCTGGCCGACTTCTGATTTTAGCTGAGCTGAGAAAACAGAATCGACAAGCGTTGGTGCCATCTTTTCGGCCGCATTGATGATACACTTGATAGTCATCCACTGGCTATGTGGCTTTACCAAGTAAGCCGAGTAATAATCCCAGTTCAACCTGGTTAACCCTTGAATTGCTTCTGCCTTTTCTTTTGCCTTCTACTTCCAATCTGCCTGTAGTTGCTGTGCGTTAGGTAAATATCTTGGAGTGGTCTCTGCGATCAAATTTTCCCTGTGCAAATTTTCATTTACACAATCAATAATACTGCTTGCTGTCGTGGCTGCTCCTTCTGCTGCTTGCTCTGCCTCCCTGATTTGCTCGTCCCATTTGTTAAAGAGCATTTCTTTATGGTTTTCATTGATCCTTGGTGCACGTGCTATTTTTCCCTCATCTGTTTCTTGCCAAGCCAAATATTCAATCACCCGTTTATCAACTAAATCGTAGTCACTTCGTAAATCTACCACTTGATTAGTGGTTTTATCACTTATTTCACAATAATAGTTCCACTGCGATATCTTTTGGCCCAATGCTTCCTGCTGCTGTAGTAATTGTTCATTCAAGGAAATGGATTCTGTGATAAATTCTGTAGGTTTAGGATTGTCCTTGTGCATCTCCTGTAAATCTTATAACTGCTTTTCTTTCTCATCCAAACTTTTCTGATATCCTATCTGCATTTGTTGGAAGTTCTGCTGCAAAATTTCAAGTTGTTTTTGTGCTTCATTGTTGGTGTTAGCTTGTTGCAACTGTTGTTGCAAAACTTGTACCTAGTCATCCTTTTCTTTTAGCAATTGTTGTACCTTAGATTCTTTATCAATAGTCGTAGAGGCATATGCTCCTGCGATCTGAGATAGTTTGGTGAGATTCTCAGTGGGATTGCTAGTGGGATCTTGCCACAGGACATCTAATTATTCTGCGTCTTGAGGGAGCACATTTTCCAATTTCCTTTTCTTCCTCTGTCTTCTTACTACTTCTTTGTGCTGTGGACTATAAAATACATCAAGAGGAGGAATTTCTTCTATTTTGAGCACAAGCTCAGAGGATGGGGTAATAGGGATATGCTCCATATCTAAGACATTGTTGACTGTTCTTGTGACTACTTCTTTTGTTACCTGTGCATTGTTCACAGGTGTTTTTATGGTTTGTCCTTCAAGATTGATCAAGTCATTAAAGGTTTCCCATTCTTTTTCTAGTTCGGTTGTGACAGGCGGTGGCTGAATGACGAGAGGGGGAGGATCTCTTTGTGGAGAGGTAAAAACCTATTGTTGTAGAAGTTCCGTTAACTGGGCAGTATCTTTTACTGACCCTTCGCTCTTATCCTGTTCATTTCCGGATCTTTTAGAATGTTCAGATGTTTCTTTTGCAGACTTGGATTTAGATCTGTTTGTGCTTGAACTTCCACTAATACTAACACTTGGAGTTGGTTCCCTTGCGGGTTCTAAGCGTAGTTTCTCCAAAGGAATACTGGCTAACCTTCTTTCCCTGTATGTTTTGAACTTTTGGAATTCTTCTGGAGAGAATTGCAATTGGGCTGCATGCAGAATTTCTTCAAGTGTGCTTTTCTGTTGGAATATATCATCGAATAAATCCTTTTCTCCAGAGAACACCTTTATCTTGACTGCAGTAGTGAAATTATTGGCAACATCAAGAGGGTCAAATGGTCTTCCTGAAAATTTGAATAACTGTAGACACGTTATATTATTTACTTCTGTGAATGTGTGGCCTACATCAAATAGCGGAAAGGCCCCACAGGCTACAGGAAACTGTGGCCATATAGCCTTCTTTTTGTCTTTCAAATCTTTAGTTAGACCGCCTTCCCCACAGGTTTGATAGGCAATCTCTCGAGCTAACAGTTTATCAGGGATATACAAAGGTAGGACACGAGGAGAAGAAGAACTTCCAAACACCTTAACATAAGTAAACAATTCCTCCCCGAACCATCTTGCGACAGGGAGGATGCCTACCTCTGCTTCAGGAGAGCATCTCGGAGCGTCTTTATCATACAACATTTTGTACAAGGGCAGCATAATTCCATGACAAATCTGGTAGAAGTATGGAGTGAACTTAGAGTCCCATAATTCTTTATGATAGACATGAATAGGTAAGGGGTCTTGAGTTGTCCACTTCCAACCCATTACAGGAAACTTAGAAACATAACATATTGCATCCATTACATACGCCGATAGGTAAAAAGGAGGATAGATTCTCTGAGAGGCAGTTCTTTTAGATCGGTAACTTACAATGGCCGTGACTAAATTTTCAGATAAGATTTTGGCCCAATCTACAATAGTGGCATTTGTGGTGGCATCCAATAATGGTAGCCATTCAGATGAATTTTTTTTTATATTTGGCATTCCAAACAATCTACAGAGCATAGCAGCAGCAAAGCAATATGGGGAGGTGAGAGAACCAGTACTGTACATACCGTGTTTATCTTTCTTCAGTGGTTCATCCCTCCTAGACTAGTCTTTGGTGGTTTCTGCCAGGTCCTGATTTTCTTTTGCAAATTTCTCCATAAACTGCTTGTTATAAGTTGCCTATGGCTCCAGTAAATGATACATGAGCCTTAAATCCTATGTAGCGAATGAGCCGATAAGTCCCTGACCTTGAGTTTTAAACTGTCTGTTTCTGATATCTGCGCTGTCCAGTATCCACTTCACCATGTCTGTGTATGGGAGAATTTTTGGTCTTGCTGCTATCCGATGTAAGAATGAGCAGGATAGCTCTGTAAGGGATGCTTTAGAAGCACCATTTGAGCCCGCAGTAGCAACAACTTCCATTACTCTGGGATTCTCCTCTTCAAGCAGATTATACATGCCTTCCCACGTAGCAATTCCTGCATCTCTGTTATAAGCCGTGTCTGTATACAAGGGCGCCATTTCCTTTTATTCAGAGCTCGGGGTTTTAATTTTCTTTCCCATTTTAACCTGCATATTTCTTTGTATCGTCCTCTGTTATCCATTCCTGCAATACACAAGTGAAGTGAAAATGAATGACAAGGAAGGGTGATGGGAAAGTTTTAAATGCTGCAGACACATCAAGTATACCACCTTACGTGAGATGATTTTTTTGATAAGCACAAACCCAGATTCTATTAATAACTAGCAACTACCTTATTTATTAGCATTAAAGCACATAACCAGGTGTCAGCTTAAGGAAAATACTTTTCTTGAATATCGTGCCCGAAGATCTGCGATTTTGCGATTTGCTTCGCAATATCGCAGATCGCAACATCGCAAAGTTGGTCGCTCGTGATATCACATTATCGCTTTGTCGTCGTATCGCGAGATCGCAATATCACAATATCTCAGATCACAGGAATATTATGTATGACAATCTTTGTTAACCTGTTTTCTGCAAAATGCGATTTTGCGATCGGCGTCATTGCATATCGGAAAATTAAATTGTTTCGTTGTAAATTGTGTTGTATGCGATGCGATATTTCATTATCGCACATCGCAATCTCGCAATGTTTAAAATTCAGCTCATAAGGAGGTATCCCGCTATCTTTTTGCGATGCGATATTCCTAAGGAAAGATTTATGTCTTATCTTATCATAAAACTTAGATTTTTGGATTTTTCAAGGGGGACTTCCTAAGTTTATGATGGTAATTTTATTCGAAAAAGGAAATTTAAACACTACTTTGATTTTTAAATTTTTTGCTAAGGGTCCCCACTTATTTAGTATTAGGAATAACACTAAATAAGAAGGGGGGTTGTTGCTGGCCACAACAATTGGCGATTCACTTGGAAGAACCAGTTATCTCTGCTGCTTTTTGAATTTTCAAAACTTCCAAAACAGAAAATTTTCGAAAAAGTTAAACTTTATTATAGAAAAATAAAGTACAATTTGCTTTAACCTGTCAATGACATTTTGTTTCAACTATTTTCAACTTTGATTATTTGATGCCTCAAGCTAGTCGTTGTATTTACGCCAATCATTACTTGGCTTGTAAAGATAAAACAAAGTCTTCTCTGTAAACCAGTTTTAAATATGCTCATTTGTTGTAGGTAGAGCCTCTGTTGCCAGCAAGCGTTTATAGCCTCGACAGGGTTACCTGTTACCCAGCAATGATCCTGTATCCTACTTAAAGAAACCCACAATTCCCAAAGAAGAATCCACATCCACACTTTCTGCTTTCATTTTCTTTTTTATTCTTAAAGAGAAATGTCTTGGTTTGGTAGCCAATTCATGACATAGTCATTCACTGATTTATAACTTTGCTGAACAAGCTGGCTCGTGATGAGACCCCTTGTATTTCGATTGCAAAAATCTTGAGTCATTGCCCTGTTGTGGTATGCAGTATTGGCAAATTCAGCAAGTCATAACATCTATGATCATGATAAGCCGGCTCGTGATGAGACCTTTCACTCTTTAAGATAAAGTGTGTCCTTGGATTGTTCCTCTGAAAGTTATGATTTCCTTAGTAGGGAGGAAGTCATTGTTTCTTTAAGATATCTCTGGACGACAATAATAGAGTTTTTGGAAATAGCTGTTCTACAGAGAATCTTTATTTTGTTATTGATACCTTTCATTGCACTGATATAAAACAATTTCTCACTAAAGGTTGTTTTCATCAAATTTTATGAAGTTGAAACTAGTATCATATCTAGGCTAGAGTTTTTAACTGTATCTTTCAATAATAAAGATCAATTTTCCAAAAGATTTGCTATTTATACAAGCGAAAGATCAAAATTTGAAAGAGAATTGGTGTCTTTTTCGTAAATGCCTATTGTAACCATTCACAACTGGTTTTATTATGAAAAGAAAAACAACTACTCTAAAAAATAGAAGAATGTTCTTCTATGGAAAATATTTCTTGAGAATTTGACTATTAACAGGTAGAGATTCTCTTTTCCCTATTAAATCTTGTAACATGAAGGTAGACAGACCTATGACTTCTATGATCTGAAAAGGACCAAGCCACATTCTTTGAAATTTTGTATGTTTTCCCTTTTCCTCATGAGCCTTTTCCCATTTTAAAACTAGATCTCCCATCTGAAAATCTTTTCTGGATATCATATTGGAATCAAAAGAGGCCTTTACCAATGCTTGATGATGAGCATGAGTTGTTTTGGCCCTTTCTTGTTGTTCTTCTAATTTAATTAATTCCAGCTGCCTAAGTTGTAAAGAGGAAGTTGGTACTTCATCAATATATTGAACCAAGGCTAAAGAGGGAATTGACAGATGTGTTGGAAGAACCACATCTTTCCCATAAATTAAATTAAAGGGAGAAGTGCCGATAGAGGCTTTCTGTGTTATTCGATCTGCCCATAAAGAATATATTAAAGACTTATGCCAATTTTTATGACTTTTGTCAATGGTTCGCTTGATGATTCTGATTAAGTTCTTATTTGTAGATTCAGCTAACCCATTCCCTTGTGGATAATAATTGGCCGAGTATTTAAGTTTGAAACCCCTTTTGAGTGCGAACTCAGTCATTGCATTTCTAGAAAAGTATGATGAATTATCAAACATTAAAGCGGAAGGCAATCCAAACCTGGTGATTATGAACTGATCTATGAATTCAATGATATTTTCAGCGTTAGCTGTCTTGAGTGGAACTGCTTCTACCCATTTAGTAAAGTAATTTGTTGTTGTAAGGATGTATCTATGCTGTTTAGAAGAGTGAGGAACGATCTCACCTATTATGTCCAATCCCCACTGATCGAAAGGCTATTCGATGGTAACTGGTTGCAGTGGCAAGGATGGTTTCTTTTGTCTCCCAGCAGTGGTTTGACAGACTTGGCATTTCCTTACGTAGTTGTGTGCGTCTTTGAATAATGTGGGCCAGTAATAGCCTGCGCGTAAAATTTTGTGAGCAGTTGCATCTCCAGCGTAGTGTCAACCTGCTGGCCCATTGTGGAGTTCCTGCAAGACTTTTTTAGCTTCAATTTTCTCAAGACATCTAAGGAGAACATAATCATAATTTATTCTAAAAAGAACATCATTCACAAGCTGATATTGTTTGGCTTTTAATCTTAGAGCTCTTTTCTTGGTATGATCAAGGTTTGAAGGAGCATATCCATTCTTTAGATAATAAATAATATCAGCATATAATGACTCAACATCGTTTAGGCTTACCTCGTACACTTGTACCTCTTCAGATGGATTTTTGGGCATTAGCGATGCTCCTGCCAGCATTTTGCAAAAGCCTTGACCTTTTACAATATTTGTTGGTTTGATTTCTACGTTGTATTCCTGTAAGGTAGTAACCCAATTGCCCTTTTCTCGCCCACATCCTTCTGTACTAGAAGATTTCTTACCACTGGAAACGGTACTATGATCTTGGTATGTGTTTTGAGTAAAAAAGGTCTGAAATATTTAATTGCTTTAAAAACAGCGTAAGCTTGTTTCTCCACATCTGAATAATTCAGCTCAACACCTTGTAAATTGGAACTGAAAAAAGCAATTGGGGCTTCCGCCTTTTCTTGATTTGCTTGAGTGAGTATCGCAGCATATGATCTATCTGAGGCAAATGTATACAAAATAAAAGGATCGGAAAAATTTGGAGTTGCTAACGATGGAGCATTGATAATGGCTTGTTTGATCATATTGAATGCCTTGTGTTCATCTTGGCCCCATTTAAAGTTTGCGTTTTTTTTAATCATGGCTTGTAAAGGAGACACGATTCTTGAAAAGTCTGGAACGAATCTCTTTACAAAATTAATCTGGCCAAGGAAAGATTGCATGGCTTTCTTGTTGTGAGGTAGGGGTACTGCGAAAATTTCCTTGATTATGTCAGGATCAATGTGAATTCTAGATTTTGACACTATGAATCCTAGAAGATTTCCTTCACTTAATGAAAAAAAGGATTTTTTCGGGTTAAGTGAAATCCCATACCTTAAACAACGTTGGAAGATTTGTCTTAAATCCCTGATATGGTTGTTTCGTTTCTTGGAATATACAGTAATATCATCCAAATAGATTACCACTGACTTATTAACTAACCCTTTGAATGCAATGTTCATGGCTCTCTGAAATGTGGCACCCGCGTTTATCAAACCAAATGGCATCTTTTGATATGCGTATGTGCCCCACTTAGTTCTGAATGTTGTTTTTAATTGATCGTCGGGATGTACCAACACTTGGTTGTATCCTGAGAATCCATCCAAGAATGACATTAATTCTGAGCCTGCAACTGCCTGCAGTATTTGTTCCATGGGAGGTAAAGGAAAATTATCCTTTTGGCAGGCCTTGTTAAGGTTTCGAAAGTCAATGCAGATTCTAATATCTCCATTTTTTTTTCTAACAGGTACCATATTGGAGACCCATTTAGAATGTCTAACGGGAAAGATTATTTTGGCTTTCAATAACTTGTTGAGTTCAGTTTTGATATGATTTTCTAAGTTTGGATGGATCTTTCTCAGCTTTTGTTGGACAGGTTTTTCATGTGCTTAAAAGGTATTTTGGCACATTTATTTATGAAATAATGGAAATTAGGAGGAAAAGGAGGTGAAAGGTCACATGTTGCATGTGAGGAAGAAAATGAAGAAAATAGAGGCCTCGTGGATAAAAAGGCTTATGAGGATCAGTTGGTAACCTTTTGTCAATTCATTGTTGGAGCTCTCTCATTTTCTCTTTCTCTCTCTTATACTCTTGGATACTTAGAGTTTTCTTGGAGCACTCTTGGAGGGTGTGGCATACAGGGATTCTTGGAGCAAGATGGCATTGGAAGAGCAGGAAAGCGCAAGAAGGCATCAACATCAACAACTACATCATATTTTCTTGCAGGTACCGAGTTGTATGTATGATTTCTTCACTAGTTTGGACATGCATGGCATATGCGCGTGGATTCTTGGTCATGATCTATCATTGGCATGGAGGATTGCCTAGATTAATAGTGGATTTCCTAGCCTTGCCACTTCCTGGATAGCCACGGTGATTGTGGGTTTAGTTTCATTGTTTAGTTTTGGTCGGTTCTCATGTTTCCTTAGCTTGGGTTGAGTTATTAGTCCTGGAAGCCCTGGTTGAACAAACGCTCTGGAAGCCTTGTAACAGCTTGGGTTGAGTTACTAGTCTTGGAAGCCTTGGTTGGACAAACGATCTAGAATCCCTTAGTGGGTTGAGTTACTAGTCCTGGAAGCCTTGGTTGGACAAATGCTCTGGAAGCCCTGTATAAGTTGTGGGTTGAGTTACTAGTTTTGGAAGCCTTGGTTGGACAAATGCTCTAGAAGCCTTGGAAGGCTTGGATGGAGACCAATCTGATGATGGTTTTGGTGATGTTTGACCATGAGATGGAATCACTGTTTTATGGGTTGAGGTGGATGGCCTCTCGAAGCCCTAGATGAGTTTTGATTGATGTGTTCTATGAGATCCCAGATTCATGCTTGGAATATGGCACGGGGGTGAATCGCTGAAGAGAGATTTGGCTCAACCATTCTACGGTCGGGTGGAACGTGGTATTTTCATCTCCAGTTGGTTCATTTCATTCATTAATGAGAAATCATTTCCTTGATTTCCATGTGTAAAGGTATTGAAGTATTTATGGATTTGATGGTTGTCATGTTTATTGTATTTATGTTCCTATTATGTTGATTATATGCACATTTTATGACAACAACTATGTATGGCTCTCAGCGTGTTTTTACTTGTATGTGAATGGATAATGTATCTATGACCTAATAGATGATAATGCAGCAAATGGCACGAGGGAACAATGGTTCATAGCAATTATCATATAAGTATGAGATCCCTACACTTAACTTTGTTATTTACACTTGTAGCTTACATGTCGATGATATATTTGATGAAATGCTTGACATGGCTAGTAGGGGTCCATTCAAGGTCTTAAACAAGTATTTGATTTAATATTGTCATTTCCATGTTACTTTACTGATTTTAAGAGATGGATCAGTTCTGGGCAGTGACATGGGCTTTGGGCCTAAAAAAGTGGCTCAAATCCTGGAGTCGTTGGCATAACACTGACAATTTTCGTCCATAATCGTTGGTAGGTAGGCCTATGAGAGCGACTTTAAGTTGTTGGTCGCTTCCTTGCCCATAGCATGAGAGCGACTATGGCCCAAGAGACCTAAAACAACAGTGGGACCTAGGGATAGGTTGTCTAAGTGGCTGACTTGTCCTCTAAGGGTTCTGTTGATGATGTTGGATGATTGTATGGTGTGTTTCCATCGGTTCCACTTCCATAATGTGACCTAGGAGGTCGAATCATATCATAGTGACCTCTCATCGCATGTTTACCCCAGCTGGTCAATTGCTTCGGTAGATGTGGGAGGAGGGTGTTACAGAGTGGTATTAGAGCATGGTTCACCCTTTGGACTAGATGGGCTATGTGTTGGTCATGCATGCATGTTAATTGCATGTGTGTCTCTTACACTTATATATTGGTTGCAATTTCCTGATGCCATATTAGGGTTGAAGTATGGTTATCATGGAGAATTTGTTATTGTTTTCATGAAATATATTTGAAATGAGTATGTGACTGACTACGTAAGGTTTATATGTCGCTTACATGTTGATTTTATGGTGCCTACTTACATCCTTGTATGTTAGGTTATATTCTTGAATATTTGGACTACATGCATCAGTCTTGTGGGTTGATTATAAGAATTGATTGATTATGTTTGACTACATGCGGTTATGCATATTTATAGTTGGTTTGGCATTGCTTATGCATATTGCTAGTTGCATGTGGCAATGTGTACAATGGAGTAATGGTTGTTGTCATGCATGAGGTCATAGCATGCATTGTTGATATGGCATTCCATTGATGATTGGATCTTAGTTAGAGTAATGCTTATGAGTTGATACATTTACTCCTGTATGTCTATATGTCATTAAGATTATGTTATACATGTATCACATTGATTTGGTAATCTTGTAGATAAGTATCCTCCCCGAGCTATACTAAGGTACGTTGGTTTATTGTGATTTGGTTTACCTGACATATTATGCTTGGAGGAAGAAATATCAAATGGATAGTAAGATGGTTAACTATAGAGACTCTTCCTACGAATCTAAAGAGCAATATGGTGTTGGGAACCCCTATGACTTGGTAATTACACTGAGAAGTTTAAAGGAAGAGATCAGGAATTGTAAGGAAAATAATGACATAATCATATAGTCACAGGAAAAGTTAGCAGAGGTGAATGCAGTAATACTTCAGAGCTTGTCGGAATTGCAGTGACAAGGACCACTACGGATCAGTTATGATCAGGAAGATAAAACTAATGGGGCATTTGGAAATAGGTCTTGTAGTAGACACAGGTCAAACAGATATGATACCATCTGAGATGGAAGAGTGTTGGACACTTCAGAGAGGAGAAAGGATAGACATAGGTATGATTCTAGTTCTGATTTAGATAGGCGCTATGATCGTCATCAGTATCATCCTTACAGGAGGGGTGATAGGGGGTATTTGCCGGATGAATTTAAGAAAGCAAAGCCACCTACTTTTGATGGGGAAATGAAGAAACCACAGGATGCAGAAGCATGGTTTCTTGGAATGAGAAAGTTCTTTAGGTTGCATGAATACTCAAAGAACATGAAAGCTAGAGTAACTACTTTTAGTCTTAAAGGTAAAGCCGACATCTAGTGGGAAAATTTGAAGAATTCTAGGTGTATTCATGAGGAAGATTCGTCTTGGAGTGAGTTTGAGCGGCTATTTAAGAAGTAATACTTGTCAGAAAGGTACTTTGATGACAGAGCAAAAGAATTTTATGAACTAAAGATGGGTTCTATGACTGATGATGAGTACACTAGCAGGTTCTTGGAGTTACTGAGGTACGTGCCTTACCTCACATAGGAGAAGGCTAAGATTCAGAGGTTCATTAGTGGATTATCAGTTGCATTCAAAGACAAGATTGAATTTGATGATCCTAGATCATTGGAGGAGGCCATTTGAAAGCTAAAGCCTTGATATGAGCAATCGAAGCGTAGAAATGAGACTAAGCCAAACTGAAGAGGTAATGTAAAGAACAAAGGCAAATGGGATAAAAGTGAGCAAGGCCACAAATTACAGATAACAAGGAGAATGTTGCACCACCTAAGAGGTTCAATGCATCAGATAGAGGACAAGGACATCGAGCTAAAGAGAAGAACACAGATGGAGGTTGAAAGCCCATAGAGTGTTGGACTTGTGGCAAAGATCATCGCAGGAGATATTTTCCATATAATCAGGGTGGTAGACCCTAGATATATAGTGCACAAGAGGCACAAACTGTTGGAGATGTTGGCTAGAGTATTCCTCATATCTATGCAGTCTTGGACAATGGGCAAGAAGAACACCGTGCATCTATCATTAAGATGGACGATAAGCTTTGTGACCAAGTTATTTCTATTTTGATTGACCCTAGATCTAATTATAGCTATGTTAGTCCTAACTTGGTGGATAAGTGTGGGTTGAATAAGGAGTTGCATGAAAAATATTGGTTAGTTCAGTTGGCTACAGGTACAAAGAAGCGATTTCATCATTGGGTAAGTTCTTGTGCATTTGACTTAAACTGTATGCCTACCGCAACACATTTGAATGTTTTGTCGTTGGGTTCATACAATATGCTATTGAACATGGATTGGTTGTATCTACATAGAACCAAGGTTGACTACTATGACAAGGCCATTGAATGTGTTGATGATAATGGAGAATCAAGAGTCTTGCGGGGTAAGAAGAAAGCCACATCAGCTAGGATGGTGACAGTTATGTAAGCAAAGCATAGCTGCAGGAAAGGGTGCAAGCTATTTGTAGTACTTATTTCTAGTGATAAGGGTAAGGAGGTTGAGGATGCAAATGTGTTGAATAAGTACTCGGTTTTACAGCAGTTTAGGGATGTATTTCCTGAGGACATTATAGAGTTTCCACCTCATAGGGAGGTAGATTTTTCTATTGAGTTAGTGCCAGGGGAAGCTCCAACATCGAAAGCACCTTACAGGATGAGCACACCTGAGTTGGTTGAGTTAAAGTTGTAGTTGAAGGAAATGTTGGACAAGGGGTACATTAGGCCAAGTGTATCACCTTGGGGTGCACCGATCTTGTTTGTGAGGAAGAAAGATGGTACCCTCATATTATGCATTAATTACAGGTAGTTGAACAAAGTGATTTTCAAGAAAAGATACCCTTTTCTGAGGATTGATGACTTGTTTGATCAGTTGAAGGGAGCAGCAGTGTTCTCGAAGATTGACTTGAGATCCGGATACCATCAGGTACACATCAAAGAGGAGGACATATACAAGACTGCGTTCATGACTAGGTATGGGCATTATGTGTTTGTTGTTGTTCCATTTGGCTTAACAAATACTCCAACTACATTCATGTGTTTGATGAATAATGTGTTGTGTCCATATTTGGATAAGTTTGTTATTGTGTTCATTGATGGTATATTGGTATATTCTAAAAATGAGGAAGAGCATCCCAAGCACTTAGCAGCAGTATTGAGGCTGTTGAGAGAGAATCAGTTGTATGCTAAGCTCAACAAATGTAGTTTTTTTCAGACCGGGGTACACTACTTGGGACATGTTGTCTCCAAGGAGGGAATTGCAGTAGATCCAGAGAAGATAAGGGCCATCATGGAGTGTGTAGCTCCTAAGAATGTGGATGAAGTAAGATCTTTCATGGGTTTGGCAAGCTATTACAAGAGGTTCACCAGGAACTTCTCACAGATTTCTTATCCCATTACATCATTGCAAATAAAAGATAAGATGTTTGAATGGACCAAAGAGTGTGAGATTAGCTTTAAGCAGCTTAATCAGTTGCTGACACATGCACTAGTACTACAGATTTGATCTGGACAAAGAGTTTGTGGTATGTACAGATGCTTGCAAGAAAGGACTTGGTGGAGTCCTTATGCAGGATGGATAGGTGGTACGTTATGAGTCCCAAAAACTAAACAAGCATGAGG
The DNA here is from genome assembly GCA_031772625.1 of Pinus tabuliformis. Taxonomy (NCBI): domain Eukaryota; kingdom Viridiplantae; phylum Streptophyta; class Pinopsida; order Pinales; family Pinaceae; genus Pinus; species Pinus tabuliformis. The sequence goes on from CM062811.1 coordinate 778,082,326, forward strand.
AGAACTATCCCATGTGATATCGAGTTGACAACAATTCTACATGCATTGAAGATGTGGGGACACTATCTTATTGGCAGGTGGTTTGTGCTTATGAGTGATCACATCAGATTGAGGTATTTGTTTGACTAGCTAAATCTGAACGCTAGGCAGGCTAGATGGTTGGTCACAATTAACGAGTTTGACTTCAAGATCAGGTACATCAAAGGCAAGGAGAACAGAGTGGCAGATGCTCTTAGCAGGTAGGTATAGGTGAATCACTTAGCAGGTATGAGCTCTTATGGGACAGATTTACAGGATAGGATCTTGCAGGTAGGAAAACAGGATGTTAGGTATATGGAGATTGTACACAGGTCGCAAAAGGGTGATAGTACAGATACAGGTATAGGTCATGGTATAGGTGCATGTAGTGGTACATGTATAGGTGACAGTACAGGTACAGGTCATGGTATAGGTACATGTGTAGATACATATAGTGGCACATGTATAGGTGACAGTACAGGTATAGGTACAGGTGTAGGTGCACAGGATTTGGACTATCATCTTATAGAAGTTTGATTGGTCAAGTTTCGAGACAGGATATATGTACCAGATAGCAATGAGCTCAAGAAGGTGACCTTGAGGGAGTTTCATGTGAAACCATATTCATGTCACCCAAGCTATCAATAGACACTCACCGTTGTGAAGATATATTACTATTGGCCAAATATAAAGAGGGATGTAGCAAAATTTAGATGCTTTGATTTTCGGTGAGTGAAGGAAGAGTGTAAACATCTAGGTGGACTGCTATATCCAATCACAATTCCGGAATGGAAATGGGAGGTCATTTCCATGGACATCATCACAGGGTTGCCGATGAAGCAACATGATTCCATCATGGTCATTGTGGATAGGTTAACAAATGTTGCACACTTCATTCTAGTGAAGTCTACATTCTCAGCTAGTGATGTGGCACATGTATTTATCAGATATGTGGTTAGACTACATGGTCTCCCGAAGAAGATTATGTCAGACAAGGATGCGAAGTTCACTTCTAAGTTTTGGAAGGAGTTATTTGTAGGTTTAGGCCCAGAGTTAGCCTTCAGCACAACTTATCACCTGCAGATAGATGGACAGACAGAGAAGGTCAACAAGATATTAGAGGACATGTTAAGGATGTATGTGATGCACCAACAACACAAGTGGGAAGACTATCTCCCTTTGGTAGAGTTAGGATGAGTCCTTTTGAGGCATTATATGGGTGAAGTTGTAACACTCCCATTAGTTGGAGTGATCCAGTTAGCAAAGTATTTATTGGACCAGATATGTTGGCAGACATGGAACAGGAGATGCAGGTGATCAAGAAGAATCTCAAGGAAGCATAGGATAGGCAGAAGAGTTATGCAGACAGGAACAGGTTGTTCAAGGAGTTCCAAGTTGGGGAACAGGTGTACTTACGCATCAAACTAAAGAAGAGCTCCTTGCATATTGTCTCATGTGTCAAGCTCAAACCACGGTTTTTTGGACCCTTCAATATTATTGAGCGAATTGTGCCAGTAGCATATCAACTTGCACTGCCTCCAACAGTGAAAGTCCACGATGTTTTCCATGTATCTTTGCTTAAGAAGTATGTTAAAGATGTTGATCATGTGATTGATTAGTCTGTATTGCAGGTGGAACTAGATGGAGAATTCCAGCTAGAGCCTCAATGTATATTGCAAAAAAAGGTGCTCATGCTCTAAAATCGAGCAATAGAGCATGTCAAAGTGCAATGGAAGCACTTTGGGCCCGATGAAGCTACATGGGAGATGAAAGATCAAATGCGGGCCATGTATTCTTGTTTTTCGGCTGAGGCAAAGCAACTTTGATATGCTGGTTTGGTGCTTGCTTATGGTGGTTTGGTGATTGTTTATGGTGGTTTAGTATTTGCTTATGATGGCTAGGTATATGCTTTATGGTGGTTTAGTATTTGCTTATGCTGGTTTAGTATATGTTTTATGGTGATTGATATATGCTTTATGATGGTTGATATATGCTATATGATGTTTTGATATATATGCTTAGATATGATGTTAGTATATGTTTGATATATGTTTTAATACATGATTTGGCATATGTTTTGGTATATATATTTTGATGATATTGTGTTGACGGTGCTTGACCTACCAACATGTCAGGGGATATCCCAAGTAAGAAGTCCCAACTAGGCCTTAGACCGTTTGGAGTAGGAGTTCCAACAGTGGCTAGTAAAGTTATGCCTTAACTGCGATAGCACGCAGAGGTAAGCAAGATATCCTTATCGGAAGCAAGTGTGTGACCCTGAAGCGAGTCAAGAGAGATGTATGGGGAGGTTCTAGCACACTGAAGGGGAAAAGAAGTGTATCCCTTAGAAGCCTGTAATAGTACGTAGCCTGAAAGGAACACACGAGCTGAATGACATCATGAACTGGAAAGCAGAATAGTCGACAATCCAAAGTGACGAGTTAAACCAACAACACGCTTCAATAAGATTCAAACAATCACATACATAATAGTTCATACACAAATGCATAAGTTAAAACTACATAAATTGCTAAAGTAACCAGAATTGTCGAACTATAATAACAACATATGCATGAAACGTGCTAGCTTTGTTATATTATATAAAAGTGAAAGTTCCATCCATACAGACAACCATGACAACCACTAGCCCCAATAATGGAATGTTATAGTCAACACCGCCTGCTCCTCTAAAGAGACGTACTCACTCTGCACTATGGAGAAGCTAAGGCTCGTCACAATACTCTCCAAGCCCTCTCTAAGTAATGCCTAGCAAAAGCTTGGCTCTAAAAGCCTATTATATGAGTTATGCAGTTTTTTTTATAACAAGGGTGGGGTGACCCTTGACATTCCCTTTGTGACTCTTGGACTACCCTCATTACTCTTCAACTTCATTACATAACTCTTTACATTACATATGACTGTTTGTATTCCACTAATGACACTTGGATTATTACTTTACATCATGTTTACAAAAATGATACATTTTCCACATATACCCATGTGGGACAAAATTGGCTTGAGTTAGCCAGACAAGACAACACTACGACTCGGACGAATGTGGAAAAACCAACTCATTAACCTCCTCTCCATGATCCTCGGTGATGAACTGATTCCATGCTTGGTAGTGCGCAATGGTGTTTGCGTTCTCGTTGATGATGTATTTTTGGAAATGAACTCTTGCCTCCATTGCTTCCCGGTATACTGAATTGGAACCTTTGTCCAACTCATCCTAGAACATGTGCAGCCTAGTCCTGAGCAAGGTTGGACCGACGATGTACATCCGCATGTTATTTGCGTTGACTTGCAAATCTACGCTAGCGGACGTGAGCATCAACTGATCAAAGTACGCATTGAGCTCCAGTCTGACTTGGTTCTTCTCTTTGGCCTCAGTGACCGTACCAATCAACGAGGTGCCATACTTTCTCACCACGACATCCAAACTCCTGTACAACTGTGCATACAAGGCCTCAATAATAGTGATGAGCAATGTGAGTTCCTCATAGTTTCAGATCAGACTCTAGATGTGGGCTTTGTCCAACCCTACCTGCGGTTTCATCATATTGTGCAAGTGAAGCAAGGCTCCCTTGTACCTCATTGTCCATGTCTGTACATGATCAACTACGACATATATATATGTGAGTGTTCGCACTATCTTGGTGCAACACTGCTGATGACCATGTAGATGGACAACTGCCTTGTGCACGATAATGAACCTATCATATAGTCTCCATGTGACTGTCTCAAGATCCGATACTTCAACAAGTATGGATTTCTTCATCTCTTCTTTGGTGAATCCTGTTGATTATTCCTCTCTCTGTCTGGATGCTTGCAAATCCTTAGCCATGCACTCATTTTCTGCTATCAAGAACTTAACACTCGAGCTCGTGGCTTCGGCATAAGCCTTTGTAGCATCGAACAAGGTGGTTGGATGTCTTTATACATCTAACACAATCACCCGTTCTTCAAAGTGCACAGGTGATGCATCCTCATCCGAGGTGCGCGCTCTACGTGCTTATACAACTCTGTGTTGTGATTCATCAAAGGCTATGTTGTACACTTCTGTTCTTGGATGGTCCTAAAGGAGAATGGTATCCCCTTGTTCTCTCGGGACTTGCTCTATTGTTGGAGCTAGTGAAGCCTGTGGAGTGACCTCGGTTTCTTTTGGCATGAGGTTGGTATCTAGATCATGTTCTAGCTGTTCCATGTCCATGTCCATCTATTCTACTATCAGTTCATCCTATGAAGCAAGTTCCTGTTCCTGTGGCTTCTCACCCTGTTCCTCATTTGTTGCTGGTTTAGACTCTTCAACCTGTGTTGGTGAAATTTACGTTGTCTGTGCGCCTTGCACTTCCTCCTATTCATGTTCATATTCCTGTTCATGCTCATACTGCACTTCCTTCTCTCTTCTGCGCAACTCTTGTTATTCTTTGAGCTTCTGTTGGACTTCCTGCAACTTCCTTTCTACATCTTCCAGTCTTTTCGTCTCCCTCTTTCTTTACGTTATCCTCCTATCGCATTGTCACCTCTTTGCATCTATATCCAAAACTATCTTTTCCACAAGCGGGTCTTCCTTAAACTTGTAGCTTTGCTCGTCTCTATGCTTTTGAAAATATTCCTCTTGCCTTTGTCTTGCACACGTTTGTTGCTTGCTGTTGCTCCCTGAGGTGCTTCTTCCTTGAGTGTTGCTAGCCACTCTACTGCAATGCTGACCAGTTCATTAAGCCTAGAGGAGTTATAACAATATCTCTATGGGTCTTCCTCTGGCCAATGACATGCCTCGTGGATCCAAGAATAGTACAATCTCGCATAATGGTCCCTACATAAACCATGTGGATCATACGGATTGAAACTCTTTGTGCTAAGAATTAAACTTCTTGAAGTCTTCGACCTCGACATCCACTTATTTCAAACTCCCTTTTATGTACAACCCAATTTCCATAGGAAGCGTAGTCCATTGTGCCTTCTTCTTCATGTGCAATGATCAATTCAGCTGATAACCCTATTGAAATGTGGTATGCAAGCTCCTGCATGACCAACTTGTCCATGGCAAACCTTAGCAACACATGCAGAACTTTCTCCGCGTTGTACATCCTGATGAAGGCACCCTCGGGTGAGGCATACCAATCTGCAATGTTCAACAATGCCTCCATTACTGCTTGGGACATGCAGGGTGGATCTTGTTCAAATATCATCATGTACAGAGGGGCGATGAAATGGTCATATATTCTAGCCATTACCCCACGGTAGTTGCAGTCCCAGAGAAATTTGCAATATACGTTCACAACACTCTCTGAAGGTGTCCATGCCCAACCCATGCCATGAAATTATTGATGGGAACAGATTGCATCGAGCAAGTAGGCAGACATGAAGAATCTTGCTTGCTAATCCTTGGGCGGACTCTGGGCATTAGATACATGCACTTTCAACTAGAGAGCCAATATGTCAGACTAGTTAAACGATTTTCCTTCACTTGCCAACTGAGCCAACATAGCAACCCAACTATGCGGGAAGGTCTTTGTACTCCCTTGGCCATACAAGAGGCATGCAAAGATGACCAAGAATTGGTATGCCTTCTTGAGTATCTTCGTCCTATATATTTGGTTGGGTGTCATCCTAAACTTTGCTGGCTCTCTTACCCAATGCTTCAAGATGTCTCTTGTGTTCGTGTCGTTGTTGGGAGTGTAGAATGGTGCATCCATCCTACTCACTGGAAATGGAAAATAATATATCTGGTGATAATCCTCCATCCTGAAGGAAGAAAGCCTTACTCCACTGGCACTACTCAGTATCATTGTCTCAGAATCAGTGTGTGAGACAGTCCAATGGATCGCATCTGTGCATGGGAATACGAGAACCTGTGTACCCTTGTACAATCCTGACTTATGGATGTTCACATAGACCTGTCAATCCTCCAAATTCTCCTCAAAGCTGCATGAGAAAATGGTGTTGATTTCTTGCCATGTGATCTTGATGTCTTTCTCAATGAACAGGTGTGTGTCTGTGCATACGGGCAAGCTCATAGACCCCTGTTCAACCACATCCCTAGTACTGCTTTCAAATGTGTCTTTTGATCCAGCGCTCTTAGAGGCCATGATACCTATATTGCTAAGAAGCTGCTCAAAAACATGTGGTACATGGAGACAGAGAAAACACTCACGACAAGATAATGTCAGCTAAAAACATCAAGCAAATCAAGAAGCATTCAGGCAACAAACTAGTGACTGTTGGGTAAGATTGTGTAGCATTGACTTCGGGAAACTGCGAGACTATTAGCTGGAACTACGCATTGCAGAGTTCCAGTTGCCAGTGAGGCTGACCACTGACTGGATTTGCGTAATGTGCAGTCCAATGAGGCTAAATTTTGACTGAAATTGCGCAATGCACAAAATAGTCAGGCTGGGTTGCTAGCTAGAACTGTGCATTATGCAGTTCCAGTGGGCAGGACTCGACACTGCCTCCCAGGATTGCATAGAGAACAGTTGGGAAAAAGTGTGGGAAGCCTCTGCGTGATTCCTGGAGGTAAGGCAGAACCTTGGCTCCCAGGAATGCGCAGAGCATGCTAAGAGTGACAAGATCTGGGAAAGACAACCCAAATCTGCCCAATGGAAACCTTTAAACACTAAGGACTAAATTTTTGTGCGAAGATGGTGCATATATGAGTGAAATAGACATGCATGCAATTCAAGCAAGTGCAGAAATCAGTCAAATGACAAAACCAAGAGGCTCATGAAGCGAGTCGCCGAAACGACAAATGTGAGTGCAAAAACAGTGTTATGCATGTGACACTAAGGAAAGGTAATGAAAAAATTGAAACAACACTTCTACAAGCTAAAATACATTGAAACACCAACAATAATTAAATAAAACCAAGGAAACAACACTCATACACATCGAAAAATAAAAAGCGACAGAAAAAGCAACATAAGGCATGAAAAGTAAAACTTACTTGGAAAAGTTGCGCTGATTGTGCTAAATATTCCTAGATGCCTTGAGAATGCTAGAGCTCCAAGATCAAATGTGAAGAATGAGCTCTGAGGCATTGTTTAAATAGATTTGGTGAAATTAGGGTTTATGACGCGCATGCCACAAATCTAGGAAAAAGTGACACTTGGCGGGGATTTTCTAAAAACGGCTTTGCATGTTAAGAATGTTGCCAAAAATAGATCCCTAAAATCTAGGGATGCTTTTTTGCTTTTTTTTTTTGTTTTTTTAGGAAAAAATACCCAACATGCAAAGAAGGATTGTGCAATTTTGGAGAGAAAACCTATCGACTCATGCGACAAACAACCAGTGATGGAAACCTTTTGCGCTGTTTCTGTATTGAGTGGCCCTGGCTGGCTGGACAACGCTGCACAATTTTCCAAAGCAGTGATGTCAGGCTGCTCTGCGCATTTTTGGAGAGCAGTGCAGTTGGCCAGTTCTGCACAATTCCAGAGAACAATGCAGTTGGCCTGGGTTGCTCTACGCATTTCTAGAGAGTAGTGCAGTTGGGCAAGTTCTGTGCATTTATGGGGAGCAGTGCCAACTGGCTGAAACTACGTATTTCTGGAGAACAGTGTTAGCTAGCCTGCTCTGTGCAATTTCCAAAGCAAGGTTGGTTGGCATGCTCTGTGCAATTTCTAAGTGCAGGGAAGCTGCTGGGCTGCTCTATGTAATTCCTGAGGGGAAGACAAGCTACCCTTCAGGATGACATAGTTTTGCCCGACAGTCAGTTGATCGGATGTGAACCAAGTTTTGGGTGTGCTTGTGGTTGACTGACGGGACAAGTGAGTGAACACAAGTTGTTAAACAATAGATGAAATCAAATAAACACAAGTACCTAATAAGTGTAGGATAATTGTGATGATTTCAAGGAGGGAGGCTCCAAAACGAAGTGAAGGCAAAATTTTTGAGGGTGGTTGTAGTTGCTACAACATTGGCGACACACTAGTAGAACTCTAGCTCTCTGTATGGACCTTGTTCATGAAAAGCAAGTCTAATTCCTCCGAAAGTATTGTTCGATTCTTCGATCGCCATGGCTTCAACATTAAGCTTGAGTTAAAGATATAGTTCCTTACCATTATCTTGATTGGTAAGCACACATTCCAAGCCAAGTCAAGTAAGTTGTTTCAATTGGGGATGAGGGGTATATTGGTGCACAAGTAATATAGATGTCACAGTCTTAGTTTCATCTCTGATGTTGCTCCGCTACCCGCAGGCCTAGACAATACCCTGACAGAGTCACCCAGGAACATAAGCATCGCTCTGCTGCCAGCGAGCCTGGTCAGTACCCGGGTGGAGTTACTTGCATCGCCTCTTTGCGCAGGAAGCCTTTCCCTTATTTTCCCTTATTTATTTTTCATTTTTCATTTTTTTCATTTTCAAAGAACTGTGCATAGGCACTTATTTATTTCAGAGGTGGAAGAAGGATCTCGACTTATTGAGAGTAGAAGAGGCTGTCCCTTCAGAGAAGTATTTTATGTATACCTCTGACACTACTTGTTAAGGTTTTCCCCCTCAGCTTACTCTACTTGACTGAGCTGACAAGGATTAACCCAAAATAACTAATTAGAGTAGGTGGTACTTGTTAAAGTGCAAGTATTGTGTTTTCACCAAGACTCATTTTGAATAGAACGTATTTTCCACCAGGGTGTCATCGACTGAAGAAAACAAGCTCTTTCGTAAAGAGAGAGGACTAGAAATAACCAAGTGTTGATAGTTGTACAAGTCCTCTTTTATCTCACCTTGCTTGTCTCGAGAGCCACACACGGTTTCATGTGAACCTAACCTATGGGTGAAAAACAAGCAAACAAATAGAAAGAAAATGACAAAAGTAAATGAAAGAAAAGAAAGAAAGAAAAGCAAGCACACAACACAAACAAAGTAAACAAAGAAAGCATGCAAACAAAGCAAAACAAGAAAGCAAACACTACTCCTACTTCAAAACTAAACAGTGCATGGGCCGGCTCACGTGAAGTGATATTTCCAATGCATCCATTGACGCATTGGTTGACCCATGTTTTGAAGGTGTGGTCTACAAGAACGATAAATAGGTAAACCAACAAACAAAAAAGATATAATAATGAAGACCAACATGCTCTGAGTTTAAAAATATCCCAGAGAAAAAAGGAATAAAAGCATAAGACAATCATTCTATGGATGTATCATGGTCATGCTTCACACTATGTGCAAACGACAAACATGCACACTCTTTTGATCGTGACAAATGAGAAAACATGAGAAAGAAAGACAACTTACGTTTAACAAGAGTACTTGTTGTGTATGACTCCTCCAATGCATGAGTGACGGGATCATGTGATTCAGGTGGAGGATGTAAATTCTGTGAACAAGACTGATCTTTAGTGTAAACAGGAGAGTGATGAGGAGCCTTGGGCGTTTCAATAGATTTTTGATCTGGAGTGGAATCAATCTCAAGATAGCAGGGACCTAACATAACCATTAGCTCGGGCTGAAGTGCCTCGACAACTTGTGGGGTTTCCACTTCATCAACATGTAGATCATCGAAGACAGGTGGCTTAGAAAGATAGATAATGAACAAATCAACATCGTGGTCGAGTGAAGGAGATAAGAGATCACGATAACCACGATCAAAAAATTTGATATGTTCATCGACATCCTCATGATTTGATAAATCGTACAGAGGGGTTGATGAGAAGCAAGAATGTTCACCCTCTTCTTTTCCGGGAATGATAGATGAAATATTGAGTGGATTTGCAAACACAGATGTGTCCTCTCTGCTGTGCAATGACAGACTAACCTCCAGTGTATTCTGTGAATAATCGAAAGTAGATGCATCTACAAATGTATTCTCACACAGAAAATCAACAATGGAAGAATCACCAAAGATGTCAAGGAAAAGAGGATGAGGTGCAGACAAAAGTAGGTCATCCTTCACCACGTGTTCTTCTTCAGATTCCCGCACATACTCATCATAAATGATAGTGCAGGTTTGCTTCTCAACACCAACTCTATCGACAACTTGATCCTCGTGAACAATAAGTGTGGAGTCTGTAACGGGAGAACACAACACAGTACAATCAAAATGATCAACAGAACACGGGGATGGAGGTTGAGGAAACAAGTCCACGTGACAACCAACATAGTTGCTAGCCAAATCTGCGTAGAGATCAAGAGTAGGTGGGGTGGGAGGATGTGACAGTTCAATAGATAGATATGCAGCTTCTCCCGCCTCGCACTGCGGGGCTAGAGCTGTTTGAGGAGATGAGGATGAATAGTCACTTGTGACAACAACTGTGTTCGCCTTGGATTTAGCAGCTCTAACACTGAGGTATGCTAGGGTTAGTTCGAATGATTCTAACAATTGCAGATTCTCAAATATGTGAAGAAGATACTTAAATCTTTCATTGAGAAATTTCCAATCAATTTCATCTTCTGGGAATTGAAATGCGATATTACAAAAGCAATCCCACAATTGTGCCAAGGATTCATCAGGGGCTTTTTGTAAGTCAAGATTTTTTTATTAATTGCTTGATGGTCAAACTTATGGAAAGCCTCAGATAAATCTATAACAAAGTGACCAAATGAGTGAATAAATTTTTCGGGCAGTGTGACAAGCAATTGCAATGGGTGCCCACGAAGCATGAATGTGAACAATGTGCAGATCACGTAATCCTCATGTGTTTCGAGGTTATTACATAGATTGGCAAAGGAAAGACTATGCCTCTACCAAGTTGTTCTGCCTTCACCTTCATATGTGTTATGTGACAAGAGATTCCATAACTCCTCTGAGATTTCAAAGTCATCTCCATAAGACATACATCTCAGAGGACAAAGTGTAACATAAGACATGATAGATGTGCGAAGATTCAAAACAGACTTTGAGGACTCAGCTTGTCATCTGGCCCTCCTTCTAGCGCCATAAATGTTGACGGTGTTGGACTCGCCAACATGTCAGGGGATCTTCTTGGTAAGTAGTCCCAACTAGACCTCAAACCATTTGGAGTAGGAGTCCCAGCAGTGGGTAGTAAAGCTATGCCTTGACTGCGATAGCGCACAAAGATAAGAAACATATCCTTGTTAAAAGCAAGTGTGTGACCATGCAACGAGTCAAGAGAGATGTATGGGGAGGTTCTAACACACAAAAGGGGAAAAGAAGTGTATCCCTTAGAAGCCTATAATAGTAAAAAAACCTGAAAGGAACACACAAGATGAATGACATCACGAACTGGAAAGCAGAATAGTTGACAATCCAAAGTGATGAGTTAAACCAACAACACACTTCAATAAGATTCATACAATCACATATGAAATAGTCCATACACAAATGTGTAAGTTAAAACTACATACATTGCTAAAGTAACCAGAATAGTCAAACTACAATAAAAATGTATGCATTAAACGTGCTGGCTTTGTTATATTATATAAAAGTGAAAGTTCCATCCATACATACAACCATGATAGCCACTAGCCCCAACAGTGGAACGTTACAGTCAACACCACCCACTCCTCCAAAGATACGTACTCACTTTGCATTGTGGAGAAGCCAAGGCTCATCAAAATACTCTCTAAGCCCACTCTAAGCAATGCCTAGCAAAATCTTGGCTCCAAAAGCCTGTTCTATGAGCTATGAGGTTCTATTTATAGCAAAGGGTGGGGTGACCCTTGACATTCCCATTTGTGACTCTTGGAATACCCTCATGACTCTTCAAATTCATTACATAACTCTTTACATTACATATGACTGTTTGTATTCCACTAATGACACTTGGAATATCACTTTACATCAGGTTTACAAAAATGATACATTTTCCACATATACCCATGTGGGACAAAATTGACTTGAGTTAGCCATAAAAGACAACACTAGGACTCAGACGGCTGTGGAAAGACCAACTCATCAATCGCCTCACTATGATCCTCGGTGACAAATTGATGCCATGTTTGGTAGTACGAAATGGTGTCCACGTACTCTTTGATGATGTCTTTTTGGAAATGAACTCTTGCCTCCATTGCTTTCTGGTATATTGATTTCGAACCTCTGTCCAACTCATCATAGAGGCGTTATAACAATATCTCCATGGATCTTCCTATGGCGAATGACACGCCTCGTGGATCCAAGAAAAATGCACTCTCGCACAATGGTCCCTACATAAATCATGTGGATCATACGGATTGAAACTCTCGGTGATGAACTTAAACTTCTTGAAGTCTTCAACCTCGACATCCGTTGCTTTCAAACTCCCTATCACGTTCAACCCAATTTGCACAGGTAGTGTAAGCCATGGCGCCTTATTCTTCCTGCGCAAATGCACTTGATAACCCTTTCGAGATGTGGTATGCAACATCTTGCATGACCAACTTGTTTGTGGGAAACCTCGGCAACACATGTAGAGATTTCTCCACGTTGTACATCCTTATGAAGGTGCCCTCGGGTGAGTCGTACTAATCTGAAATGTTCAGCAATGCCTCCATTGCTGCTTAGGACATGCAGGGTGGATCTTGTTCAAATATCATCGTGTACATAGGGGTGATGAAATAGTAAGATATTCTAGCCATTACTCCACGGTACCTACAGTTTGAGAGAAACTTGCAATATACGTTCACAACACTCTTTGAAAGTGTCCATGCCCAACTCATGCTAGGAAATTGTTGAAGGGCACAAATTGCATCAAGCAGTTAAGCATACATGAAGAATATTGCTTGTTGATCCTTGGGCGACTCCGGGAATTGGATACATGCTTTCAACTGGAGAGCCAACATGTCGGACCAGTTAAATGGTTTTCCTTCACTTCCCAGCTAATCCAACATAGCAACCCAACTCTACAGGAAGGTCTTCGTACTCCCTTGGCCATACAAGCGACATGCAAAGATGAGAAAGAACTGGTATGCATTCCTAAGTGTCTTCGTCCTGTATATCTGGTTGGGTATCGTCCTTAACTTTATTGGCTCTCTTACCCAACGCTTCAAGATGTCTCTTGTGTTCATGTTGCTATTGGGAGTGTAGAATGGTGTATCCATCTTGCTCACTAGTAATGGAAAATGATATATCTGCTGATAATCCTCCATCCTAAAGGAAGAAAACCTTGCTCCACTGGCATTGCTCAGTATCATTATCTCAGGATTAGTGTGTGAGACAATCCAATGGATCACATATGCGCATGGGAACACGGGAAACTTGAATGCAACCTTGTACAATCTTGACTTATGGGTGTTGAGATAGACTTGTCGATCCCCCAGATTCTCCTCAAAACTACTTGAGAAAATGGTTTTGATGTCTTGCCATATGATCTTGATGTCTTTCTCAATGAACAAGTTTGTGTCTGTGTATATGGGCAAGCTCATAGACCCCTGTTCAACCACATCCCCAATACTGCTTTCAACTGTGTCTTTTGATCTAGCTCTCTTGGAGGCCATGATACCTGTATTGATGAGAAGTTGCTCAAAATCTTGTGGTACCTGTAGATAGAGAAGACACTCATGGTAAGAAAATGTCAGCTAAAAACATCAAGCAACTTGAGAAGGATTCAGGCAACAAAATAGTGACTGTTGGGCAAGATTTCATAGCATTGACTTCGGGAAACTAGGAGACTGTCAGCTAGAACTGCGCATTGTGCAGTTTCAGCTGCCAATGAGGTTGACTGCTAACTAGATTTGCACAATGCACAATCTAGTGAGGTTGATTGCTGACTGAAACTGTGCAATGAGCAGAATCGTCAGGCTGGGTTGCTGGCTGGAACTGTGCATTGTGCAGTTCTAGTGGGAAGAACTAGGCACTGCCTCCCAGAATTGCATAGACCATAATTGGGAGACAGTGTGGGCAACATTTGTGCAATTCCTGGAGGCAAGGCAGAGCCTTGACTGTCAGGAATGTGCAGAGCATGCTGGAAGTGACAAGATTTGGGCAAAGACAACCCGGATATGCTCAATGGAAACCTTGAAACACGAAGGACTGAATGTGTCTATGAAGTTGCTGTAGATCTAAGTGAATTAGACATGCATGCAATTCAAGCAAGTGTAGAAATTAGTCAAACTGCAAAATCAAGAGGCTCATGAAGCGAGTCGTCAAAACAATGACTATGAGTGAGAAAATAGTGTTATGCATGCGACACTAAGGAAAGGTAATGCAAAACTTGAAATAACACTTCTACAAGCTAAAATACATTGAAACACTAACGGTCATTCAATAAAACCAAGGAAACAACACTCATACACACCGAAAACTAAAAAGTGACCAAAAAGCGGTAAAAGGCATGAAAATCAAAACTTACCTGGAAAAATTGCGTTGATTGTGCTGAAGGTTCTTAGATGTCTCGAGAATGATAGAGCTCCAAGATCGAATGTGAAGAACGAGCTTTGAAGTATCGTTTAAATAAATTTGGTGAAATTAAGGTTTATAATGTGCATGCCACAAATCTAGGAAAAAACGACACTTGGCGGGGAGTTTCTTAAAATGGCTTTGCATGTAACTCTTGGTGCCAAAAATAGATCCCTAAAATCTACAGATGCTTTTTCGCTTTTTGATTTTTTATTTTTTCGGAAAAGTTGTCCAACATGCAAAGAAGGATTGTGCAATTCTGGAGGGAATCGAGCAATCTACTGGCACATGCGACGGACAGCCACTGAGGGAAAACTTCTGCGTTGTTTTTGGACTGAGTGGCTCTAGCTGGCTGGATAGCTCTGCGCAAATTTCTAGAGCAGTGATGCTAGGTTTCTATGCGCATTTCCAGAGAGAAGTGTAGCTGGCCAGTTTTGTGCAATTCCAGAGAATAGTGCATCTGGCTTGGGTTGCTCTGCGCATTTCTGGAGAACAGTGCAGTTGGGCCTGTTCTGCGCAATTCTGGGGAGAAGTGCCAGCTGGTTGAAACTGTGCATTTCTGGAGAGCATTGTTAGCTGGCTTGCTCTATGCAATTTCCAAATCAAGGTTGGTTTTCCTGCTTTGCGCAATTTCTGAGTGCAGGGCAGTTGTTATGTTGCTCTGCACATTTCTTGAGGAGAAGACAAGTTTTACTTCATGATGGCGCAATTTTTCCTGACATTCGGTTGACCAGATGTGAACCAAGTGCTAGGTGTGCTTATGGTTGACCGACGGGACAAGTGAGTGAACACAAGTTGTTAAACGATAGATGAAATCAAATAAACACAAGTACTTGATCAATGCAGGATAACTGCGATGATTTCGTGGACGGAGGCTCCAAAATGAATCGAAGGAAATTTTTTGGAGGGTGGTTGTAGCTATTACAACATATTGTTATATGTACACCTATGTATGGATGTAAATAGCGTAACGAGTTGTGTTATAAAGCTCCACTATGTGGTATGGGTTTTATGTTATTATGCTATCATGTGGTTATTTTATCATGATGTTATGATGTCATATGAGTTGGCACTTAGTAGGATGATCATTGTAAATACCATAATGAGCTATGTTATAAAGATCCACAATGCGATATGTTGTCATGTTGTCATGATGTTTTTCTCTTGAGCAGATTTTTCATTGTAAATAGTGCATCAAGTTGTGTTATAAAGCTCCATAATTGGCATGTCTCCTTTCAGCAGGTTGTTGAGGTATATGTGTGATTGAACATCGAGGATGGTGTCTCCTAAGGGGGAGGGTTCTATAACAATGCTGGTGAAAATTCCATGTAATAAAGTTAAAAAAAAATAACCACGGATGACTGGGACACTTATTCCAAGTTTAATGTTGGGAAAGACATCCCGAGGGGTGTTCATTTGGTTGTTTATGGCTAAGGAAATTGGAAAAGGAAATGGCTAAGGCATTAAAGAGGAAAAAAGGTTTTTTGGCACATTTATTTATGAAAATAATGGAAATTAGGAGGAAAAGGAGGTGAAAGGTCGGGTGTTCATTTGGTTGTTTATGGCTAAGGAAATTGGAAAAGGAAATGGCTAAGGCATTAAAGAGGAAAAAAGGTTTTTTGGCACATTTATTTATGAAAATAATGGAAATTAGGAGGAAAAGGAGGTGAAAGGTCACAGGTTGCATGTGAGGAAGAAAATGAAGGAAAATAATGGAAAATGAAGAAAATAGAGGCCTCATTCATAAAAAGGTTTCCGAGGATCAGTTGGTAACCTTTTGTTAGTTTAGTGTTGGAGCTCTCTCATTTTCTCTCTCTCTCTCTCCCATACTCTTCGATAATTATAGTTTTCTTGGAGCACTCTTGGAGGGTGTGGCATACTAGGATTCTTGGAGCAAGAAGACAAACAAAGAGCAGGAAAGCACAATAAGGCATCGACATCAACAAATACATCAGATTTTCTTGCAGGTACCGAGTTGCGTGTATGATTTTTTCACTAGTTTGGACATGCATGGCCTATGCATGTGGATTCTTGGGCATGATTTGTCATTGGCATGGACGATTGCCTGGATTGATAGTGGATTGCCTAGCCTTGCCATTTCCTGGATAACCATGGTGATTGTGGGTTTAGTTTTATTGTTTTGTTTTGGTTGATTCTCATGTTTCCTTAGCTTGGGTTGAGTTATTAGTCCTGGAAGCCTTGGTTGAAAAAACACTTTGGAAGCCCTTGGTGCTTTGAGTTATTAGTCCTGGAAGCCTTGGTTGGAAAAATTATTTGGAAGCCCTGTATAAGCTGTGGGTTGAGTTACTAGTTCTTGAAGCCTTGGTTGGACAAATGCTCTGGAAGCCCTGGAAGGACTGGATGGAGACCAATCTGATGATGGTTTTGGTGATGTCCGACCATGAGGTGGAATCGTTATTTTATGGGTTGAGGTGGATGCCCTCTAGAAGACCTAGATGGGTTTTGATTGATGTGTTCTATGAGATCCCACATTCATGCTTGGAATATGGCACGGGGGTGAATGGCTGAAGAGAGATTTGGCTCAACCATTCTACGGTCAGGTGGAATGTGGTAGTCCCATCTCTGGTTGGTTCATTGCATTCATTAATGAGAAATCCTTTCCTTGATTTCCATGTGTAAAGGTACTGATGTATTTATGGATTTGATGGTTGTCATGTTTATTGTATTTTTGTTCCTATTATGTTGGTTATATGCACATTTTATGACAACAACTATGTATGGCTCTCAGCATGTTTTTACTTGTATGTGAATGGATAATGTGTCTATTACCTAATAGATTGAAATGCAACAAATGTCATGAGGGAATAGTGGTTCATAACGATTCTCAGATAATTATGAGATCCCTACACTTAACTATGTAATTTACACTTGTAGCTTACATGTCGATGATATGTTTGACGAAATGCCTGTCATGGCTAGTAGGGGTCCAGTCAAGGTCTTGAACAAGTATTTTATTTAATACTATCATTTCCATGTTACTTTACTGATTTGAAGAGATGGATAAGTTCTGGTCAGTGACCTAGGCTCTAGGCCTTAAAAAGTGGCTCAAATCCTGGAGTTGTTGGCATAACACTGACGATTTTCGTCCACAGTCGCTGGCAGGCAGGCCTATGAGAGTGACTTTAGGTTTTTGGTTGCTCCATTGCCCATAGCATGAAAGAAACTATGGCCCAAGAGACCTAAAACAACAGTGGGACCGAGGGACAAGTTGTTTGAGTAGATGACTTTTCCTCTAAGGGTTATGTTGATGATGTTGGATGTCTGTATGGTGTGTTTTCGTTGGTTCCACTTCCTTAATGTGACTTAGGAGGTTGAATCATATCATAGTGGCCTCTCGTCACATGTTTACCCCGACTAGCGGGTTGCTTGAGTAGATGTGGGAGGAGCGTGTTACAGAAGGACTAGTTATTTCTCAGTGGACGTAGCCCAAATTGGGTGAACCACATATATTTGCGTCTCTCTTATTTTATGTTTTCTGCAATATTTTAACGTGTTCCATTTCTCTGTAATATATAATTTTCTAACAACTGGTATTAGAGCCAAAGGTTTATTTGGCTAATAAACTCGTAGGATAGAAGGGTTCCTGGTTCGAGTGGGAGCAATGATAGAATGTGTTTGGTTTAGGTTCAAGAAATTTATTGGCCAAAACTACTAGCTATGGAAGATGCAAATGGAAGATTATATGTATCAGAAATATATGCACCTACCTTTGAGCAGAAAAACAAAGAAGTCGACGAACATGACGAATGAAGAATGGGGGATTCTCAACAGAAAGGCACTAGGAACAATACGACTACGTTTGGCAGCGTTAGTGGCATTCAACATTTCAAAGGAAACAACAACATAAGGTTTAATGACGACATTGGCAAAACCATATGAAAAACCCTCAGCCTCAAATAAGGTATTTCTTATGAAGTGTCTATTTAATATGAAGATGTTAAAAGGTGGATTTGTTGTTCCACTAGTAGTATAGGGACCTAACAAAAAATAGAGCTTGTACATACAAATTTATGGGGACCATCTCAGGTATCATCTCTTGGTGGCTCTTGCTATTATGTTACTTTTATTAATGATGCAACTAGAAAAATGTGGATTTATCGTATTCAGAATAAATTTGACGTATTTGATACTTTCAAGAAATGCAAAGATTTGGTTGAGAATAAGATAGGAAAGAAGTTGAAGTGTCTTAGATAAGATAATGGAGGTGAATACTGCAATAAATAGATTGATAACCATTTTTCAGAACATGGAATTTGTGGAGAGAATACAGTTCCAAGAATACCACAGGAAAATGGTTTGTCAGAAAGGATGAATAGGACAATCATGGAGCATGCAAAGCTCATGAGATTGCATACAAGATTTCCCTTACAATTTTGGGTAGATGTTGTAGATACTATTGTTTATCTAATAAAAAGAGAGCCTTCAAGTTCCTTGGATGGTGATATTCTCGAGGAGGCATGGACAGGTAAAAAGGAAAACTACTCATTTTTAAAGACTTTTGGTTGTGAACCCTTTGTCCACATTAATAAAGAAAATAGAACAAATATTGAGGAAAAATCAAAGAAATGTACATTTATTGGATACGGTGTTAATGATTTTGGTTATCACTTATGTTGGATTAATGGGGCCTGACCCAGGTTCAGAGTGAATTTAGCCAAACAAATCCCGATACTACTGGCCCTTTCGGCAACAGTCCGTGGAGCGTGAATTGAGGTCTCACCCGAAGTAGTATGGGAGGGTGCTAGAACCAATTTTCTACACCTTGGAGATGTCTGAGGAGTTCAACTGGTTCGCAGTTTGATCCTGTGCACAGGTTGCTTCGCGCACTTCCCCCTACCTCGCAACCCGATATACTACCTTCGCGCAGCCCTACTAGGGGCTGAACACCGCGATTTTTTATTATTACCCAGTACCTTACTGGTATTCCAATGTTAGTTGACTATTTTAGCCTACTTGCATGCTTTAAGTTATACTTAACAACATAAACCATTCATACAGGTGCGCATAGTAATTAAACAATATACTTGCAAATTATATCAATCATTCATTAACCCAAGAGCAGATACACAAAATTATAATAAAACTTCTCTTTATTAATTCCTTCCTCGGTTACAGACTCGACTTCGCCCTGTGCACTCAGCTGCAAGGGTCTGCGCACTCAGCTGCAAGGGTCTGCGCACTCAGCTGCAGACTACTAGGCCTCTGCGCACTCAGTTGCAGAGCCTTCTCCTACTCTACGACCCAAAGACACACTTTACACTTCGACTCCACCACTTCGACTCTTCTCCTTACTTATTTTCTACTTAGAGCCTAGCTCTATTTATATAATCCCATGGTCCGTGGAGCATGGTAGGTCTATCCAGTAGACATTACATTACAAAACTAGGGCAGACAACCTTATGACTCTATCATACTTTCGCGCCCTGCGCTCGCAATTCGCGAAGCTTTACAACAAGATTTGGTCAAAACTTGGGCTTTGAGCCCCAAAACATGCCTTGGGGGGGATTCCATGCCCACAAGCCCCCAACACAAACATCGTGACTCGTCCTCGAGTCAGTCTATCAACACGACGATCTTTGCACGAAGTCTTGCCAACTATTCTCAAACTACGCAGAGGTCAGCAGCGCATTGAGCTACTGCTTGCTGGATCTGCTGTATATGCTATTCAGAAACCTCTGTGTAGGGAGTGCTTCTTTAAATCTGTACCGATATCTGTTGCATATGTTTATAGTGCCGCGCCTTTGTCTGGATTCTTGGAGCGCGAAGACTGTGCTTCTGCCGGCTAGTCAGATAGTCGGCCCACCTATGTAGGGATTCAAGTGGTTGCCATTCACTTTACCCGGGAGAGGTTCTCCATTGAGTTTGACTATTTGGACTGTGCCTCCCTTTGTGACCTCCTTAACAATGTATGGTCCCAGCCAATTCATTCTGAACTTTCTAGGGAACTTATCAAACTTACTGTCGTACAACAACACTAAATCATTTACCTTGAACGTGCGCAACTTAATATGGAGATTGTGCCAGGCCTTCTCATGCTGTTTTTGCACCTGTTGATGAAAACCAGCTAGGAACCGTTCCTCCTCAAGTTCGTCCAACTGCGTGAGCCTTTCTTCCAGAGCTTCACGGTCCGTCATACCTGTGAGCGTTGCTATGCGCAGACTAGGTAAAATATACTCCATTGGCATGATAGCTTCCACGCCATAAACTAACCAGAAACATGTTTGTCCCATCAGTTTCTTACACATTTTCCTATAAGCCCATAGTACTGCAGGTATGTGCAAGTCCCAATCGCTTCGTGCGCATTGCATACTTTGGTTAGCACAGTCTCCAGTATTTTGTTGAATGCTTCTACTGTCCCATTGGCTTGTGGGTGATATGATGTGCTTTTCTAGTGATATACCTGGAACTCTTCCATGAGTGCGTTGATGGTTTCGTTTAAGAAATGTGTACCGCGATCACTCATTAAGATTTTCGGATAGTCAAATCGGGTCAACACGTGTTCGAACAAAAACTTCGCAGCCATAGCGGTCGTGCAGTCTTTGACTGGCTGTGCCTTCGCCCAACGTGTTAGGTACTCTGTCGTGGTGATAATGTATTGCACACCCATTTTTCCCTGGTGTTTGATAGGTCCCATAAAGTCGATTGCTCACTTTTTAAAGAGCTACATCGTCATTTGCGCATTCCAAGGCATCTCATCCCTTCGTGATGGTTTACTGGTCCTTTGACATATATTGCAAGCCTTATAGTATGTTTTTGAATTTTGATGAAGGGTTGGCCACCACAACCTTGCGCGGAGAATCTTTTGTGCGGTTGCTTGTCCTACATAGTGTCCTCCTACAATGCCCTCATGTGCTTCCGCGAGGATCTAACTTCGTTCAAATTCAGGTATGTACCTTTGCAATATCTTGTCATTTCCCATTTTGTATAGGTGCCCCGCGATGACAGAAAAATCTGCCGCACGCACCACCAATTCCTTTTTCTGTTGGATGGAGTATTCATTCTGTGCAGTCCTTGTTGTCATAAAGTGGATTATATCTTCAAAGTGTCCATCCACGACACGCACAACAAAGAGCTGTGCGTCAGGAAATCCTTCCTCCAAACTAGTAGGTTCTTCGCTCGTCTCAATACGTGACAAGTGATCTGGTCTTGCGTTTAGGTGTCCAGGTTTCACCACGACCTCAAAATCATATTCTTGGAATAATAAGAGCTATCTACATATGCGCCCCCCCAACATAGGGTTATTGACCAAGTAATTTAGCGCAGAATGGTCTATATACATCTTGAAATGTCCTCCTAGCAGATAGTGCCGGTATTTCTGGAGCGCATACACCATAGCCAATCCCTCGCGCTCAGTTGTGGAATAGTTATTTTCTACTTTGGACAATCTATGACATGAAACTCCACATCCCATTTTGGGAAGACCAGGATTGGAGCAGAGTCCAATTTCCCCTTTAGGACATCCAGGCTCTTCATGCAATCATCATTCCAGCAGAATGTTACATCCTTTTTCAATAGTTTCTCCATCGGCACAGTGATTTGGGCATAGCTTTTGATGAACTTCCTGTAGTACCTTGTGTGTCCCAAGGTAGCGTGCAACTGTTTAACACTTTGCGGTGCTTCCAAATTCAAAATTACTGCAATCTTTGTGGGGTATACCATTAGTCGTTGTTTGCAGACCACATGTCCCAGTAGGTTCCCAAAGGGAACGAGGAACGTACACTTCTTAAGCTTCAGCGCAATTTGGTGTCGTCGACAAGTATCCAGCATCAAGCGTAAGCTTGCTACGTGGTGGTTAACCAATCCAAATACAGTCTAATCATCCAGATATACCTCCAGGAATTTGTGGATATATTCTTTGAAGGCAGAAACAAATATGCGCGAAAAGATGGATGACGCATTTTTAACCCAAACAACATGATGGTGTGTTATAGACACTTTTGGGCACTGCAACCCCAATCATAAATGTCCATAAACTAAGGGCTCCTAAGTCCCTAAAAGCGTTGTTCCAACCCCTAAAAGAACAAGGTCAACTGATTACAGCTTCTCCCAGAAGTTCTCCATGAAAAACTGCTCAGAACTGGTCAAAAATGGACCATTTCACCTACTCCATAGGCAAAGTGCGTTGCATCTCACCTAAATACACACAGTAGGTGCGTTGCATTTCAAAAAGCCCTTCTATGGGGTGCGATGGGCGAGAAGGGACAAATGGCAGTGTCAATCCGCGAGGTGGAGAAGCATGGAATCTTCCAGAAACTTCTCTTGTGACACTTGCCTCTCTGAATTCGACCAGGGATGAGTAAGAGATCATCAATCTCCAAGTGGAAGCAAGAACTATCAAAGGGAAGACACTAATCAAATCTCAAAAGTTGGCTCACCTCCCTTGCAGACATCTATATATGGATCCCTCATCCCAGAGATCCAGGGGGCTGGAATTTTGCATCTTGTAAGGAATTGCTGTTGGTTTCTTGAGGTAACATCATAGTGTTGGGTGATCTAAGCTTGTCATGAGGTGAAGAAGGGCTCACTTGCTGAGAGGATGATGCTGGGTCAGAATGATTGGTTGTAACTCTCTTGGCTCTTTCTTGATTATCAATAAAGCTATTCAAGTTTTCCTCCATACTCTTGTGTGATTTATGTTTTATGCATTTGTATGGTCAATTTACATCTGATCCTAGATTGTTTATGATAATAGATCCATGTTCTCGTATAGTGTTATGCTGCTTTGATTCTACAGGTACTCTGTGAAGCTGGGTATACAAGAAAGCAAGTAGCAAAGGACTATCAGAAGAGAGAGGAATCGAGCAAGGAACCAAGCGCAAGACAGAGGTTGGTCTCCTTTATTCTTCTCTCATCTAGCTTTCATAAAGGAAAATGAAAGTAGTTTTACTTTGTTTGTTTCTAAGGTAGCTACCAGCCTTAGTGGGATTAGCAGTTCTGCATAGACACTTTTCCCTGTAACATGGTGTATTTAAAACAGCCCCATTTAGTGGAAAAGGTGGTCTTGCTCCTATCTTCGGCGCGATTTTGATCTGGTGGTACCCTGAGAACCCATCGGTGAAAGAATATGCTTCTTGCCCGCTGACATTTTCTAATAATTCATCTATGAACGGGGTTGGGAATGGGTCGTGTACACAGCCATCATTCAACTTCCTGAGGTCCACGCATATTCTTATCTCGCCCTTCTGCTTTTTCTCCTGCACTACCATAGGGCTTACCTAGTCAGATTCTTCCACCAGCTCAGTAATTCTGGATGCGAGCATTTTGTCTAGTTCTATGTGGACCTTTTCCTTGTACTTCGGATTCAAGCGGTAAGGCCTCTGCTTAACCGGCTTCACGTTGGGTTTAAGGGTGATCTTCATCATCCCTAAATCACCAACAATCCCTTTTAAGTCCATAATCTTGGATGGGAATAAGTCTTGGTATTCGCGGAGTAACTCAGCGACCTTATCCACCATGGCATCATCCCAATAGTCATCGAGCATTGCATACTTCGGTTTGGCCTCCGTCCCAATGTTTAACTGTTTTGTTTTTACTGGTGCAACGATGTCATGATCTTCATTCAGTCAATGGTCCTTGAACCTCGCGATAGCCTTCAATTTCTGGAATGTTAATTTTTCATGGATCTTCATCATCCCTCTCAATGTTTACATTGTAACACTCCAGCACACAGCTCAGCTGGGTCACCCATTTCGGCTAAATCACTTCTATTGGCTCCTGGGACATTATGAAGATAGTCGCTTTTACTACTTGTAGCGCATCATCAACAATATACCACCAACGATCCTCAAACGTGAACGTTAACAGGAATCGTTTGCGCAAGATATCCCATTCACTCGTGCCATGGTGGAGCTCCGTCTTAGTATTCCAATTCATGGGTATGATATCCAGGGTATGATAGAACAGGTGCACCCACTCAAGTTGTGGCTTTTCCCTGTAAACCTGGGTCCATTTCGCGAGGTGTGCACGTGGATCATCCCGTCCGTCATACTTGTTTGTTAGCCGCATTTGAGGCATCCCAAACTGCATGCGCATCATCCTTCTGCATTCACGCCGGTCCTCAAAACTTCTTTGATGCGTACCCCACCATCTTGCGGGCATAGCGCACAGTACCCATTTCAGAGCGTCGAAACACTGCTGTTCTGGTACTTCTCTTTCAAATTTGTTGAGGAAATCATCCACCTCGGTCAACCCGTCATACATAGGCATATCTCTCGCCTTTGTTGCCACGTAGCGCAGTGACCTTATGATCATGTTACAGTTGAGCGTGGTTACCTCATGTTATCGGTTCTGCCATTATTCTATTTCCTCGTCCGAATCTGAGGTGCAGGAGTTTTCACGCTCCCATGAGAGTCTACCATCTACTGTTGGATTTACTCAGTCCTACTCCTGCACGGTTATCTTGTAGATATAGTCTAGATCATCATCGCTATCGTAGTCGCGCACTGGCTCTGTGTAGCATGATCCTTCCACAGGGTCTAAAGGTACCACTACACACAGTGACTTTTTTCTCAAAAATCATCTTGCGCTTCTTTATATTTATCACTCCATTCATGTCAGTGGCCCAATCTATTCCCAGTAGTGCGGGATAGGGACTGTTATCATCAACAATCTCCATCACTTCGAAATCTGTTAGCACGCTTGCACCTTCTATATCTACCATTATTCCCTACAATCTTCCCATAGGTATGATCTTTTGCTGGTTCATCATTCTCAATTGAATAGGAGACCATTGCAGAGCAAGCCTGCCCATGTGCTCCCGCGTCTACTTTGGCAGGACGTTCGCTTCCAATCCTAGATCCAAAATCACTTGATCCATTTCATTTTCCCAATCTGTGTGATCAATCTCATCTCTCTTCCTGTTCACGTTGTGTGCTTCTCGAGCTTTCAGAATACGCATGGTTCTCTTGGCGTGGTTCCAGCACATCTAGTGATGAGTTCTTGCAGCCCCTTCATAGCTTTTCTATCACGCAATAGCTTCATGCATGTCTCCAAAATTGTAGTGAGCATTGATGGGTCCATTTCTGGTTCCAGTTTGTCATTACTTCCTGAAGTGGAGGCATCCACGAAGCTCTTCTTAGCTTCCATGAATGTCTCCTTAGCACACTCCATATCAAATTCTAGTTCCTTTTTTGGAGCCTTGCGAACCCAGGTGCTCTCTTCGAGTTGCTTGCCTTTGTCATCTCCTATCATGATACCACTTCGAAGCACGATATTTACATTCAGGTCTTCCTTGTGCAGCTCGGACCTCATCATTTGCAGGTTCTGAGTCAGGGGAGGTTGGAGTGCTCCTTTATCGCGTAACCTCGCTATCAACATGGGACAGTCCTCTGTCTCATGATCAAACTGGGTATATAAGCATGATGGTCTCGTTGGATTTGTACAATCGCGGGCATAATGCCCTGACCCTCCGCAATTGTAACATATCAGCTGTCCACGACCTCTTCTTGGTCACATTCCACCTCAACCTCGTCTGTGCCCCTAAAATCCAGTGTGCACCATCCCTTCATTTTGATCAAGGGCCCATGTTTCGGTCTGAACTCTGTAGGTAGGAGTCCAATCCATCACCAGTTCATAACTTCTACAGGTGCGCTCATCGTGGTCTACTGACTTGCAGAAATTATAGAACAACTGCTAGGAATTCTGTGTATACTTCTATAATAGATGTCATTTATCTGTAGCATGCTTCCCTCCTATCTGACAAATCATGCACCACAAAGCAGGCATCGCGCTCGGGCCTGCTTGTGCCTCCAGTCTTAATGGAATTTGTCCTCCTCCCGCTAGGTAGTTTGCGAAGACTGGACAATGGTCTTTGTCATGTTCTTGGCCTTTGCACTTTACGCACCATACCTTCTTGCACACTTCTGGGTGAGTCTTCCTGTCTTGTTTCAAACTCTACATCTCAAGGCACAATTTTTCCAGCTACGCATGGATCTGTTGAACTCCTAGGTTAGGATCTTGTATCGGGGTCTCATGCAATCTCATCACAATCTCCAATGCCTCGGCCTAAGTGGTTAGCTTCTGCTGTGACAACGCATTCCTTAGATGCGGTGTTAGCGATGCTACAAACCATGCACGGTGTTGCCCATCCGTCAAGGTCATATTGGCTTCATGAATTGTAAACTTCAGTCTCTGATCCAGCTCCTAGGGGGTCTCCCTTGGAAGCATTGCGATGTCTTTAAATACAATGATCGAATGTGTCTCTGATTTTGGCCTCCTAAATTCCTTGTTTAGCGCAGCTTGGATATCCGTGATCCCTGCGTTCAAATTGTCATTGGAATGCTTAATGTACCAAGTCAGTGTGTGATCCTGCAGAGCGCTAACCAGCATTGCTTTCCTTATATTATCATCCATGACTCCCTACACTTCCCATATAGCTTTTACCACGAACCAAAACTGGTCCGGATCTTCATTCCCTACTCCCTTGAACACCGACAATTTTATCACGCATGCCATATTGAACTGTGGTGGTGGCGGAGGTGGTGTGGGCGAAGATGGGGGTGAAGATGGTGACACTGGGGTTGGTGTAGGTGGGAGTGGTATGCGTAGAACTCGCTACTTTATCAAACTGATCACATTTCTTGGTGAAACCCTCGCGAGTTCTTCCTCGCTTTCTCGCGGAGGTGAAATCAAGGGGCTAGTTTCTAGTCCTGTGCTACCTTCGTTTCTATAGATCCTCCCACTTGTGGTCCTTTGAGGAAGTGTAGTTCCACCTTGCTATAGCTAAATGAAGTATCTACCGTGAACCTGGTGATAAATCCTCCTATAATTTGATCGAGTGAGTGATCCACAGCGTGCACGATCTTATCTTCCAATGCTTCCAATCTGCACACCAACTCTGGAGTCCACACAATAGGTTTGTTGAGCCTATACCTTCCTTGACTGTCTGCTAGCTTTGTGATCCACTCGTACAACTCAGAGGGGAAGGATGCAAAGAAAATTTCGTGGATTTCCATATATAAGTAGCAATCTAACCACTCTTCCTTTAATAATCGCGGATTCCTGTTTTCCTGCGCCGCGAACTCATGAATCTTTCTATTCAACCACTCTTCAATTCCTTTCTTTGTCAAATTCCAGTGATATGACATCGGACATCTCTATGCAGATCCCGATCCCAGCAACAAAACCATTTGTTGGCTTAATGGGGCCTGACCCAGGTTCACAGTGAATTTAGCCAAAAAAATCCCGGTACTACTGGCCCTTTCGGCAACAATCCATGAAGCGCGGACTGAGGTCTCACCCGAAGTAGTATGGGAGGGTGCTAGAACCAGGTTTCCGCACCCTGGAGATGTCTGAGGAGTTCAACTAATTCGTGGTTTGACCCTATGCGCAGGTTGCTTCGCGCACTTTCCCGTACCTCGTAGCCCGATAGACTACCTTCACGCAACCCTATCCAGGGGCTGAACGCCGCGCTTCTGCGTTATTACCCAAGACCTTACTGGTATTCCAATGTTAGTTGATTATTTTAGCCTACTTGTGTGCTTTAAGTTATACTTAACAACATAAACCATTCATACAGGTGCGTGCAGTAATTAAACAATATACTTGCACATTATATCAATAATTCATTAACCCAAGAACAGATACACAAAATTATAATAAAACTTCTCTTTATTAATTCCTTCCTCGGTTACAGACTCGACTTCGCCCTGCGCACTCAGATGCAAGGGTCCGTGCACTCAGCTGCGGACTATTAGGCCTCCGCGCACTCAGCTGCAGAGCCTTCTCCTACTCTACGACCCAAAGACACACTTTACACTTCGACTCCACCACTTCGACTCTTCTTCTTACTTCTTTTCTACTTAGAGCCTCGCTCTATTTATACAATCCCATGATCCGTGGAGCATGGGTAGGTCTATCCAGCCGACATTACATTACAAAACTAGGGCAGACAAACCTATGACTCTATTATACTTTCGCGCCCCGTGCCCGCAATTCGTGGAGCTTTACAACAAGATTCGGTCAAAACTTGGGCTTTGAGCCCCAAAACATGCCTTAGGAGGGATTCCATGCCCAAAAACTTATATGATTATGAAAATCACAAAATCATTAGGAGCAGAGATGTCATATTCAATGAAAAGGTCTTGTATAAGGATAAAATGCAGGAAAAGAAACAGGAAAAGGAAAACAAAGAATGTGTAGTGCTTAATGAGATCACAGAAAAAGTAAAGGTGTGAGAAACTCATAATTATCAGTAGCCACAACAACAACAACAACAACCACAACAACAACAGGCACCTCAAACAAATGAAAGTTGCGTTAGAAGCTCTACCGGGATAAGTAGACCCCCTGAACAATACTCTTCTTCATTATATTATGTATTGTGCACTGATTCTGGTGAACCAGAAAGATATGAAGAAGAAATGTAGATAGAAAGCAGGAAGAAGTGGGAGCAAGCCATGGAAGAAGAGATGGACTCCTTGATGCACAACGAGACTTGGGAAAACAACATTGTAGAATAAATGGGTTTATTGGTTGAAGGAAGAAGATGGAGGAAAATAAATCTCCACAAAAGAAAGGTATAGACTTTGATTATTTTTTTTCCCCTGGTATTAAAATGGATTCAATCAGAGCTATTTCAAGTCTAGTGGCAAAATAAGATTTGCATGTTGAGAAGTTAAATGTAAAGACAACCTTTCTCCATGGGGATTTCAAGAAAGAAATATATAGGAAGCAACCGCAAGGGTATGTGGTCAAAGGAAAGGAGAAATTGTTGTGCAAATTGAGGAAGAGCTTGTATGGTTTAAAACATGATCCAAGGTAGTGGTATCTAATATTTGACAGGTTTATGTCTGAACAAGTTTATACTAGATGTCACTCTAAACATTTTGTTTATCTTAAATAACAAAACGATGGCAACTATATTATATTGCTATTGTATGTAGATGACATGCTTGTTGCGGGGTCTAACATGCAGGAAATAAATGTGCTCAAAAGAAAATTGGCAAATTCATTTGCAATGAAGGATTTGGGTGCTGCAGAAAAATCCTTGGTATGAGAATAACTAGAGACAAGAAAAATTGTAAATTAACATTATGTCAGAGTGAGTACATAGAAAAGGTCTTGGAAATATTTAATATGTAGAATGAAAAACCAGTTAGTACACCTTTGGGTATCCATTTCAAAATAAGTAAGGAGATGTGTCCAAAGACCCAAGAAGAGATGGATTATATGTGTAAAGTTCCATATGCATCAGTAATTGGAACCTTAATGTATGCAATGGTCTACACAAGGCATGATATTGCACATGCAATGGGATTTGCAAGAAGGTATATGAACAATCCAGGAAAAGAGCATTGAATGGAAGTGAAGTGGATTCTTAGGTGTTTGAGAGGTACCAAAAATCAAGCATTATGCTTTGATGGTTCAAACATTTCTCTATAGGGATATGTTGATGCAGATATGGTGGGTGATAGAGATAACATGAGGAGCACCACATGGTATGTGTTTACTATAAGTGGAAAAATTATGAGTTGGATTTCAAAGTTGCAAAACATTGTTGCACTGTCAACAATGGAAGCAGTGTATCTTGTTGCTAGAGAGGCTAGTAAAGAAATGATTTGGTTACAAAGATTTATGGATGAGTTGGGCAAGAAGCAGAAGATGGGAATGTTATATAGTGAAAACTAGAGTGCCATTCATCTTGGAAAGAACTCAACATTTCATTCCAATACTAAACATATACATCTCAAGTACCATTTCATACGGTCAGTGTTGGAAGATGGACATTTGAAGTTGGAAAAGATACACACTAGCTAGAATCTTACAGATATGTTAACAAAAGTTGTAACCAGGGAGAAACTGAGATTCTGCTAAGTTCTAATTGGTCTATAAGTATGATGATGAAGATTAGAAACAAGCAGGTCCAAAGTGGAAGCATTGTCCAACAAGTGAAGCAACAATGGATTTTCTATAATCAGTTTCCAAGTGGGAGATTGTTGGGTGTGGAGCCTGATTATCTTCCTAATTGATTAGAGGTTTCTGTTTCAGTCATGTTGGATCCTTGTTCTGAAAGGGTTGACAATGCCGCCCATTTAATCATCATTAGGGGGGTCCATGGGGGGTGACAAATATTTTTATGAGCCTCCCCCGATGGGGATTCAGGGGCAGCGCCCTCGAAGCTAAAAATAAATGAAAATTGCCTGGTAAAATATTGTAATTTTGTAGTCAATCATGGACATTCATTAGGCAGAAGATATGATAGAAGAAGTTATGTTAACTTAGGGTTTATTTCCCTAGAAGGAAACCCTTGGTTTATATGAGGGAATTGTATTGCGGTTGTGTATGATTATTCTAAGAGAGAGAGAGAGAGAGAGAGAGAGAGAGAGAGAGAGAGGTTGTATGAAAGCGAAGACGAAATTACAGTGGATCTGTTGTAGGTTGTATCTCTTCATTTTGCTGGATAATATAAAAGGAAGGAATGACGATGTCTCCATGGACATAGCCCAAATTGCGTGAACCACGTGTATCTATGTCTCTCTTGTTTTATGTGTTTCTATATTTGTGTTTCTGCAATATTTTATGTGTTCCGTTGCTCTGTAATATATATTTTTCTAGCAAATCATATGAGAGTCAAATGTTTATTTGGCTAATAAACTCGCAAGAGATAAGGGTTCCTGGTTCGAGTGGGAGAAATGGTGGAAGATGGTACGTTTAGGGTCAAGAAATTTAACGTCCAAAACTACCAAATATGGAAGATGTAGATGGAATATTATATGTATCAGAAAGTTATGTACCTACCATTGAGTAGAAAAATAAAGAAGCCAATGAGTATGATGGACAAGGAATGGGAGATTCTCAACAAGAAGGTACTAGGAACAATACGGCTATGTTTGGTAGCATCGATAGCATTCAACATTTCAAAGGAAACAACAATAGAAGGTTTAATGCCGACATTGGAAAAACTATATGAAAAGCCATTGGCCTCAAATAAGGTATTTCTTACAAGGCGTCTATTTAATATGAAGATGTCAAAAGGTGGATCTGTTGCTAATCATTTAAATGAATTTAACATGGTTACTAGCCAGTTAAGTTATGTAGGGGTAAATTTTGATGATGAAGTTAGGGCT
Source organism: Pinus tabuliformis (assembly GCA_031772625.1). NCBI lineage: Eukaryota > Viridiplantae > Streptophyta > Pinopsida > Pinales > Pinaceae > Pinus > Pinus tabuliformis. Next base: position 778,113,706 of record CM062811.1, read on the forward strand.
TTGTTGTTTCTGTGCTCATTTCTAGAGATTTGGAATGGCTTAGTTATGGCTATCAATAACTATGTCTCTGGATCAAGTAAATTAAATTTTTATGATCTTGTTGGTGCTATCCTTAGCGAGGAAATGCGATGAAAAAACATAGTTGAGACATCAAGTAAGGATTTGACTGTAGAGACTAGGGGGAGAAAAATGGAAAGAGGAAGGAGCTTAGGAAATTGCAGTAAGTCAAGAAAAAGTAGATCCAAATCCATATCAAGGATAATGTGCTGGGAATGTAGGAAGAAAGGACACCTGAAGAAAGACTATAAATCTCAGAAAGGAAAAGAAGGATATGGACAACAAGAGAACAATCATGAAGCGAATGTCACAAGTGATGTGTTGCAAGATGCTTTGATTATTTGATTAGAGAATATTATTGATGCCTGGGTGGTAGATTCAGGTGCCTCATTCCATGCCACACCTTATAGGAAACATTTTCATGACTATGTTCAAGGATGTTTTGGACACGTTTGTTTGGGTGATGATAAATCCTGTAAAATCATTGGAATGGGTAAGGTTTTTATAAAGCATCAAAATAAAAAACAATGGCTGTTGAAGGAGGCAAGGTATGTTTTAGATATGAAGAAAAATATAATTTCAACAGGGAAATTAGGTGGTGAAGGTTGTGTAAGTACATTCACAAATAAACCCTGGAAGGTCACTAAAGGAACCCTGGTAATAGCAAAAGGAGAAAAGGTTGGTACATTGTATTTATGCAATGGTGTTTTTTATTTTGTTAATGCTTTAACCTCCACAAGAGCAGATATGACATTGTGGCATCATAGGCTCGGGCAGATGAGTGAGAAAGGGATGCATATTCTTCACTCAATAAAATTGTTGCCAGGTTTCAAGCATGTTGATTTGGATTTCTGTGAGAATTGTGCTAGCAAAAAACATAGGAGTCAGATTTATCAGAGTTGGGAAGGAAAAGAAGAGAGAAAAATTAGAAATTGTGCATATAAATGTATGGGGAACAGCTTAGGTATCATGTCTTGATGGATCTTGCTATTATGTTACTTTAATTGATGATGCAACTAGAAAAAATTGGATTTATTGTATTCAGAATAAATCTGATGTATTTGATACTTTCAAGAAATGGAAAGCTTTGGTTGAGAATGAGATAAGAAAGAAGTTGAAGTGTCTCAGATCAGATAATGGAGGTGAATAATGCAACAAAGAGTTCGATAACTATTTTTCAGAACATGGAATTCATAGAGAGAAGACAATTCGAAGAATGCACAGGAAAATGGTGTGTGAGAAATGATGAACAAGACAATCATGGAGTGTGCAAGGTGTAGGAGATTTTGCACGAAGGATTTCCCTTGCAATTTTGGGTAGATGTGTTAGATGTTGTTGTTTATCTAATAAATAGAGGACCTTAAAGTTCCTTGGATGGTGATATTCTGGAGGAGGCATGGACAGGTAAAAAGGTAAACTAGTCATTTTTTAGACTTTTGGTTGTGAACCCTTTGTCCACATTAATAAAGAAAATAGAACAAATCTTGAGGAAAAATCAAAGAAATGTACCTTTATTGGATATGGTGTTAATGATTTTGGTTATCACTTATATGATTATGAAAATCACAAAATCATTAGGAGCAAAGATGTCATATTCAATGAAAAGGTCTTGTATAAGGATCAAAAGAAGGAAAAGAAACATGAACAAGAAAACAAGGAATGTGCAGTGCTTGATGAGATCACATAAAAAGTAAAGGTGCCAGAAAATCATAATGATGAGCAGCTACAACAAAAACAACAACCACAATGGCAACATGCACCTCAAACACTTGAAATAGGTGTTAGAAGATCTACCAGGATAAGTAGACCCCCTGAACGATACTCCCCTTCAATATATTATGTATTGCTGATTGATTCTGGTGAACTAGAAATATATGAAGAAGCAATGCAGATATAAACCAGGAAGAAGTGGGAGGAATCCATGGAAGAAGAGATGGATTCCTTGATGCATAACTTGACTTGGGACTTAGTCAAGTTGCTTGCAAGAAAAACAACATTGCAGAATAAATGGGTTTACAGGTTGAAGGAAGAAGATGGAGGAAAACAAAGGTATAAGGAAATACTTGTGGTGAAGGGGTCTGCACCAAAGAAAGGTATAGACTGATGAATTTTTTTCTCCTGTTATTAAAATGTCTTCAATTAGAACTATTTTAAGTCTAGTGGCTGCAGAATTTTTTCATCTTGAGCAGTTAGATGTAAAGTCAACCTTTCTCCATGGGGATTTAAATAAATAAATATACATGTAGCAGCCAAAAGGGTATGCAGTCAAGGGAAAGGAGAAATTAGTGTGCAAATTAAAGAAGAGCTTATATGGATTAATACAGGCTCCAAGACAATGGTATCTAAAATTTGATAGGTTTATGTCTAAACAAGGTTATACTAGATGTGACTCTGACCATTGTGTTTATCTTAAAAAACAAAATTATGGCAGCTATATTATATTGCTATTGTATGTAGATGACATGCTTATTGCAAGGTCTAACATGCAGGAAATAAATGTGCTCAAAAGAAAATTGGCAAATTCATTTGCAATGAAGGATTTGGGTGCTGCAAAACAAATCCTTGGTGTGAGAATAACTAGAGATAGGAAAAATCACAAAATGACATTGTCGCAGAGCGAGTACATAGAAAAGGTGTTGGAAAGATTTAATATGCAGAATGCAAAACCAGTTAGTACACCTTTGGCTAGACATTTCAAGCTAAATATGGAGATGTGTCCCAAGACCCAGGAAGAGATAGATTGCATGTGTAAAGTTCCATATGCACCAACAGTTGGAAGCTTAATGTATGCAATGGTCTGCACAAGGCCTGATATTGTGCATGCAGTGGGAGTTGTAAGCACGTATATGAAAAATCCAGGAAAAGAGCATTGGATGGTAGTGAAGTGGATTCTCAGGTATTTGAGAGGTACCACAAATCAAGCATTATGATTTTATGGTTCAAACATTTCTCTATAGGGATATGTTGATGCCGATATGGCAAGTGATAGAGATAAAAGGAGGAGCACCAAAGGGTATGTGTTTACTGTAGGTGGAACAACTTCCATTTGGGTTTAAAATTTTAAAAACATTGTTGCACTTTCAACAACAAAAGCAGAGTATGTTGCTACTATAGAGGCTAGTAAAGAAATGATTTGGTTACAAAGTTTTATGGATGAGTTGGGCAAGAAGCAGGAGATGGGCAGGTTATACAGTGACAACCAGAGTGCCATTTGTCTTACAAATAACTCAATATTTCATTCCAAGACTAAAAATATACAACTCAAGTACCATTTCATATGGTTAGTGTTGGAAGATGGATAGTTGAAGCTGGAAAAGATACACACTAGCCAGAATCTTGTAGATATGTTAACAAAAGTTTTAACCAGGGAGAAAATGAGATTCTACTCAGTCTCAATTGGTCTTCAAGTATGATAATTAAGATGAGAAATAACTAGGTCCAAAGTGGAAGCATTGTCCAGCAAGTGAAGCAGCGGTGGAGTTGCTATAATAAGTCTCCAAGTGGGAGATTGTTGGGTGTGGAGCCTAATTATCTTCTTGATTAATTAGAGGTTTTGGTTTTAGTCACGTTGGATCCCTGTTCATAAAGGGGTAGCAGCGCCACCTGTTTAATCATTATTAGTGGGGTCGACGACTACTTTTATGAGCCCCCACTTGGCAAGGTGTTATAGACATTTTTGTGCCCTACAACTCCAAGCATGAAATGTCCATAAACCAAGGGCTCCTAAGTCCCTAAAAGTGTTGTTCTAACCCCTAAAGGAACAAGGTCAACAGATTACAGCTTCTCCCAGAAGTTCTCCACCAGAAACTGCTCAGAATAAGTCAAAACAGGATCATTTCAGCTGCTCCACTGGCTAGGTGCATTGCATTGCACCTAAATACACTGTGAGGGTGCATTGCATTTCAAAAGTCCCTTCTGTGGGGTGCGATGGGCGAGAAATGACAAATGGCAGTGTCATTCCGCGAGGTGGAGAGACAATGGAAGCTTCCAGAATCTTCTCCAGTGACACTTGCCTCACTGAATTCGACCAAGGATGAGTAAGAGGCCTTCAGTCTCCAAGTGGAAGCAAGAACTGACAGAGAGAAGACACTAATCAAATCACAAGCTAACTCATCCTCCTTATAGATATCTATATATGGATCCCTCATCCCAGAGATCGAGAGGCTGGAATTTTGCATATTGTAAGGAATTGCTGTTGGTTTTTTGAGACAAACATCAGATTGTTGGGTGATCTATGCTTTGTTTGAGGTGAAGAGGGGCTTCTTTGCTGGGAGGTTGATGCTGGGTCAGGAACCACTAGTTGTAACTCCTCCTGGATCTTTTCTTGTTTATCAATAAAAGCTATTTGAGTTTTCCTCCATGCTTTTGTATCATTGATGCTTGTTACATTTGTATGGTTAACTTAAATCTGATCCTAAGTTGTTTATGAATATAGATCCATGTCTTTGTATAGTTTTCTTCTTCTGTGATCTTACAGGTACTTTGTAAAGCTAGGCAAGTAAGGGAGCAGGTAGCTGGAGACTATCAAAGAAGAGAAGGATTGGATCAAAGGACTAGCGCAAGACACAGGTTGGTTCTTTCTATTCCTCTCTATCTATAGTTCATAAAGGAAATACAAAAGTAGTTTTTCTCTGTTTGTTTCTAAGGTAGCTGTCACACCTTAGTGGGATAGAGCAGTTCTAAATAGACACTTTTCCTTGTAACAAAATGGCGACTCCGCTGGGGACCTAATTAGTTTGTTTGTTTATCATTCTTTGTTTGTTTGTTTCATAAACTTATAAGTGGCATTCGAATTGCATTTGCCATAACAAATGCAAAGTAGACATCTGCTGCTTCAATCCATTCACTGGATCTGTTTATGATTTAAACAACTGATTCACAAACTATCTGATTGCCCTTGTGATAGCTCTTAGATCCTCCTTAGATCTACCCCTGATTGTTGAATTACTGATTGCTTTTTACTCGGCCAAAAACCAAAGACTGAACTGCAAACTGTGACCCGGAACCCGGACAGATTCTCGTTTCTGGCCCAGTGCAGGTACTGTTAAGAGATCCTGAATTTAAGTGCACTTCCCGAAAGGGCAACCTGCGCTGCATTTCAGATTCTCTGTGTTACAGGTGCGCTAATCAGACTAGCCCTGTGCAGCTGTGGTTCTTGTGTTTCATTCTTTCCAGTTCTATCTCTGAATTTTGCTGCCTGTGATCAGTATATGTCTGTTTGAAACCCCTTTTCCTTGTTGTTATTCCGCCTCCTTTGTACAAAAGAACTGTAGATGTTTTTGTGTGTTTGTTGAGTCATTTACAGTTCTCCTTAGCAAAAGTAGCGTAATCGTACTGTCGTCCTTTGATTTGAATCTGTCGTAAGTGTCGATTTCAATCGTTGGAAAGAGTTTGATTGCTGTTGATGGTTGATTATCCTATTACTATTGCTTTTGGTCTGGATTTGTGATTTTCTAGTGTCAAAAACGAGTATTCATTTCAAAATCGTAAGGTGTCGTAATCATCTCTATTTTTGATTTCGAAAAGAAGCTTGTTTATGTTTGTCGCTTGAAAAGAAATTCAGATTTGTGCATCAACTTTCTTTTTAGCATCCATATACTAAGAAAGTCGAAAACAAATACATGCATGTGCATTTGCATATAGACAGTTTGTTTGGCTTGATTTAGGAAAGTGCATTTACAGTGTGCTCTTTGCTCTTTGTGAAAAGATTCTGTCTTTCTTTTCCCTAGTAGCTAGGATTTTCATTGCATAAAAGAGATAAAAAGTTTGTTTATCATCTTTAGATTGCATTTTAGGAATTACATCTACATCTCGTGGTGAACCCAAAAGGCAAACTTCATAAGCAAGATCAACTTAAAATAATTCAATGAATCTAACAACGCTTTGGAACTTAACACACAACATTTAGAGGTCTAGGCTAGAGACGTATTCCGGCGTCGTAAAGCCTGGTAACTGTTGTTCTCACTGTTGGTTGGGTGATTCCTCCACTTTGAGACGATAAGTGCCAGTACGGACTTGTGCTCCCACGTACCGTCGAGTATATTTTGGGAGACCCCTATAGGCTTAAATCCTTTATCCATAGGAAGCCGTGTCTGCCACCCTATCAATCGCAATGCACTGAACACATCATTCGGGAAGATTGACTGCCATATCGTAAAAATTATTCTGTAGTTTTGCGATTGGTTTGGTACTCCCTCTACCTAGACTTCCAAAGCAGTCCATTTCGTTCCTTTTCAGACTCCTTAACGGAAAAGGTCCATCTGAGCACTTGTCACTTCAGGCTCATTAAAAATCGAAGGAGACTAGAGTCATCTTTTGTTTTTTCTCGACTCTTAAAAACTGAAAAAACAAGTTGTGTCAAAGTGTCTAAAATTTATTTTAAACGGAATATTCATTACCCCTTTCCTACGTTGATCTTAGGTTGAGAAAATGGATACCACCAACCAAGGAATTCCCCTTGGAGGAAATCCTAGTCCCTTCTCCTCTTGGGGAGATGTTGGTGCACCCCATATGTCCACATTGTCGCTTCCAAGACTGACAATTGGTTTGCCTGTATGGCTCTTCTCAACCTCTGTCGTTCAGAACACCACTATTCCTGAACAATCAAATCAGCAATTAGACGAGTCTAGAGTTACCCACCAACCTTCTACTTCCTCTAATTCTTCCTCTCCTCCTTCCTCTTTGCTTGATGGGGCTACTAAAGCCAAAAGTCAAGTACCTAAGGAGAAGAAGGAAAAGAAGAATAAAGAGAAGAAGAAGAAGGAGCCAAAAGTGAATGGGGGCAAACGAGTGTCGTCTAACGAAAGTCCACACACTGCACCGACCAGGCCTAAATCGCCATGTGTCATTTGCAAGGGAGACCACTATCACAGAGATTGTCCTTGCATCCCTCGGATCTTAAGGGACTGGTCTCCCCGTTTGCACAACCCGGTGTCGTCAACCTCTGATGATCATGTTGAAAACACACCGTCAACTAGTGAAAGTGAAGCCCCAGGACAAAAAGGAAAATATAGATTTCCTTGTAAACTGTGCGAAGGCGATCATGCCGTCCACCGTTGTCCCTTCTTAGACGAGGCTAAAAGAGTTTTGGACGATCGTCCGGTTTCACCGTCACGACTTCCTCCTGGATATAAAAAGCTCTTGCCGAGTCCGTCACCAGTTGAAAATCCGGCCGGCCCGCTCAGGTGGTCGGCTGAAGCACCTATCATTGAAGATAAACCATCTGAATCCATACCAGACGAAAGTCAAAAGGTCGAGGCGGCAGTTGACCCGGTCTTGCCTTCAGAGGTTTCATCTTCAGATGATACAGTCACTGAAGAGAACAAGGATGACACCGTCCAAATTCTCTTCATAAACACAGACTCCAACGAACATGGGGGCAATTTACCCGTTCCTTTACCGCAGGAAGGAAGTTCGTCAGAGTCGTACCTGGCCGTCTATTCGGTCCCACCTCCAAGCAACCTAGTTGTCTCCTTCGACTGGAATCAACTAGGCAGACCCCGTTTACCAGCTAGTATACCATTCCGAATTATTGTCCAAATATATAGAATGGTTATGGCTGGTACCATCATAGATGAGGGGGCTTCTGTGAGTATCCTTTCCTCAACTGCTTGGAAAGCGCTTGGTTCGCCATCACTTTTTCCTGAGATGAGAAATCTGACAAGCTTTGATAAAGGAACCAGTCGACCGTTAGGGATCCTTCCCAATGTGCCCATAACATTGAGAGGGAAAACCGTTCACATGAACGTGATGGTAGTTAAAGGACCCTTGGATTACAATCTACTCCTTGGACGAGACTATATTTATTGCATGGGAGCAATTGTCTCCTCACTCTTTAGAGTAATGTGTTTTCCGCACGAAGGAAGAGTTGTCAAGCTCATAGACCAGCTTTCATTTCCTGGATCACGCATAGCAAATAGTCATATACCATCCCTGAATGGTCTTTTCATGCAAGAAATGTCTCAATCTCCAGTCCGTCCACCCGATGAGTGCGAGTGATTCGGGGGGACATGACTGAAACCCAGGGGGCATGCATCCTGGTCTGCTTCGGCAGGAAAACTTCGGGTATAAGGTAGGTTTCCGCGAGAGAATATGACCTACATACTCCCGTCCGTGATTGGAAGAGGGAGTTGGACTGGAACAAGATCCTCTTGTCAAAGTTATGTTAGGGACGGTCACGCCATACCATCCACTCACCTTTGTTTATTTCGGTAGACATCGCCAAAGAAGTGTTTTGTTTGCGCTGTGAATAGAGAAATCTTTGGGTAACCTATAAGAGGTAGGCCTCTCTCGGTAAAACGAATGTTTTAACGGACTAAAGAAGGGGTAACCTTGAAACTCTATTTTATACCTGGGGGCATGCAAACCTTTTGGAGTGCAAGCGAAGAGCGACTATTTATTTTTTAAATTTATAGGACCTCTAACCCTTTAAACTCGTAGGATTGGTCGTCTCCTAACTTGCATAAAGAAAGGATGTGGGGCAAAACTCTAAAAGTTGTCGTTTTTATATGAGACATTCTTATCATACGACTGGATTAATCGAGCAGTTTTAGCACATAGTTCAAGCTCGTTAAAAAATAAACATAAGACATGAGCAAATGTTTCTACCCACGTTTAAGCTTGTTAAAAAATGAACTATTCCCCGGTAAATAACCATCATGAATGTAGTACTTCAGCCATTAAAGCCTTGGTCGTATTTGCACCATCACCTCCACTTTTTCATTGGCCGATCATTCACCTCCATTTGATTGTTTACCCATTTTGAGGAACAACTGCGAAGAGTGATCTCACTAGCCATCCTTGTGACACTACCGTGATTGGAAAATTCCAAACCTTACCTCGAATCAGCTGCTACCCGTTTTATCACTCGTTCCTCAAAAGACGAGTCTCCTTTAAGCTCTTTTCAACTGACTCGTAAAATATGAAAAGATTGCCGAGTCCTTGGCCTTCCAACTCTTTAAAGGGACAGGAAGTGCTATCCCTCCTCCAGATTTTAATCTTTTTGGACCTGAGGGATTATTACACAAAAAGATCGAGCGCTTGTTTTGTTCGGCTCGTTAAAAGTATCGAAAATTCATCCCTTCTGTATTGTTTTATACTTTTTCGGACTTAAGGGATTAGATGACGAAAAAGGAATTTCGGAGTTTCCTTTACGTTCCTTTTCAGACTCTCTAAAATTGAAAAGGACCGAGTTATCTTTGTCGTTAAACTCGTTAAAAAGATTAACAACGACAAACTTGTCTATAGACGAGAACGAGTTTCACTATCGCTAGGCTCGTTAAAACATAGCGATGGGTTTGCCCGAAGGGCAAATTATAGAACAAGCATATGTTATCCTCCTCAAGCTTGACAAAAATAAAGAGGTACTGGTCAACAATGACTGGGGAAAAATTGGGAAGAAAACTCAAAGAAACTTTGTTGGTAGCAAGTCGCTCTTGAACATGACACTTCCACTCCGTGTCCGAGTCGGGTTGGGTTGTTTCATTCACCGGTCACTTCGCCATGGTCATGCCATACCATCCACATTTGGGGTTAATGCTACTAATCCATCACATCGGTGTCGCCGATATGTTCAAGAGAAGTCATCCAGAGAAGTCACCTGTGTCTCACCCACTACCATACATTATATTCCATTCTTTCATGACCGCCACCCTGAACCTTATATCACCAGATCGTTTTCACCTCCATTAAAATCATTTGCTCCGTTCCGTGTCATTGATGTGGGATTCATTAAGGCCCTCCTGTGATGGATTGCTTCTTGTTGACATCAGCTCATCATCCAAGAAGTTGATCTAGGAACACCCCATTCAGTACTTTGAAGCTTGCATGCCTCAATGGCAAGTTTCTCACTTCCGGCGACAGGTTTACATCAATGGCCTTCGACCGAAAGATTTTGTGTGGTGTTCGACGCCAAGTCCTTTACTCACACCACGTGAATTGTACTGCAGTACCTTGAGGATCATTATCATTATCGGTGATTCCTCTCGCGCTTGTTAACAGTTTACATCATTGATTGGTAATCAAGCGATGTCTTTCCATGTTCGACTTCAGAACATTTCTCACATGGATCGACTTGTACTTCGAGTGAAGATCGGACGAGATTGAAGACCCCAGATCTAGTTTCATCCATCCGGGCTACGATATATATTCAGGAAAATAAAGACATTAAATGTACATCATTGCTGCACAGATAATCATCCACTCAAAAGGATGATGGCTCTACCAGAATCATCAGTCTACACTCAGACGATTGTCTGTCCTATGTACATGAAAATGAATTTATAAAGCTGAGCATGGGAATGGCCGCCTCAGCTAGATCATGAAAATAGTATGAAGATAATGTATTGTATTGTATCTTATTACAGGTCTCCTCTCGGCATTGAAAGAACTTCGGATCCTCATAATAAAGCATTTCACCCGACACCAAAAGGTTAACGGCCTCATACTTTAGGGGGCAACTGTTATAGAAATTTTTGTGCCCTACAACTCCAAGCATGAAATGTCCATAAACCAAGGGCTCCTAAGTCCCTAAAAGTGTTGTTCTAACCCCTAAAGGAACAAGGTCAATAGATTACAGCTTCTCCCAGAAGTTCTCCACCAGAAACTGCTCAGAATAAGTCAAAACAGGATCATTTCAGCTACTCCACTGGCTAGGTGCGTTGCATTGCACCTAAATACACTGTGAGGGTGCGTTGCATTTCAAAAGTCCCTTCTGTGGGGTGCGATGGGCGAGAAATGACAAATGGCAGTGTCATTCCACGAGGTGGAGAGACAATGGAAGCTTCCAGAATCTTCTCCAGTGACACTTGCCTCACTGAATTCGACCAAGGATGAGTAAGAGGCCTTCAGTCTCCAAGTGGAAGCAAGAACTGACAGAGAGAAGACACTAATCAAATCACAAGCTGACTCATCCTCCTTATAGATATCTATATATGGATCCCTCATCCCAGAGATTGAGAGGCTGGAATTTTGCATATTGTAAGGAATTGCTGTTGGTTTTTTGAGACAAACATCAGCTTGTTGGGTGATCTATGCTTTGTTTGAGGTGAAGAGGGGCTTCTTTGCTGGGAGGTTGATGCTGGGTCAGGAACCACTGGTTGTAACTCCTCCTGGATCTTTTCTTGTTTATCAATAAAATCTATTTGAGTTTTCCTACATGCTTTTGTATCATTGATGCTTGTTACATTTGTATGGTTAACTTAAATCTGATCCTAAGTTGTTTATGAATATAGATCCATGTCTTTGTATAGTTTTCTTCTTCTGTGATCTTACAGGTACTTTGTAAAGCTGGGCAAGTAAGGGAGCAGATAGCTGGAGACTGTCAAAGAAGAGAAGGATTGGATCAAAGGACTAGCGCAAGACACAGGTTGGTTCTTTCTATTCCTCTCTATCTATACATAAAGGAAATACAAAAGTAGTTTTTCTCTGTTTGTTTCTAAGGCAGCTGTCACACCTTAGTGGGATAGAGCAGTTCTAAATAGACACTTTTCCCTGTAACACGAGGGTTTGGGCATAGTTCCCTCGAAGCTAAAAATAGATGAAAATTTTCCTTGTAAAATATTATAATTTCATAGTCAATCTAGGTCGTTCATTAGGCGGATAATTTGATAGTAGAAGTTATCTTAATTTAGGGTTTATTTACCTAGAAGGAAACCCTAAGTTTGTATGAGGGAATTGTATTGCGACTATACATGATTATTCTGAGAGAGAGAGAGAGGAGGTTACGTGAGAGCAAATAGGAAATTACAACATATTTTTTGTAGGTTGTATCTCTTCATTTTGTTGGATAATATAAAAGGAAGCATTAGCTATTTCTCCATGGTTGTAGCCCAAATTGGGTGAACCACATATATCTATGTCTCTCTTCTTTTATGTGTTTCTATATTTGTGTTTATGCAATATTTTATGTGTTCCATTGCTTTGTAATATATAATTTTCTAACAAAACTGATAATAGGACAAAGTCTTGCCAAATTGACAAATCATTTACTTCCTCATGGAGCTCATTTGTAATGTAAGTGTGCCATGCTCAAAACTCTATTAAGATGACTTTGACCCGAACTGGCAAGTCCCTTACATAACACATCTTCACCTCTAGTGCCTCTGTTAATATGATCTTGGAGTGTGACTGTACATTATTCCATATCCATGAAAGTTTCATGTGAGATTTGATTGGTGCGATGAAATATTGTAGAATAATGTCTTTAGTGATCTCTAAGACTTCTTGTTTTGATGCTTGCTTAATATTTACTATGCATTTTTTGATCTCTTTGAAGATGATTTCCCTACCTTTGATTTCTTCAAGTGATCCTATCCCATGTTTTTGTGCTAGAGAATTGAAACCATTGTGCATTCAATTATAAGCAACAATAGTACTAATCTATTGTTCTCCAAGATGCATGTAGTTTTGATGGTGGAGTCTTAGCTAAACTTTTTCTATCTCAACGAAAATCCTGTCTTTTCTTTCCAAATGTTGTGGAGCATCCAGATACTTGGAATCCCATTCATGAAGTTGGTCAATCACTTTTTTTGCCACTTTCAGGTGTTTTACAACTTCATTTGCTTTCTTATTAATGCCATTGAAAGGAGATACCACTTGTTGTAAAAGTATCATATCATCATATAACCATACCATGGTGTCCTCCATTGGCCCCAATTCCTCCTGCATGGCTGAATGCCATTATGTGGTTTTGAAGTTATGTGAAGATAATCATTGATTTTCTTCTGCAAGGTGTTTCACTTGTTGCTTCACTGCAACCAGTTCTCTCCTTAATCTAGCATTCTCATTCAAAAAATATTCAGAGTTGTCCTGCGTTGCTGTAGAAAAAACAAAATTTGCCACCATGATTTCCTTGAGATTCCTTCTAGTAGTGGCAGTTATCACATTCTCTATAGATATTGAGACTGGGTTCTGAGGATCATTTGAGAAGTATATTCGTCTCTACTACACGATCCTCTTATTTTTTTGGTATAATGTGACATTGCACACATCCATGACTTTGTCTTCAGGTGGAGGTGTGATTCCCATTTCTTGAAATGGAAGATGACCGCCTATGATAGGAGGTTCTTCTGGAGAACCTGGTTCATCATAAATGGGTTGGATGGTATCCTCCTCCTCCAAGTCTTCTTCTATCTCTTTAGTCATGTGTTCTTCCTCCAATATCTATGTTGCTTCTTCCTTCTGGGCCTGCCTTTGTTGTTCCTCTTCTTTTCTTCTCTTTCCCTCTTCTTCTTCTTGTTGCTTCCCAAGAAACTCATCTTGCTTCCTCTTCTCCTCTTCTTCTACTTCTCTCCTCTCTTGTTCTACTTGAATAACTCTTGTGTTCAAAGGATCAAATTTCCATTTCCTGTTTCTTTCTCTTGTCGAATCATACTTGATCCTCTTCCTAGGAGCTACACTCTTTGCTTGAGGAGTTATCTGTTCTGCCTCTTGCACCTGCATATATTGAGCTAGTGGATCTTGGGGTGAACTAGTCTCCATCCCTGGATGTGTCTTTCTAATTGCATTGTACAAGTTCTTCACCTTTTCATATTTTGTTGTGGACATTGATGAATATTGCCAATTGAAACTAATTATTTCACAATGCTACGTGCACACTCCCTTAGGATCATATCCATGAAAGTCTTTAGTTGCAAAGTGCAAGCGATCTAGCTCTTGTTTTTCTACAACTTCCACCTTGTGTCCCTTTAGTTCATAAAATATGATCCTCAAAGGGAAGGTGGGCCAAGGGGTTTTCTTCCTCCTCTGAAGGACTCCTGACAACCCCTTTTCCAACTAATATGCTACTTCTTGCATGACCACCTTATTGGTCACGTATCGCGGCATGAGATTAGGGGAGATATGACATCTAAAATATAAAATTGATGTTTCCTCAGGCACTGCAAACCAATCCATGATATCTTATAGAGAATCTTTCACCTAATAAATCATACAAGGAGGATCAATCTCAAATATCATATGGAAAATGTCTGCAAAGATGTGCTCAATGAATCTATCATATGCATCTTTGAAGCTTAATTCTGACAATACACTGTAATGTAAGTAGAACTTATTTTGAGGGGTCTAGTTCTGGTACATTCTTGGGAAAGCATATTGTGCACAAATTCCATCTAGAAGAAATGTAGAAATATAGAATTTTGGTGCCTAATTCACCCTCAAAGATGCTTTTGCTTGCCCCACATGACACTTCAACTCAATTGACAATATAACTGCCTAATTGAAGATCTTACCATAGGTGACCACCATATTGAGCATATATATCTAGGTTTCCTCAAACACCTCAGCATTCTTCTGACCTTACAATCGACAACACATGGAAATAAGATATTGATATACATATATGAGAATCTTGGTCAAATAAACTGTTGGATGGGCGGTGGTGAAACTTAGCAAGCTCTCGACACCAATATTCGATGATGTCACTTGTGTTGAGATGAACCCATCTAATTTAGAAGTCATTATTTGCATATTTTATGGACCTAAGCATGTTTTAGTAAGTCTGCATGTCTTCTCCATAATAGGTGGCAAGATGACCGCCACTTTCACTACGAAGCATAGGATGAGAGTCATCCATGTGTGTAATAATCCACTCAATCACTTCCACACAGGGGATGATTGGGAATCTGCATGTGACCCTATGTATCTTGGACTGCTTGATATTGGTATATACTTCCAAGTCCTCCAAGTTCTGAGGAAATTGTTTCTGCATGTATGTGTCTTTTATGTTGCTCTATGTGACCTCAATAGACTTATCAATGAAGCATTGTGTGTCTGCATATATGGGAATGGTTGGCTTTGTCACTTCAACTTCTTCCTCAGTTCTTGCTTCTAAGGCTTCTTTGGAGGACGCTTTATGTGTAGTGGGAGGCAAGGCTCCAACATATGATGAAAGAGTGACAATACCTGTAGCTTGAACATCTGTTTGTGGAAGCACACTCATGGTGACAATATTAGCTTAATGAAATCTCCTAAATATGCAATAATATCTTAGAAAATCATATTCAAAGAGCTATTAAATGTAATTGAGAATGTAAATATATCAATGACAACACATAACTACATGCATAGGCATAAAATCTACATGCAAACAAGGAGGGTGCACTTTCAAAGCATGAAGGGGGTTCAAGGGTCATTCAGGGCTTTGTAGTGTGCTCATGCGCTCAAGTAAGATAAGGGAAACCTTAAGGGCGCAAGGGCGCACTTTGAAGAGATGAAGGAATGAGGTTTCAGGCCTTCAAAACTTCATGGTGTCATTATGCACTCAAAGAGACAGAGAGGGCGCACTAGCACACTCCGAAGAGATAAAGGAACAAAGCTTTGGGCCTTCTGGCCTTCAAGGTACACTCATGCTCTCAAGGAGAAATAGGGCACGTTGGTGCATGCCGAAGGGATGAAGGGAAAACATTCAAGCCTTCGGGGTGTGTTCACCCACTCAAAGAGGGTGCGATTTTGTGTGACAAAGGAGTGCGCTTGAGAGGAAAAATTCTCTTTTTTGTGTGCAGTTTTCAAAGTTAATCAGGCTCTGGGTTCCAAAAGCGTGCTCTAGAAGAGAATGGCTGAAGGACTAATCTAGTAGTAAGTTTACATGATGAAAATAAAAAGAAGAAAAATATACAAGATTTTATGGATGTTATCACAATCGTGATTATAATGTGAAAAGTCAAGAACATAAAAGTTTCAGCTCGCGACAACAAATTAACACTTGTAGAGGCAAGATTGAACAGAAATGCCAGTAAATAAACTGAGAAGCAAATAAATGAAAAGAAGGAAAGAGATATTGATAACAAAATCATGAAATACAACCAAGAGATTCAACATGCAAAACTTACGTGTAACACAGTTCGATGAGGAGTTTCTTGATCCAAAGATGTACGCCCAACCCAAATGAGAATGAACAATTAGCTGGGTTAATTTAAAATATATTACATGTAAAATTGTCTCATGCATACTCACCACTTGTTAACAGATGAATGAGTTAGTTAAGGGAAGCTAAGTGGGCTCCTATTTTCTAGGAGTGTGTCCACATAAAACAGAGAAGCTCATGCATGCATTCAATAATGGTGCATCTCTTCATGCTGAAGGAATGTGCTCAAGGAGGGCTCACATGCTAAGCATGAAGGAGTGTGCTCAAGGAGGGTGCACTTCTTCAGCCTGAAGGAGTATTCTCAACACAAGAGCAAGTCTTCGTAAACTTGAAGTGCGCTTTTTCCTTAAAGGGAACTTTTCTTGCTTTTGTTTTCTTTTTGTGGGCTTTTCGTGTGTGTGCATGGTGAAAAGGCTAGTTTCCAAGTCAAGAAAGGTCATGGGTCCACCTAACCATGATCAAGATAACACAAGGGCTTCTGAAGGTTAGATAATGACACTTAGAAAACATTCACTTAGGAGGATGCGACACTAGGAGAAAAAATAAGAATAAGAAAAAAAACAATGTGACGACACTAAGGGGCTTGAAATGATAGTTCATGTAGGCTCCAAAATTGACTTATAAAAAAAATTGGAGGGTCGTTTTTGTAATGACAACACTTGAAAACACACTGGGAGAACCCCAACTTCTCTAAAATGTTTTCATTTAGGCACAAAGTCTCAATTCTATAAGAAGTATTGATTCAATCAATGAGTTACCTTAGCTCCCCACACATACCGAGTTATATATATAGTCTTCCCAGTTCCACTGCTCGGTGTAACACATCATAAATTAAGCCATATCATTATCCTATCAACATAAGTAAAAGTAATATAGAATGACAAGTTAAAACAATAAAAGTATGTGTTTTACATATATGACGTTGCTCCACTGCCAGCAGGCCTGGACAATACCCCAACGGAGTCACTCTAGGAACACAAACATTGGTTTTCTTCCAATGAGCCTGGACAGTACCCCGGTGAAGTCACTTGCTTCACTTCCCTGTGCAGAAAGCCTTTCTCTTCTTTCACCCTTTATTTTCCCTTCTTTTTCATAGGACTGTGCTTGGGCACTTATTATTTTCAATGGGCGAAAAAGGGATCCCGACTTATTAAGAGAAGAAGAGGCTGCTCCTTCATAGACAGGTTTAAGACCTCTAATTCTTTGTTCTCTAAATTTTTTCCCCTTATCTTACTCTACCTTAGATAGATATGCAATAACACACTATTCTTAAACATGACTGAGTGCAGGAATGAGAATCCTAAAAGGATACGGGCATCATGGTTTTCTTATATCTTCCCAGTTGGAGGATCATATTTTCCATCAAAAAATCATCGATTTGAAATATGTAAACCAAAACAAAGAAGTGGGTAACAAATAAACCAAGGGTTGTGTGTTACCATAACTTTCATTTCACAAAATATTAACCACATCATCTTGAAGCTCAAAACCAACTTTGTTGAAGGACTAATGAAACTAAAAAAACAAAGAGAGGAAAAGAAAACCAAAACATGAATGCAATGCATCTACCTAAATGCAACCTATCCTATCCTAAACTAAATAGTACAAGGTCGAGTCATGTGAAATGGAACTTCCAATGAAGCCCTAGAAGACTCTCCTGACCTTTGGGTTGAAAAATGTGATAGTGTAAAACCTGAATAAAATGAAACATAGTGAAAAGGATAAACAACGTGTTACACAAAAATATCGTCACCATGATTATTTGCAGTCAGTATGGGTCTATCATCATTTGTAATGTCCTCCTAAGCAAGTCTCAGGCCTCAGCTCTTCAAGTCAAGCTTTGAAATTGAGGGAAAGACATTGAAAATCAATAAAACTCTGGTTCCGCACTTTCTCTCACTATTGCCTGCGGTCCCGCACCTTCTGTTTACAAAAACTGCGGACCTGCCCTCTCTGTCCCTAAAGGTGTGGGTGCGGACCCCTGTGAAAGTAAAAAAGGTGCAAGTTTATTCTAAAAAACTCACTTTGGGTTAATTCTAGATGATTCTAGAAGGAATTTTGACGTGGATTTGCCACTCTTAGGTGGTTCATGCATCCCAAAAGAGAAGGAGCTAATCCCTTGATGAGAGGAGCTATCCCTTTGAAGGAGGGCTTTATCCCTTTGAAGGAGGACCTAGTAACTTCCTTCCATTGCACTATAAATTCAGGCATTGGGTTGGTTGCTAGGGAGGTTAGAAGCTGAACATTTTTGAGGGTAAATGCTGGTGAAATCAAGACTTCCTAGTTGAGCTTAAGAGGAGAGATCACATACCTTTTTGGCTTCATTGGGAAGAGAGTGAAACTTGTCAAAGTAGAGGAGACTTCTTGCTGGACCCTGGGAGGAGCTTGTACAACATCAAGGCATAGGTTGTAAAGTTTTTCTTCTTTTGAATTAATACAATCAAACTCATTTTTCTCAACAAATTGTCTCATGTTATTTGTTTCATGAATTCCTTGACTTTCATGTTAAATATGTTTTATGATATTGGCTTTTCAGGTGCTATTTAATTTGTTTTCTTGTTTGTGTTTGCAGATTCGCAACAAGGGAGCTCATTTGGATCGAAGGAGTGAAGGCTTCCACAAACTTGCGTTGGACCTAAGGTAGGCCTAAAAACACTTGTTTGCCTTTGTTTATAAAAGCATATTTAGAGAAAGATAGTGTGTGATTGGTTTGCTTGTCATTAGGTCTTCTTTAGATTCTAGGAAGGTCTATCTTGTCCGCAAGATCGACTTATTCCGTGTGACAAAATGGCGACTCCGCTGGGGACTTGATTTTTTCCTTGTTTTTACTTTGACTTGAGAAACTGTGTTTTTTGTTTCTGTTTTTGGCTTGTTGTGTGTGGAATTGGGTAGAGTTTGTAGATCCAGGGTTATTTTTCATTTTTCATAGCTTTGGGAGAGGACCGCACCCTAGCCTTTTGACACAGTGTGTACTTATCCGCACTTTTTCTTTTAGCACAGAGTGGTACCGCACCTGTGTTAACTGCGGGCTTGCGGACCCTGTCAAAATTTTGAAAAACCTAAGATTTCCTCTGTTAGTTAGCTTAGTTTTTGTTTAGAAGTTATTATCCACTGCCCAGACCTGCATATAACCTTTCAGAAGCTTTCCTTAGGTTGATTTCATTAGTGTTAGGGTTTTAGGTGAAATTCCTAGGAGTTTTGCTTGTTGGGCTTGTTTTTTGTTTTGGTCTTGTAGTAGCTCTGAGCTTGGAAGCTGTAGGGACCTCAGATCACCTTGGTGTCTACCAGCCTTCTTATGAGTCTGACCATTTATGAAATCTCCCCTTGTTGAGGAATCCGCTTTGTGTTTTCTCTTTACAAAAATTCGAAAAGCTTGTGTTTAAAAGTTTGGATTTTCATTTAAAAAAAAAAAACAAAATTGGTTGTTTTTGACTGATTTGTGATTCTGCATAAATTGGTCCTTAGCTTACATCTAGCTAAGTAAAACATCCTTAAAAAAGACATCTTGTAGGCTTTGACTTCAAATAGGTTTTTATAGTTTATAGATCTCAAAGTTAGTTCTTTGCATAGTTTTGAGTGTTTTATAAAAAATAAAAAATCTCTTTTGAAAAAAGTTTGTTTTTTGTAGTGGTTGAGTGCTTTGAAACGAAAAAGGGAAATTTTTGTGAAATAACTAGTTGTCTCGTTTTGAGTGCATTGGAAAGGACAAAAGCTCTTCTTTTAATTTGTGCGTTAAGAAAGATTTGTGTTTACAAAGTATTTTGCATTCTCAAAATCTTTCCTAGCTAGAAGTTAATCGAAGAGAAAAGATTGTTTAAATCATCTTAGGTGCATTTTTAGTGATTTTGAGTCTAGTCTTCATACCACGAGTTTCATCTCCGCACCTTTTGA
This sequence comes from Pinus tabuliformis, assembly GCA_031772625.1. Lineage (NCBI taxonomy): Eukaryota > Viridiplantae > Streptophyta > Pinopsida > Pinales > Pinaceae > Pinus > Pinus tabuliformis. Next base: position 778,133,516 of record CM062811.1, read on the forward strand.
CTTAAACAAAAACCAATAAAAATAACGCTTAAAATAAAATTCATCTAGAAACATTTTTTAGGGCTCTGATACACCAACTTAGCTTAGGCTAGTGTCTTGGAGTAGGAGAGTAATTAACTCTCCAAGATAGTAAAAACAAATAAGTAGCTATATCTTGTGGTAGGGAAGAAATCCAATTGTTGCATTTATGCTCTGGGAAAGCTCCTCTTAAAGGAGAAGCACGAGATCGTGTCCGAACCAGTGTGGGAATCAATCCTTCCTCATTGGGAACGACGCCAGATATTCACGTATTAAAAACGGTAAACCTCAGATTAACCATTGTCGAGGAGCCTGGGGTCACTTGTTGGTAAACCTTGGATTATGTCAAGGAGCCTTCAAGGGGATTGAGCTTGCTACTCTGCCCTTGCGTGCGTATTGGATCGTAGACTATTCCCCCAGGTATATTTGTTTTAGTTGGTAACCTTAGTGGCCATATTCTTTAGGATTCTTCCTGAGGTGACAGTGGTGGGAAGATCCCACTATACCTGGAGCAGACATCGGCTAGACTCACTTGGATTTTCTATGGGGTTCTCTTCACTCGAGACGATTAAGTGGAGGAACTTGTGCCAGTGTATTCATTAAGCAGGTTGCCAGGGTAACTGTTCCAACCGCCATTTCTGTATTGAACTCTGCGATGTTGGATTTCATCACCAACTAGTGTTTTCAGTACGGAAAATTACTCTTTGTGTGTGTTTGATCTCCTAGATTCTTTAGGCGTGTGATTCAAATTTGTTTGGTTCTTTAGAGGCTTTAGGTGATTTTCATTGAGATTTTACTTTGTTAGCGTGTGAAGTAGTTAAAAGTTTTTAACTGTGGCTGAATTACCGAGGAAGTCCCATAGACTTCGGGGCCAACCTCCTGAGTTTTCACCGAGCCATCTTGAAGGCTTGAAAGTCCTCGTAACTCCTAGAGATAGTAGAGTTGGGTCACCTGAAGAAGGAGAGTCTTCTTTGGTGGTACATCCTGATTTTCAAGCTTTAGTAGCAGATTATAATCCACAATCAGTGTCTGTTTCCGAAGTTACTGGTAGCTTTTCGTCTACTAGTGATATAGGTGAGGAACCTGAAATATTTGAACCTGAAAGTGAATTTGCTGCTACTCCAACATCGGGGTTTGCTTCTCCGACTTCTAGTGGTCCTGGTTCACCTAGGGTAGAAAGAGTAATCACCCAAGATCTTCCTTCTGGACTTATAGCTATTGAAGAACTTGCTACTCTGGAAGAAGAAGTAGGCATCCCTATCCCTGAAAATCAACCTGTTATTGAGCTAAGGGAGCGTGAATCAATTTTTTACAGTCCACCTAGGAGCAGTACTTGGTATCTTTCTTTGACTAATTTCTTAGAAAACCCAGGGTTAGGTTTTTCACCACCTCGTGTTCCTTATCACCCAACACCTAGAGGTTATTATCCTTCGTTAAATATGTCAAGACAGTCGTCCATGTTTACTCAATTGCCTGAATCCTTTTTGTACGGCGGCCCTTCTGTTCCCTTTGGGTATCAGTCACTTTCTGTTACTTTTTCGGGAGCATCTCCTCAACCCATTGAGCAAGGGTTATTAACTGGAAGCAATGGTACTAAGCCGTTGAGCGTAGAAGATATTCTCATGATGTCAGTTTCTATTCCCAATCCTCAACCTCAAGGTGGCCAGTTACCACCTGGGGGGCAACCTCAATTATCGCCTGGGGGGCAACCTCAAGGACAGTACATACCTATGGGACAGTACGTTCCTCAAGGTCAACCCCAGACTCAATATGTACCCCAAGGTCAACCCCAGTATCAATTTATACCTCAGGGTCAACCCCAGTATCAGTACGTGCCTCAAGGGTATCAACCCCAAGGTTAGTACTCGAACCAAGGTTTCCAACCACCCTCCGGTCAATCGTATGTTCAAGGAACGGGAAATGTACCTTTGAATTATCAATCCTACCCTCAACCCGGTTATGGTCCTCAATATTCTCAACCTGTTATGGGTCTGTACCCCGGAATGAATATAGTGTGGGATCCATCGGAAACTCAACAAGTGTTGCAGCCAAATGTACAGTTGTCATCTCACACTGGACAACCCTTAGTTTCTGGTACACCCCAGCAACCAGTCCAGTCCAATATTCAAACTTATGTACCTTCGGTAGTTTCTCAGCTTGGGCCTAGTACGCCTCGTACTCCGCCTTAAACGACTGCTGCAACTGCCACAACATCTGTTCAATCTACCCCACTTACTTCTGGAGTATCGACAGCTCCGGTTTCTACTGTTCCTATATCTACTCCTTAGACATCTTTACCACCGTCTGGATCTACGATTCAAACTTCGGTTCAGATGCCTGTAGGACAACCTGGTTCAAGTACGGTTGTCACAAGTCAACCACAATTTACTTATCAACCGTACCAGGGACAGTAACAATTCGGTCCTGCTGTGCAGCAGCCAGTCTATCAGTATCAACTGTACCCTGGGTACACTTATCAACAACCTCAGCAACCCAAGTACGGTCCGCTTAATCCTGGTTTTCTGGGAGGATACAATATCCCAAATGAAATTCCTATTCCTAGTTATCCTGGATATCCTCCTCCTGGGGCTGGTCTCATGACCCAGAGTTTTAGGGACCCTAATTGTCAGTTACCGTTTATCGCAACTTTGGACTTGCCTGACTTGTCGCGCCTAACGAACGATCCCATTAATTATCTTCCGTTTTGGCCGCCAATGCCGAATAAGTTGCCTAGTGATATTCCTAAGTTCGAAGGCAAATCAGGAGAGGACCCGTCGAACCATGTGATGACTTATCACCTCTGGTGTGCGTCTAACTCCATTTCAGATGATTCAATCCATCTAAGACTTTTCCAGCGCACTCTAATTGGTCTTGCGGCCAAGTGGTACATTGAGTTACCGCGAGGAACTTTTTATAATTTTAGTCAGTTAGCTACCTCCTTTTTAACTCATTTTCAGTTGCCACAGAAAACTCCATTCTATTGGGATGAGATAGCTCAGAAATCTTTTGATGCACTTAAACATGCGTTGACCCATGCACCGTTATTGCATCCTCCCAACTACAATCAGGATTACTTCCTGTATCTCGCCGCCTCTCATTCCACCATTGGAATGGTCTTAGTTCAGGAAGATGAATTTGGAACTGAACATGTGATATATTACCTTAGTCGAACTTTAAATCCAACTGAGCTAAAATACTCACATGTGGAGAAATTGGCATTCGCAGCTGTTCAAGCTGTCCAACGTTTTCGACACTACATTTTACTACGTAAAACTACGGTAATTTAAGATTGCAACCCTATGATCTACATTTTGACCAAGCAATTGCTAGGGGGCAAGTACTCTAAATGGATCGTTATCCTACAGGAGTTCGACTTGGAATTTGAAAAATCTGAGTCTAAGAAATCTTTAGTTTTTGCGGAGTTAATGTGTGATTTCCCGCGTACTGATATGGAAACTGTGGCGGAGGAGCCCATTGCGAAAGAATCCTTGTTTCTAATCAGCACTCTAGATCCGTGGTATGGGGATATCATCGTTTATCTCCAGACCCAATCCTTTCGGCCAGAAATTTCAAGGTCAGAACGTCGGAAAATACGATTCCAGTCCCAACAATTCAGGATTATTGGAGATACTCTTTATCACCGTGGGGCGGACTCTGTTTTTCGACGTTGCTTAACTCATGAGGAAGCTGAAAGGGTTCTAAATGACTGTCACTTTGGACCGTGTGGCGGTCATATGTCTGGGTATGCCACAGCCCAAAAGATATTGCGCACTGGATACTTCTGGCCGTCTTTGTTTAAAGATTGTATTACTGCGGTCTGAAAATGCCACAACTGCCAAATTTTTGATCGAAAGATGCGCGCTCCACCTGCTCCTCTCCACCCTATAATTGCCATTGGTCCTTTTTCCAAATGGGGTATCGATTTTATTACATGTAACCCTCACTCGGCTGGGGGGCATGCGTATATCATCCTTGCGGTAGATTATTTTACCAAGTGGGCCAAGGCGATGCCTACATTTGAGGCAGATGGCAAGACAGCTGCAATTTTCGTGTTCAATCATATAATTGCTAGGTTTGGTGTCCCACAAGCGATAATCACTGATCATGGGCGTCATTTTCGAAACGTTATGATGACCGAACTTACAGGCCAGCTTGGTTTGCGTCACGATAGTTCAACCCCTTATTATCCACAAGCTAATGGTCTGGTTGAATCCATCAACAAAGTTTTAGTCATCATGATCCGACGAATCATTGGGATTCATTGGTTGAATTGGCATAACATGTTATTTTCAGCGCTTTGGGTGTACCGAACTTCAGTAAAAACATCAATAGGGTTCACTCCTTTCCAACTAGTCTATGGTTTGGAAGCTGTGTTACCCATTGAATGCGAAATCCCGTCACTGCAAATGGCCATCGAGTTGCTTCCAGGCACTTCCGAAGAGGAAAATCGTTTGTTATACTTGGCTCAATTAGATGAGAATCGACGTGATGCTGCATTGGCGATCGAGACTCACGCAAAACGTATGAAAGCTCAGTATGATCGAAATGTGACCCCTCGAAATTTTTCGGAAGGAGATCTAGTCTTAGTTTACGGTCAATCTAATGATAAATTAGGTGCTGGGAAATTCGTTCCTATGTGGCATGGTCCCTATGTTGTCAAGCGAAAGCTAGCAAAAGGGGCCTATGAATTGGTAGACTTTGACGGGGACTCTTTGGGTAAACCGAGAAATGGTCTTTACTTGAAGAGGTATTATGCTTAAAGAATGGGTATGGAGATATTTAGTTAGGATAACTTTTCTTTCTAGCTGGTGTGTTTTAGTTTAAACAATGTGCTAGCTTAGAGAGTGTTTTTTCAACATTATTCCTGCTTATCTTGGTTTTACTCTTGATATTGCAGATGTCGATGCCTCTCCAAACATACATTGGTTTCGCTAGTGGTGCTTGTCGTAATACACAAAACATTTCTTCCGCAGCTTGGGTTATCTATTCGCCCTCTAACGAGTTAGTATCTATGCATGGGGTAAGCCTCAGTCAAACAACGAACAACATTGCCGAGTATAGTGCAGTGATTGAGTTATTATCTGAATCTATTTCATTTGGGATTCAGAGTTTGATAGTGAGGTTAGATTCTGAACTCGTTGTATTACAGCTTAATAGAGTGTATGCCATTAGAAATCCAGTGTTATTAAGATTGTTTTTGAGAGTGAGTTTCTTGGAACGTGAATTTGATTATATTGAATATCAACATATTCCAAGATCTTTAAATACATTAGCAGATGCAATTGCTTCTCGAATGTTAAGTAGACATTTGTAATAATCATACATGTAAATTTAAAACCTTTCCATAACATGATTTACAAGATAAGCCGGTAATAGTGATATATATATATATATATAGGAGTGTGTCAAAAAATACATCGTCCTCGATCATATGTTGAAAAACACCTTATGATTAGCAAAAATGATAAGTACAAAAAACAAAAATGTCATATGTGCCCACAATAGGCGATCATCCTATCACTGGTGATGATCTCGATAAGAAACCACTGCACGGGCCACCTTGCAAAGGAACCTCCTAAAAGGTCCTGGGACCCCAATCACATATCGCTGAAGTCGACGAGGAATGTCATCTATAGTGGTCTCCGGAATATCTCCTGTCAAGCACTCGAGATGACCCTCCAACTTAGCCAAAACCTCTGTTGATTCGTCCTGTGGGGCTGGCGCGGCTGCAACTGGTTGTTTCCTCTCGTAAGGCCGGAGAGCGGCTGGTCATTGTGGACCCACATTTGCATTTGAAACTTTTGCTATCAGTTTTGGACGATAGAAAAAAAAAAAAAAATTAAAATAGGAAAAATTTTGAAAATGATTTTACTTGAATCATCCCACTGCTCTCCTGGTGGAAGAGCCATGTCTGGGTCACCATGAAAATCTACCCCAGCGTAAGGGAAGTCCTGAATAGAACAAACCTGGTTTTCCAACCATTGGAAATACTCAGGTTTGAATCAAACAACCTCTGTCCCCTCGTCCGGATGACGGGCCATAACTATGACCCATCGCATCAGTTTGGGCTCTCGAGGAAGCCCAGCTCCAACAGTAAGGTGCTGTGGGATCAACATGGGAACCCTCTCCAGACCAAAACTCACAACCAAAGCCCCATAACCAAAGGTCTTTAGTTGTCCGTTCTTGGCTCTGGTCAGTTGGCCTTTCACATTGGCCAACACAACATCACACCAGTTGAAGATGGTGCCTCAAAAGCAATCAACTGCCATACGCATCTGGGATCCGGTGGCAACATGTAATGCGACACTCCCGCAAAGCCTGGTGACAGTAAATGCAATCACCATGAGTTCAGGAAGGGATATGGTTTTTATGTCTATCCCTTTGTCTCTAGCCTGGCTGTTGCAGAACTCTAGCCGGAGGCTATCGACAGACTGGCCACCTGGCCTAGCCCTGAATAGAGTCAAGTCTTCACCTCTCTTAGGAAAACCAGTCAAGAAATATATGTCTGCCGGCTCGATTTCGAGCTGGTGGCCACCAATGAAGAAGCACTGGTCCTGTATGCTCCATCTGTCAACCAGCCACTGTAATAAATCCACCTGAGCCCTCATGCCAGGAATGGCCCAGAATTTGTACAAGCCGCATGCCTTCAAAGCATCAAGTGAAGGTTGATGATTCCATGCAGCAGCATCCACGTCCTCATGCTCTCGTTCACGCCAATCTAGCATGATGTACTCTCTGCATCAAGTAAAAAGATAAATTAGAATGCTAGAAATTATTTTGTTTGGGCCAATTTTGAGAAATTTTGGGTTAAAAACCCTTGTGGCAGGGACCGCACCCTCCGGGTTAGACACAGTGCGTGGGTTCGCACCTTGTCTACATGGAAGGTGCGGACCCCTGACTTTTTCCCAATGGAGAAAAAGTCGGGGTCCGTGGGCCAGCAGTGGTACACCTGCGGGCCCCCGCGCGCGGGTTTTAAGCCTAAAAACCCTCCAAAAAATGAAATGAAAGCCTAAAACAAGAAATGAAACGGTTAAAAATGAAGAGTAGGATGATGTGGATTACCTGGAGAAGACGGCGTTCGATTCCGACGGTTGGATTTTCCGCAATCTTCATGGGAAGTTTTCTGAACAAAAGCACTATTTTCTCACCCAAAACTCAAATGGTAAAAATGAATTAACGAAACCCCTTTTTATAAGTTTTTTGAGTAAATAAATTGCAAATGTGTTTTGTTTCACTTTGGAAAGGTATTTTTGCAACATTTTTATCCATTTCAAACAGGTATGAGTAATGTTTGCGTTTTTGTTCGGGATAACGGATTATTCAGGCGAAATCTATCATTTTCGACGAAAAAACATTTAGAGTCACCTTTAAGCTCTTTTCTGACTCCTAAAACATGAAAAGATCGCCAAGTTTTTCTTTTAAACTCGTTAAAACGGAATTAAAAGACGGTCCACTTACAACTCTTTTCTGACCGTAAAAACATGAAAAGATTGTCGGATTTTTTTCGTTTCAAATTCGATATTGGTTATAAAACGACGTGTCGCTGATCACTTTTTTACTTTTTTGGATCAGGGACACTAATTACGAAAAGTACTTCTTGGTCGTAAAGATCAAGCGGTTCTCTCAAGTATTATTTTATACTTTTTCGGGCTTGGGAGACACAAATTTACAGAAAAGGTCAACCCTGGAGTCTTCTTAAGTTTTTCAGACTCTCTAAAATTGAGAAACGCCGGGTTTATCCTATACTGGACTCGTTAAAATTTCACAGTAAAGGACCTGTTCAATTACAAACAGAAATGAACCACTCCTTCTTAGGGTTCGAATTTAAACTAAGTTGGACTCATCCGAAGGATGAGCTTATAATCAAGCAAATGTTATCCTCCTCAAGCTTGTCAAAAATAAAGAGGTACTTGCCAGAAATGGTGGGGGAAAAGAGAGAAAAATGAGCCTGTTTGTCATACTTTGTAACCACTCTTGAACACGACACTTTTATTCACCTGGGTTGGGAAATAATTTGCCTAATAGTTGATCAAACCACATTGAAAGTCTTTAGCCGGTTTCTGGGTATTAACTTTGGGTCAATTGTCACCAAGCCATCTGTCGTGTCGTTATGTGTTCAAGAGGTCACTGCCAATAAGCCATTCATCTGCAAAATATCTGTCATCCATCTTGACCATCCCTGAGTCAGTCCTTGCAACTAAATTTCTTCACTGGTGGTTTCTCTCACACTTGTTAACAATTTACATCATTGACTGGTAATCAATTGGTTTCTACCATGTTCGACTCCAACACATTCAATCGCATGGATAGAATCGTACTGTTTCGGGAAGTAGAAATGAAGACCCTGGATCTAGTTTCCACAATCGAGGCTGCGAGGAATTTTGTATTCATTATATAATGGACTATTCATAAACAGATGGCTGCGTCCATACTGTGTCCACATGAGTCTATACTTGTGATGTTTTACAAGATCATTCCTGTATCAAAGCAGTAGTTAGTTTTCTAAGTCAGTTTTGATTGAATATGGGAATGCCTACCTCAGCGATGATATGATCTCATATATATATCTTGCATTGAATGTTTTTACAGGTTCCAACTGGGCTCTCCACAAGATGATCCTCGGAATGATAAAGTACTTCACTCTTCCTAAATGATAAATGAAATCCTCATCTACTACAGACTTCGCACTTTAGGGGGCAATCTGTTACACAAAAATATCATCACCATGATTATTTGCAGTCAGTATGGGTCTATCATCACTTGTACTGTCCTCCTAAGCAAGTATCAGGCCTCAGCTCTTCAATTCAAGCTTTGAAATTGAGGGAAAGACATTGAAAATCAATAAAACTCTGGTTCCGCACTTTCTCTCACTATTGCCTGCAGTCCCGCACCTTCTGTTTACAAAAACTGCGGACCTGCCCGCTTTGTCCCTAAAGGTGTGGGTGTGGACCCCTGTGAAAGTAAAAAAGGCACAAGTTTATTCTAAAAAACTCACTTTGGGTTAATTCTAGATGATTCTAGAAGGAATTTTGACGTGGATTTGCCGCTCTTAGGTGGTTCATGCATCCCAAAAGAGAAGGAGCTAATCCCTTGATGAGAGGAGCTATCCCTTTGAAGGAGGGCTTTATCCCTTTGAAGGAGGACCTAGTAACTGTAGAAATTTTGAATAATATGACACATATTCAACAGAGATTATCCTGATCATACAATTTAAGCGGAACATGTATAATACATAATCTCCTCTACGTTGATCATCAAATTACAGAAGCAGAAACATCCACAGGCACACATAGAAGCATCAATCAAACTCATAAACACAGTATGTATCCCGGGGAAAGCATCTCGCTAAAAACCCCACACTATCTGTATATTATATTGATTGAATCATGTAACAATACAAAGCATAATACTTCTCACAAGTATCTCCACCTGTTACACACAATACAGCTCAGATTTGATCTCCAAATCTCTCCCGCTGCTTGCCTGCCTCCACTGCTCAAACCTGCTCGAGAACTTATGAGAATTAGCTTCCCAAACTCGATTTTACACTGCAAAATAGTCACCCACACTATGTTGGACGTGAGCAACAGCTATAATATCATGAAGATACGTGAGCAAACTCATTGGCATACTCAATCCTTTGATTGTGCAAATCATCATGCACAGCTATAGTCACAACTGATAGCAATCTGATCCTCTAACACCTGTCCCTGCTGAACTGAACATGCACTGACATGCAACTGAGTTAACTGATGTATTCTATAGTTGCATTATGAGTTAATAACTTATGAATTAATTAATAACTAATTCACCCAACTCATCTTTAGTCTATTGATCAGTTAGACTAAATACAACCAGTTTAACAAAGCTAAACTGAACACAACTCCATCAACTGTACCTCCAGTCCACTAAACTCAACTCACTTGAGTTCTAACTGAAGTCATGCATGCACCAACTCAACTGACTCATGAGAAAAGCATATTTCCTTCTGACAGCTGCATGTGCCACTTCCGTAGCTCAAACTGAAGTGCTCCAAGAGAATAAGATTAAGTTTATAGTCCAAATATTATTGTGAGATAATAATATTTGACTTTTCTATTTTTGACTTTGATCACTCACACTGTGATCACTCACACTATAATCACTCACACTGTGATCACTCACACTTTCATCAAAAATAGAAGTCCATCTATTTTTCCCAACTTGATCAATCATCCATAGACATGATCCATATGTCTAAAAATAGACATAGTCTAAAAATAGACTTGCGCCAAAAATAGCCTGCGGGCCCACTTAGTGAAGGCGACTCTTTTCACTAAGCTCCATCATCTTGTTGCACTCTCAACAAGCATTTCTTGTTGCACACTTTTCAACACTCCCTCTCAACAAGAAAGGCTTCCTCTCAAACCCGATCCTGTAACTCTGGAATGTTCTCCATGCAACACATTTGGCCGGTCCACTTGCTCTGTCATCAAAGTCTCTGACTGCTATTGCCTCTGTCAACTGAAACTCTGCATCTCTGTGCTCTTCAGTATCTGAATGCTCTAGCCTCTGTCACTTTGATCTCTGACTGCATCCGTGCTGCTGCTGGTTCTATCTCCCAGCATTGCATCTGCACTGCACCTCCCAACTGATCTCCCTGTTGGGATAGAAACACCCTCTGATGCTGAAGCTCTACCTGCTGCTGACAAGTGCTCCCTCTCTGACATCTGCGCTACTGCAACATCTCCATGCATCTCGCACCATTGCACACCTCTCTGTGCCACCTAGCACTGTGCAAAACACTTGTGCCTCTCGCATTGCTACAGCCTGCTAGCTATGCGCTGTCCTGGGATTCCCTGCACTGTCGCTCTCTCTGCCGCTCCATCCGTATCTGTCTCTACCCAATCAGTCAGTTCCTGCTACTACACATCGGGGCTCCCGTAGTAAGGTCTCATCCAAGAGGTTGGGTACCTCAAGGATCCTGCCCCTCCTCCTTGGGACAATCAATCCACATCACCCCACCTCCTACCTGGAAGTATGGCTGCATGCGATCCCTCAGCCCATCTGGCTCGAAGTTTCCCCCTACTGGAGGTCTCTGGATGAGTAGATTTCTCTACTCTATCTCCTCTCAGCTTTCCTTGTTGTGGCTCCTCCACAACCTCCTGAAGCTGCTGCACCAATCGTGGCTCCTCCACAATCGTCTGAGACTTCTTCTGGCTCTGCATGTTGAGAGGTAATATACGCTCCCTCTCAACCACCAAGTCTCCATCAGTTGCCTCGCTGCTCAAGGCTTTGCATGCATCTTGAACCTCAAGAGCATACAGGTTCCTGACCCATGAACCAATCTCATGACAACGAAAGCATCGCACCTTCGACTTGTCAACTTTCTTCCCATCACTGGAAGAACAAGATTCGAAAAGAGAAACCTTCTCCTTCTCCTTCTTCGCCTTACTCGCTAAGGCACAGTTCTCCTCATCATGCATAGATGAAGAACTGTCTCTGGTGCTCCGTCTAATCTCCTCCTGCATCAAATCCGACCATGGTCGTTCCCAATTTGGCAGTTTCTCCCTTCCATTCACCGAGTCCTGGTAGCTATGCCAACTCTTAGGAAGGTCAAGGAGTCCTAGACTCACCATCCTCATCCAACAATCACCCCCACACTTCCCAGTTCATCCCGGCATTGGGTGAACTTCGTGAGATACTGGGGCATACTGTCTCCATTCTCACACTGAATGTTTCTGAGTTTCTCTCTTTCTTTGGAATTAAATTCGAATTCCACCAGCACAAAAACTCAACCGCTTCCGATCTAGAATTTGTGAGAACAAAGTATTTCTTGTACAGAGATCGACTGTATGGGCATTCACCGGATATCTCACCTTCCAAAAGAAGGATGAATCCAGAGGCTACCTGGCCCGATTACAGACTCTGCCTAAAGAAATAAAATGTAAACACTTTCTGAATAATAGATCCGATGATCAATCCTCGCTTGATATCCTGTAAAAATCTCTTCTACAAATCAAGCAGCTCCGATACCATGTAGAAACTTTTTCTACAATTATCTAGCTCTGATACCATGTAGAAATTTTGAATAATATGACACATATTCAACAGAGATTATCCTGATCATACAATTTAAGCGGAACATGTATAATACATAATCTCCTCTACGTTGATCATCAAATTACAGAAGCAGAAACATCCACAGGCACACATAGAAGCATCAATCAAACTCATAAACACAGTATGTATCCCGGGGAAAGCATCTCGCTAAAAACCCCACACTATCTGTATATTATATTGATTGAATCATGTAACAATACAAAGCATAATACTTCTCACAAGTATCTCCACCTGTTACACACAATACAGCTCAGATTTGATCTCCAAATCTCTCCCGCTGCTTGCCTGCCTCCACTGCTCAAACCTGCTCGAGAACTTATGAGAATTAGCTTCCCAAACTCGATTTTACACTGCAAAATAGTCACCCACACTATGTTGGACGTGAGCAACAGCTATAATATCATGAAGATACGTGAGCAAACTCATTGGCATACTCAATCCTTTGATTGTGCAAATCATCATGCACAGCTATAGTCACAACTGATAGCAATCTGATCCTCTAACACCTGTCCCTGCTGAACTGAACATGCACTGACATGCAACTGAGTTAACTGATGTATTCTATAGTTGCATTATGAGTTAATAACTTATGAATTAATTAATAACTAATTCACCCAACTCATCTTTAGTCTATTGATCAGTTAGACTAAATACAACCAGTTTAACAAAGCTAAACTGAACACAACTCCATCAACTGTACCTCCAGTCCACTAAACTCAACTCACTTGAGTTCTAACTGAAGTCATGCATGCACCAACTCAACTGACTCATGAGAAAAGCGTATTTCCTTCTGACAGCTGCATGTGCCACTTCCGTAGCTCAAACTGAAGTGCTCCAAGAGAATAGGATTAAGTTTATAGTCCAAATATTATTGTGAGATAATAATATTTGACTTTTCTATTTTTGACTTTGATCACTCACACTGTGATCACTCACACTATAATCACTCACACTGTGATCACTCACACTTTCATCAAAAATAGAAGTCCATCTATTTTTCCCAACTTGATCAATCATCCATAGACATGATCCATATGTCTAAAAATAGACATAGTCTAAAAATAGACTTGCGCCAAAAATAGCCTGCGGGCCCACTTAGTGAAGGCGACTCTTTTCACTAAGCTCCATCATCTTGTTGCACTCTCAACAAGCATTTCTTGTTGCACACTTTTCAACAGTAACTTCCCTCCATTGCACTATAAATTTAGGCATTGGGCTGGTTGCTAGGGAGGTTAGAAGCTGAACATTTTTGAGGGTAAATGCTGGTGAAATCAAGACTTCCTAGTTGAGCTTAAGAGGAGAGATCACATACCTTTTTGGCTTCATTGGGAAGAGAGTGAAACTTGTCAAAGTAGAGGAGACTTCTTGCTGGACCCTGGGAGGAGCTTGTACAGCGTCAAGGCACAGGTTGTAAAGTTCTTCTTCTTTTGAATTAATACAATCAAACTCATTTTTCTCAACAAATTGTCTCATGTTATTTGTTTCATGAATTCCTTGACTTTCATGTTAAATATGTTTTATGATATTGGCTTTTCAGGTGCTATTTAATTTGTTTGCTTGTTTGTGTTTACAGATTCGCAACAAGGGAGCTCATTTGGATCGAAGGAGCGAAGGCTTCCACAAACTTGCGTTGGACCTAAGGTAGGCCTAAAAACACTTGTTTGCCTTTGTTTGTAAAAGCATATTTAGAGAAAAATAGTGTGTGATTGGTTTGCTTGTCATTAGGTCTTCTTTAGATTCTAGGAAGGTCTATCTTGTTCGCAAGATCGACTTATTCCATGTGACACAACGCAAAATACACACTTGCAAATAGAAACAGGAGGTACAATCACAGTGGTGTAGCACACTCGATCACTCTATCAAATGAAGAAATCCACAAAAACAATAATTACCAGGTCCATGCCCATATAAGATTTGATTAAAATCATGCAAGAACATGCCACAAGACATGGGTCTTGACTGATAAGATTCTTCGAGGGAATCTGCAATAGGATCATGGAAAAAACATTTAGGGAAATTTTGATAGGAAAAACTGATCAAAGACAAATTCATACCATAGGAAATATCAATAGGTTGACTACAATCCATGTTGTCGCGTGAGTTAAAATCTTCGATGGATGATGCAGAAGGTAGGTCAAATTGAATGGTTTGACATTCATTAAGATCACTCTTTGTTTCCATATCACAAATTAAAGATTTGCTTGAGGTGGGATGTATTGATTGAAGTTCAATAGTCACATTAAATTTTCTCCCATGAGGGTTTAAAATTTTTATGTGAATAAAATGAGAATCCCTCAATAGAGAGTCAACATCCCATAAGATGACATTAGCAACAAGATATTGTGAGAAAATATTAAACTGATCAAAATCTCAAATACCGTCAAGGCGACAGGAACTTGACATAACCATCAATGTGGGTTGAATTGTCCTACTCACTTGAATTAACTTTGAATTCGGAGAAAACACGGTCAACTGCTTATATAAACAGGAGTCATCACTCAAATCATGAGATTCACAAGGGAATTGAGGTTGATCAGATAGATTTTTGAGACTACCACAAAAATCCTGAATGATAAACATATCATCTTCTTGATAAAAAGGAGGTATACCTAAAAGAAAATATTCAATAATCACATCAAACTCCATTTGAAACTTCAACAAATATGAATCTTCTTTTCTTGAAGGAACAAATATTCATCCATGAGATTTGAACAATCATCACCATATAATTTAGAAAAAATTAAATCATCAGGGTCATGGTTGTCCAAGGGTTCAACTTGATTAACAGGTTAAGGGTTGACAAGAGAAATATTAGGATTCGAAGATGATTGATTGATAGGATCAAACAAATCATCATTAGGGGAAATATGTGAAAGAAAAATGAATTCTTCATCAATAAATTGATCCTCTAATTTAGTGATCAGTTTAGGTTGAAAACAAAGAACATCAAAAGGAGGGGGACAAGGAACAAAAGGCATATTTGGTTCTTCCTCAGGATGCTGAAATTATTCTTGATCGAGAGAACATGATGAATCAAATTCAAAAAATTTCTTTGACATCCTAACCAAGAAACAAAACTTTTCATCCAAAAATTGCCAGTCTACATCCTCATCCAAAAATTCATAACAAAGATGAAGGAATCCATCAACAAAGTGTTTGAGTGATTCATTTGATTCCATTCTAAGATGATCGATTTCATTAAAAACATCTTTATGTTCAAATTTGTTGAAAACATGATGAAGCTCATTAACCAAATGCTTGAAATATGAGATAGAAGTAGTGGGTAAATAATAGCACCATTGCTTCACATGAACTTCCAATGCAAGGGTGAACAACTGTGCAAGAATTTCTTCAGAATAAACAACACTTGAGAAAAAAAATTGAACAAACCCAATTACGCAATCAAGGAAGATAGTTGTATGCTTTTCATCAAATTTCAAATGTGATAAGTCATGTAAAAATTCCATGGGGATTGAAAGATCTAAAGCTTCAGAAAAACACCTGAGGATTATGATCTGGTATGAATCCATTAACAATAAGAGATTCAAACAGAATTCACATGCTAATATTGTCATCTAGACCTCCTTCTAGCACCAAAATGTTGACGTGCTGGATGCCGCCAGCATGTAAGGGGATCTCCTTGATGTGAAGTCTCAATTAGACCTCACACTGTTTGGTGTAGGAATCCCATCCGGCTATACGGTTCAACCACCATGGGAAAGGTTTCAAAGATATGCCTTGGTTATAATCACACACAAGAGATTCCAACACCTATTTGGGAAACAAGTATGTAAGATTTATGAGACACCCAATGTAAGGTGCACGAGAGAACTTCCATGCCTAGTAAAGGAAAAAGAGCCTTTGGTTAGAAAAGTAGTAGTACTATCCTAAAGGGGGACTTGGGAATGAAGAGAAAGGCTTGTTGATGACCTGCAATTAGTCCACATAATAAACAACAATCATGAAAGCATAACAACACTTATTCAACAATAATCATAGCTAAGCAACAAAATAGTTCATTAAACTTAGAATGTAATTAAACCAACATATACCACAAACATAACAAGAATAGTCCTATTATATTTATGATGCATGTATGAAGAAGTGCCGACTCATAGAGCTTATGATTATGAATGAAAGATCACAAGTACATTGTTACATAGATGAAAAACTAGATCCAGTAGTGGAACATGAAGCCACAACTTGCTTCTCCAAAGAATAATCCATCTCTTATGCACTACAAGAGAATCCAAGGCAAGAATCCAAGAATCCAAGCCATTAGCTTGAGTTATAAGGAGCTATTTATAACTAATGACAATGACCTTTTATCTTTCTCATGAATCTTCAAATCCTACAACTTTTCATATTCTATACATGAATATTTACATTCAATTTTTGGCTATTCTCTTTCCACATGTGTCTCTTGGACTTCATTGCATACCATTTATTACAAAAGAAAAATTACATATGAGACGCTGGCTATATAAGACAAAATTGATAATAGGACAAAGTCTTATCAAATTGACAAATCATTAGCTTCCTCATGGAGCTCATTGTGATGTATGTATGCCATGCTCTGAACTCTGCTAAGATGACTTTGACCCAAAATGGCAAGTCCCTTGCATGATGAATCTTCACCTTCAATGCATTTGTCAATATGGTCTATGTAGGAATTAGGCTATAGATTTGCAACTGCTCATGAAGTTTTAATCAAAATCACAGGACACAAACCTACTCTACTGCTCTGCGGACATTAATTCACAATTTAGAACAAAAATCCCAGACATGAAAGAAGAAATAAAACAAATGCAACAAGGATTTTTATCCGTGGAAACAAATCTACTAAAAACCCCAATGCTTGCTTGCATTAATCAAATGAATGGAGATATATTACAATTGCTTTGCTCAAATGAGCACACCCTGCAAGTGCATAACCTATCTACTACTCACTAAAGGTCTGTGACTCAAAATTAGTCAAATTTTGCCTCTTCTTGATCTCATATTTCCTTTCATTTTTCCTTGAGGAATTAGGCCCCTATTATTTAGGAAATTCCTCAAATTTAATTGCTCGATTCCTTAGATTGATCATCTGACTACATGCAACACCTGTACACTCAAGATTAGTCTACAACTTATGTTACATTGTCTTGGAATCTCCATCTCAACTAGGTAACTCGAATTCTATACATGCACTAGTTATTTTGGGCTGATTGATCAGTGAACTAGATGATCACTGAGTTTGACTGAAGTTCCACTACTTAACTAGCCTTCCACTAGTTCCTCCAAAAGTTGGAACTAGTTTAATTGAAAACAACCTTAGATAACTAACCTTGATTGCTACAAATTAGCAATCACACATGCTTAATGGAACTCTAACTCCTCCAAATTGAATTTATCGAGTAAACAAGGTGACACAAGCCATGTCACACAAGTTAACATCATCTAAGTTGTTTGTTGATGTGGAAATTTGATTTTTCTCAGCTTCATCAAGGCAAAATCAAATTGAGAATTTCTTGTTGCATTTTTCAACACTCCGTCTCAACAATAAATGGATTATCAACCACCCCTATTCTGCACCTGTGGAACTCAAACTTCCCTCTTGAAAATGCCTTTTTCAAAATGTCAGCACCTTGTCCCTTTGTCGGAATGTATTACAACAACATTATCTGCCTTTGCATACTATTTCATAAACGGTGATACCAGATATCTATATGCTTGGATCGATAATGAAAAACAATATTCTTAGAGAGCTTGATGCAACTCTGATTATCACAGTAGATCACAGTTGGATCCATCCTCTAACCAAACAATCCAACATGTATGTTTCTCATCTAGATCACCTCACCTGTTGCTTGACTGACAACCATGTATTCTACTTCTGTCGAGCTAAGTGCCACAAATCTTTGCTTCTTGCTGTACCAAGAAACTGTTGTAGACCCAACACTGAAAATTGCACCTGATGTACTGTTTCGGTCTAATGGATTCCCCACTCAATCTGCATATGTGAAGCCACAAAAATTCACTCCCTATGTCCATTTGTACCATAGTCCAAACTAGGTAATGCCTATGAGTTACCATAGAAAATGTTATCATAGAACATGTTTCGATGCTTTCCAAAATAATTTGGTTGGCCTAACCATAGCTTGGCTTAGATGGTTGACTGCATAGCACATATTTGGTCGTTTGTTCACAAGATACATTAGTGAACCCGTCAACTGCTGGTAAACAATAGAATTCACTTCCTCACCTGAATTGGCATCCTCTTTCCTCCAATTGGTCGCTAGAGGTGTCTCCATGGGTTTGTAATTGTCCATGTGGAACCTATGAAGTATCTCATTGGCATACTTTCCCTGGGAGACAAACAGTTCCCCGTCGCCTTGCCATACTTCCAATCTGAGGAAGTAGTACATGATACCCATGTCCTTCATTTCAAACTCTCTTGCAAGGTCCTCCTTGCAAGATCTGATAAGTTGCTCATCACCAGTTAAAATCAAATCATCAACATATAAGACACTAATAAAAAATTACCTTCTACCAAGATATGATAGAGGTTTGCATCCGCTTCACTTTTCGTGAAGCCGAAACTGGTGAAATAGCTATCGATCCTAGTGTACCAAGTGTTGAGAAATCTAAAGGGAAATAGATAAGATGATTTCTCTTTTTATGATAATTGCTTGTGATGCCTTTTTAATTTTCATTATTAAATTATTCACTTATTATTATGTTTGAATATCATCAAACAACTACCAAAATAAAAATAACAATAGTACAAAAGGACACAAAATGTAGGCTGCAAGCTAGGGCCAAAACCTCTCCACTTGATAGGAAAACCCGCAAAATATCTTCTCTTCTTATAGATTCTTCAATTGACGATTTCCAAGACCTCCATACCAAGACCAATACCCACCAAGACCAATTCCAATCTTTCTGAATGATGTTATTCTCTTTTCCAAGTCAAACCTAGTCAAATCTCTTCCAACAACACAACTTCGACTCCCAACTTCAAAATTTCGACCTCTACTACAGGTTTGAAATCCTCCCCCTACAACTGCTACTACATCCACAAGTGTGAGCGAAATTAACCTTCTAAGGTCTCCCACCAACTTCGCTTTCCTTTCTTCCTTGCCTAGGGCTAGTAGGTGACCTTGTAGACCCTTCTTCTAGTAGATTTGATCATCTTTCAACAGATAGATAATTTCAACCTTGAAGCTGCAAAACCTACATTTTCTTCTTTGCACGCGTGAGAGAGAATTATCCCAAAAAAACCTTTCTTCTTCCTCTTCCATCTTCGCTTGCCTTCTTACTCTTCTCCTTCCCTTAGATGATTGAGTGATGGATGTGTCTTAAGGAGGTCGATTTCCCCCCTTTAGATAGGCTTCTCAAAGTGGACGTGGGTCCTCAAAGTAGGTTGACTTCCTAGTTGCTAGGTCAGCTTGGTCTTGAAGGGTATTTTGACATTTTTAATAAAAAAATATTTTTATTTACAAGTTACAATGTGCCCAACGGAGTCTTCAACTTATGAAAATTACTCTTTTGACTTCTTGACCTAGGACAAACCCTAGATGCACTCAATGGGTGCTTGAACTATAAAATAAATACCTTGAGAATGAAACCCATGCTCCAAAAATAATATCAATAGTTTTATTTCATTTTAAGATACAAGAATCAAAATTAAATTTCATATTAATGAAGACCGAACCTAGTTACACATTTTTCAACACTTCCTCTTAACTAGGGAGGTATTAATAAAGTACATGGAGATTCTCAATCTGAAGAGATCTCATGAGGAGTAATATTATAACCGATCTGTTTAGCATCATATCAATTGACATTGTCATATATCAAGGCCTTAACTAACAACTCTATCTCTCCACAAGACCAGAGCACAATGCCAGTGAGACCAATGATTTATAGACACCATCATCATTGTATCTCAAGGTACATACCCCACTCTGGTGTTCACAGAGTATGACCTTCCTTGGACTATTCTTATCTTGGATAGCTAGTCCTCAAAGAATATTGGTCACGACTACTCTTATCTTGGATGGCCTACCTCATCCTCAAAGAGTATCAGATGCCATATGCTTATCCAATCCTCCATTCTCTCTTCCGAAGTGAAGACAAGAATAGTGTGCCTATCTCTCCTTCTCAACTAGGGGGGATACATGAACCAAACCAAACTTGTCTCTCAAATACACAAGCTTCTTATTAGGAAAATATTTCGTCAATATGTCATCTACCTACTCATCGGTGGAGATGTATTGTAGCTGCAACATACCATATTGTACCACCTTTTGAATGTAGTGATACTTGTTGTTGATATGCTTTGTATTTTCAAGGAATACTGGGTCTTCAGACAATCCTATTCAACTAGTGTTATCACAATGTATTATTGTAGGGTCCATTGGTCGTTAAAATAGGTCAGATAACAATTTTCTTAACCAAACAACTTCTTTGTTTACTTCACAGGCTGAAATATATTCAACTTCAGCACTACTCAAATCAATTGTTTCTTGATTTCTACTGATCCATGAAATCACGCAGGATCCCAAACTAAAACATCCTCCTGTAGTGCTCCTTCCATCCTGTTCACTTCCTCCACAGTTAGAATATGTATATCCAATCAAGTGGACATCATTCTTTCTATCATATTTCAGGCAGTAATGCATGGTTCCTTGCAGATATATCAGTATATTTTTTGTTTCTATCGAATGATCATGCCTTGAATCCACTGGGAATTGATTGAGAACATTTACTACAAAACATATGTTTGGTCGAGTATTCACCAAGTACATGAGTGAGCCAATCAATTGTCTATACCTGGAAGGATCCACATGGCTTGATTTGGAACTCCTTAGTCTTTTTAGGTTTGTGATCATCGGGGTTGTCATTGGATTGAAATACATCATGTAAAACCTCTTCAACATCTTGATCACATACTTTCCTTGACCTAGATAGATCTCATTAGGTCCTTGCCAAACTTCAAGTCCGAAATAGTGGTGCATAATCCCTAGATTTTTCATGTCAAATTTTGCTCCTAGTTGCTTCTTACATTCTTCAATTTGACCTTCCACACCTTTCAAGAGAAGATCATCCACATAAAAAAGAATGATTACAAACTCTCCCTTCAAAACCTTAATATAAAGCTTCGGATTAGCAAAACTTTTTGTGAAGCCTAATATTTGTAGGTATGCACCATCCTAGCATACCATGCCTTGGTGCTTGCTTGAGGCTATATAACGCCTTCTTTAATCTGCGAACATATGACTTTCTGTCTTTAACTTCAAACCCCAAGGGTTGTTCTATATAGACTTCCTCATCAATTGTGTCATTTAGGAATGCGATATTGACATCCATTTGGTGGATGTTCCATGGCATCAATGCTACCAAAGAGACTAATAAACTAATAGTTGTATATCTTATTGTTGGAAAAAATGTCTCTTCATAGTCGATGCCTTCCTATTTAGAGAAGTCCCTGGCCACAAATATTTCCTTATATTTATCAATACTTACATCTGCTACATGTTTGATCTTGTAGATCCATTTGGAATTTATCGCTTGTCTTCAGGCCTAGGTACAATCTACCAAACTCCATTCTTTATTATAGATTAATATTCTTCATTCATGGAATCCTTCCATTCTTGGTGATTGACAACTTCTTCAAAAGTGGATGGTTCTTCTTCTACTAGTTTTGTCATGTAGGTTGCATGCCCAGAATATCATTTGGGTTTCTTGCTTTCCCTAAATGTATCTTGAGATGCTCCTTCACCTTCTGCATCTAGAAGTTTAGACTTCAAATAATTAGATAATTTTCTAGTTTCGGGGATTACCGTAGGTTGTATAGGTTCATAGGGACCTTCATCTTCATTGTTTGATTCTTCTTCCCTATGAATTTGTTTTTCAAATACCAAAATTTCTTCATCATTAGAGTCCATAGGGAGATCCTTTGATTTCTTCAATAAAATACTTTTGTCAAATATCACATCTCAACTAACTTCTATTCGGTGTCCTTGCTTTATGTAGATCATATAGGCCTTATAAGAGTTACTGTAGCCCACAAACATTCCCTTCATGCTAGATGGATCCAACTTCTTCCATTTATCCTTAGGTATATGAATATAGACAGGACAACCTAAAATTCAGAGATGATCTATGGTCAATTTCTTTCTAGTGAACACTTCTTTGGGAGTCTTGTTATCTAGTGACCTGTGGGGACTTCCATTTTGTATCCATACAACTCTCTTTGTAGCTTCACCCCACAAAATTTTCGGTAAATATTGAGCATGTAGCATTGCTTTTACACTTTCTTCAATGGATCGATTCTTTCATTCTGTAACTCCATTTTTTCAAGATTATATGTGACTATCAGCTACCTATTATCCCGAGACTCCTTACAGAAAGTATATTCTCCTCCATTATCAGATCTTAATATGTTGATTCTTCTTTCCGTAAGTTTCTTAACTTCATCTTTGAATTCTTGAAATTTGGTAATACTTCATCCTTGGATTTCATTAGGTAAGCCCAAGTTTTCCTTGAATGGTTATCTATAAATGTGACATAATAATATAGATGACCTCCAAGTGATTTAGGAGTCATAGGACCGCAAACATTGGAATGAATAAGATCCAATATTTATTTTTACCATGAAGCACTGCTTCCAAATGGTCTCTTGGTGTTCTTACCCATTGCAAATCCCTTGCATACTCCTTCGTGATCTATTTTTGATTCAGGGATTCCATCTACTATTGAATTTAGCATTGGAAGGATTTTCAAATGGAGATGACTAAATATTCTATGCCAAAGTTCAAATGGGTTGATTTCAATGTGAACTAAGGCACGAGAAAAAGGAGATAAAAACATGTTAAGTCTTCCTTCATGAATCCCGATCACTTTAGAATTTTATATGCTTGAGTTTTTATCCCATACTACAAATTTTCCATTAATGAAATCCACTGTATCACCTTTATCTTCTAGAACTGAAATGGAGAGTAATTTCTTATGTAA
Source organism: Pinus tabuliformis (assembly GCA_031772625.1). NCBI lineage: Eukaryota > Viridiplantae > Streptophyta > Pinopsida > Pinales > Pinaceae > Pinus > Pinus tabuliformis. The sequence goes on from CM062811.1 coordinate 778,156,640, forward strand.
ACTAGGAACAAATAAGATGTTTTTGAGATGAATATTGCCTCCATTCTCTAGCTCTATTGAGGTTTATCCAATTTCTCTCACGAGACATCTCTTATTATCACCAAGCTCTACTGAGTAAGAAGAATTTCCTTTTGACAATGTTTTTATTTGCTTGTGATTACCTATCATGTGTCTTGATGATTTACTATCGATCACCCAAATGCTCTCATCTTGAAATGTGCCAGTTAGTGCTGAGAAGAGTCCTTTGTCCTTTGTATTGGTCACTCCTTTAGAGTAAATAAGAGATTACATACTTCTTTGATGCCTTTCTTGAGACAACTTACCACCTTTTAACATTTCTTTAGAATCTTCTTCAATGTAGTAGAGATCTTCATAATGCCCTTTGCCAACCTTAGCTCTGATACCATGTTGAGAAATTCAAAGGGCGATAGATAAGATTATTTCTCTTTTTATGATAACTGCTTGTGATTTCTTTTTACTTTTTCTTACTTATTAGCTTCTTCACTCATTATTATGTTCGAATATCATCAAACAATTACCAAAACAAGAAGAAAAATAGTACACATGGACACAAAATGTAGGTTGCAAGCTAGGGCCAAAACCTCTCCACTTGAGAGGAAAACCCGCAAAATCTCTTCTCTTCTTTTAGATTCTTCAATTGACGAATTTAAAGACCTCTGGACCAAGACCAATACCCTCATAGACCAAGTACAACCTTTCTAAATGTTGTGCTTCCCTTGTCTAAGTCAAACCCAGTAAAAATTCTTCTAGTAGCACAACTTCGACTCCAAGCTTCAAAATTTCAGCCTATACTGCAAGTCTGGAATATTTCCTCCCCTGCAACTGCTACTGCATCAACACATGTGAGTGAAATGAGCCTTCGAAGGCCTCCCAATAACTTCACTTGCCTTGCTTCCTTGTCTAGGGATAGTAGGTGACCTAGTAGACCCTTCTTCCAACAGATTTGGTCCTCTTCCAGCAGATAAAGAATTTTGACCTTTAAGATGCAAACTCTAGCTTTTCTTCTTCGCATATGTGAGAGAGAATTAGCTCATAAATAATATTTCTTTTTCCTATTCCTTCTTTTCTTGCCTTCTTGCTCTTATCGTTCATTTCAATGAGTGAGTGATGGATGTGTCTCAAGGAGTTCGAGTTTCCTCCTTTAATAGGCTTCTCAAAGTAGACATGGCTCCTCAAAATAGGCCGACATCCCAGCTTCCAGAATGAATTGGTCTTGAAGGGTATTTTGAAAGTTTTAATGATAAAAATAATTTTCTTTACAAGTTACAATGTTCCCTATTACCGCTCAAACTAGTGTTGGACTGTTGATGGGTCAAAATGTACCACTAACAACTAAGGAGTCTCCCCGGTATGAAGTCCCAGTTAGACCTCACACTGTTTGGGATAGGAGCCCCATCCGGTATGTGGGACTGACTGCCACCATAAATGTTTTCTGCTCTTGGTTATCAAATGAGAAGGTGCCAGAGTGGGGCAAGAATGAAATGATCGGGCAATGAAACAAAATCAACTTGAGACTGACAAATTGCAGAAAGAGGTGCAAATAAGTCTCAACAACAATAAGAAGAGATATACGATGAGAGGGATTAGTGAGCTAAAACCCCATTAGACATGATAAATAGGAACATGCCAGAAGTCAATTGTGAAGTAGTTCACAATAGGTCACTGGCATGGCAAGGAGAAAGTAAACATAGATTCGAAAGTGAAACATACATGCAACCACTATGTATCAGTACATAACATGTTGCGTATATGAAAGCACACATACACATATGGCGAGGTACTAGATAACTAATACAACCACCATGAGTAAGAATGGGAATCAATGCCAAAGATAAAAGAAAACATCTTATTAATATTGCTGCAACTTCAAATACATATCATGCAATTGGTCAATACCTGATAGTGGGACACAGACTGTTCATACCGTTGCCCGATGCCAAAACCCTAGCCCCACTGCAAATCCACTTTACAAGCTACCAAGAGTTGAGTGGCCCTAACTCTCAAGCATAAATCAATTATCTATATTGGCCTCAACTCAAGTGCTAAAGTCTCTTATGAGTGAGGGATGAGGGCACATTTATAGTGGTCAGGTGACCATTCACCTACCGTGACATTTGGCCTTCCCTCATGCCCTTTATGCTACCTTAATGCCTCCTAAGCTTCCTCACTGCTCTCTCATGCCTACTGCCTAATACAGGCTTAATTGATCTCAGCTTAACCGTTGACATCATAGGAGAAAATTTACATTATGATGAAAAAGAAGAAGAAGATGTAGAGGGTTCTTGTAGACCCTAGATGCTTGTCACCAAGGCGGTTGCCAGAGTATAAGGCCAATTTGTGTGGTTCCTTGGCTACATGGAATGCCATTGCAGTCGCCATATTGTCTCAATCAGTTATGCGGCGCCAACTTATTTATTGGTTGGGAATCCTAACTGTAGGTATTCCCACAAGTAACCCTAGATCTCTCCTCATAGGTTGAAGTTCTCGATCTCCTATACCCTGTAAGAAAATAACCATAGTTATAGACGATGATAATTGAAGAGCCACACTATAAAATGTAAAAATAGATAAATAAATAATAATAATCATGAAAAACCAAAATCAACTTTGGACCCCTGGATAGTCCTATCCCGTGCTATGGCATTGTCAGAGTGAGTAGATTTGCAGGGTCTTCACATACTTCCATATCATTCTTCATGGGTTTAATCATAGTGAATCTAAACCCTAACCTCTTCCTTGCTTTCACGAATCAACTTTATACAATAGGATCTTTGGGAAAAGGTGTGAGGAGCACATGGTTATCCATTACATTTCAATGCTTCACGTCCCTTTAGCTAGTGCACAGTAGATAAGGTCCCTTATGCTCATTACACAACATATATCTAGGTTTGGTTTTGACAGGAAAACTGGCAGGACTTATGTTCATCAGGCATTGACCTCCTTTCTTCAAGATCAAGAATATTTTCTTAAATACAAATCACCAAACTCCTGGAGGTTCGCCCTTGGGTGAGAATTATGCTTCATATATAGGGGAGCATGATCAATCCACATTGGCACCTAAAGTACATATAAATGGACCAACATTTCTGATTCTTGAGTGTCGACTACCACCGAATAAAAGAAGACATGTTTTATATTAGAGGCATCTGCTTCTCTTTCATCCACCAACCATCAACTCTTAAGCACCCAACCTTTACATTTAGTTTCATTTTCAGCTTATGATCAGGTGTGAATTATTTTCCATGATTTGACAAGCTATGTTTAGGAAATTCACTTAGTTTCGTCATAACAATGTAGTATCGCACTTCCGCGGAGTGATTTGTGATTTTCCAAACATCGCATAGTCACACTTCTGGTAAGTCACATATCTAGTTCACTGCCTTTACTGAAGCACAAAAATCATGACCTAGCAACCTATGTGGGCATGCAACTTACTAAAGGTCACATGGTCGCAGCTGATGGCTGGTCACACTTCCAGGGATCTCGTCCAAGGAATTGTAACGCGACCTAGTGACTTGGTCGAAAGTGTGAACCCCCTGGAGGTCACGAGGTCATAACAAAACGCAGGTCACATTTTCTTTTGATGGCTTCCATGACTCCCCAATGCAACTTCGCGACTGGTCGCAATCGACTGAAATCACGCTTTATCTTCTGTCTGTCCTGAGCCCTTGTAGTGTGACTTCTACCACCTTGGAAGGATCACAATAAAACAAAGCGACTTTGGTGAGTTGCACAGTCGCTGCACTCTATGGGTTGCATTTTAGATTGCATGACTGGGGTTCCCCTCATGAATTGGTGCTATGGATGAGAAGCTCAGGTCGTGTTTTATTAGTTGCTTTTCTTGGGATGACAGAACATGTGATGACTATTTACCTGCTTGCTTCTGCCACGAACAATAATCTGTTGAGTGACAATGACACGACCGTGGCCTTTGTAGCTAATGGGGATATGCTTTCAATTGGAATTTATCAGTGACAATGGTGATGACGGTCTTGGGGATGCTAACTTGGCCTTTCTTGTACATCGATTCCTACAAGTTTAATGTGCTCACCTACTGCAGAATGGTGATCTTGGTATGATGTAGATGGAGTCTCAGATGTGTTATTTTTCCGAGTTCAACTATGGATTGAATTTTAAAACTACTGTTCTTGCAACCCAGAATCTGGAATCCTCTAGAAGGATTCCTTCGACACACAGGGTTGTAAAGAAACGCATGTGTAACGATCCCTCCAGTAAATCAAAACACTGCCCTATAGCTCTGTGCTGTGTTGTCACCTTTGATAGAGTCGATTCACCTTGCAATGAAACATATCGTGCCATCGATGGTCTGCTTACTCTGCTTACACACCAACTCATTACATGGCGTGAAGCTGCATGTTGGTCTTCCTACGTGCGTATTATGATTCTTGTATTTGCGTACATCATATCGCACCTGAGGTTGATACCTGAAACCGTCTTTCTTGTCGTCATCCTCTCCTACTGATTGTTTACAAGGCCCCTTTCTTTTGATAGGTTGTAATATGAAATTGTGGCATCGTATGCAACTAATTTCAATGCAACCCTTCATGTCCCTTTAATGCCTTCCATTATATAAAGCTGCTGATGCTATACATGGTCTTGGATGGTTCTAAAGATAAATCTCAGCGTTGCTTCATTTGACATGAATTTAACCTGTCCTCTCAACACACACAATCGATGATCCCTGTGCTAGTTGTGTTATATGTGTTGGTCTCATGAGCGTATATTTCAACCAAGCTACTAGTGCTATGAGTAGGTCGAAACCCCACATTATTCTGACATCAAACCCCTTGATGGTGCCATTTGTGCCTTGTGCATAATTTGAGTGTAGGTTGGTCATTACGATGGCACCATATGTGCTTTAAGAGGGCTTTGGACAAAGGTGATGTCTCCAGCGTGAGACTACCATAAAGAATAAAAGGGCATGTCTCCATAGTGAAACTGTAGGGTAGCACTCCTTTACATTTGTTTGGAGGTATTCTTAAATGACTTTGCTTTGTTCTCATAACATCACTAAAACATCCCCAATATTGCTTCACATATCTGGCGCTAAAATATAGTCCTCGTGCATATAGAAGTTGTGATCTTTCGACTGTGCCTTGATACAAAATAGGAGGTGTTGTCTCACTTTCCCTACATAGCAAAATGATACATGTGTTAACCGTATGACATATAATAATAATTCTTCGTCATTCAAAAGAAACTAAAGCTTAGGGTTCATCAATGCATGTCCAATACTCTTTCGAAAATGTCACACTTTGGCTTTTGGTCCTCTTACACATGTGAGCACATGCATTAGCCTATCATCCAAGGTGTTAACATGTCAAGGGAGGCTCCTGTAATGATGCAAAGCCTGTGGGATGCGATTCTAATGGAAGTGCACACATGGGGCCATAAGTGCGAGGTTGAAATATGAAGGTGACTCTTATCCTGACTAGTTAGGGCTTCAAGGAGGCGCGTGATGAGGAAAACGATACACCAACCTTGATGATTTTGGAAGGGATGAGGGTGATGGTGATGAAAAGTCATCGACAAAAGTATTCCCACAAACCCTAACACTTAATAATGTGACCGTGTTTCAAGGTGAGATGACAAGGGTGAACAAGGTTGGCCCCGCAATTACATGCCTTTAGGGTTACCAAGATGCAAAGAGAATACATAATTCTTGTAAACCTTAATGCACATGTTGAGGTGAAGGATCTGCCAAGAACTTGGGAAAAATGCTCTGAAATTATCCTTACCATGAAGCCATGCGATGTCGATGAGGATGCACCCCCAGAGGCATGCGACTTATGTAATAACAGGGAGGGGATCACTCCTTTTACAATCTAGTGTTTCTCCCAAACCCTAATATTGTTAGTCATAAGGGAAGCCAACTTAAACACATGCTTTTTTCAAATATAGGACATCTATTGATCACGATGCATATCATGTGAAGACGAGTTTCAAAATCATGAGAGACTCTTAGCACATCAATGAAGGCATTAACCTTCGAAACCCTAATGTGATCCTAAGGCATATGTATGAGATGAAACATGATGTGCAGATGCAACGTATGAAACGTGAGTGGGTGCACCAAAGGGGTTGGATAACAAGGTCGCGGGTTGAGTAATTGGTTGCAAGCCTTACCAAAAACCCTAGTAGCTTGGGGTGAGAGGTGGGGTACCCAAAATTTTGAATATTCCCAAAAATTTGGGTGGTGTTGTAGTGGCTACAACAATTGTTGAACCCCTGGTAGAATCCAGTATCTCTGTCAACACCCTTGTAGTAGTCTGAGTGTGAATAATGATGCAAGGGAATATTGAACATATGTTATGGGCACCTCTTGCGTTGTCACGACCTTTGCATATATGCCTTCTCTTTGTATCTCATCTAGGTCTTGCCAGTGAGTAAACACCCAATTAAAAGTTCACACATGCTGGTAATTGATGATGATGCAAAGAATAGGGCAGATGGCTTATTGTATTGAAACATTTAAAAGTAAGTTTTTGGTGTTGCTCCACTGCCAGTGGGCTTGGACAGTACCCCAGTGGAGTCACTCCAAGAAATCACAAACATTGCTTCGCTGCCAATGAGCCTCATCAGTACCCTGGTGGAGTCGTTGCATTACCTCTATATGTAGGGAGCCTTTCTCGATCCTTTACCCTTTATTTAATTTCATTTTCTTTTATATGTGCATTTGCACTTATTACTAGGTGTTCATTGCGCTAGGGCGGATGAGGGATCCCAACTTATTTTATGAGAAAGAGAGGTTGTTTCTTGTTTGACATAAACTAAGAGATATCCTGATTTAGGTTTTCCCTTATGCCAAGCTTCCACATCTCATTTCCAGTTAGCAAGTGAACAAAGAACACAAGTCATTGAAACAATCAAGACCACGCTGAGCACTAGGTTCAAGTTATGGGTATAGGTCATTCAAAATGATTAGGGTTCCCCATGAGCAATTTGTTCTTATTTTCCTTGTTAATAAATTAGACTCATAGGAGAGATATCCAGGATGCAAATTTGATGACTGGTTCCAAGAGAGGCTACCCATTGGTGTAACCATCACAACTTCACACCATCATTAGGGATAGGGTTTTAGTTCTAGGGTTAGGTGACTAGGAAACTCTCCTAGGGTTTCAAACATCTGTGAAGAGGTCGAAGCAATCACTTTAGGGTTTGATCAAGAGCGAATAGGTGTGAGAAATCTATTCACACTACCAAAGGTTTGAGAGCTTTAGGTTCATGAAGGCTCATGTAGCGGTATGCAACATAGAGGGATTTCCAGGCTATGTCAAAGGTGAGTGTGCGTCAAGTGAGAAAGAAGGTGCATGATGCAATGCAACAGACAAGGATAATGATGCAATGTAATGCTATGTGCAGAAGAGATCAACTAATTGCAATTAAATGATCAATGCAATGCATATGCAGAGCTTTCACAGATGCCATGTAGCAATAAACAAATGCAAGGACATGAGTGCAAAATAAACATGCAGGAAACTAACTACCTACAATAAAGACAACGAAGCATGACAAGTTTTAAATCATAAAGCACATTCTAATCAGAAAACTAATAAGAAGCCACCTAAAACCTAACTAGTCTAAACCCTAAATCCTAATTTAACCAAAGAGGAGGTCGGGTCATGTGAAATCAAACTTCTAGTGCAGCCACTATAGCAGTTCTCGACCTGCATCAAGAGAGATGACAACAATTAGAATTTGTGAAAAGAGTTGTGCAAAAAATAAAATTCTTACCTATAAAGCATGCACAACATAAATAACATCCTGTCTACTTACAGGGAAACATGCCAAGAAAGACCTTTCAAGGAAAATTGCAACTCGATCCTGGTAAACTGAATCACAAGCATGAAATTTATAGTCATCCAACCATGACATACATCTATTTAGGCTTAACCCTAAATCCCAATGTAGGTAAAGAAAGATGTTGTCGACTAGCAAAGGAATCTACCAGACTAATTAGATCAGTAACCTTATCATGATGTAGAGGATGATCAACTTGATAATTCTGAAAAGAGGGGATTTTTCCAGGTGTAACTAAGATCCCTGGGGATTCAAATGCAGAAACCATAATTTCAAAAACCCTAGCTTGAAAATATTCATAGACTTCATCAAGGGCATGAGGACCTAACATCACCATCAGTGGAAGTTGAAATGCCTCATCATGCTGACCCATCTATGAACCTTCAAATGAAATGCCATAAAACATTGGTAGTTTCACAAGGTTTGTAGGTGGATGTATATGGTTATCATTAGTTGTGACTAGACAACTATCAGTGAAAATATTGTGGATTGGATCCGATGTTGAATATTTCTAAATGGGCAGCTTGATAGATCAGATTCTTTAGATTTCCAGGAATGAAATGAATCAACCAAAAGAGTCTCAAGCAGAGGGGAGGTTAGGCAATTGGAACCTTCCCGTATAGGATATTGTAAGACATCATTGGATAGTGAATGTTGACAGAGTGTACTGGCTCGTCAACAATAAAAAATATTTGAGACAATGGCTAGAGCACTCCCTTCAACAAACAAATTAGGGTATAGAGGTTGAAACACATCAGCTTAAAGTTGATGGAAAGATTTTCTCATATAGATATTGCTCAAATCAGGGGATTTCCAAGATGATCTCGCATCTGACGAGATGATTTCGAGAGGAGTGTGATGTGCAGAAACCCCAATTTCAGAAACCCTAATTCGACTTGGGTCAAGGGTCTCATCGAGAACATGAGAACCTGACATAACCATCAGTGGAAGCTGAAGTGCCTCAACTTCCTGATGAGTCCCTAAACATTCGAAATGTGGGTCATCAAATTATGGTTGATTCATAGGATCAATAGAAGGATATGTAGAATAATCACCAGAGGCATAAGTAAATATATTTCTAGTAAAATGAGAATTGCTGAAACCACTAGTTTGATCAAGTTGGGTATTTGACACATAAGGCTATTCTTGGATTGGGAGTGAAGAGGGATCAATGAGAGAACCAACTTGAGCTAGGCGAGATGCATGGCCCTCTTCTTCACTTGTTAAAGCTGTGAATGGAAAAGATCATGCCTAAGGGATTCAAAATATGCATCCCTTGACTATGAAATACCACCCCCATGTACATGATTGCAATCAATGTGAGTAAGATAAAGATATGAATGATCTAAAGGAACTGCCGGTGTAGTAGACTGATGGACTATCTCAGGGTATAATGGATGCGCAAGGTCAAATGAAGGGGCACCAATCAAACCCAGACTCACATCCTGCCCATTTATGTTAGCCAAAGGGAAAGATGGGTTTGTAGGCCTGATATGGTCAGTGGATTTGATGGGAAAACCAAATTTACCTGAGATAAGATCAAAGCCATCATCTGCAGGTGAATGAGGTCCAAGAAGATAGTCAGACTTATGTTGAATGGACTCGACCGGGGTTCCGTTAGCAGGAAGAGATGTTATGTAATTTTCAAATTCAAGATCAAAAGGATGTACGAGGGGTTCAGAGTTGAAATCATCGAATTCATTTCCTAGAAAGCATTGTTCATCATTTGAACCATTTACAACCAAAATACTATTATGTACCTAGCTAAGAGGAGGATGAGAAATCCCACAAGCAGTAATCTCTTCCTTGGGGGCTTGAGGTTGTTCTAGATTAAGAGAGATAATCAAAACAAGATTAGGGGTAGAATTTGGACACTTTGTAATCTGCAAAATATGATGATACTTATGTGAAACATGATTTCTTTCTAATTGAAAATGTTGTAAAGAAACGAGAACCAATCGTTGAAAATTTATATTCAAGTACACCTAGTCGACATATCCTTCAGGAAATTCAAAACAAAGATGTACAAATCTAAAAGAAAAATCCTCTAAAGATTCTCTAAATTTCATCCTAAGATCATTTATCCTCTTTAACACATCTTGAAAATCGTACCTGTGAAATGCTTGTTGGAGCTTACTGATGAGTTGCACGAACGAATGAATGGACGCTGCTGGAAAAGTGTGGCACCATTGTTTGGCACGACCTTCAAGGGTGAGGGATAAGAAAACACAAGCAAATTCTTCATCATCGATCTCAAAAGATTCATAAAACTCGAGGAAATCAGAAATGTGCTCGATTATGGATGCTCCATCCTCACCATCGAACATTAATTGAGACAAGTGATGGAGGTGCTCCTTGTGGCTTGAAAATTGAAGAATAGATAAACCTAATAAACAACCCGGGAGAAAAATTTTGGTCGGAGCAATTAACAAATATGAGACTTGTAGAAATTTCACCTGTAGAACAAACCGATATATGCAATGTCCTAAAGCATAATACTTGTTCTACTTCTACAAAAAATTAAGCGGAAGCATAATCGAATTCAGGAGCAACATCAAGTAGAAACATGCATAACTGATCAAGAGAAATAACCACACATAACACAAGAAATATCCAGGGGAAAGCACTAGCATGAAACCCCAACCATGTATTATCAATCAAGTGGAAATCCTCTTCACAATACAAAAAGAATCAACTCTCAAGCTATCTTGTTCTCTCTGTAATCAAAAGATGAAAATCATGGACTACCTAGGCCTCATTATATAGGCTGAAAATTGGCCTAATCATACCTGCTGTCACCTCAGGTCCACCTATGTAGTCATACAAGAAAATAGATTTCTTCCTCATGTAAGGAATACTTACTAGAAATATCCTAGTATCTGATAGTACACTGTCCCACATCTGATCTCAACTGGGTCTTTGACAGAACTGACATGCAACAGTTATCCATGAGTGAATTCCCAGTTGTCTAAAATAATAGTCGTCACAAGCATGCAAGCATTAACAAACTATATTTTATTATTTTAACAACTTGTTAAAATAATCTAACTGGACTTGACTAGTTAGAACTAAGTCAACTAATTCTCTCATTATAGAACTCATACTTATTCCCTCAATCAGTGGAGGAAATTAAGGATAAATTCCTCAATTAGTGGGACAACTCATGTGCATGCTCACAAAGACTTCAAATTCAAATTTCCTTAACTAACTAACTCAATTGAATTAATTAATTAATATTTCCAACTGCAGTTAAGACCAAAATTAATTTTACTTCCTATAGATAGACCAGGGATGGCTATAAATAGGAAGGGACCCAGAAATGATATTTTTAGAACTTTCTATTTTTAGTAGTTTCACCTCTCACCCAAAGTGGCCATTGACCTCACTGGCCAAACTACTATTTTTAGACAGGCTATTTTTAGCAGGTCTATTTTTAGCACATTCTAAATTTAAAATTTCTTGTTTCACATTTTTCAACACTCCCTCTCAACAAGAAAGGCTTTCTCTCGAACCTGCTCCTGTAACTTTGGAATGTTCTGCATGCAACACATCTACTCGGTCCACTTGCTCCAACAACACTTGGAACAAAAACACTCCCAACTGACCACTCTATTGGGCTAGGAACATACTCTGATGCTGAAGCTCCACCTACTTCTTACAAGTGCTCCCTCTCTGAAATCTATGCTACTGCAACATCTCCATGCATCTCACACCATTGCACACCTCTCTGTGCCACCTAGCACTATGCAAAACACTTGTGCCTCTCGCATTGTTGCAGCTTGCTAACTATGCGCTGTCCTGGGATTCCCTGCACTGTCGCTCTCTCTGCCGCTCCATCTGCATCTATCTCTACCCAATCAATCAGTTCCTGCTACTCCACATCGGGGCTCCCGTAGCAAGGTCTCATCCAATAGGTTGGGTACCTCAAGGATCTTGCCCTCATCCTTGGGACAATCACTCTATATCACCCCACCTCCTACCTGGAGGTATGACTTCATGTGATCCCTCAACCCACCTGGATCGAAGTTTCCCCCTACTGGAGGTCTCTGCATGAGTAGATGTCTCTACTCGATATCCACTCAGCTTCCCCTATTGTGGCTGCTCCACAACCTCCTAAAGCTGCTGCATCAATTGTGGCTCCTCCACAATCATCTCAGACTTCTTCTGGCTCTGCATGTTGAGAGGTAATATACCCTCCCTCTCACCCACCAAGTCTCGATCAGTTGCCTTGCTGCTCAAGGCTTTGTATGCATCTTGAACCTTAAGATCATACAGGTTCTTGACCCGTGAACCAATCTGCTTCACCTGTCTAGGGATGATGTGTCTAAGGAAAACCTTTCCCTTATTGAAGACTACATCATAGCCTCTATCTTCCAGCATCACGATCGACACCAAGTTTCTCTTCAGTCCTGGCACATACTTGACATTAGTCAAGGTAAGGTGAGATCCATGCTCCCTCTGAAAAATAACCGTGCCTACACTTGAGACACTATACTTCTCATCATTACCAATCGCTATGAGTATTTGGAGATCTTTCTCCTCCAAAGTACTGAACAAACTCTTGTCACCAGTCATGTGGAAAGAAGCTCCACTGTCAAGAAACCAACCACTTCCCACCATGGATGAAACCATGATTACGAAGAGTGTGAAATCCAACTCAAACTATGAAGCAAGTGCCTCACCTTCAGATCCTTCCCCGGATCCCTTCTTGGATTTCCTTCGTGGACAATTTGCAGCATAATGGCCGACCTCATGACAATGAAAGCATCGCACTTTCGATTTGTCAATCTTCTTCCCATCATTGGAAGAACTGGATTCAGAAAGAGAAACCTTCTCCTTCCCCTTCTTCGCCTTACTTTCTAAGGCACAATTCTCCTCATCATGCATGGATGAAGAACTGTCTCTGGTGCTCTGTTTGATCTCCTCCTGCATCGAATATGACCATAGTCATTCTCAATCTGGCAGTTTCTCCCTTCCATTCACCGAGTCCTGGTAGCTATGCTAGCTCTTAGGAAGGCCAAGGAGTGCTAGACTCACCATATCCTCATCCGATGTCACGACCCCTACACTTGCAAGCTCATCCTTGCATGTGATGAGCTTGGTCAGATACATAGAGATTGTCTCATTCCTTTCACACTTGATCTTTCGAAGTTTGTCCTTCAGTGCCAGCTTCCTCTAATCATTGCTATTCTGATATAAATCTTTCAATGTTTTCCAAATTGCATGCAGAGTCTCCTTCCCATGGAGGCTCGAGACAATGTGATCTCGCACTCCCTCCAAGAGAATTCTCCTAGCTCTAGCCACACACTTCCTCCATTCCACCTGCTCAGTCTTGTCAGTAGGCTTAGGAATTTCTTGGTCAATGAAATCCTTAAGGCCATTATCTTCCAAAACTGCCTCCATGTGATCCTTCCAAGCTATATAGTTTGAGCTTCTATCAAGGGCATACTCAAGCCTCAAACCGTAGAATGCCATCGATGAAATAGATGTGATAAGAACTTGAGATCTATATCCTGAATAATAAAGTTCAAATTTCTTGTGCTAGTACACTAGTCTTGCTTGATCACCTGTGCTTTGATACGATGTGGAAATTTCACCTGTAGAACAAACCGATATATGCAATGTCCTAAAGCATAATACTTGTTCTACTTCTACAAAACATTAAGCGGAAGCATAATCGAATTCATGAGAAACATCAAGTAGAAACATGCATAACTGATCAAGAGAAATAATCACACATAACACAAGATATATCCAGGGGAAAGCACCAGCATAAAACCCCAACCATGTATTATCAATCAAGTGGAAATCCTCTTCGCAATACAAAAAGAATCAACTCTCAAGCTATCCTGCTCTCTCTGTAATTAGAAGATGAAAATCATGGACTACCTAGGCCTCATTATATAGGATGAAAATTGGCCTAATCATACCTGTTGTCACCTCAGGTCCACCTACGTAGTCATAGAAGAAAATAGATTTCTTCCTCATGCAAGGAATACTTACTAGAAATATCCTAGCATCTGATAGTACACTGTCCCACATCTGATCTCAATTGGGTCTCTGACAGAACTGACATGCAATAGTTATCCATGAGTGAATTCTCAGTTATCTAAAATAATAGTTGTCACATGCATGCAAGCATTAACAAACTATATTTTATTATTTTAACAACTTGTTAAAATAATCTAACTGGACTTGACTAGTTAGAACTAAGTCAACTAATTCTCTCATTATAGAACTCATACTTATTCCCTCAATCAGTGGAGGAAATTAAGGATAAATTCCTCAATCAGTGGGACAACTCATGTGCATGCTCACAAAGACTTCAAATTCAAATTTCCTTAACTAATTAACTCAATTGAATTAATTAATTAATATTTCCAACTGCAGTTAAGACCAAAATTAATTTTACTTCCTATAGATAGACTAGGGACTGCTATAAATAGGAAGGGACCCAGAAATGCTATTTTTATAAATTTCTATTTTTAGCAGTTTCACCTCTCATCCAAAGTGGCCAATCACCTCACTGGCCAAACTGCTATTTTTAGACATGCTATTTTTAGTAGGTCTATTTTAGCACATTCTAAATTTAAAATTTCTTGTTGCACATTTTTCAACAAGACTAAACTGCGGGCTCCAAGGGCTCAACTTGTCATCTGGGCCTCCTTCTAGTGCCAATTTATTGATGGGTTGAAATGTACCACCAACAACTAAGGGGTCTCCCTGGTGTGAAGTCCCAATTAGACCTCACACCATTTTGGATAGGAGCCCCATCTGGCATGTGGGCCTGGCTGCCACCATGAATGTTTTCTGCTCTTGGTTATCAAATGAGAAGGTGCAAGAGTGGGGCAAGAATGAAATTCTCAGACAGTGAAGCAAAATCACCCCAAGATTGAAAAATTGCAAAAAGAGGTGCAAACAAGTATCAAAAAAGAAAAGAAGAGATATATGATGAGAGGGATTAGTGAGCTAAAACCCCATCAGACATAATAAACATGAACATGCCAGAAGTGAATAGTGAATTAGTTCACAATAGGTCACTGACATGGCAAGGAGTAAGTAAAAAAAAATTCGAAAGCGAAACATACATGCAACCACTATGTATCAGTACATAACATCTTGCGTATATGAAAGCACACATACAAATATGGCGATGTACCAGACAACTAATACAACCACCATGAGTAAGCATTGGAATCAGTTCCAAATATAAAATAAAACATCTTATTAATAGTGATTCAAATTCAAATACATATCATGCAATTGTTCAATACCCAATAGTGGAACACAGGCTGTTCATACCATTGCCTGATGCCAAGACCCTAGCTCCACTGCAAATCCACTCTACTAGCTACAAAGAGCTGAGTGGCCCTAGCTCTCAAGCATAATTTAGGTATCTATATTGGCCTCAAGTCAAGTGCTAAATTCCCTTATGAGTGAGGGATGAGGGCAAATTTATAGAGGTCAGGTGACCATTCACTTACTATGACCTTTGGCCTTCCCTCATGCCCTTTCAGCTACCTTCATGCATCTTCAGCTTCCTCGCTGCTCTCTCATGCCTACTGCCTAGAACATGATTCATTGATCTTAGCTTAACTACTGACATCATAGGAGAACATTTACATTATGATGATAAAGAAGACAAAGATGTAGAGGGTTCTTGTCGACCCTAGAGTGCTTGTCACCAAGGCGGTTGCAAGAGTACAAGACCAAATTGTGTGGTTCCTTGGCTACATGGAATCCCATTGCGGTTGCCATAGTGTCTCGATTAGCTATGTAGAGCCAACTTATTTATTGGTTGGGTAGCCTAGCTGCAGGGCTTCCCACAAGTCACCCTAGATCTCTCCTCATAGGTTGAAGTTCTCGGTCTCCTATACCATGTAAGAAAATAACCATAGTCACACATGATGATAATTGAAGAGCCACACCATAAAATGTAAAAATAAATAAATAAATAACAATAATCACAAAAAAAGAAAAATCAACTTTGGACCCATGGATAGTCCTATCCTGTGCTATGGCAGTGTCAGAGAGAGTGGATTTGCAGGGTCTTCCCATACTTTGGTCGCACTTTCGGGGATCTCATCTGCGGAGTTGTAATGCGACCCTGTGACTTGGCTGTAAATGCGGCCCCCCTGAAGGTCGCCAGGTTGCAACAAAAAACAGGTCACATTTTATTTTGGTGGCTTTTGTGACTTCCCGATGTGACTTCGCGATTGGTCACACTTGACTGTAATCGCACTTTATCTTCTTCCTATCGTGAGCCCTTGTAGTGTGATTTCTGCCACTTGGGAAGGATCGCAATCAAATGATGCAACTTTGGTGACTTTCACAGTTGTTGCATTATGTGGGTTGCATTTTAGAGTGCATGACGAGGGTTCGCCTCGCAACTTCGAACTCCAGATAAGAAGCTCGAGTCGCATTTTATCAGTTGCTTTGCTTGGGATGACATAACATGTGATGATTGTTTACCTACTTGCTTCTACCACGAACAACAATCTGTTGAGTGACAATGACACCACAGTGGCCTTCGTAGCTATTGGGGCTATGCTGTTGATTGGTAGTATTCGAAGACAATGGTGATGACAGTCTTGGGGATGCCAACTTGGCCTTTCTTGTACATCGATTCCTACAATTTTGATGTGCGCAACTACTGCGGAATGGTGATCTTCATATGATGCAGGTGGAGTCTCATATGTGTTATTTTTCCAATTTCAGGTGCGGATTGAATTTTAAAGCTTATGTTCTTGCAACCTAGAATATGGAATCCTCCAGAAGGATTCCTTCGACACACAGGGTTGTAAAGAAACACATGTGTAACAATCCCTCCAGTAAATCAAAAAATTTTCCTATAGCTCTGTGCTACATTGTCGCCTTTGATAGAGTTGGCTCACCTTGCAATGAAACATATCACACCATCGATGGCTTGCTTACTATGTTTACACACCAACTCATTACACGGTACCATGAATATTCTGATTCTTGGATTTGAGTACATCATATCACACTTGAGGTTGATAGATGAAACCGTCCTGCTTGTTGTCATCCTCTCAAACTGACTGTTTACAAGGCCCCTTTCTTTTGATAGGTTGTAATATGAAATCATGGCATCGTATGCGACTAATTTCAATGCAACCCTTCATGTCCCTTTAACACCTTCCATTATAGAAATCTACTAATGCTATATGTGGTCTTGGATGGTTCGAAAGATAAATCTTAGCGCTACTTCATTCGATGTGAATTTAACCTGTCCTCTCAATGCACACAATCGATGATCCCTATGCCAATTGTGTTAGATGTGTTGGTCTCATGAGCGTATACTTCAACCAAGCTGCGAACACTATGAGTAGGCTGAAACCCCACATTATTCTGACCTTAAACCCCTTTATGGTGCCATTTGTGCCTTGCGCATAGTTTGAGCGTAGGTCGGTCATTACGATGGCACCATATGTGCTTTAAGATGGCTTTGAACAAAGGTGATGTCTCTAGCGTGAGACTACCATAAAGAATACAGGGCATGTCTCCATAGTGCAACCGCAGGGTAGAACTCCTTTACACATGTTTGGAGTTATTCTTAAATGACTTTGCTTTATGCTCATAACATCACTAACACATCCCCAATATTGCTTCACATATCTGGTGCTAAAATATAGTCCTCATGCATATAGAAGTTGTGATCTTTCGACTATGCCTTGATACAAAATAGGAGGTGTTGTCTCACTTGCCCTACATAGCACAATGATACATGTGTTAAGCATATGACATATATATAATAATAATGCTTCACCACTCACTAGAAACTAAAGCTTAGGGTTCGTCAATGCATGCCCAATACTCTTTCGAAAATGTCACGCTTTGGCTTTTGGTCCTCTTACACAAGTGAGCACATGCATTAGCCTATCATCCAAGGTGTTAACATGTTAAGGGAGGCTCCTGTAATGATGCAAAGCCTATGGGATGTGATGCTAATGGAAGTGAACACATGGGACCATAAGGGTGAGGTTGAAATATGAAGGTGGCTTCATCTTGACTAGTTAGGGCTTTAAGGAGGTGCATGATGAGGACAACGATACACCAACCTTGATGATTTTGGAAGGGATTAGGGTGATGGTGATGCAAATTCATCGACAAAAATATTCCCATAAACCCTAACGCTTAATAATGTGATCGTGTTTCAAGGTGAGATGACAAGGGTGAATAGGGCTTGCCCCGTAATCACATGCCTTTAGGGTTACTAAGATGAAAGGCAAATACATAATTCTCGTAAAGCCTAATGCACATGTTGAGGTGAAGGATCCGCTAAGAACCCAAGAAAAATGCTCTGAAATTATCCTTACTATGAATCCATGTGATGTCGATGAGGATGCACCCCCACAGGCATGCGAATTATGTAGCAACAAGGAGGGGATCACTCCTTTTACAATCTAGGGTTTCTCCCAAACACTAATATTCTCAGTTGTAAGGGAAGACAACTTGAACACATGCTTTTTTCAAATATAAGACATCTATTGATCACAATGTGTATCATTCGAATATGAGTTTCAAAATCATGAGAGTCTCTTAATGCATCAATGAAGGCATTAACCTTCAAAACCCTAATGTGATCCTAAGGCGTATGTCTGAGATAAAACATGATGTGTAGATGCAACATATGAAATGTGAGTGAACACACCAAAGGGGTTGGATAGGCAAGGTCACGGGGAGAGTAACCAGTTGGGAGCCTTATCGAAAACCCTTGTCACTTGGGGCGAGTGGCGGGGTACCCAAATTTTGAATATGCCCAAAAATTTGGGTGGTGTTGTAGCGGCTACAACAAGGACCTAAAGGGGATTCCTAAAGGATCTAATGCTAGAACATGGGCAACAAATGGAGACTTAGCCCAATGTCACCTCAACTAAGGCTCCCTACTAATTGCTAAATTTCATCAATGGGAGGAGACTTGATATATATGTAGTCACAAATGAAGGATAAATCAATAAGTGGATACAAAGTGACCCAAATAATCCCTTTCCAGAAGAGGTTCAAGAATGGAGCTTGCGTGTTTTGTAAGCAAGGTACAATATATTCTAGGAGAAGGATGTGGGGATTTGAGGACTAGGTTTATGGGATATGACCTATGAAAGAATTTCCCAATCCATAAATCCTTATTGAAATTGGTATCCCAAATGGTTCCTGAATAATTGTCTTTTTAAAGGAATGGGACCACACAGAACCAAGTGGACCCAACCTAGGTCAAGAGGCAAGGATTTAGCAACCAATGATGTTTTTTACCCAAACATGGAGGGGGAAAGAATCAAAGAAGGAATTTTCACTTAAAGATGTTGAATTGATCCTATGAGGCACTAGTCTTGGGGATATTAAGGACAAGTTTGATCTTGGATCTAGGGCTTGGATTTTCTCATAACTCCATTGTCAGAATGGATTCAAAATTGGAGGAGTCCTTGAGGACACACGAGTGTAGGAGAGGCTAGGAGATTAAACTTTTTGGAGGGCCACTTTGACGGGAAAATGATTCCCTAGGTGACCCAACTTTGCTAGACCTTGGAAAAGGTGGAAAGTAGTTGATTTTGGGGTGATCACATCTTGGTAGATCAGTGCCTTAGTATTGGTAGAATGGAGTATATGATAAATAAGAACGAGGACCTTGTTTCTTAGTCAAGGAGGCCTTAAGACTGCCTCGCTAGCCTTCTAGGGTAAAGGGAAGCAACCTTAGAACTTTTATACTTCGACTTGCAAAAGGTGATGGTTTATCAAGATGAATTCATTGATAGATCCCAAGGAAATTTTATTCAAATTACATGGACCATACATTTAGAGATGCTATATAGAGGCAAAATTCTATAATTTAAGTAGTAAATGCGTTCAATAATTAGCCCTAAAAATAACGAAAATCCCAATCCAATGTATATGAAAAAGTAAAGCAAGAATAACATTAAAATAATGTACTTACTAGTAATAGAACATATCAATCCATCCACACTTTGAAAATAGAGAATCTCCAAGATAAGATAAACCAAATCCAAACATCAAAATTCATCCATAAAGCTACAATTTATCCTCTAAGAAAAAGTGTGAAGTTCTCAAGAGAGAGAAGAGATCCAATCCAAAGTGATGATGAGAGAATGAAATCATCTCACTTGTATTTATACATTAATGAGGAGTTAGAATTAGTCTCCTAGGCCTACATAAGCCCCAAAAATAAAATAATGTGCTAATAATCTAACTTTTGGTGACAAGCCCACGAAACTAGCTCACAAATGAAATAATAAGCCTCTTAAGAGGTGAGATGATGAATAATACATGTCGTAGGGCCCTCCAAGTGGCCTGATAAGGTTCATATGTGCCATAATGAGGAATAGGACCCTCAAAAGTGATGGACAAGGGGTTGGACCGTTGTTCTCCAAACAACAAACCTGTGGTGCTCCCAGTGGGTGTAGGGGCACAATAATAAGCTCATGGGTCTCCAAATGAGTTGAAGATGCTTGTAGATCATCTGCAAGGGCTCTGATGATGGTGTAGGTGAAGCCATATCATCCTAAAAGTCTTGGGTCAACTTCCAAGAGTATGGTACATCTGTGGGGCTGACTGGGCAAAGGTGAACCAAGTGCATCTTCCTCATCCAATGGGTGAATCTCGAGTATATTTGAACATCATCGGGGATCCATGGAGTATTGTCTACTACTGTGGAGGCCCATGGCTCTCAACACACACCCTATGTGTGCAATTGTAGCCCTATGGAGGATTAGGACCTCGCATAGGGAGAGAAAACCTAAGATGGAGACCATTTGCAATCCTACATAATATCCAATGCATCCCCTAACCTTCCAGTACAACAAGTCATTAGAGAAAATGAGTAAATGAGCTTACCAAACATGCAACACTGGTGGGGACTTCATAATGGCCCACACTTCCATAATGGGCTTTGGGATGTGCTTATGTCTCCTAAACTCCAAATGGGGTTAACCAAGTATCCTATTAGGTGGTTTCTACTTCTAAAGGGGATAATATATTCAAGGTACATCCTTCAAAAGGTGGTGGCATGTGACAAATAGGTGAATGAAGTAGGGGATGAGAAGGGGCATCCCTGGGCCACATGCTGTGGTACAAGGGTAGCTAATAAAAAGGAAGCCCAAACTTGGGTTTATAATGTATAGGAGGGAGAAATCATGGTACATGAGGTGTCCTGACCTTGATTTTTCCACCCTTATTTATATGCCTTTTTCGTTTTTATGATTTTATTTTATCAATTGCTCGAGGCTCAAGGGGTAAGGGAATGATGCATAAGATATAACAGTGAATACCCCCTTTTAAGGTAGGGCAGTTCATTGCCCACCAGGGGTTGGGACAATCATGGGTTCCTATATGATGAAGGAGGCTCATAGAACTTGTAGGAACCAGGGTGATGCCCACAATGATGGAGCAGAGCTCATGTATTTGGTTTTTCCCATGTGCTAAATGTGTTTGTCCCGACCATATTTTGCATTTTGTGGTACATTTTCCTATTGAATGTGGCCACATATGCTTTATGTTTCTTTTTAGCTACATCAATCTTTGGGGCATCATTCCAGGCCTAACCCAAGGTGTGGGCAAGGGGAAGGGGCGAGCTAACTCTATGTGGACCCAGGTGGGAGAAATAATGAATGGGGTAATAGTGAGTGGAAAGGGGGTAATATATACAGACAAGGGAGTAGGACCACACAACCAATATCAGGGTTTTCCATGAAATACCATCCCTAAATCCAAATGGTTCGAAAAAAATATCCCATGGGACTATAATCCAAGGTTAATATCCAAAAGGGGTCTAAGGGACAAGAGCATAAACCTAGCCAATTCTTTCCGTCAAATCCCCCCATTAATCCATGCCTAGAAGTGTCCATGATAAGAAAACTGCAATACTCAATTACGGAATGGTAAGGCATACCTTTAGGTTTGGGAGGCCCACCTACAAACATACGATCATGGAATATGGGTGATGACCACATGGTTAGATCAACTGGCGGAGAAATGGAACAATGAGCTAGTTGGTGGCTATAAGGGGCTGCTCGCTACTGACTAAGGACCATCTTGGAGGAAAAAAATTCTCCTAGGGATATCACCCACAAAATGGTGGGTAACATCTGGCTCCAACTGGGATGTGATCTCTCGAAGAAGTGGATGACTCTATTCGAATGGGAGGTCATGAGAACTCCAACAATATCTTAGTTACTGTAGACCTATCAACTACACATATAATAGATGAAAAACTTAGGGCAACATGCTTTCACGATGTCTCATGATTGCACAAGCTAAATGTTAGGCCATACAATCAACAAAAAAAACAAAATATGCTGATATGCATCTATATATCATGAGAAATATCATATCACTTTAATTCTAATGCAAAAATCATCATGCAATGCATCCTACTCTACCATGCATATGATATAATGTCAAGTCTCAAGGAAATAGGTGATATGACTTAATTTGATTAGCTCAGGCCAACGTTCATCGTTAAGTTTGGCAATGTAGTAATAATCGTCCCCAACCTTTCCATGAATTCTGAAAGGTATGGGAACTTTATGAACCAAGAATAAATATCCAGCCTTATATTCTTTCTTAGGCTTCCACTTTTTACTCATTTTAGATATTGGACACTTGAGGATACAAACTTTTTGAGTCGGGCAAATAGGAGAAGGCTTCTCGATTTCACATGTTTCATAGTAAGGTCCAGGTTTGATCACATGAGGTAAGTAGGTAGGCTCCATATAAAGGGTAAAATGGGTTCCATCATATTGTGGAATGGTGGCATATGACAAGTCCATTTGAACATGCCCCCCAATGGTAGCCCCCCATTTCCTATATAATAACATCCCCCACACATCAAGAATATCAATGAGATTAACATCCACGAGGAGAGATATATTGGGATTCCTAGCTAAAGAAACCTTAAGGTCCTTGATTATCCCTTCCACTTCCATAGGTTTGGAATTAAAACCACACACCTTCTTGTATGGTAGAGTGATGCTAAGACTCAGTTGCTTCATAACCGTTAAACACATGATATTTGTGGAAGCCCCTGAGTCTAACATACAATTGTGTAAGAAGAGGTCATTGATAGCTAAAGTAAGCAAGAAAGGTTCATGCCCAGGGTTTCGGTAAGGAATATGGATGTTTTGCAATTATTTAGGTAGTTCTTCTTCTTGAATTCCCAGGGACTTCTTAATTTGTTGTTGTTGCTCGGGAAGCTTATCAATCTCTTTTAAAGGAATAGGTATAGTCATTCTTCCTACGAAATCTCCTATGTTGATATCGAGTTTAACTTCTTTCCCCTTTTCCTTCTTCTTGATGTATTCTTTCCTTGGAGGATACTTTTTCAGATTGGATTTTGTTGGTGGATACTTGTTGGGAGTAATTTTAGGGGGAGATTCTTTGGGTGGGGATTTCTTAGGTGACAGATCTCCTTTAGATGGTTCCTTGGGAGTTGCGGGGTCTTTTTTATTTTCTTTTCGAGATTATTGGACCCCTTTGAACCTTCCCTTGCTATCAGAGTTGAGAATGGATTCTTCCTTTTATTCTTTAAGGGTGACCTCACTAATTGGAGGATGTGTATACAACCCTCCTAGAAAAATGTTGAAGATATTAGATTCCACAAGGTTGGCCTACTCATTAGTTTGTTCATCCTCACTCTCTTCTCCTTCACTTTCCTCATCTTCAGATGAAGAGTCTGGCGCAACAACATTAGTTGGAGCCAAAGTGTTTAGGATTTGAGAAGAGCTTGATCTATCTTCTTCACTTTGCATTTTGGGAAAAGGCTTTGTTTTAGGTATATGAATAGATTTTTGGGCCCTTTACAAGGCGGTGATTTTTTTCATGATAACCCTATCATGTGCATTGGATTCTTTGGTGAAATTCTCCATCTTTTTGAGGATGGCAGGGAGAGTTTCCTCATGTTTATCTTTGGATTCCTCCTTTTTGACTTTGGCTTTAGCTCTAGGGTGGTCATTGATATCAACCTTCGAGATTCATATGTTCTCCTCAACTTCCATTTCTATATCTTTAGCTTCAGCCAAAGTGGAAGGTTTCTTATCCCTTAAAGCATAGGTTAAGTGGCCACCCACCATTTTTATGAACTTATCAAGGATATTGGCTTCAGATGGCTTCAAATTATCACATATATCTTTGACTACCCTATGAAATTTTTGAATGAATTCTCACACATCATTCCTTCCCTTGGTTATTTGGTATAATTTTTCAATATTGAAGGTCGCCTGGGCATTGCATGAGCACCTCTTCATGAATAGGTCTTCAAATTTATCAGAGTCTTTTATGCATGCATGGGGAAGGCTAAGGTACCAATCTCTTGCTTGTCTCTCAAGTGATAAGGAAAAAGGCATCATGAACCTATATTCATCATATATCATTCTGGGGGAAATTTTCCAATAAAATTCCTCAATAAAACCATGGGCAGTCCAAGTAGCATCCCCTTTGAATTTGGATAACCATCGGTTATATTTTTCAGGTAGTGGTTTGGGATCTGTTAGAGCCTAGATCGACCTCAGGCTGAAGGGAGGCAATCTTAGGATAACCACAAACCACACTTAACCTGGTAACTAGCCCTACCAGGTCGGGAGAGGGATCTCTCCTTGTCATTCTCAGTTAGGATGGTGGCAATTATGACTTGAGATTGATTGAATTGAATATATATTTTAGGCTAGGTATAGTAGCTCAGATAATTTTGTTTGGTTTTTGATGTTTGGTTGTTGGATCAATTGGAGAAGGCAGATTGGGTCCGAGAAATCAACTCAGGGATACAATCATGTTTTGTGGGGTGAGGTAGACAAGGGTTTATGTACTAGAAATGGATTGAGATGGTAGATTAAGACAACTGAGGAGTTGAGGAGGGCATAAAGAAACTATGAATCCTCTTCAAATAGTTGAAAACATTGAAAACCAAATGCATTCCCAAGACAAAGCACAACAATGTATTTTGTCTATTCACCTTGATTCACTTAGTTTTAGAAGAGAAAGATAGATTTGGATACATATAAAACATAATAAAAACTCATTACAAAGAAGAAACAATACATAAACTCACTGTCACAAGAATCCCACAAAAATAACTGTGAAACCTAGTTTTATTCCTTGCCACACTGCTATAGAGATATACAATAGAGTTTAGAGCTTCCACCAGAGTCCAACCTTTACAAATGATTGAAAAATTACATAATATAGGTAAGAAAACAACTCATGCTAGCTATCAGGGGTCGAAACCATGAGAAGAGGAGTGGTTTCAACCATATCTAAACTAAGAACACAAAAGTAGGCAGTGGAACAACTTGCCTCTAAAACCAAGGAAACCAATTCATTCAGTTAAAAACCACCTTTGACTTGATGTATCTACCCTATCAAGTGTTTTACATCCATAATTACATCAAATACATCATTTACCATGCATACATTTACCAAGGAATGAGGAAAAAGTCACTTTCCAAGAAAACTAGGAAAAAACTGGAAATTTAAGCAAAACTGGCAAAATCATTTTAATGCACAGCGCCAAAAATTTAATGCGCAATGCCACTTCAGGGCCAGTTTTGTAGGCCTTCTCGGTGTCCAAATCAGGTTCAAGTTGGCTTTTTGGAAAGCCCTACCTATCTAGTTTTTGGAACAATTTGATTTTTCTGATTTGGAGCTCATTTGACTCTCCAAAAGTTGATTCTCCCAAGACTGCTTCCTGTGTGGCAAAAAAGTGGCAGAGAGGGCACTTTTTGGGTGTTTTTTGCCCTTTTGGTGACCAAGACCTTGTCCAAATCTTCTCAATATTTTTGGGCTTACTTATTTTTCCATGTTGATTCTAAATATGTAGGCCATTTTGCAAATAGAGGTCCCCATCAAAAGCGCAGCGCCAATGGCATTACGCACCTATCAGAAAAACCTGTTTTTCAAATTTCAAAATTCAAAAATGACAAAAATGCTCAAAATTTCCTGAAATTTGGCATGAGGACTCCTTATTAGGTGCTTTGTTGGGCCAATGATGCTTTAGCCAAGATCTTGAGTTTGTCTTGCTCTTTCTTGTTCCTCAAAGCTTTTCTTAGCCTGGGTTTTAGCCTCTTTGTCCTTGCATTACAAATCTTGTTCCGAGCTAGGTAGTGGTAGGCCATGTGGCGAAGCATCTTTTTCTCTGTGTTTTCCTTCTCAAGAAACCTCTCCAAGTGCATATTCACCTTCTCCAACAAATACTCCCGGTCATTCTCTATTTCTTGTTCAATGGAGGTCAACTTGACCTTTGCCCTCTTGGACCTTTGCCGGTTTTCTTTGATGATTTGCAGCTCCATGAGGTCTTGTTTGTCGGTAAGCTACTTGTTTTCTTGCTCAAGGTATCTAATGACCCATTTAGCTCTCTCAAGGTTAACTGATAAGGCTTGTATTTCAGCCTCCTTCTCTTTGATAATCATGTCCTTGATTCTTGAGCCTTGAGAGCCCAAGTCAATGACATCCTCCTCCATCAAAATAAAATCCCTGTCTTGCCCTTCAGTAGGGCCCTCCTCATGCATCTTCTATTTCCCTTTGTCTCTGCTCTTTGACTGTTGGCCAACCTGTATAGCTGGAGAAGAAGGCAAAGCCCCTTCCACCCCTGGTGGAGATAGCATTTGCCTATGATCTGGTGAAGAAGGCGAGACCCCTTCCACCCTTGGTGAAGATAGTACTCACCTGGCAGCAGCAAAAAGACTCCTATTGTCTCTCTCATAAGTGACAAATATTGGAACACCTGTAGTCTCGGTCTCATGGATACCTAGCTATCTTGATGGTCCTCCTTCTTCCCAAGGCACTGATGAAAACCCTTGAGGGTCTTTGAACATTTCATGGGCAATAAAGGTCTCCCATTGCATGTTTAGCAAGTTTAACTGGTGCAAGACAACAATATTAATCAATGAGAAGTGGTAAATGCTATTGCACTGCTGAGGAAAAGGTTTTCTTGGGGAGGTTCATGATCCTCACCCTAGTAAAGTGCATCAACAGCCTGACATGATATGCATACAAGAGGGAAAATCTTCCCTCACAGGTGAAATATTTGATAATTATCTTCATAAGAGGGGAAAACCTGTCCTCCAAGTACTTAAAAGGGAACACCCTGCTGATCTTGCTGTGATATCTAGCCTTAATATAAGGCTCACAATATTCTCTATCCACATACTGCCCCTTATTCCATTGCTCACCTACATTAGGGATGCCTGTTTCTTCTGAAATGGCGGTAGGTGACAAGGTGAAGGAGACACTATCAAGGTTCACTTGGCCATTATGTAGATGGGTGACAAACAACCTGGCAAGCTCATGAGGAAACTTTACCCTCTCCACCATTTCACAAAACTCATAGCAAGACTGATGTCTAAAACTAGGTATAGCAAGAGGATAAGCAAGCAATTCTGTGAGATTGATAGGTTCCTCCCAGATGATATTTCCCCCTTTGTGGGGCTTTCTTGGCACATGTGCTTATCTGGAAGTGTCACTAAAAGTTTCCTCCTCCCTCTCATAGTCTATGTCTCCCTCCATGGATTTTTGATAATGTGATAGGTGATGTGAAATGAAGGCTTGTAGTGATAACAAGATGAGTATGAAGAGATTTTAAAAATATAAGGTAAGTGAGGTGTAAGATGAGGGTGTGAATGCTTGAGGGAGTTAGGGTATAAAGTTTGATAAGGGAATGGGGGGTAGTGGGAATGTAAGAATTGGGAATCAGGGTTAGTGAATAGTGTATTAGGGCTAGGGTTTGATGTAGAAAGTAGGTTTTGGGGAGTGAATTTTAATGACTGAGGGATAGGGAATGGGACTTGGAAAACTCAATATGAATGGAGTAAGAGAGGACAACAACTACCTTTGATAACCTTTGAGAGGTGGTTTAGTAATTATTTAGGGTTTGTGTTTGACAGTTAGGGTTTGTTGTAAAGGAAACCAAACAGAACCCTAGCAACCAAAAACAACTCTTCAAATCAAGGAAGGATGATATACTTACTTGGAACGAGCATCAAATGATTTTTTAGGAAATTGGGAGGTGATTTGAGGTAATTTGGGCTTCTTCAATAGATGCGCAGCGCTCACTAACAGGTGCGTAGTGCCATTTTAATGTGCAACACTAGACCAAATTTACACTGTCAAACTGCAATAGGTGCGCAACGCCCTTTTAATGTGCAACACCAGGTTAATAATGCCCAGTGCCAGTAAACTTTAGCAAAATTTCCGTTGTTTTCTTCCCTTGGCTCAAAATTGTGTTTTTCAGTTCTCCTTAGCTCTCCAATTCAACAATGAAGCAATAAAACATATGAATTGGCCTTTTTATACTTTTCCTCTTTTGATTTTTCATAAACCAAAACCCACTTTTGTATCGTTTTGATAGCTTTTTCAAAATGCTCTGTTTTGCTAATATCTGACTTTTTTGCCTTTTTGCAGGTGGACTGATATTAATCACATTGACTTTTTGCAGTTGCAGGACCTGGCATTGTTGCCAAGTCACCAGGAACATACTTATTACATATAGGAATAGTAAAATTACATCAAATGATCTTATTAAATACAAATGCTCTGTTTCACCTCAAAATAGAGTTTTGAGGTGAAAGAGCTTTATTCAACATATCAGAAGTAAACTCATGACTATATGAACCTTTTTTATCCTCCTCATGTGTCTGCTGACCCTTTTATTCAATTTTGAATGACCACGGTGACAAACCCTAAGACCTAATGAAACTAAACCCTGGGACTGGTTAAAAATGAAATGGAACTGATTATGAACAACAAAAAAGATGTTTGAACGAGTCAACAGATGTATAACATGAGAGAAACTGGAATGAAACCTTTACCATCAGATGATCCATGACCTAAGGGAATGCAACTGATCGAATGAGACACCTAACATGAATGAAAAAGAGTAATTTTGATCACCGATGGTAGTGTGAAGACAATGACACTAACATGATCATCACTCAATTTTAAAGGGGCAAAGACACCAACCAAGTCTATCTCACTCTTGGTAATCTTGGGTTGATCTTGTTTGGGGTCAGCGTTAGAGCTAGATGGAATCTTTGGAGAGGGAAAAGAGCGGTTCCAACAGGTCATGGAGTTCGCTCCATTTTTGCACAATCCTAGTTAAAGGAGGAATGTTGTCACTTTCAAGTAAACTAGGGGTTTGGACAATGAGTGGAGTCGTTAGAGAAATTCTTTATAGATGTTGTAAATGAATCAATTTCTCAATGATTCATTAGGGAGGTATACCTTTTTCCTCCTCAGAAATGGTGCCAAAATGTAACCTCTCAAACTAGCAGGGGACCTAAAGGGGATTCCTAAAGTGTCACATATGGGAAATTTTGAGGTCTAAAATGGGCTTCCTAAGGAAATTATAAAATAATATTGGAAATAATAAAATAAGATTAGATTACATCATCAAATTTTAGAGGGAAAAAAGAAAAAACTAATTTTCAACTCGTATTTTCAACTTATTTCCCTATGGGTTCACTCAAATTTCGAGTGGAAACATTCATTGGATGCATAATTTGATTCCTCGTCCAAGGAGTACCCATGTTGAGTACTTTTGATGGACCCTGCTACATGAAAAATGATAAATACATGAAAAAAACGTGATTGCAATCACATTTTTTTCATGTATTTCTCATTTTTCGTGTAGCAGGTTCCATCAAAAGTATGCAACATGGGTAATCTTTGGATGAGGAATTAAATTTTTCATTAAACGGGTACTCTCACTCGAAATTATAGCAAAACCTTAGGGAGATAAGTTGAAAATACGAGTTGAAAAAGTAGTTTTACTATTTTTTAATCCTTTTACTTTTTTACTCCAAAAACGGTGAATCATCCTGCATTGATGACATCATCATCTTGAATCCTTTTGGTTCATATAAAGTTTATTTTGGTTGTACATTTTTCTTAGAAGGCCCTCCAAATTTCTCTAATGAATGTTAGACCAAGGGCAACAAATGGAGACTTAGCCCACTGTCACCTCAACTAAGGCTCCCTACTATTTACGGACTTTCACTGGTGGGAGGAGATCCAATATATATGGAGTAACAATGAAGGATAAATCGACAAGTGGATACAAAGTGATCCCTTTCCAGAAGAGTTTCAAGAATGAAGCTTTCTTGCTTTGTAAGCAAAGTACAATACCTTCTAGGAGAATGATGTGGGGATTTGAGGGCTAGGTTTATGGGATATGACCTATGAAAGAGTTTCCCAATCCCTAAATAATTAGTGAAATTGGTATCCCAAATGGTTCTTGAAGAATTGTCTTTTCAAAAGAATGGGACCACACGGGACCAAGTGGACCCAACCTAGGTCAAGAGGCAAGGATTTAGCAACCAATGATGTTCTTGACCCAAACAAGGAGGGGGAAAGGATCAATGAAGGAATTTTCACTTAAAGATGTTGAATTGATCCTATGAGGCACTAGCCTTGGGGATACTAGGGAAACGTTTGATCTTAGAGCTAGGGCTTGACTTTTCTCACAACTCCATTGTCCAAATGGCTTCAAAATTGGAAGAGGTTTTGTGATACAGGTGGATATTGGTGACCACCTGCCTATTCCACTTGGACCTCCAACACTGTCTCTTTCAGTTTTTTAGTTTCCTTAATTGTAGCACAATTTATTATTTTTGACAGGTTTTCGGGTCCAGAACTTTCGGAGCCATTTTGAGGCCCTAAATGATGTTTTTTGGGAGAAATGGGAAAACATGAGTGTTTGTTTGATGTTTGCATTTAAAAGTTGTTGTCCTTAGATAGATCTTTCAAATGAGTTATTGTGCGCATCAAACGAAGATCATATGCCAAAGTTACAACCCTGAGAAGTTGATGTACCAATTTACCCAAACGGTGCCCATAGTTTTGGCGCGTCATCTCCTAGGGTTAGGTTTTTGGATGTTTAGGGTTTTCCATTGTTTCTTAATAATAAATAAGCCTTCGAGCCTCATTATAACACAATTCAAAGGAATGTATCCCCCACATCTGTTCTCAAATATAAGCCATCATTGCCCAAGCTAATTTACTTCTATTTTGTTTGTAAGCATATTTCAGTATTTACTGTTAATGAAATGAAGTGTTATTTCCATTGCATCTCTATATTTATGGTTATATCTATGATTTTCTTCATTCTTATTTAAGTTCAGATCAGTGGTTTAGAGTGGTCTGCTCTTTCTCTCTTTTTCTTTGCATGTCCCCAACGAGGTTGGGATATAAGGAGTTAGGGCTCAAATTGGTCAAACTTTTGCAAGACCAGCCTCACAAATCCCGATGGTCTCCCATGGCGGAAGAGAAGAAAGATGAGGGGGCAGGAGATCCTTTGAAATCTTGCTTGCAGAAGTCCTCGAGCGACAGAAGAACTCGATGATGGACAACTTTGCCTAGATCCTTAACCGGCTACCCAAAGGCGACACATCTTCTTCTAGCTACCACTCTGGAAGTGCCACACTCTTTAAGGTACAAGTTAACTTTGTCGTCCCCATATTTTAAGGTTAGATAAATGCAGATGCCATAGATAAATAGTTAAATATTCTAGATGGATATTTTTTTGTTCATGATTTTTCCAATTAGGAAAATATTACTTTTGCACTTCTCAAAGCTACCCCCCACGTTAAGGACTGGTGGGAAACCTACTATGAGAAGGAGGAAAGTACACCCTCACTATTATCAGCCGTAACCACTTGGAATTCATTCTAGAATGCCATCAAGGAGAAGTATTACCCTGCCAGGAGATACGAGGATAAATACATAAAGGGGACCATGCTGCGGTAGGGAAGGGACCAAGATGTGCTAGAGTTTACTAATGTTTTTCATAACCTTCACATGAAGTTGGGTAGCAAGGATTCTCAGTGACATTTGGTACTATTATCTAGGTTAATCCTCTCTACAGACATAGACGATCCCTCTAGCCCAATGAGTGGGTCTAGCAACTGAAGTGACAATCAACTAGACATCTTCCTAGGTTACAATTGAAAATAAGAACGAAAGAGATGGCCTACCTCATTATGATGCTATTCCGATCTCCTTTGTTGAGGATCCTGAACCACTTGTATCACGGACTTCTTCCTACTTCTCTTAGTGTTTATGTACCTGCACAAGTGATCAAGACACAACAAGGCATACCAAAACAAATAGCAAATCCAATAGCAACCTACTTAACTGATCAAGGAATGTCAAGCTAAATGATACATGAACATATGCATTTTGGGAAGATGAACCAACAGTTGTGTATTATTAGAAAATAAATGGAATCTTACAACCAAAGCCTTGATGTTGATAGGCTCTCCTTAAGTGGTAATCCAAGTCCAATCCAAGAAATCTCCAAGCACTCCTTCTCCAAGTCAAATGAATATCCTCTAGGCACAATCTTAGCATAACCTAACCAACCATTTGGAAATGAGAGAGGTTGAATATATAGGCTGGGAAAGGGATTTAGGACCTCTCTAAAGATTGGATTAGGCCCTCATCTAGAGGAGGTAGCTCATAGGGATAAGACCAAGAGGCCAAGTTGGGAGAATTCGACCTCATCTATACTGAATAACCTCTAGCTTGCCACTCTGGAAGCTTCTAGATCACGAAGCTTCTCATCCTATTTGGGAAAATTGCCTTTTTGGGGTCATCACCAGTATACAAGTAAATAGAGTGATTCCATCGCGGGTCTGGCATAGTGCAACATGCGATCATCATTGTTTTAAGCCTCATAAGAGCGATGGTTCTTAAATTAGGGTTTAAGAGCTATTTCTTTCAGGGGAAGCTCAAGGAATTTTCCAATTAGTGTCTTAGGAAGGATCTGAACTGCAAATATGAATGAGTACACTGCATAATGGTCATGTTTCAGGCACTTCAGGGTATGTCATAGGGAAGTGCAGGAGGTGTGAAAAAATATTGTGTAACAGATGCCCCCTAAAGCATGAAGGCAGAACGAGGAGTGATGGATGAGATGCTTTACGAGCTTTTGCAAGGATGAGGAAAATCATTGTCAGGAAACCTGCAAATCAAGGATGCATATACATATACATATCTGATGTCAAACATGAATCCATGGTATGGACATAACCATCTAGATAATAAGAACTATATGGAAGGATCCATGGCATGGAAACAACCATCCAATATAGAAGGATCATCTGTAACCTAAGATCCAAGGCATGGATGCAACCATCCGATATAGAAGGATCATCATAAATATAAAGTCCCACGGTATGGTCACAACGATCCAGATATCAGAAACATGTGTACAATCATGAATAATACATAACTCCACACAACCTAAGTCATATCAAACAAAAATCAGGGTCTTGTGCTCCATCCCGACCCAATAAAAGTACTAATTCTAACATGCGAACGAACGTGTCATAGTCGAACATGCTAGAAAACCACTTGTTTACCGACCATTGATGTGGACCATTAACAAGCACGAGAGGAACCATCCATAATGACATGGATCTCAAGGTACGACAGTACAATCTGTGAATGTGATAACGAAGTGATGAGCCCACAAATTGGGTAACTTATTGGGCTCATTTTGCCTAATTATCCTTGTTCAATCCTCCATTTTTCATAGATTATGCATGTTTTCCTAGTATGTTTATGTTATTTGAAAGAATAAGGGTGGTCACTCTACCTAGGAGGCTAATACGTGGTTATTCCAGGATTTTTGGACAAATTTTGGAGCAAAACCAAGCAATCATGGGTCAGCTGACAGCCAAGCTTGAGGTGAGGATTCGTAGGGAGGTTGTCTCTTGCATTAAATGGCCTTCCTCGAAATCTCCATCCTCAACACCGAGCTCCACAGGCCACCAAATCGAGTTTTAAAGGCAGCCAAGCAGATTTTGGAGGAGTGACTGTTCACTAGCAGTTGGGACAATCGAGTCCCTTGAAGCTAGGAGGGCTGCTAGCCCCCTCGTATTGTACAAATAGGAAGGCCTCAGCCTTCATACTTTACTTTTGGAACCACTGTCATTTTTGCACTATAGTGCTGTCATTTTGCTCAACCTGTTTTATTGTAGCCACTGATGTACAACTTTCTTATGATGGTTATTTTTGAACAATGATAAGCAGCTCTACTTGGTATCAAATCTGAGTCCTTTATAGGAGCGTGCAGCTCTTGGGGTTGGGCCCAACTCAAGTGCTAAGGCCTCCTCTATGTATTGCTAGTTGTTCTTTATGCATTTGCAAAAACATTTCTGTTAAGTAGGTTAAAATTTGTTGATTAAATAGGTCACTGCAAATGGTTAGATAGACTTTTGAATGCTCAGATTTTGTTGATAGGTTGTTAAGAGGAAAAAGCTTCAAGAAAAGGGCCATCAAACATCTTTGGTTTCACTTCTCCTTCAGTAGGATTTGGAGCTGGGATCAGGATAACTTTGCTGCCCACAAAAACACTAATTTTGCCATGCCATGCAATCACTAGTGTTTGATTTTCATGTGTAGAAGTTGGTTGCAATCTCAGACTTTCATTTGCTTAGTTGCATAAGTTAAAATACATGGTTTCATTGCAGGTCACACTTCTGTTCATTCTCTTTATTGGCAACTAGCGGATTTAGGTCATCATAATTAGGATTTTGAATTTACAGGTCTTCGTTGGATCAGTTGGAAAAAACGCCTTGCAGAGTACCTGTACCACCCCTTCATCTGTTCATTCACCATCAACACCATCCACTCCACCCTCTACTTAGAATCCTTGCCTCCTGTCCACCATTCGCTCCCATAACCCTAGCTTTGTGTGTAACATTTCTTTAGTCTTCTTTGAACCAAATACAACCATCCACACCTATCCACAACTCCATCCACTGAGTTCTAGACCATCTCCAACCCTCACCTACCTCCACACTCACTCTTTCACCTTTCCCTCTCCATTCATCCACCAAAAACCTCATCTCTGAACATCCTGTAGAAAATTCTAGACATCCTGTAGAAAATCGCAGACATCCTGTAGAACCCCTTCAGACTTCCTGTAGAGGCTCACGAATGAGTTTTCTTGACAGCCAAACTCGGTGAAACTCTATGGAAGGGTGTCAGGGACCCCTTAGGCCCTCTCTGAACCTTCTTGACCTTTCCCAAGCATTTCTTCTTGCATATCCACCTCTGCACAGTCCAAAAAGCAGTGAAATCATATGCATAATAACTCTGGCAACTTATTCAAAAATACAAAAAGATGTTTCTTTTAGATGTTACTGTAGAAGTAGCTTAGGTACATGTATTTAACTTCCTAGTAGTCGATGGCATTTCCTTCAGTAGTTTGCATCCTCTTCTTGGCATCAGTAGAGTTAGCTGGTAGAATTAGGGTTTGTTAGGGTTTGCGTTTTCTTTTAGCTTTTTGTTGAAAAGTGTGCAACAAGAAATGCTTGTTGAGAGTGCAACAAGATGATGGAGCTTAGTGAAAAGAGTCGCCTTCACTAAGTGGGTCCGCAGGCTATTTTTGGCGCAAGTCTATTTTTAGACTATGTCTATTTTTAGACATATGGATCATGTCTATGGATTGCAGGTTGTTGTTTATGGATGATTGGTCAAGTTGGGAAAAAATAGATGGACTTCTATTTTTGATCAAAGTGTGAATGATCACAGTGTGAGTGATCAAAGTCTATTTTTAGACTGGCTGTCAAAAATAGAAAAGTCAAATATTATTGTCTCATAATAATATTTGGACTATAAACTTGATCTTATTCTCTTGGAGCACTTCAGGATGAGCTACGGATGTGGTACATGCGGATCCCAGAGAGAAATACGTGGTTACCTATGGGATGACTAATATTTGCATGCAGGACTTCAGTTAGAACTCAAGTGAGTTGAGTTTAGTGGACTGGAGGTGCAGTTGATGGAGTTGTGTTTAGTTTAGCTTTGTTAAACTGGTTGTATTTAGTCTAACTGATCAATAGACTAGAGATGAGTTGGGGTGAATTAGTTATTAATTAATTCACAAGTTATTAACTCATAATACAACTATAGAATACATCAGTTAACTCAGTTGCATGTCAGTGCATGTTCAGTTCAGCAGGGACAGGTGTTAGAGAATCAGATTGCTATCAGTTGTGACTATAGTTGTGCACCAGATCTTGCACAATCAAGGGATTGAGTATGCCAATGAGTTTGCTCATGTATTTGCCCAGTATTGTAGCCTTTGCTCACGTCCAACAAAGTGTGAGTGATTATTTTGAGGTGAAATACGAGTTTGGGAAGTCATTCTCATCAGTTCTTGAGCAGGTATTGAGCAGTGGAGGCAGGCAAGCAGTGGAATAGATTTGGAGATCAGATATGAGCTGTATTGTGTGTAACAGGTGGAGCTGGTACTGGATTGCTTGTGATAAGCATTGTACTTTGTAATGTTACATGATTCAATCAATATAATATACAGATAATTGGGGTTTTTAGCGAGATGCTTTCCCCGGGATACATACTGTGTTTATGAGTTTGATTGATGCTTCTATGTGTGCCTGTGAATGTTTCTGCTTCTGTAAATTGATGATCAACGTAGAGGAGATTATGTATTATACATGTTCCGCTTATAATTGTATGATCAAGATAATCTCTGTGAATATGTGTTAAATTATTCAAAATTTCTACACTTTTCACTGTCTTTCTGCAAGTAGATCAACCTTCTTTAAAGTAGCTTTCATCCATCGGTTAAAAAGCTTCTTCTCAGAGCCCATAGAAGTTGGCTTGAGCCTCTAGCAGACTTGTGCTAGCTGACCAAGTGACAGCTGCGGCAAGAGCTAGTACTTGTGCATACAGCACCGTCGCTTCCAAGTTTGTTACAAACTACCGGGTTGATAAAAGTAAAGAAGGGAGTCCCAGGAGTTGTAGCATTATTGCTGCAATACTGGAGCTCACCACCTCTTTTTGGCGCCGTTGCCGGGGAAGCGTCAGAGTATTTGTGATTGCTGCTTTTCTTCTATTTTCCTACTCTCGCCTTCTGCTAAGTAGTTTATTTCATTTCCATTATGCAAAAGTAAACTAGACATTTCCTGCTTTCGTAGATTAACCTTTCAATTCTGCAAGCATAGAATAGAATTTCAATTTTTCAAGTGTAGTCTAGTATTTCCTTCTCGCAATTTGATTTCAGAAAAATAGATTAGTCTTTTCCTTCTTTCATTTCAATTCCGCATTTTCATTTCTGCAAGATAGATTTTAGTTAGTTGCAATTCCATCTGTTTCAGTTTTGCAGGTACAAGCAGAAAAAAGCAAAAACAACCAAAAGTCCTTTCATGCCTCGTAGAAACAGAGATAATACCGGAAAATTCCTACCCAACACCCCCACCACTTCACTAAGTCACCCTTCACTCTTCTTTTGTGGCAGTGATCCAGAAGAACCTATAGGTGAACCTCCTGAGATATATGAAGATCCTATAACATAAGAAGAGCAAGAAAATATTCCTTGTGAGACTATGGCTGACAACAGAAATGGTAGAGACGATGATGGGAGAATAGAAGGTACCTTCCCCATCCGAGAGACTAACGGGGACATGAAAATGAAGAACATAAGTCCCTCAGCCTTACCTCATTTCCATGGATTGACCACTGAAGACCCTGATACCTTCCTGTTTGAGTTTGGTGTCCTTTGTTGAACTTATGACTATACAAAAGATGAGCAAAAGTTGAAACTTTTTCCCTCTACCCTCAAGGATGCAACATTATGCTGGTTCATGGGGTTACCTGGAAACAGTATCACTACTTGGGCTCAGATGCAACAAGCCTTTAACAACAAATACCAAGATTACTATAGGTCAAAGGAAACCAAGGGGGAAATCTTTCGGTTGACCATGGGAAATGATGAGTCTCTAGAGGACTATGAGGAAAGGTTCCAACTTAGCTATAAACGGGCCAAGTGCACACTTGACCCTGAATCTCTAAAGCTGGTTCTGCTCCGAGGAGTCCCTGAAGACCTTGTAGATACCCTTCACATGCTAGCTGGAGGAGATATTTACCAACTACCTTATGAGGACATAAAGACTGTGTTTAGAAACCACTCTAGGGCAGCCCGGAAAAGAGGTAGGGGGAATCCACTTTCAGCTAGTACTACCTTCTCCAAGCATGAGTTTGCTAATCAGATGGAAGACCTCAAAAGTGAGATGAGACAGACCATTGCCATGCAACTTGATACTTTTCGAATCCAACAAAAGAAGGAGGAAGCTGAGAGGGCTTTGGCCATTTTTTGTCCCAGATGTACGAGGAAGCATCCTAAGAACGAGTGTCCATTGCACTTAGTGGAGGTATGTTTCGTTTGTGAGGAGAACCACCCTACAAACCAATGCCCAACCTTGCCCGGATTCAAAGCCATGTACGAAGGGACTGAGGCACCCATTGAACCTCTCTACTTCCTCAACCAAAGGAAAAGCGTGGACCTAGACCTTACCAGCAGGGGATGCAAGGGACACTCCAAGCTTATTATAGCCCCAACCAATCTGCTCACATGCCTTCTTGGGGTCCCCCTGCTCATCCTTCCTGGTTTGCACCTCCTTCGTGGTATTATCCACCTCAATACCATTCTCAACCCACTGCTCATTCATTTCACTCACATGTCCAGCCACAGCCTTAGTGGAATGCCCCTCAACTGGGGTGGAGGCCCCAATACAACTGTCCTCCCGCCATTCTGCATCCGCCACCGGCTCAACCACAACCATTACCTCTTGCTCCTCCAAGACAAGCCCAGATGTCTACCCAACCGAACCCAAACCCCAACGACCGACAGGCCCAATAGGTATACACTGGGGAAACAACATGTCCTACCTATGCTGTGGAGATCCAAGAGATCAACCTGCGATCCGGAAAGACCCTTCCACATTGCCAACCTCCTCCCCCAGAGGACGAGGAAGAGAAATAGGAAAGTGAACCCAAAGCCATTCCACACTTTCCTGAGCGACTAACAGTAACCACACAGCCAAACCCAGAGGAGATTGAACTTTTGGGGGAACTAAAACAGTTGTGTGTGAAAATACCCCTTCTCCAGGCCATCAAAGATGTACTGATATACAACAAATTGATTATGGAGAAGTGTTTCAGGCACCTAGGTAGGAGAAAGAGAGATGCCTCGACAATCAATGTCATAGGACAACTGTCTGATCTAATGTTGGGGCAAGTAATCTGTCCAAAGTATTTGGACCCTGGGAGTCCTGTGGTTGATGTCCACATCAATGGCACCATTATCCCCCATACCTTGATTGATCTAGGGGCTGCCATTAATGTGATGACTAGGGACACCATGCTTAAACTCAACCTTCAGGGTTCCTTAAGGAAGACTTTGACAGTCCTGCAATTGGCAGATCGCTCCACCGTGACTCCCGAAGGGATTGTGGAGGATGTCTTGGTCTCAGTTGACTCTTGGGAGTATCCTGCGGACTTCTTAGTCCTTCAACCAAAGGCAAAGCTTACTGGATACCCCCTCATTTTGGGAAGGCCTTGGTTAGCCACTGTGGATGCTTACATCAGTTGTCGAGCTGGAAACATGACCATAAAAAATGGTCCTATGTCCAAGCAGCTAGTCCTATACCCTCCTGCCTAGCCTCTGCTAGAACATGACTTACCGCTCTGGCTGGAAGAAGGAGATGAGGATGAGGTATACTCTGCACCCTTGTGCACCATAGAAACCACTAGGGGAGGTCCTCAAACCGAGGATGATTTGATTGAGACCTTGATTCGGAATCCACCTCCCAGTGCATTGTCCTTAGAGGAATTGGTGGAGGATACCCAAGCCAACACCTTAGTGGACCTCTATGTGACTGATCCAACCTCTCCCAGAATTAAGAATGTGGAGTTTGGCCCCGAAAGAACTTTGAAGATCAGCTCCTCCCTATCTCCTTCCCAGGAGAAGGAGTTGTGTAGCTTACTGAACAAACATTTAGATGCTTTCGCCTGGAGCTATAAGGAGATGAAAGGAGTCCATCCTTCGGTCTGTACCCATCACATCTACATTAAAGAAGATTGTAAACTAGTTAGGCAACCTTAGAGGAGAATGAACCCAGCCCTTAAGGACATTGTCAAAGAAGAATTACAAAAATTGTTGGATGCAGGATTCATCTATCCTATCTTCGATAGTGAGTGGGTCTCGCCCCTAGTGCTTGTGCCCAAGAAGAATGGGAAGTGGAGAATCTGTGTAGATTACCAGGAACTTAACAAAGCCACTAAGAAAGACCATTTCCCTTTGCCTTTCATAGATCAGGTGTTGGATGGACTGGGAGGGAAGAAGTTTTTCTCTTTCCTAGATGGGTTCAGCGCGTATAACCAGATCCAAATCAGCCCAGAAGACCAAGATAAAACCACCTTCACCTGTCCTTGGGGTACCTTTGCCTATCGCGTCCTTCCCTTTGGGCTATGCAATGCTCCTGCCACTTTCCAGAGAGCAGTATTGAACATCTTTTCTGAGTTGGTCCATGATTCGGTAGAAATCTACATGGATGACTTCACTCCTTGTGGGTCCAACTTTCGAGAAGCATTGACCAATCTGGGAAAAGTTCTAACCAAGTGCATTGAGATGAACTTGTCCCTCAGTCCTGAAAAATGTGAATTCCTGATGACTGTAGGGACCGTGCTAGGACATACCATTTCTCGCCAAGGATTATAGGTGGATCCTAATAAAATTGCTATCATCCAAAAGGTCCCACCTCCTCAAAAGGTAAGGGATGTTCGGAGTTTCCTAGGCTTAGCAGGATATTATCGAAGATTCATTAAAGACTTCACCAAGCTAGCCTCGCCTTTGTTTGGACTCTTAGGGAAAGATGTTGAGTTTAAATGGACTGACAACTGTCAAGGGGCACTAGATGAGTTGAAAGAAAAGCTGGTGTCTGCCCCGATCTTGAGAGGTCCAAACTGGGCCCTACCTTTCCACATCCACACTGATGCCTCGAACAAAGCCATAGGGGCAACCTTAGGACAAATTGAGGAGAAACTCCCATATGCCATATACTTCGTCAGCAAAAACCTGTCTAAGGCAGAAATGAACTATACTGTAACCGAGAAAGAGTTCCTGGCCGTAGTCCATTCCCTAAACAAGTTCAGACACTACATCACCGGTTATCAAACATTTGTGCACACTGATCATGCTGCAATTAGATATTTAATGAATAAGCCTGATGTCAATGCTCGTATTATTAGATGGTTACTTTTGTTCCAACAATTTGATTTGATGATTGTCGACAAGCCAGGTAAGGAAAATGTTGTTGCTGACTTCTTGTCTAGAGTGGACTTGCCTGCAGGTGAAGAAGGAACAATGGGTGACCAGATGCCAGATGAACATCTATTTGCTATCTCAGTACTCTCTCCATGGTTTGCTGATATAGCAAATTACTTGGTCTCAGCACAGTTTCCTCCGCATCTGTCCTCAAAAGAGAAGAGAAGAATTGTAAGGAAGAGTGCCCTGTTCACATGGATTGGGGGCAACTTGTTTAAGCTTG
This sequence comes from Pinus tabuliformis, assembly GCA_031772625.1. Classification (NCBI taxonomy): domain Eukaryota; kingdom Viridiplantae; phylum Streptophyta; class Pinopsida; order Pinales; family Pinaceae; genus Pinus; species Pinus tabuliformis. Next base: position 778,197,859 of record CM062811.1, read on the forward strand.
GTCCAGATCAGATCTTGAGACGTTGTGTTAGGGAGGAGGAAGTCTTTGACATCCTCCTAACCTGTCACGATGGACCTTGTGGATGCCACTTTGCAGCAAAAAGGACTGCCTTCAAAATTCTACAGGCAGGCTACTATTGGCCTACTCTCCATCAAGATGTCAGAAGATACGTCAGCCAATGTGACCGATGTTAGATGATGGGGAAACTGACTCCAAGAGATGAAATGCCTCTCCAACCTCAAGTGGCCTTTGAGCCATTTGAGAGGTGGGGCATGGATTTTGTGGGTCCTATCAACCCTCCTTCAAAGCAACGGTCTTACATCATTGTGTGCACCGACTATCTGACCAAGTGGGCAGAAACAAAGGCAATCAAAGCAGCAACAAAAGAAAAGGTGGCTGAGTTTCTGAGGGAAAATATCTTCTACAAGTTTGGCTACCCAAGAGAGTTAGTCACAGATCAAGGAAGCCAGTTCACCTCCAACTTGATTGAATATTTTCTCGCTCATCACAAGATCAAGCACAAGACTTCCACCCCCTATCATCCTCAAGAAAATGGGCAGGTGGAAGTCACTAATCGAGCATTGGAAGGGATTTTGACCAAGGTTGTGAGTAGCAGTAGAAAGGATTGGGTAGATCACCTAGTTGAGGCCACCTGGGCCTACAACACCACTTGGAAGACCACAACCAGTTTCACACCTTATGTGCTGGTCTACGGGAAGAAAGCTTTACTGTCCATAGAGTTCGAGTACAATACATTGAGGGTGGCAGCTCAGCTAGACCTAGATCTCAGCCATGCTCAACGTGAGAGATTATTGCAGCTGAATGGATTAGATGAACAAAGAATGCAGGCCCTCCTCCACTCAGAAGTAGTTCAACTCCAGAGGAAGATATGGCATGACCGGCACCTTAATGAAAAGCAATTCCAGCCGGGAGATTGGGCGCTACTGTATGACTCAAGATAAAAGGATTTCAAAGTGAAGCTGAGGACAAGATGGTTAGGACCATATACAGTGGAGAAATGTAACGAAAATGGTTCAGTCCTTATCAGGACCATTGATGAAGAGGCCATCCCCATGCTTGTCAATGGACATCGATTGAAAATCTACAAGAAACCCCTCTCGAGGCAGGAATTCATTGAAACTGTGGAAAAATCAGTGCTGGTAATAGAGCAAGGTTTTGCCTCTGTTCTGGCCACAACTTGATCATAAAAAAAAAAGGAAAAAAAAATATCCCTAGACGAAAACCTCTTTGAGGCGGCCAGGGTAGGCAGTGAGGGTGAAAACCTCATGGAGGCGCCCCTGGTGTCTCTCGAAAAATAAAGAAATGGAATAAAAAAGATCCTTGAGTGAAAACCTCTTTGAGGTGCCCAGGGCAGATAGTGGGGGTGAAAACCTCATAGAGGCGCCCCTGCTGTCTCTCAAAAAAAAAAAGAGAAGAAAAAAAAGGAAAAAACAAGGAGAAAAAGAAAGAAAAAAGAAAAAACAGGTCTGATCTTTGAAATTATTGCAGGTTGCAGGGATATAATGCAGATAAAGAGGGTCACACAAACCAAGGAAAGGGGTCCATCCCAAGCTACCAGGCATCCTCACCAACACCCCCTCCATGGCCACACACTTTTTCCAGGATTTGGACACATTCGGGTCAAGATTCAACCTCCTACAGGAAGTTTCAGGGCTTTCTATAGGAAGTTTTGCATTTCTACAGGAAACATCCTGTAGAACCTTTGGACGAGCCAAAATCGATTCTGGAGGAGGATTTAAGACTTGAAGTTTGTTGGTGAGGCCTGCAGCCACCCCTTTGTCCCATCCATCACCTATTTTCTCTCTGTCCACTGCCATTACCACCATTTGGTCCTGTACCCCTGCACAGTCATGTAAAAAAGTCCTGTTTTCCTCAGATCGCCATTTTTTTCCAGGGGAAAAATCAAATACATGAAGGCCCGCATACTATTCTTGTCAAAAGCTCCAAGAGGACCCTTCACCCGTGACTGTAGCCATGCCCGTTTTAGCAGGCAGCCCAGGAGGAGAAGCAGCTACAGGATGTCCTACAGGAATCCTGTAGTAGCTGATCCGCCTGGAATACACACTATGGAGTCAGGAGCAGTTGAAATCAGCATAGGAGGCATGCTACTAGCTCCGCAGAAATATGAACACCTTCTCCACAGCTGAGAGCAGACGGGGCCGTGCATGCAACATTCACCACCATAGGACCGGTTCCTGAAAGCCTTGCATCTGGCATCAGCAAATGGACAAGGGAATTACCACGCTTGAGCATGAAGCAACAGCGAGCAAAACCGTTGCTTCACATCCAAAAACTTGCGAAACACGTCCGTGGTCACCCCCAGGTAAGTGCCTAACCTTATTTCGTCAAATTAACATGAACTATATTGTGAAACTTGCATGACTTTGAATGTGCGGATTGAACAAATGCAATGATCAGTCAACTGGCCATCCACAGCCAGTAGAACTGTCTCGTGGGATCTGAATGAGCATGGTTACGGTCGATTCCACCAGAAAGACGTGGAGCCGACATGTGGGAAGTGTCTAGTCGTGGAAATCAGCAGATTTGCAGTGAAATCGGCGGACTGACAAGGATGATGGTGGGTAATGGCAGAGATAGATATTGGCGGTCAGAAACATGCCGAGGAATGATGGTTGTGACGTTTTCTAACGGCTCGACCTGGACACCTCACCCCCTGCGCCATGAATTGCGTCATATTTCAAAATCATTCGGCCAGAGCACGCACCTCAACCACTATCATTTACACCACAACCGATTTTTCAGCACCGTGAGCGTCCTCCTCCTCTACAGTTCGTTAGCCGCATTTCTTGGCCCAGTTCAAACTATTCCCGTGTCCCAGACTTGCTTCGTAGAGCCGTGACGTGAAACCCGTGTCTGTGCGTTAGAATTGGAAATCTCGAGGAGAGGTAGGCTCGAACATGCCATCCCCATGCTTAATTTTCGAAAGGTGGTGAATTAGCTTGTTTGAAGTGGGGAAAATTGAAACCAGTCTACCTGTGGTTAAGAATGGTGGTTTTCTTATATAATACACAGAATTTCTTTTGAATGGTGTTGCATCGTACTCACCTCCATGATTCTTGTTAACAAACTCTCCCCATTATTATGACAAACCGCTGTAAGGCTCACCTGTGCACGTATCAAATTTTTTTTGTGTGACTGTTATATGATTGGTATAAAAATTTGCTCTGCACTCTATCTGTGAGAGCTTCATTCCTTTTGATAAGTCGAAGTCTTGGGTGGCGATAGTATTTTAACCAGAGAATTGGTGAAAAGGGGAGATACAAACAGCGAAGAAACCCTATCCTGAGAACCAAGGGGGAAAACCACATCTGAATTTCCATTCTATCTAGAGCTCAAGCCGAAAACAAGGTATTTTCACCATGCCTGGAGGGTTTATCAGAAAGGAACCCTCGGATTCCAAGAAATTGAGAGAAACTCCTGAGGTGGTAGACCTGTTTACCTGTGCAAAGTGGATGACCTTCTGTGATAAAATCCAAGGTCACGATGATGAAATAACAGAGGAGTTCCTAAGGTCCCTGTAGCCCAAATCAAAAACATTGGCAACTGTAAATTTCAGGGGATTGACCTTGAAACTCACCCCACAACTCATTAGCCGGGTCACTGAATTGCCATTGGGGATGCCCTGGGATAAAGAGGAAAGGAAATTGGGCCAAAAAGCCAAAAAGGAATTCTTCCTACCAGAAGAACAGTTTTCAGAGGATAAAAATGGGGTCCGGAGAGCTAGCTTACAGCCATTTTGGAGTGAGGTCAGCCTTCAAATTATGAAATATATTACCTGTGAGGGGTGATTTAGTATTGTGTATGGGTATCACTTCCGCTTGTTAACTGAGCTCAGGCATAAGATGGATTTTCCCTCAGAACAAAAATTGAGCATCCCATACTTCCTCCTGCAGTCATTGATTGAGTGTGGCACAAAACTGAAGGAGGGGACACCAGACCAGCTGGCTCATCATGGGCTTATCAAGCTCCTCATAGAAGATGCCCTCCATACTTATACCGTCCCTATCTCCTGGGATATTTTCTGTAATATGACCAAGAATGATATCCGGACTCTGGAAGAAGAACTCACTTCATCCAGCAGTGAGGAGAAGGAACATATTGAGGAAGAGAAGAAAACTAATGCTAAGGAAGCTAAGGGTAAGAAAACCTAGGACAAGCCATCACAGGAAAAGCCACAAGAAAAACAAAAGGAAAAGCAAGAAAAAGGACAAGCTGTTGATTGCAAAGCTGGGAGTAAAATAAAAACACCAACGCCAAGGGAGAAACGGTTGCAAACTCGGGCAGAGAAGACTGAAAGGATGCAAACAACACCCAAGGCAACCACAGCACAAGTCAAAGAGAAGGCACCCTCAGCCAAGTAAGCCAAATCAGGGAAAACTGGTTCTACAGGAAGCTAGCAGGCTATTTCTACAGGAAGTCAGAAAACTGCTTCTACAGGAAGCCAGAAAACGACCACTACAGGACTTTCTATAGGAAGTCCGGGGAAAGGGCAACAAAAAGAGAAATTGGCCGAGATTTTAGCTAGGGAGGCAGCAGTTGTGCTGACCACCCTAAGCACATCCCCCAAGCAGAAGCAAAAGCGAAAGAGGGAGCCTCCCCTATACTTTAAGGCAAGAAGAAGTGTAAGAATTAAAACCGGTAGACCCCAGCCTCCATCCAAAGAACCAATCACCATTGTAGACACCCCTACCACACCAAAGGAGAGGTCCCCCTCCAAGGCAGTCATCACTTACGAGCGGGGAAGCCCGAAGACATCCATCTGGAGGGAGAGGATGAAAATGCTGGACACCAAAACCTCTCTACAGGATGCTGAAACCCTTCTACAAGAAACATTGGCTAGACTGAAGGAGACCGAAGAATTGGAGGGTGAGGCAGCCAAATCATCACAGAAGGAAGAAGAGGTCGAGCACATTATGGAACCTAGCCCCCAGTGCAACTTGGGCTCCTATTATAACTTCTTGGAGGCCGGAAAGATCATTCCTCAGAAATTCACAGTGCCAATCTTCCTTGCACTAGAGGAAGAGAGGGTGAGGACCCACACTTGGATGAAAATCGCTAAGTCCAAGGGAGTAGCAGATATAGGTCCTCTAGAGGAGTAGCTCAAAGAGGCCAGAAGAGAATTGGCTATGGTGCGACATGTGGAGAGCATCCAGCGGGTCAGGCTACAGGAAGAAAATGAGTAGCTCAAACAACAACTACAATCACAGGGACAGAGGCAGGAAGACAGGCCTCACATCTTTGGGGAACAAGAGCAACAGGAGGGGTCCACAACAGCCATAGATACCCCTTATGAACAGCAAAGGAAGGAAGGGACACAGACTGAAATTGAGGCACTGAACCAGCTGCTCCAGGAACAAGAGCTACATATACATTCTCTAAAACAACAGCTACAAGAAAAGGAGGCCCAACTGGCCTGCATGGCCAGCTGGGCAATGGAAGCTCTGCAGTGCAGGAAGCCTGCCAAATCCTATACCCTTTACCTCAAGGATCAATGGTTACAGTTTCAAATCAATACCTTGGCTCAAAGGGGCATCACCCCTTTCCAAAATTATCATCAGTTTGCAGCTTTATGTGGCAGCAGTTCATCTGAGGATAGGGCCAAATTGGCAGAGTTCTACTTGCACAACTTTGCCCTTCCGGACATGAACGCATGGGATCCTAACACGGTGATAGGGGATGTCCAGCTTATGGCCATGGCCTCTTGGATGAGCCATGAGGAGAAGAGAGCAGCAGAAGTCTGCAGTATCATAGGCAGAGAGCTTAGTGAGCCTCTCATGATCAGAGCAGAGCCAGATGACCCATCAGTAGTGATAAGCGCCCACCAACACTTGGCCAACGGTCCTTAAGATCTACCAGAATACATTGAGCAACAGGCTCAAGCCATTGCCCATTTTGAAGACATGGAGAGACTGTTGGGAGAAAACTGTATGCATGCTTGCACAAGGTGGTGGAACACACTGCCTCACAGCCTGAAGATAAGGGAATACCATTCTCCCACTAGGATGAGGGAGGCCTTGGCAAGGGTACCTCTCTACAAAAAGTTGATGCAGGACTTGCAGGCCAATTGGATTGGCTTGAAATTTAGTCCTCCTTTACTTCTGGGATTGCTAGAAGGAGTAAAGGAAGAGGAGGAAGGTAGACAATGGGAGGAAGTGGAGAGGAAGGCAGGATTCCAAGACCGGGAAGAGGATATCATAGCAGAGGCTTGGGACGTGAGGGAGGCGATCAAAGCCATAAAGGATGATGAGCTCGACTAGTTGCTCGGAGGATGAGCAACCGATTCAGCAGGCGGGTGATGATGAGCCCCCAAATTGGGTAACCTATTGGGATCATTTTGCCTAATTATCCTTCTTCAATCCTCCATTTTTCATAGATTATGCATGTTTTCCTAGTATGTTTATGTTATTTGAACGAATAAGGGTGGTCACTCTACCTAGGAGGCTAATACGTGGTTATTTCAGGATTTTTGGACAAATTTTGGAGAAAAACCAAGCAATCATGGGTCAGCTGACAGCCAAGCTTGAGGTGAGGATTCATAGGAGGTTGTCTCTTGCATTAAATGGCCTTCCTCGAAATCTCCACCCTCAACACCGAGCTCCACAAGCCACCAAACCAAGTCTTAAAGGCAACCAAGCAGATTTTGGAGGAGTGACTGTTCACTAGTAGTTGGGACAGCCGAGTCCCTTGAATCTAGGAGGGCTGCTAGCCCCCTCATATTGTACAAATAGGAAGGCCTCAACCTTCGTACTTTACTTTTGGAACCATTGTCATTTTTGCACTATAGTGCTGTCATTTTGCTCAGCCTGTTTTATTGTAGCCACTGCTGTACAACTTTCTTATGATGGTTATTTTTGAATAATGATAAGCAGCTCTACTTGGTATCAGATCTGAGTCCTTTATAGGAGCCTGCAGCTCTTGGGATTGGGCCCAACCTGAGTGCTAAGTCCTCCTCTATGTATTGCTAGTTGTTATTTATGCATTTGCAAAAACATTTCTGTTAAGTAGGTTAAAGTTTGCTGATTAAATAGGTCACTGTAAATGGTTAGATAGACTTTTTAATGCTCAGATTTTGTTGATAGGTTGTTAAGAGGAAAAAGCTTCAAGAAAAGGGCCATCAAACATCTCTGGTTTCACCTCTCCTTCAGTAGGATCTGGAGCTGGGATCCGGATAACTTTGTTGCCCACAAAACACTAATTTTGTCGTGCCATGGAATCACTAGTGTTTGATTTTCATGTGTAGAAGTTGGTTGCAATCTCAGACTTTCATTTTCTTAGTTGCATAAGTTAAAATACATGGTTTCATTGTAGGTCACACTTCTGTTCATTCTCTTTATTGGCAGCTAGCGGATTTAGGTCATCATAATTAGGATTTTGAATTTACAGGTCTTCGTTGGATCAGTTGGGAAAAACGCCTTGTAGAGTACCTATACCACCCCTTCATCTGTTCATTCGCCATTAGCACCATCCACTCAAACCTCTGCTTAGAATCCTTGCCTCATGTCTGCCATTCGCTCCCATAACCCTAGTTTTGTGTGTAACATTACTTTAGTCTTCTTTGAACCAAATACAACCATCCACACCTGTCCACAACTCCATCCACCGAGTTCTAGACCATCTCAAACCCTCACCCTACCTCCACACTCACTCTTTCACCTTTCCCTCTCCATTCATCCACCAAAAACCTCATCTCTGAACATCCTGTAGAAAATTCTAGACATCCTGTAGAAAATCGCAGACGTCCTGTAGAACCCCTACAGACTTCCTGTAGAGGCTCACGAATGAGATTTCTTGACAGCAAAACTCAGTGAAACTCTATGGAATGGTTTCAGGGACCCCTTAGGCCCTCTCTGAACCTTCTTGACCTTTCCCAAGCATTTCTTCTTGCATATCCACCTCTGCATAGCCCAAAAACAGTCAAATCATATGCATAATAACTCTGGAAACTTATTCAAAAATACAAAAAGATGTTTCTTTCAGATGTTACTGTAGAAGTAGCTTAGGTACATGTATTTACCTTCCTAGAAGTCAATGGCATTTCCTTCAGTAGTTTGCATCCTCTTCTTGGCATCAGTAGAGTTAGCTGGTAGAATTAGGGTTTGCTAGGGTTTGTGTTTTCTTTTAGCTTTTCACTGTCTTTCTGCAAGTAGATCAGCCTTCTTTAAAGTAGCTTTCATCCATTGGTTAAAAAGCTTCTCCTAAGAGCCCATAGAAGTTGGCTTGAGCCCCTAGCGGACTTGTGCCAGCTGACCAAGTGACAGCTGCGGCGAGAGCTAGTACTTGTGCATACATCACCGTCGCTTCCAAGTTTGTTACGAACTACCGGGTTGATAAAAGTAAAGAAGGGAGTCCCAGGATTTGTAGCATTATTGCTGCAATACTAGAGCTCACCATGAAGCTAAAGTTGAACACTTGTAGGATCAACTGATCGAAGGCCAATAGTGAAAACCTGTCATCAGATGCGAAGAACTTACCATTAAGGCATGCAAGCTCTAAGGTACTGAAAGAGAGTTTCTAAGTCATCTTCCTGGATAATGAGTTGATTTCAACAAGAAGTGACTTGTTGAAGGAGGGTCATAATTATTCCCTCTTCATTGACATGAAACAAGGAATAAAGTGGAATGAAATGAATAAGATCCAAGACTGTAGCAAAAGGTCAGACAATGTATAGGTAATAGACTAAATATAGGACTTCTCTTGAACATATTGACGACATGACTCCGGAGTGTGGCAGCATTTGACTCAACATAGGACCAAGGGTCATAATGACGAAGTGGAATAGTCAGATGAGAGGCAAAAAGGATCACCCAAACCCAGAAGGACAAGTGACTAAGTGAGGATGTGCCAAACCCAACACGAGAAATATATGAGTGTCATGTTCAAAAGCGACATGTTGCCTATACAAGAGATGTTTCATCTTCATTCTTCCTCGCTATTTCTAGCGAGTACCTCTTTGTTTTTACACAAGCTTGAAGAGGATACCATATGCTTGTCATATAAGTTCATCCTTCGGATAAATCCATCATAGTAGGTTTTACGAGTCCTAAGAAGGAGAAAACTGGGCTCGTCATGGTGACAAGTCTTTCGTCATTTAATTTTTACGAGTCCAACAGAAGAGCAAATCGATGTCTTTTTCATATTTAGAGAGTTTGAAAAAAGACGAAAAATAAAACTCCATGATGTCCCTTTTTGTAATTTGTCCCTCGAACCCAAAAAGGTAGAAAACAATATCCGAGGGAACCTCTTGACCATATTGACTAAGGTGTACCTTTTTCGTAAATAGTCAATCTCAGGCTGGAAAAGGGGTAAACGTATACTGAGACTACGTCAATTCATTTACTTTAATGAGTTCGAAATGACAAGTACTCGACAATATTTTCATTTTAGAGAGTCAGAAAAGAGCTGAAAGATGACTCTGCTTGGAAGAACAAGTGGTATAAAAGGATAGCAACTGGTTCTGGTAATGATGGAACTGCTTAAAACATGTAATGGTCAAGAGGCTAGCTAATAAAACTACTCATCACAGCTGTTCCTCAGGCACAAGTAAAACAACCAGGTGAAAGCGTATGATCGGCCAAAGAGATGGTGACGATGGAATGGAACAAACCAAGGCTCATCGGGCAAAAATAGGCTGACAAAAACGATAATCACGAGATGTAAAGTGGGCATGGTTTCATTTTTACACAAGCTTGAAACATTGAAAACTCTTCTTGAGTATACTTGAAAATTATTTCATTTTTTCACAAGCTTGAAACATGGGAAAAAACTATGCTTGGGTTTGGTTTCATTTTTACACAAGCTTGAAACGGAAACAAACTATGCTTGGATTTGGTTTCATTTTTACACAAGCTTGAAACAAAGATAAACTATGCTTGAGATGATTTTGCATGCTCCCAAAATAATGAATCAATTCGAGGTACATGCCCCCCAAGCTTCACTTCATTCACCTAAGTAGACTACTTGTTACTAACAGGTGGTTGGAATGAAAGTTCATTTACGAGATCAAGTGAAAGACTCGACTGGGATTTTACGAGATATAATCAAAGACTTGAATTGGAAGGGGATTTGTTTCATTTTTTAACGAGCTTGACACAAGAAAAGAACCATGCTCGTGACACCTTGTTTAATTTTTTCCAAGCTTGACACAAGTAAAGGAACAATGCTCATAACCTATTTCATTTTTTAACAAGGTTAACAGAGTAAAAGAACTATCCTCATGGAGACCTATTTCATTTTTTAACGAGGTTGATAGAGTAAAAGAACTATCCTCATATCCCTTGTTTCATTTTTTAAGGAGCTTGACACAAGACAAGGAACTCTGCTCCATAGCCCTTGTTTCATTTTTTAAGGAGCTTGACACAAGATAAGGAACTTTGCTCCACTATCCTTGTTTCATTTTTTAATGAGCTTAACACAAGACAAGGAATTGTGCTCCAATCCTTTGATCACAACCCACAAGAGGCCATGAATTCCAAGAGGTTCTCATCAGAAGGGAGAACAACACTCTGGAAGGGATACATGTCTAGGGATCCAAATGAAAAATTGGGCTCCAATGCCCCCATTACATGGTGTACTACATCATCCACTAGATCATTAGTAGAGGTGGGCATGTAATAGGTGGCCACATAATTAACCTGCGGCGGGGGTGATACTGTTTGCATATGAGAACCCTTTAGGGATGATGGTTTATTGGGAGTTGATTCAAGACCAATGAATGTCAGCTAATCAATGATCACAATGTTTCCTTCATGTGGGAAAAACATCACTCCAAAGAGAGAAGAAACAAGAGCTCCCATGATGTAAACATAATCACGACCAAGGAGTAGATTAAAATCTAACGGGCCTTGGAAACTCATCACGTCTATATAGATAGTCTTTCCTCCCAAAGTAATAGGAAACTTAGGAAGGATCCGTAATGCCTGACTGGTTCCTTTATTAAAAGCTAATAGATTCTGGGTGACAAGGACAAGTTGAGGAGAAACTAAAGCTTGCTAATAAGCTGAGGACAGGATGCTAAAAAATGCGCCCTTGTCTATGACTATGCTAGGTATGGCCATATGGTAATACTGTATTACAATCTAGAAAGGAACATAAGACGGAAGACGATATCCTTCCAGTCGACTCCAATCAAAATAAATGACTAAAATACTCGGAGGGGGTGTTGTAGGAACGTGAGAGATACCCCCTTGCTCTATGGGAATAAGAGAAATACTCTCATGCACCTTAGGAATGGGAGGATTTCCCTCCAGTTCATTCAAAGCTAAAGAAACCAAAAGAACCTGAGCAGTACGAGGTTCACTCTCTGCTGGAAAGGTATGGTCAACTGAAGGTGGAGCCAAGTCTACCATTTTCTCAACCAATGATTGGTCGAGAACTGACTCAAGAGACCCACTTTCAGAGAGATCGGGGTTGACCAAAGATGAATTTTGATCAATCACTGGATCAACTAGTGGAGAATGAGGGAAAATATTTCGATACCCAGTCGAAAGACTAGGTTGAGAAGCTGTTTTCCAACTCTTTGGAAGCTTCATCCATAAGAGGACGAAGGTGAATGGGATGATTACTTCACACAACTTACAGGAAAATTTGACTTTTCCCTTTTTCCCATAGGCTTTAATAGTTGAGGGTTTGTCATCAGCATGATCATCAGAGGCTAATGACAAAGGTCAATGTGAACCTATGGACCACACTTCTAAGACCTTGGGAATACCAAGACAATTCCGAAGAAGGTGGTCACCCTTACATAACATGCAAGGGAATTTTACTTTTTGAGTCTCCTTGGAATATTTTTCTTCATTAGCTGCATCAGTAACAATAGTTGTTTGGTTTCCCCCTTGCTTATTTTTCATCTTCTTCTTAGCTTCATGATTACTAGAATCCATACTTTCACCAGGCGAAGAGGAAGAACAGGGTGAAGAAATAGGTGAAGAAGGCAAGGGATCAAATTTAGGATCAACATGAGGTTGATGTTGTTCAGGTGGAGGAGAAATTGGTTGAAAATCCAAGAAGGGACAACATCGCCATATAGGGAGCACCAATATTTCCAAAAGAAAGAAATTTACTAGGATTCCCGTAAGAGGGGTTTCCTTGACTGGTAGACTTAGGAAATGTTTCCATTGGTATCAACCTAAGATCTACTAAGGAGTATTTCCACAGGAAGGATGTTGTTCCATAGTTAATTAATTTTAGAATTTGAAACAAAAACTTTACCTCTTCTCATTTTAAGAGTCGAGAAAAGGAAGAAAAGGTGACTCGAGTCGCTTTCATTGGTTTAGCGAGCTTGAAAGGACAAGTGCTTACTGATATTTTCAAGTTTAAGGAGTCAGAAAAGATCAAAATGACTACTCAGGATACTTTAAGCAAAATGGATTACTAAGTAACCGTGAATTCCAATCTACACCCTAGAAAATAAATTTACCAAGGACTTGACATACATGCAAGCAATCTTCCTGAATGTTGTGTTCGGTGTATCACGTTTACCGGGTAGTATACTCGACTTCCTATGGATAAATTTTTGCAACCTATGAGGGTCTCCCTTTATAAACTCAATCGTATGGGGAGTAGAAGTCCATGATAGCATTGTCTAATGCAAAAGCGAATGACAACTGCTAAGTTTTATAGACATTGGAACACGTCTCTAGCCTAGACCAGTAAGTATGAACGTTCATGTTTCAAATGATCCTTAGATTAATTAATATATTTTGAAGTTGATCTTCAATTTAGTTTTGGTTTTGAGGCTCAAAATGATGTCATCTGAACATCTATGATGCAACTATATGAGAAAAGGAAAATGTTTCATTTCTATGAAATCTAGACTAATCAAGGGAAGAAATTTCAATTAGTAATGCATCAAACAAAATGCATCATGAAAAATGCCTTCCACTAACTTTCACAATGAAAAATGTGAAAACAAAATCTAATCTTTCATTTCACTAAATGCAATGGCAAGATGTGATCCTATAAGAAACGAAAATCACTTTCCTTTCACATTCGTCTTCCAAATGCAATGCCAAAAGTAAAAATGATTTCCACTTTTCATTATCCTAAATGCAATGCAACTTTTTCGAAAGAAAAATGATTTTAATTTACAAAGATGCACTTATATGAAGTATGATTTTCTTTCCATTTTGAATGATTTGATGCATCTAATACAATTTTTAGCTTTCAATCACTGAAAAAATGTAATCTATTTTCAATTATGAATCTCAAAAAATAACTTTTCAATGCAACTAATCTAATGCATTTTCACGAAAATAAATTTCGAAGTACAAGCTAAAACAAATTCAAAACAATGTTTTCAATGATTTCCACAGAAAAAAAATGCTCAATCAATCAACAAAACAAACTTCTCAACGAAACCAACAAGCAGCAAGTGATGACCAATTGATTAGAAACCCTAGAACTCAACCAGATTTCATTTCAAAGCCAATGAGACAAATTTTGCAAATTAATCAAGACAGTCACTCAAAAACACCATGAACACTCTGGACAATCACTTATATAGGACACAGAGATTGAAAACAAGAAGAAAAACCCTATTTTCTCATATACTCTATGATCATCGTGCCTGTCATTCTCAAAAGAGCAGTAATCATAACTGTACTTAACAAATCCATGATGTCATCGCGACTGTGAGAGGAAAACCTGTGATGGGCGAGAAAATGAAGGAAAAAATAAAAAATCTTTAGGACCAGACAAAAATCAATGTCCTCAAGCAATCACTAGCAATTGAAAATAGTTACAGAAAAGAAAACAATCTACAAAATGGACACTTGGTCAAACTCGTCACAAAACCAAGGTGAAGGATTGGATGGAATGGATCACAGGCTCCCCATTGGAGTCACCATTTTGTTGTCTAGGTTAATCCTCTCTATGGATAGAGGAAATCCCTCTAGCCCAAGGAGTGGGTCTAGAAACTGAAGTGGCAATCAACTAGACATCTTCCTAGGTTACAATTGAAAATAAGAACGAAAGAGATGGCCTACCTCGTTCTGATGCTATTCCGATCTCCTTTATTGAGAATCTTGAACCGATTGTATCATAGGCTTGTTCCTGCTTCTCTCACTATTTATGTATTTGCACAAGTGATCAAGACACAACAAGGCATACCAAAAAAAATAGCAAATCCAATAACAACCTACTTAATTGATCAAGGAATGTCACGCTAAATGATACATGAACATATGCATTTTGGGAAGATGAACCAACAATTTTATATTATTAGAAAATAAAGGGAAGATTACAACCAAAGCCTTGATGTTGATAGGCTCTCCTTGAGTGGTAATCCAAGTCCAAGCCAAGAAATCTCCAAGCACTCCTTCTCCAAGTCAAATGAATAGCCTCTAAGCACAATCTTAGCATAAGGGTGCAAATAGACTCCTCGTAGTTTTTCTTCTGAAGAGTCTACACTTGGGGCATATTATAACCACAATATTATTACTTACGTTGATTCACCAAGACCAACCAGCCTCTAACCTGACCAACCATTTGGGAATGGGAGAGGCTGAATATATAGGCTGTGAAAGGGAGTTAGGACCTCTCTAAAGATAGGATTAGGCCCTCATCTCAAGGAGGTATCTCAGAGGGATAAGACCAAGAGGCCAAGTTGGGAGAATTCGACCTCATCTACGCTGAACAACCTCCAACTCGCCGCTCTGGAAGCTTCTAGATCACGAAGCTTCTCATGCTATTTGGGAAAATTGCCTTTTTGGGATCATCGTGGGTATACAAGTAAACAAAGCAATGCCATCATGGGTCTGAAATATTGCAACATGTGATGATCATTGTTTTAAGCCTCATAAGAGCGATGGTTCTCAAATTAGGGTTTAATAGCTATTTCCTTCAGGGGAAGATCAAGGAATTTTCCAATCAGTGTCTTAGGAAGGATCTGAACTGCATATATGAATGAGTACACTACATAATGGTCATTTTTTGGGCACTTCAAGGTATGTCATAGGGAAGTGCAGGAGGTGTGACAAAGTATTATGTACCAGGTACTTAAGTACATGGTTGTTTACACAGATACATCTAGAACGAGATGGAGTTGTTTGACATATTCTCACTTGGCACATCGTACCAATACACTGTCAATATTGAGCAAAAGTTTAAATATAAGAAGTGAGACTTTGGATTTGTAAATATGAAGCAATGGAAAGGTACCTCCAAACCACATAGCAAAGGACAAAGCCAAGGCAGGGCGACCCAAGACAACCCACCGATGTCGCAAGCAAAGAACAACACCCCGAAGACAAAGAAGGACACAGGAAAATGGTGTGAGTTCCATAAGAGCTCCACTCACAACACAAGTGAGTGTCAGACCAAGCAGTCACTGGTGGTCAAGCTGAAGGCTTCTAAATTAGGTGCATGTGCTGACTTTGAGTTAGAACCCAACAAGGGGAATGACAAAGGGAAGCATATCATTGACGTAGAGCCTAGTGCCACCGTGGCCACCACTAATATCTAGATGAATGAGCCTGAAGATCCAAAGGAGGGGGAACACCTCTTCCACTCACAGATGTGGGTGAAGGGTTCTCTGTTGTAGTTCATTGTTGATAGCGGGAGCCAAAAGAACATCATTTCAGTAGAGGTCATAAAGTAGCTGGGTCTACCGACTAGAACACATCTGCATTCATACAACATTGGGTGGCTTCACCAAGGAAGAGATATTCACATTAGCCATCAGTGATGCCTTCCCTACAACATCAAACACTTCATTGACGAGGTACTTTGTGATGTTGCTCCTCTTGAAGTTTGTGATGTATTATTAGGAAAACCATACTTGTGGAAGCGACATGATATATATGAGTTTAAACCTCGCGCTGTGATTATTACTTTGGGCAATAAGTTTTACATGATACCGGAGGTAGCCTCGCCTACCACCATCTCTTTAATCTTTGCAAAGCAATGTAGTAAGATCATTTCACAGACCAGGAAACTTGTTTTCCTTATGAGTCACCCTTAGGGAAAGAAGAATATTGTGGCCACGACTTCCAAATAGGGCTCCTTCACACAACAATGGTAGATGGATATGGTCGTGGAGGAGTACAGGGACATTTTCACCTCACCTACAAGGGTACCTCTACACTGTCAGGTCAAGCACTCCATTGATCTGACCTCGAGCATGCCGCTACCCAATGGACTGATCTATCGACACTCTGTTATGGAGAATGATGAGATCAAGAGGAAGATTCAAGAGTTGTTGTAGAAAGGGCACATCAGGCCAAGCTCATCCCCCTCTGGGAGCCCGATTGTATTTTTATAGAAGAAGGACTGGACCTAGAGACTTTTTATTGACTATTGGGCATGAAACAAGGTCACTGTCCAGAATAGGTACCAAATACCATGGATTGATGACCTTTTGGACTAGCTTAAGGGGGAAAAATGTTTCAACAAGAATGACTTGAATTCTAGTTAACACTAGGTTCCTATCGAACCCTCTGATGTGTGGAAGACTACCTTCAAATCCAAGGAGGGCCTTTTCAAATGGTTGATCATGCCTTTTGGGTTGACGAATTCCCCCGCAACCTTCATGAGATTGATGGATGACATCTTGCAACCTCGCTGGACCCTACTGCAAGCTTCAGCCACTCCGATATGGGCCATACACAATCACAAAGGCTATAGGGGAAAATTCCTTTGAGCTCAACATTCCACCGTTCTTTGGTCTGCACCCAGTGTTCAATATAGACCACCTTTGGACATAATTCCCACCATTGTTGGACACATCCGACATTGCAGAACAACTCACACCAATGGAGCTAAACCAAGACTGCATGGAACATGCCACAACTGATCGGATCATGGACACACATATCAAGAACACTCGCCAACAGAAGATCCAACTATAGCGGGTTATCAAAGTTGGTTAATTCCTGCACCAAGGCAAGTGGCTCATTAGGGACCAAGTTCAACAGAAGCTTCTGCATCTCATGGAGGCACTCAACACAATGGGGGCCATTTCTTCCTAAGGGGGGAGGACTGATCCAGGTGGATATTGGTGACCACCTACCTATTCCACTTGTACCTCCAACACTATCTCTTTCAATTTTTCGGTTTCCTTAATTGTAGCACAATTTACTATTTTTGTCAGTTTTTTGGGTCTTAAACTTCCAGAGCTGTTTTAAGGCCCTAAATACTTTTTTTGGGAAAAATGGTAAAGCATTCAAAATTTATATTCCTTGGATAGATATTTATAATGAGTTATTGTGCATTTCAAATGTAGATCATATGCCAAAGTTACGAACCTGGGAAGTTGATGTACCAATTTACCCAAACGAGGCCCATAGTTTTGGCGCTTCATTTCCTAGGGTTAGATTTTTGGATGCTTAGGGTTTTCCATTATTTCTCAACAATAAATAGGTCTTCAAGCCTCATTGAATATAGTTCAGAGCCATGTAGCCGTCACATCCCTTCTCAAAGATAAGCTATCATCACCCGAGCTAGTTTATTTCCATTCTATTTGTAAGCATATTTTAGTATTTGATATTAATGAAATGAAGTGTCATTTCTGCCACATCTCTATATTGATGGTTATATATGTGATTTGTTGCATTCCTATTTAATTTTGAATCACCTTCAGGACACACCAGCACAGGAGAGGCTAGGAGATCGAGCTTTTTGGAGGGCTACTTTACCATGAAGATGATGCCCTAGGTGACCCAACATTGCTAAACCTAGGAAAAGGTGGAAAGGAGTTGATTTTGGGGTGATCACATCTTGGTAGATCAGTTCCTTAGTCTTTGGAGAATGGAGTCTATGATAAATATGAACGAGGACCTTGTTTCTTAGTCAAGGAGGCCTTAAGATTGTGTCGCTAGCCTTCTAGGGCAGAGGGAAGCAACCTTGCAACTTTTTTACTTTGACTTGCAAAAGGTGATGGCTTATCAAGATGATTTCATTGATAGAATTATCCCTAGGAAATTTCATTAAAATTACATGGCCCATATATTGAGAGATGCTATATAGAGACAAAATTCCACAATTTAAGCAATAAATGCATGCAACAATTAGCCCTTAAAAATAATGAAAATCCCAATCCAATGTATATGAAAAAGTAAAGAAAAAATAGCATTAAAAGCATGTACTTACAAGTAATATAACATATCCAACCATCCACACTTTTAAAATAAAGAATCTCCAAGATAAGATAAACCAAATCCAAACATCAAAATTCATCCATAAAGCTCCAATTCATCCTCCAAGAAAAAGTGCGAAATTCTCAAGAGAGAGAAGAGATCTAGTCCATAGTGATAATGAGAAAATAAATTGATCTTTCTTGTATTTATACACTAATGAGGAGTTTGAAATAGTCTCCTATGCCTACATAAGCCCCAAAAATAAAATAATGTGCTAATAATCTAACTTTTGGTGACAAGCCCACCAAACTAGCTCACAAATGAAATAATAAGCCTCTTAAGAGGTGAGATGACGAATAACACATGTCGTAGGGCCCTCCAAGTGGCCTGATGAGGAATATGACCCTCAAAAGTGATGGACAAGGGGTTGGCCCCTTGTTCTCCAAACAATAAACTCGTGGTGCTCCTAGTGGGTGTTAGGGCATAATAATAACCTCATGGGTCTCAAAATGAGTCGAAGATGCATGTAGATCATTTGAAAGGGCTTTGATGATGGTGTAGGTGATGCCACATCATCCTACAAGTCCTGGGTCAGCTACCAAGAGTATGCTACATCTATGGGGCCGACTGGGCAAAGGTGAACCAAATGCATCTTCCTCACCCAATGGGTGAATCTCGAGTATCTATGAACATCCTTGGGGATCCATGGAGGAATGTCTACTGTTGTGGAGGCCCATGGCTCTCAACACACACGTTACATGTGTCAATGTAACCCTATGGAGGATTAGGACCCCATATAGGGAGACCAAACCCAAGATGGAGATCATCTGCAATCCTTCATAAGATCCAATGTGTCCCCTAGCATTCCAGTGAAAAAAGTCTTTAGAGAAATCGAGTAAATGAGCTTACCAACCATGGACCATAGGTGGGGACTTCATAATGGTTTTCCCTTCCATAATGGGCTTCAGGATGTGCCAATGTCTCCTAAAATCCAAATGGGGTTAACCAAGTATACTATTAAGTGGTTTCTACTTCTAAAGGGGATAATATGTTGAAGGTACATCCTTCAAAATGTGGTGTCATGTGACAGATAAGGAATGAAGTAGGGGATGAGAAGGGGCATCCTTGTGCCACATGTTGGGGTACAAGGGTAGCTAATAAAAGGGAAGCCCACACTTGGGTTTATAATGTATAGGAGGGAGAAATCGTGGTACATGAAATGCCCCGACCTTGATTTTTCCATCCTTCTTTATATGCCTTTCACCTTTTAAGGATTTTCTTTGATCAACTGCTCGAGGCTCAAGGGGTAAGAGCATGATGCATAATATATAGCAGTGAATACCGCCTTTAAGGTAGGGCGGTTCAATGCCCACCAGGGGTTGGGAAAATCATGGGTTCCTATATGATGAAGGAGGCTCATAGAACCTGTAGGAACCATGGTGATGGACATGATGATGGTGTAGAGCTTATGTATTGGATTTTTCCCATGTGCTAAATGTGTTTGTCCCGACCATCTTTTCAATTTTTGGTACATTTTCCTGTTGAATGTGGCCAAATATTCTTTTATCTTTCTTTTTAGTTGCATCAACCTCCCGGGAATCATTCCAGGCCTGAACCAACGTGTGGGCAAGGGGAAGGGGTGAGCTAACCCTATGTGGACCTAGTGGAGTAATGTGGACCCAGGTGGGGAAATGATGAATGGGGTAATAGTGAGTGGAAAAGGGTAATATATGCAGGTAAGGGAGTGGGATCACACAACCAAAATCATGGTTTTTGGTGAAATACCATCCCTAAAGACAAATGGTCATTAAAATAGATCCCATGGGACTAGAATCCAAGGTTAATACCCAAAAGGGGTCTAGGGGACAAGAGCACAAAGCTATCCCATTCTTTCTGCCAAATCCCCCCATTAATCCATGCCCATAAGTGTCCATGATAAGCAAACTACAATACCTAATTATAGAATGACAAGGCATACCTTTAGGTTCGGGAGGTCCACCTTCAAATATACAATAATGGAAGATGGGCGAGGGACCACATGGCTCGCTCATGTGGTAGAGAAATGTTGCAATGAGCTAGCTGGTGGCTGCAAGGGGCTGCTGGCCGAGGACTATCATGGAGAAAAACAATTCTCCTAGGGATATCACCTACGAAATAGTGGGTAACATGCCCGATGGGGTCTTTCACTTATGACAATGACTCTTTTGTCTTCTTAACCTAGGACAAACCTTAAAAGAACTCAATGGGTGCTTGACCTATAAAATAAAATGCCTTGAGAATGAAACCCATGCTCCAATAATAATAATAATAATTTTCTTTCATTTTAAAATATACAAGAATCAAAATTACATTTCATATTTATGAAGACCGAACCTAGTTACACATTTTTCTACACTCCCTCTTAATTAGACAGGTATTCATAAATGGTACATGGACATTCTCAATCTGAAGAGATCTCATAAGAAGAGTTGGATTAGTAACCCATATATTTACCATCATATCAACCAACATTGTCATATAGCAATGCCTTGACTAACAACTCTATCTCTCCACAAGATCAGAGCACAATGTTGGCGAGACCAATGATTTATAGACACCCTCATCATTATCTCTTAAGGTACATACCCCACTCAGGTGTTCACAAAGTATGACTTTTTGGTGCAAGATTTGTGAATATTTTGGATACCTTTTGCCCCCTATCCTTGACCATTTCACCGTTGAACCCATGGAATTTACATCACAATTACCTTTTTCCTGGTTGTAAGAATTCATTTTTGTTATGACATATTATTTTGCCATTTTTGTTAGATATGAATGAGGTGATATCCTTTTTGATTTCCAACCAAGGCGATTATGGAAAAAAGGCTCTATGGTTTTGTTTCTTTCAGGTGATGCTTCCAAGACCATAGGAAAAGGATGAACAATATATTCTGAGTACTTTTTGTTACACCTCAAACACTGTTGTTACACTCCAAACTGATGTTACGCCTTAGGCATTGCTGTTACACCTTAAGCATTGCTGTTACACCATGGGACATTGACTACTTTGCAACCATCTAAGGACTGTGGGTACTATTCCACAGGATAGCTGTCACGAAGATTGTATTATCCATGGGCAGCTAGGGGATCAAGACAATTGTGATTTTGAAGAATGATGTAACAACAATAAGCTTTGTATTTAGGACTTGTTGTAATGATTTGTATTTTCTCTCGATATTGATTAGCATGAGAATCATGAGATTCTAATGACTGATCTATTTCTTATATTGGACCTGTCAATCTTATAATGGGGACTCAGGTCCATGTAACGAAGGATGAGTACCATTATTTTTCTCCTATAATTCATAATCATTTCTTAATACAAAGAGTAGGGTCGCTGATACTTTCACAGCTGTGGTGTTGAAGTTTTATTAATTTGTAATTCATCCCTGCGCCCTGCTAGGGAGGAAGGGCCCTCCTCTTTAGTAGGGATTGCAGTAGCAGAGTAGCGTAGTGGTAGATCAATTATTGTTCCTTTATGTAAGTGTGAAATTATTCCTGTTGCCGTGTAATTTACATAATGGGTTTATTTCTATTTCCAGATTTATGATATGCTGTTACACAGGATTGGGTTGAACATAATATGCTGTTAGTCGGTTTAGTTATCAGTGTGTTGTGTGGCGCACCTTTCCTTTGGTAGCATAAAGTATGGTTTCATCTCTGTAGAATGTTTTTGATTTATGCATGAGTGTTATTTTCTACAATTAGATTCATCAACACTATTTTGTCTTTTAATTTTACTCTTGGTTGAAGTGTATCAGCACAGACAATGCATACTCCTTCGAAATAAACAAACCTACCCTAGGTTGACAATTAATGGTTGCGATTCAGTCATATTTATAGTGATTAAATCGGCTCAACATTTTGGCGCCATTTCTGGGGAAGGTAGTCGACGATGCAATCAACCAAGTGTGTTTTTCAATAGAGTGTTTCCAGTGCACAGGTGTTGGGTGGTAAGACAATAGGTAAGAACCTGCTCATCGCTCTAATATACCTGGGCGGGCTCACCCCCGTGGTCACTAGGACACTTTGGTTGTATGAATTCCTTGATTATTTAGATGTGCTCTTGGATTTATAGGTGCTGGGTGGTAAAACGAGAGGTAAGAACCTACACATCGCTCTAATATAATTGAGTGGGATCACCACTGTATAAGCTGAGACACTTAGGATTTGAATAAATATGCATAGGGTCCATGTGTAAAGTGTAGGAATAATAGAAATCTCAATTTACACCCACTCTAATAAGTCACAAGAAAAACGGGTCATAAAAGAAATAAGAAGAGCGTAGATCTGGGGAGGAAAACATTTATTCTTGAGATGATCTCAAAAGCAGAAAAAGAATAATCAAATTCTAGAGGGACACAAGGAAAACTAGGCTACAAAGAGCTGTTACTCCTATAATAAGAATAAAAGCATCCAGTTACTCTGTCTCTAGGCCATATCATCTTAGAACTAGTATAACCACTCCCAAAACTAAGTATCCAAATTAGGAGCAACAATGGAAGGCTAGTGATCAAGACGTTCAGACTGAGGGTCAAGGGGAAACTGGTGGGGAACACTAGGAGCCTAGGGTGGGAAAGTATTCATTGAATTATCAATATCCCGATTTGCAAAGCGTAGTAAAACAGCCAGCCCTGAAGTAGCCTGAGTTATCAATTAACAAATCTTCACCCATAAGACAGTCACCAAGATGGTCTGCAGAAGACCTATCACAGCAAGGATCAGGAGGATCAACAATGGGGGATAATAATGACAACAACACTAAAACATATGCCACCATCACCACCTTTGAGTTTCCAATAGGGGATATCAGAGGCGAAGCTCCCATGAAAAACATTCCTTTGTCATCTCTTCCATCCTTCCAAGGGATGACTGTAGAAGATCCTGACACCTTCTTGTTTGAATTTGATGTCTTGTGCAGGAGCTATGATTATGTTTCAGATGCTTAGAAGCTGAAATTATCCCTTCTAATCTAAAAGGAGCGGCATTGAGATGGTTCATGGGATTAGTATTTTCTTCCATTCGAACATGGAGAGACATGAAAGAAATATTCCTATCTACGTATTAGGATTACTGCAGAAATAGGGACTTGTAGGAAGAAATATTCAGAATGACACAAAAGGAGGAAGAAATAATGGAGGATTATGTGGAGCTATTCCATTACAATTTGCAGAGATCTAAACATAGTGACTTAGATCAAGAGATCTTGAAGACCATATTCATATGGGGTATGAGAGATGACTTCCTAGATACCATGAACCTATTAGGAAAGGGGGATATATGTCAGGAACCATTTCCTGAGATAGTAAAGCTTTGTTTGAGATGTTATAGAGGATCATCAAAGGGGAGAAGCAGGGTGCGAGATGCCTCTGTCCGGATACAAAAATCTGCAAATGGTGGTGCGAACAGGGCGAAAATCGGGAACTTGTTCGAGAATCTTAAAACCAATATTCTTAGTACCCTGTTTTCTCAAATAATGACAACACAAGTGAAGAAAGCACAGAACGAGGCTGATGCAACTTTAGTTGTGTTAGGCCCAATATGCAAGGACAAGCATTCCTGGAAGGAATGTAGGGTAAACAACATCGCCCTATGCAACATCTGTGATCTAGAGCATTCCACAGGTCATTACCCAAAGATTCCCAAATTGAAATTCATTCTTAAGGAATCAAGCGAGGAGGTTCTTTCTTCCTACTTCATTGGATTTAGGAAGCCATAGAAATCACAACCCCTAGATATGCCTCAAAATTTATCTTCTTTCAATCCATGGAATAGTACACATAATGTTAACCAATTTCCATGGCAATACTTTTCCCCTCCTCTGGCACAATATCCTTCACCTTGGAATCAATGGTCTTCCTCGTCACCTTTCCTTGCCCTCCATCACAACCATATCCTTGGACTCAGAATTGGAGAGGAAATTCCCTAGGACCAATTTTTCTGGCAATACCAGCACAACAACAGTTGCAACTGCCACCTCTTCAAACACCTTTTGCTACACCGTCTATACGACCCCAATTACCTGAGCAACCTAACCCTAACCCAAACAATAAGGTAGCTTAGAACATTGAACCTTTGGCCACCTTTCAGACTTGTATCACTCCTGTCGGGTATAATGAAATCCATCTTCAGTCAGGGAAAGTAGTTCACCCAAAACTATTCCCTGTTATAACTGAAGAAGAGTATGAGTCACCTAAGGGGGGTTCCAGATATTTTGAAGCTGATGCCACACATGTAACAACTAATTCAGAGGGGACTGTTGCGCCTGTAACAACCAGTCCGAGTAAAGCTGATACACCTATAAAATACAGTCCAAGTAAAACTGATACACATGTAACAACCGATTTGACTATAACAACTAAGGAACCTCCATATCCTCGAAGGCTAGCAGAAACTGGTATGACTTCACACCTAGAATAAGATTTTCTCAAGGAATTGAAAAAATTGCACATACAAATCCCTTTACATAGTAAGGGATTTGTGTGTCAAAAAGCTTGGAAGGAAGCCTAACAACCCTGCTACTATTCATGTGATGGGAAGTTGTCCGAGTTGATGATTGATCAAACCCTTATAACCAAATACAATGATCCAGGGAATCCTATTGTCACTGTTTACATCGATGGCAAGCCAATTACCAATACATTCATTGTTTTAGGGGCAACATTAATGTAATTAAGGAAGAAAGCTTTATCACCTTATTATTACATAGACTAAGACACACACCTACGGTATTGGAACTAGTAGATAGGTCCCATGTCAAACCCGAGGGAATGATAGAAGACATAGTGATTACAATAGATTCTTGGTGATATCCTATTGACTTCCTTATTTTACAAACTAAATCAAACCTAGGGGGCATCCTTTAATTTTAGGAAGGTTGTGGCTAGCCACTGCAGATGCATTCATAGGATGCAAGTTTGGGTCCATGATGATTTCTGATGGCCAAGCCACCAAAAATCTTAGCCTTTATCCCCCAGAAAAACCAAATACGACTTCGGGAAACCCCTTGTGGGATGAATTTGAACCCGAGTCAGATCACTCACAACCACTTCTCACCCTCGGGAAGGCACAATAATTTAAGGATGAAACGAAAGATGATATCATAAGTGGTTTCATTAGTAATTCACTTTCTATTACTTCCATTGAAAACTCGGGGGAGGAGGATGCTATAGAATATTTGAGCCTTGAACAGATGAAGATCGCTCCAAGTATTAAAAGCAGTCATGTTGAAATAGAACTAGGTAAATATCTTAATGTTAATCCAAACTTGACTTCTGAATAGAACAAACTGCTGTTACAGAAGTGCAAAAAGGAATTTTCATGGGACTAAATAGATATGAAGGGCATCCATCCCAGCCTGTGCAATCACCGCATCTATTTAAAGGATGGTTGCAATCTAGTGAGACAACCACAACAACGTATGAACCCTACATTAAAGGAGGTAGTAAAAGAAGAATTGCAGAAAATCCTAAATGTCAACTTCATTTATCCCATTTCTGACAGTCAGTGGGTATCTTCGCTTATCATTGTCCCCAAAAAGAATGACAAGTGGAGGGCCTATGTGGATTACAAAGAACTTAACAAGGCTACCCAAAATGACCTTTTTCCCTTGCCATTTATAGACCAGGTCCTTGATACCTTATCTGGGAAGAAATTTTTCTCATTTTTAGATGGGTTTAGTGGGTACAACCAAATACAGATTTCCCCGAAAGACCAAGATAAGACGACCTTTACCTACCCTTGGGGAACTTTCACCTACAAAGTTCTTCCTTTTGGACTCTGTAATGTGCCAAAAACCTTCCATAGGGCAATACTGGGAATCTTCTCGGATCTGCTAAATTATTCTCTATATATTTTCATGGATGACTTCACACCCTACGAGGATGCCTTCGAAACAAAATTAGTTAATTTGGAAAAAGTATTAGAATGATGTGTGCAGACTAAGGTTACTTTGAGACAGAAAAATGTCACATGATGATGAATGAAGGGATCGTGTTGGGACATCTTATTTCAGCTGACGGAATTAAACTGGACCCTGCTAAGATAGAGGTAATCTTGAAAATCCCAATTCCCAAGACACAAAAAGAGGTACGTAGTTTCTTGGGTCATGCAGGGTACTATAGGAGGTTTATAGAATTTTTTTCAAAGATTGCATCTCCTTTATTTTCTTTACTTATGAAAGAGGTAGAATTTGTATGGATAGGGAAATGTGAGCAGGCCTTTGCGAAATTGAAAGAATGTGTATCAACAGCTCCTATTTTGCAGGGACCGAACTGCAATATTCCGTTCCACATAGCTACGGACGTATCTGATACTGCTGTGGGAGCTCTTTTGGGCTAGCTGGAGGACAAGAAAGTATATGCCATTTATTATATAAGTAAAAAATTGACTCCAACTTGTTAGGTTCCTATACCAATAGGAGTCATAATTTTGAATGACTAAGGTGAAGCCTTGTAATATCGTACATACCTTTTCTTTCTGCAAATGTTTTCCATATTAAAAAATTAAAAAATGTAAAGAGGGTATGTCCTAAAAGAATAATCAAAGGACAAAAATAATGAAAAAGGTCAAAAAATGAAAATATATGAACCCCAAAAAATAAAAAGAGACCATGAAAGTGTGTAAGTCAAAATGCCACTGCTATTTACTTTTATGCATAATAATGATTGTGTGCAGCTTGCTACTAGTCCATGATAGTAAAAATGCTTAAACTTGGCTATTTCATGTTTTGAATTTTATGCTTATAGTTAGAAAATAAAATCTGACCAAACAGTGTAATCTTGGCAGATCATTAGATAGGTAGAGTGAATAAAAGAAGCTCATCAGCTTAATCTAAGCCCTTGGATGATATAAGGTTAGAATTAGATAGTTTACTTTGTAAAAGAAAAGAAAAAGATTGATAAGGGTTTGCTAGCCTAAATGCACCCAAATAAAGTGAAGAAAAAATGGTAGGATGATTAAGTGCGTAAGTAGTAGAAAGGTTGCAGAAATATCATGTGATTATGAAAAAGCACTTATGTCATTGTCTTAAATGCAATTTTCAAAAATAAATAAGTAGTGGAAAAAGCAAAAACAATGGTTCACAATGGTTTATTTAACACCCCCTCATTTATTTCACTCCTTCACTTCACTAATTTACCTTTCATAATAAAAATATTAATACCTATAGTTCTTTAAGTCAAAGAGGCTCAGAGCATTTCTCTGACTTCTGGTGGGACCGGACCCTTGGCTTGATGACTTAAGAAGGAAAGGTGTTAAATTCCCTTGCAATTCATTCATCCCCCTCACAAAACCCCTTTTCCTAAGGTTAAATTATTTTTGCCTAGGAAAACCCCATGATAAACATATTTTATGCAAAAACCCATCAAAATACATTTATCCTAAGTACTAAGTGTATGGAAAGTGCATAATGTTTTGTATACCTAAGTACAATACCCCTTCCGCTCATTTCACCTCATATTAACGTTTGATTAAATATATAAAATTCCCAAAAAACCCATTGGCCCATATATGTTTAACTCCTTTATATAAATAATCCCACCCCTTAGTTTATTTATAAACTATATAACTACCCCATATCCCACAAAATATATTAAAAACCCGCCCACAGTCCTTAATCCCATATTAAAGCGCCCCCGATGAGATTAAGCTTTAATTTAATCCTATACCATCGGTGATTAGACCCATGGGCCCCTCGAAATATTTTTGCATAAATCGTCGTGCAACTCCATTGCTCGACCATCGTTGATTGTCTCTTCCCCACATCTAACGGCCCATAGTCATATCGCCCGCCCGATGTCCTTTTTTTACTAGCTCGATAAGGTGGTTTTTCCTGACCCCCAAAATGCTACGTGTCACACGATGTATGGAATCGGGTGACCCCTCCTGAATACCACCCGCACCACAAAAGTGATGTGATGGCTCTCCAAATCGCTTCTCTTGTATAACTGAAAAATCTGCGCACTGTTCATCAATTAATGAACCCGCTAAAATTAGTGTTGTTTCTATATAAGTCCAATTACCCCGCTTTTCACTCTTTTCGTGCATTTGCTTTTGAGAACTCAGAAAGCCATTGCGACCCCTGCAAACGACAAATTTGCTCATAGACCTCAGCCATTGTTCCATAGATGCTACAGACAACCCAGCTCGTTCATCAGTCCATACCAGAACCATGCGAACCTCTGCAGCCACCATCAACCACTATTTATAGTCAATTTTGCCCAATTCCAGGTATGTAACAGTGGAATACCAACTCCATTGTCAAATTCCAAGCAAATTCACCCTCATAACACTATTAGTTAAGTAAAAAATATCAAGTTTTACTTTAATTTTAACACTTTGAGCCATAACCATCTGCAAGACCTCCGTTTACCTAAAAACCCTCTAAAAATCCCAAAAGACCTTTGCTGAAGCTCCCAGAGCATAATTCAAATCCACAAGAACTGAATTATGGTTGCCCCTATTGCCATGGATGTGAGACCCATTACGACTCCACATTTGGACCTAGACCACCTTCCCCTGGCTGACAGGGACTTCCAAATAAAAGACACTACTACCCTAGAGCCCCTGCTCAAAGTACATTGCCAAAGTAGGGATAGATACCTTAACCATGCTGATGAAATTGGCCTGTGGGAGTCAAATTTGCCCAAATATCAGTTTCCCCAAGTTCACATCTTTCTAGAAATTGTCCATATGTGCTATGCATGCTACGTCCCCAACCACATAACCATAATGTCTCATGACTAGAAGGTCCTCTTCACCATCACAGCTGAGTCCATAAATGAAATGCTGCAGTTCTAACCAGGGCCAAACCTAACCCCACTCTCAATTGGAGACCTATTGCACCAGTATCCCAAGCTAAGTTCTGCAAAATTGGCCCAGCTATTTCAAACCTTCATGAGAGAGGAAAAACACATCCCCAAGGACTCCCCTCTATATGTATCAGCCATTTTCTCTCCATGGGGCCAAAATATTGTAGCCATGATATCATGTGTTTTAGGTTATACTACAAGTAAGTACATTGATGAAATTATCCTTGTTTTCATGTCCATCTATACTCCAAGACAACCTCCTACAACCATATATGACTTTGCCACATTTATAGCTGATAGAATACATGAGCAATTCACAAGAATGGGAAATGAGATGGTGTTCAAATACTCCTCTGTATTATACCATCTATTTTTGTATTATCAATCAGAGAAGTTTCCCTTCACTCTCTAAAAGCTTGACACCAAGGGCCAACCCAGATATGTAATCTTTTGGACCCCACTTTTCTATGAGTTTAGATCACCATATACGTACTCAAACTTTATAGATTCTTTTGTGCATCCAATCATCACTATGCTCACTAGGAATCCTCCACCTAGGATAAGCCCAAAAATAAATAGACTCCTCCAGCTTTCCAGGCTGACCAAAGTGGGTGACTGGTACCTTTATCAGAACCACACATAAATCAGAATATATGGTTGCATGCTTGCACCATATAAGTTTCCAAGATACCTCCCCATGAGGTTGTTTGCCTTAGAATACTACAGACAGATCATCAATGCAGATGAAGTCAACTTCGTCAATGCCAAGAAGAAGGCCTATTTCAAAATCAAATATCAATTAGGTCCCTTCATATGCAATTCCAGGGAGGCAGGGAAAGAGGAAGACCTACTCCTGAAAAGAATGAAGTTCCAAAGGAGTTTTGTATGGAGATATGACCCTTTGGAATTCATTACCAAGAAAATGAAAAAAGTCAAGCTAGGACCCTTCATCCACCACCCCATACCAGAAATAGAGGCAATGTCAATCAAACAGAATGGGTGGAAGGTACCCTAGTAGACCAAGATAGCACAAGGGTAGATGTAGAAAATACTTTGATTGATTTGGAAAAGGAGCTTGATGACAACTCTTTTCTACAGGTACCAGAAGAGAAACAAAGAGCCGTGAGAAAACCCCCAATCATGCAGACTCCTCAGAACAAGGAGAAGATTCCAAAAAGAAATAGGGAGGGAGCTTCCACATCAGGGATGGACACCTCAAATTTACAACAGGAAACAATCAAGAGGCAAAGGCTCAATCCCTGAATAGGAATACACAGAAGATTCGACACAAGTAACCAATATCGAGGTAAATAGAAGCAGGCCTACTACTCCATTTGAAGGCATGTAAGAGCCTTCCACATCACAAACTCAGATGTTGGAAAGGCATCTTAGTGTAGAAGTGTCTTCATTCAGCAGGCCTATTGACAGGGACCAGGACATAAATGAAAGATACAAGGAAATCAAAGATAGAAATGTGAGGCTCAAGGTCCAAACATATTCTTAGTACCTAAAGCTGACTCCCACCAATCAAACAAGGCTAATGTCAGCCTTTGACATTAAAGAGGGGAAGCTGCAGATGTCTTTCATCAAACCTACAGCTCAGCAGCCCAAGACAACATCTGATTTCAAAAAGGTTGACTTTGA
Organism: Pinus tabuliformis; assembly: GCA_031772625.1. NCBI lineage: Eukaryota > Viridiplantae > Streptophyta > Pinopsida > Pinales > Pinaceae > Pinus > Pinus tabuliformis. The sequence continues at coordinate 778,228,466 of CM062811.1, forward strand.
AGTGTTGGCCAGGGATATTCATCCCATAGACTAGATTGAACTACACAAACAGGCTAGAGAGATGATATACTCCACCCTGACAAGTAAAGCCATAGCTGCTCATCAGCTACAAAACTCTTTGAACAACATTTCTGCACAATTTCAGTTAGAGAAGGCCTCCTCACAGGCCAAGGATACAAGGATCAAGTCCTTAGAGGACTTAGTGATTGAATTGGGACACGATCCCAAGGATATAAAAGCTACAGAGCAGCTTATAAAAAAGAAAAACAATGATATTGCTGCACTTAAGAGGCAATTAAAAATACCCCAGCTGCAACATCCTCAAACTCTAGAAGTCGTAGAGGGCCAAACCAGAAATGAGGAGTTGATGGACTTGGTCCTAAAGCTGAATGATCAATTAAAGGAGATAGAAAAGGAGTTGGATGCTTTAATTCAATTGAAGTAAAGTGACATGGCCACAACTTCTAAAGATGTCATCCCTATAGTATCCACAACAGTCCCTTCTACACTGGCAGCTTCACTGGCACCAACAGCTCCACCTGCCACAACATTGCCAGTCACAACAGAATTTGCAACAGAAACAGGTGCATGAGGAGTGAAAGTAGCAGAATTGGTAAAAGCCATGGAAGGGATGTCTATCCAGGCTACAGAAATGAATAGGCTGAGAGAAAAGGTGGCAAGTTTGGAAACTAACTACAAACTTGCCCAACTTAAACAAAAGGAAGAAGCACAAAAGGCCCAAAGAATGAGTGAAAGGATTAAAATCTTAGAGAAAGAGTTAACATTGGAGAAACCCCTTGGGAAAACGAAGGAAATGTTGTGGGCCAATATCATTGACTCCGTCAAGGATATTTGGCCCTCAATTCAAGTTATTTTTTAGCAGACAGAGTTAGTAAAGATAGCTACAGAAGCTATCCAAAAGGTCAAAGAAGAATTAGGAAACATGCCTAAGGATGCCAATAGACTCATCCACTTCCTCAATAGAAAAAATAGGTATGAGCTCCAAGAACTCAACATAGAAGACAAGACTGAAACCATCTTGGAAATAAGGAAGGTCCTTTCCAAAAGGAACCTTATGCTTAACTTAGAGGAAAAGTGCCACAACATGCAGATAGCCATTGATAGGTTCATGGCTAAATTCCAAATTTTGAGGGAGAAAGGTCTGCCCAGTCCTTTGGTTATCAATGACAAACTCATGACACAGTTGGACTATGATAATAGACTCAGACAATTGGCTAAGGAACAAGCAAGCACTTCATCCATAAAAGCCCTGCCAATAAGAAAAGTTCTGTACAACACATTTGAAAACTTTTTTTTCCTTGAGCATGAGATAAAACATTTATTCCTCACCAAGCCCAATTTTTCCAAGTATACTGAAGCTGATGAGATCTATAGGAGGATGATGAATGTAAAATTACTTGATGCAAAATGGTGGGAGACAATGACTGATTTACTGTGATAAGTTTACAACAAAAAGTTACAGCACAGTAAAAGTGAAAGCAGCCAGGTAAATAGATGAAAACATGGAAGCAAGGTCATATAGTATCAGGTGAAAGATAAAAGTTGAAGAAGACTCCAGCGTGAAACATCACAACTACAAGCTAGCATAAAGGGCTACAAACTCAACCATAAAAGCTAGCTCTACCAAATAAAAAGGGACAACATGAAACAGTTCATTAGCTGTCTCTATCTTCTTGCAGGAAGATATTTGTATTTCCTAGAATAAATCTCAAGTTTGTTTTGAGATATTTTGTAATAATTTTTTGTACAAATACTTCACGATTTGAAGTATGTAGGGTGGATTCTTAGACATTTCTATAGACTTTCTTGATCAAAGACTGTAAGCTATTGTATCACTATTTGGACCAACAAGCTGGATTAATGAATAAAGCCAAGACATTTCACTGGAATCATGTGTAGAGAAAAAGTGCAGACACGTATTTTCTCTTATGTTGTTTTTCTTTAAAAGTTTTCCACAATCTTTAATGTATCTGAAATTTGAATGCTATAATATGGAATGATATCTTAGAATATGCTTCATTACACTCTGTTTTAACTATTATGCATTTTAATGTTTTCTGCTAATTATCTGAGTTAAGGAATTCTTGATTGCTCCTTAGTTAGGTAGTTTCCCTCTGATCTATAGTAAAGGATTCTTAAGTGCCCTTTGCTCATGATTATCCTTTGTTCCTCATTTTGATCCCGGTTTGAGGATTCTTAAGTTCCCTCTCACCTTGGTTAAGATCATTTCACCCATTCGACCTAAAGACCTGTACTTCACTCTGCTAGCTTTCCCTTTGAACACTTCCTTTAATGAATTAATCCTAGTTCTGCTATCCTTCTTTGACTCCATAGCCCAATGGTCTAGAGACTCCATTCTATCCATCTGTTTTAAGGATTCCACCATCCAAACTTCAATACAAATAAAACCCCCTTAACTTTAAAGAAATAGCCTAAAATCCCAGTGAACAAAGCTAAATCATATAGAGAGAGCCCTCTTTGAGTCATAGGTTGGCTAGAGCCTATACTTAAAAGATTGGTTTGTGGTTACCTCTATATTTTCCTTCTTCCGATAACTTCTAGGGAAAAATTCTGAGTGATAAAACAACTGAACTCAATTAATCGGTGACCAAGAAGTAATTCCTTGCAGTAGTGCATGCCATCAATAAATTTCGGCACTACATCACAGGTTATCAAGTGTTTGTATACACATACCACTCTGCCATTCATTTTTTGATGAACAAACTAGTCACTAATGGTAGGATTACATGGTGGTTATTGCTGTTACAGGAATTTGATATAATTATCCTAGATAAACTTGGGAAGGATAATGTGGTAGCTGATTTTGTTTCTAGACTGAATGTTGGTAGTGAAAGCATGCCTATTGAAGATTCTTTTCCCGACGAATATATTTTTGCTATTTCAGTTCACTCAATGTGGTATGCAGACATAGATAATTATCTTGCTTCAAGAAAAGTCCTCCAACACCTATCCTACAGGGAAAAGAAAAGGAATGTTGGTAGTGAAAGCATGCCTATTGAAGATTCTTTTCTCGACGAATATATTTTTTCTATTTCAGTTCACTCAACATGGTATGCAGACATAGATAATTATCTTGCTTCAAGAAAAGTCCTCCAACACCTATCCTACAGGGAAAAGAAAAGGATCGTTCAACAAAGTGCTAGATACTCATGGATAGAAGGAAATCTCTATCACACTGGGCCAGATCATCAGATTAGAAGATGTGTAAGGGAGGATGAAATTTTTGATATCCTTCGAGCTTGCCATGAGGAACCTTGCAGAGGTCACTTTGCAAATAAGAGAACATGATACAAGGTGCTCTCAACAGGATACTATTGGCCCACAATATTTCAGGATGCTAAGAAATTTGTGAAGGGATGTGACAACTTCCAGAGAATGGGTCAACCACTTCAATCAGATGAGATGTCGTTGCGACCAAAAATAGCTTTAGAACCATTTGAGAAATGGCATCTAGATTTTGTAGGACCAATTAACCCATGATCTCAGCAGAAATCCTACATTCTAGTCTGCACCGACTATGTCACAAAATGGGTCGAGGCGAAAGCATTAACTAGAGCTATAGAGAAGGTTGTTTTAGAATTCTTGTTCGAAGAAATTTTTGTTCACTTTGGAGTACCCAGAGAAATAGTGACAGATGGAGGTCCCCAGTTCACATCTCATTTGATTCAGAACCTAGTTGAAAAATATAAAATCTGCCATAGAATCACTTCGCCTTATCATCTGCAAGAAAATGGCCAAGTAGAAAGCACCAACAAGGTTATTGAGGGCATTCTCACCAAGATCATAGCTAGCCATCAAAGAAATTGGGCTGATAAACTCCCAGAAGTGTTGTGGGCATACTAGACTACATGGAGGAACACATGGAGATTTTCACCATACGAATTAGTGTATGGTAAAAATCCTCTGTTTCCTATAGAGTTCGAAATTAAGACATTGAGAACAGCACTACAGGTAAATCTAGATTTGAAAACAACACAAAAACAATGATTGAATCAGCTTAATGAACTAGATGAGAAACAGTTAGTTGCTATTCAACAAATAGATATTGTCCAACAACAGAGAGCTAAGTGGCATGATAAATTTATTAAAAAGAAGAAATTTCAAAAAGGAGATTGGGCTCTATTGTATGATTCAAGATTTAAGGATTTTAAAGGGAAGATCTACACCAGGTGGCTAGGTCCTTATGAAGTTGACACAGTATTTGACAATGGGACTATAAATTTAGTAACCATTGATAGTGCTAGGACACCATTGTTTGATAATGGGCACCGTCTTCAGATATATCACAAGCTCGCTTGAATGGAATCATTCATCAACATTGTCAAGGATTCTGACCTTCAGATTACGAAGGCAGGGGATAATTCCCCCGTGTTGCCAATTTCTTAATTTTCCAATAAGTGTAACAGCTGAAAACTAGCTTCTATTGGCAGTTGTTACATAAATAAATAAATAAAAAGAAAAAGAAAAAAGAAATAAACATATAAATAAAAATATGATTGTGAAAACCTCTTCTAGGGCACAGGAAGACTGGTTGTGACAATTGAAAACCAACTTTTGTTGGTGGCTGTTACACATTTATTTTCTCTCTGTAACAACGTTTTGTAACTCATGTATATTCTATTTTTTATGTTGTTACAAGTTCTATTAGAATATGTTTGTAAATTCTCTTTGTAAGTATTTTTAGGAAGATTATGTAAATAAAACACGGTTGTACAAATAACATGGAAACAGGTTGTTGTTACATGAGTAATAACCGTCAAATTGTAAGCAACCACACCAAAAAATTCATCAGCCGCAATATGCAAATAAGAGTATTTATTAGCGCTGTGCTGTGGGAGAACTCATACAACAAGCACATTATTGTTGGAATTAATTATTGTCATCAATTTTTGCCACATCACACTAGGTATGTCACATAAAGGTATATCAATTCTGTCCTCTATTTAAAAATTATGGAAATTAAATATGGCATCTTTTCAGATGCCAGGGGACAAACATCACATTAAACTCAGGGGAGAGGATGAGTCATTTTGTAATCTATGATCTCGAATTTAAAACCGGTAATCATTATTAAAACCTTGTTATCATTACCCCTTTTATTCCAATCATGCCAAGAATTGAAACATATTTAATGCCAGATATCCATGATCTAGACCAATAATGGAACTATACCATGTGTAATACAATCCTCCTTAACCTGCAATCCTCGTTTTAATTTCCTTTTACTGCCCTAACATCAACCTCAACAAGCATTACACCTTCATTCCAAAATCCTCAGAGCTAGAGCAGAGTACAAAGTGCTAGGGTGGAGATGGGAGGAGCAACAGTTTGACAAGAGCCCACTTCGATGGAAGCATTGGAGAATTTCCCTTAGGCATGCCAGGTCTTTAAGGAAGCGGGCTGGTTCTAATTTTTTGAATGACTCAAAGGATGATAGGGATCGGTGGCCATGGAATTTGCTCGGAACTTGCAAGGAAATGAGAAGAAAGTCTGAGGGTTAAAGCTTGAAGTCACAGAAGAAGTGATTTCCCATGTAACATCACTACAAACTGTGGGGAAATGGTGGTTTGGTAGGAAAAACAATGACCCTTCTCTTAAGGCTGAATTCCTTCAAGGAGAGGAACAATTGGAGAAGAAGGGTAAGGGAATTGACAAACTGTCACTCCCTCAGCCGTGGGGAGACGTTTCCTTGTACATTATCAAGTATATCACCTGTGAAGGAAGGGAAACAATTGTCTTCAACTACCATTTTGCACTATTGAACCACTTGCAGCACATGCAACTGTTTAACATTCCATATTTTTTGTTAGAGAACATCAGACACATGTCTGTGGCTGTAAAAACTGCTGCGCACCCAGAGACTTGTGTCACCAACCATGGTCTGATTAAATTGATTGTACTGGATGCTTTGGAATGACAAGGTAGAAGCTGGGAATAATTCATGAGTATAAAAGTAAGGACCTCCCACAAGAGGCGAACTGAAGCCCCTGACACCCCAAAAGAAGTAGAGGAGACTGGAAAAGGCTAATCTTCAGAGGGAAGGGTTGAGAAAAGGTCATTAAAGAAGCTGATAGGTGGAAAAATACCAAAGAAAAGGGTAAAAGTCAGTTCACAGCCGAAACCTTCACGTTCATCCAGCAAAGGACCGAGCAAGGACACGGGGAAGCAAAAAGAGGAGGAACAACTCCATCCAAAAGAAGACCCTCTACCAGGTAAGAATGAGACTCAGTCTTTGCTGCTTAAAATCAAAAGCTTAGAAGAGGAAAATGAAAAATTAAAGCAACAATTAGAAGGAAATGAAGCAGAAGTAAGTGTCGTAGGCCTAGATACCCTGGCAGAAGCAGTGGACAAAATGAGGGCGAATTCTGCACAAGGTCCTATGTGTGCGGCATGCACCATAAACCTAGCAAAAATCGGATATAAAGTTTGTGTTGCAAGCACCACCTTGATGGAGACTCAAACCGATCCCTAGGAAGATTTTACACAAGAACCTGTTGATGACACTGTTGATACATAAGAACTAGCAGCTGAAATGGAGCATCCCATGGGTGGCGACCTAGGAACTGATACACAAGAACCTGCCAATGACATTGTTGTTACACAAGAACCAACAATAGAGGCAAAAGCTAACCAGGGATGAAAAGAAGAGACTTCTACACAAGAACCCGTTTATGATGCTACTGTTACACAAGAACCAACAATTGAGATGAAGCAGCTCAATCCTCGAGATGCTGTTACACCCCCAAGTGATAGTGCATGTAGAGGAGCATAGGGTCTTGAATCAGGATGGTGTTATGAGAGAATTTTATTGATATCTGAGTTACAGAAGTGGAAACAGTATGCACTCCTATTGCAAGACAGAGTGATCTTGCTGGTGGCACATCAGAAAGTTATAAACTCGCTTAAGGAGAAATGGGCTGAGAAAGATTTGGTAGAAAAATAGGAAAGACAAGGGAAAGAGGCAGCTATGAAGAAGAAAGAAGAGCAGTTGCAGTTGTTACAGGATCAGGTTCGGGATCTAACAAATGACAAAAACAAGCTGCATGAACTCACCCTAAATCTGTTAGGGTGTAGAAGACCCTCTCCGACCTACCCAATTTTTCTGTGGGAACGATTTTTCTTGTTTCAATTAAATGTGGTCTATGAAAATAGACCTTATTTGGGTAATTCTACCCGAAATTTTTTGGATGTTTTCCGTGCTTGCAACTTCCAAGATCAAAGCTTGCTTTGTGAGATTTTTCTTCATAACATGATTTGTGAACATGTTAGCACACACATGGTTGCGAACATTCTTTCTTACATGGGCGATTTGCAGTTGCGCACCTTCATTTCTTTCATGAAAAATCAAATAGATTGGCATATGGCTATGAAGTCGCTGGATGCGAATGAAGAAAAGGCAACACTAATGATCCGGGCTGAACTAGGTATGGTTGCAGAACTGAGATGATTCTTTAGGGAATTCTTAGTGTTCCGAATGTCAAGGAGTAGGCAACCGTCTACAAGAGGAAGATTGTGAAGATTTTCCTCAACCTTTTTGTGCAGATGAAGAGTTGTGCACTAATAGGGTGCTACAAGCGCACAAAGGTTAGTAGTGTAGGATTACAGGAGAGTGACCCATTTTGTTTTCAAAATTTTGTGGTTGTTGTTTCATGGGTCCCAGAATATGCCCAGATTGTAGACTTATTGGGTGCATTTTGGATAGGACTCAGATTCAAATATCCTCTAATTTGGTTACTAGTGGAGGAATACCAGCCTTAGTATCAATTTTGTGATTACGAGGAGGAATCTTGGCCACATTAGTTGACAGCTAGTCAAGGTTATAGGGCTGCTGAGGAGGATATTGCTAATGCTTATAATTTGACAGAATTGCATATGAAGCATAACAACAGGCTCTGAGGTATTTTGCATGAGGACATGCAATTTCTTCAGCTTGGGGGAGATGTTGGGTGCAAGATTTGTGCATATTTTGGATACCTTTTTCCCCCCATCCTTGACCATTTCACCTTTGAACCCATGGAATTTACATCACAATTACCTTTTTCCTGGTTGTAAGAATTCATTTTTGTTATGACATATTATTTTTCCATTTTTGTTAAATATGAATGAGGTGGTATCCTTTTTGATGGCTAACCAAGGAAATTATGGAAAAAAGGCTCTATGGTTCTGTTTCTTTCAGGTGATGCTTCCAAGACCACAACCAAAGGATGAACATCAGATTCTGAGTACTTGCTGTTACACCTTAAACACTGCTGTTACACTCCAAACTGTTGTTACACCTTAGGCGTTGCTGTTACACCTTAAGCATTGCTGTTACATTGTGGGACATTGACTACTTTGAAACCATCTAAGGACTGTGGGTACTATTCCACAAGACAGTTGTTGCGAAGATTGTATTATCCATGGGTAGCTAGGGGATCAAGACAATTATGATTTTGAAGAATGATGTAACAACTATAAGCTTTTTATTTAGAACTTGTTGTAATGATTTCTATTTTCTCTCGATATTGATCAGCATGAGAATCATGAGATTCTCATGACTGATCTGTTTCTTATTTTGGACATGTCAATCTTATAAAGGGAACTCGGTTCCATGTAACAAAGGACAAGTATCATTATTTTGCTCCTGTAATTCATAATCATTTCTTAATACAAAGAGTAGCATTGTTGATGCTTTCACAATTGTGGTGTTGAAGTTTTATTAATTTGTAATTCATCCATGTGCCCTGCTAGGGAGGAAGGGCCCTCCTCTTTAGCAAGGATTGCAGTAGTAGCAGTAGCGTAGTGGTATATAATTATTGTTCCTTTCTGTAAGTGTGAAATTATTCCCGTCACCATGTAATTTGAATAATGGGTTTATTTTTGTTTCCAGATTTATGATATGCTGTCACACAGGACTAGGTTGAACATAATATTCAGTTAGCTGGTTTAGTTATTAGTGTGGTGTGTGGCGCGACTTTCCTTTAGTAACATAAAGTGTAGTTTCATCTCTATAGAATGTTTTTGATTTCTGCATGAGTGTTACTTTCTGCAATTAGATTCAATGACATTGTTTTGTCTTTTAATTTTACTCTTGGCTAAAGCGTATCAATACAGATGGTGCATACTCCTTTGAAATAAATAGACCTACCCTCGGTTGACAATTAACGGTTGTGATTCAGTCATATTTACAGTGATTAAATCGGCTCAACAATTACCTTCCTTGGACTATTCTTATCTTGGATAGCTAGTCCTCAAATAATATTAGTCTATGACTACTCTTATCTTGGATGCCCTTCCTCATCCTCAAAGAGTATCAGATGCCATATTCTTACCCAATCCTCCATTCTCTCTTCCCAAGTGAAGAAAATAATAATGCACTTATCTCTCTCTCTCAACTAGGGAGGATACATCAACCAAACCAAGCTTGTCTCTCAAATACACAAGATTCTTATTAGGAAGAGATTTTGTCAATATGTTAGCTACCTACTCATCGATGGAGATGTATTTTAGCTACAACACACCATCTTGTACTAGCTTCTGAATGTAGTGACACTTGTTTTTGATATGCTTTGTCTTTCCATGGAATAACGGGTCTTCATAAAATCTTATACAACTAGTGTTATCATAATGTATCACTATAGGGTCCACTGGTCCTTCAAATAGGTCGGATAACAACTTCCTTAACCAAACAACTTTTCTACTTACTTCACAGGCTTCAATATACTCAGCTTCAACACTACTCAAAGCGATTGTTTCTTGCTTTCTGCTCATCCATGAGATCATGAAGGATCCCAAACTAAAACATCCTCATGTGGTCCTCATTCCATCTTGCTCATTGCCTCCCCAGTTGGAATCTATATATCCAATCAAGTGGACATCATTCCTTTTTATCATATTTCAGGCAGTAGCGGATGGTTCCCTACAAATATCTCAATATATGTTTTGCTACTATCCAATCATCATGCCTCAACTCCACTTGGATTTTACCGAGAACATTTACTACAAAACATATGTTTGGTTGAGTATTCACCAAGTACATCAGTGAGCCAATCAATTATCTATACTTGGAAGGATCCACATGGCTTGATTTGGAACTCCTTAGTATTTTTAAGTTTGTGATCATCCAGGTTGTCATTGGTTTTAAATCCATCATGTCAAACCTCTTCAACATCTTGATCACATACTTTTCTTGACCTAGATAGATCTCATCAGGTCCTTGCCAAACTTATAGTCCCAAATAGTAGTGCATAAGCCCTAGATTCTTCATGTCAAATTATGCTACTAGTTTCTTCTTACATTCTTCAATTCGACCTTCCACACATGTCAAGAGAAGATCACCCACATACAAAAGAATTATTACCGACTTTCCCTTTAGAACCTTAATATAAAGGTTCAGATCAACGATTTTTTTAGTGAAACCTAATCTCTGTATGTATGCTTCCATCCTAGCATACCATGTTGTTGGGGCTTGCTTTAGGCTATATAATTCCTTCTTCAAATGGAAGACATATGGATTTCTATCTTTAACTTCAAATCCCAAGGGTTGTTCTATATAGATTTCCTCATCAATTGTTCCATTCAGGAATGCACTCTTGACATCAATTTGGTGGATGTTTCATCCCATCGATGCTACCAAAGAGACCAATGAACGAATAGTTGTATACCTTGTTGTTGGAGCAAATTCCTCTTCATAGTTGATGCATTTTTGTTGAGAGAAGCCATAGCCACAAATCTTGCCTTATATTTATCAATACTTCCATCTACTACATGTTTGATCTTGTAGAGCCATTTGGAAGTTACCATAGATTTGTCTTTAGGTCTAGGTATGATCTCCCAAACTCCATTCTTCATTATAGATTGATATTCTTCATTCATGGCATCTTTCCATTATTGGTGATTAACAACTTCTTCAAAAGTGGATGGTTCTTCTTATATTAGTCTTTTATGTAGGTTGCATACCCAGAATATAGTTTGGGCTTCTTGTTTTCCCTGAATGTACCTTGAGCTGCTCCATGACCTTCTAAATCTAGAAGTGTAGACTTCAACTAGTTAGGTATTTTTCTAGTTTTGGGGATTACTGTAGGTTGTATAGGTTCATAGGGACCTTCATATTCATGGTATGATTCTTATTCCCTAGTAACTTCTTCTTCAAATACCAAAAGTTATTCATCATCAGGGTCCATAGGGAGATCCTTCAATTTCTTGAATGCAATAGTGTCTTCAAATATCACATCTCAACTGACTTCTATTTGCTGTCCTTCCTTTATGTATATCCTATAAGTCTTAGAAGATTTATTGTATCCCACAAACATTCCATTCATGCCAGATGGATCCAACTTCTTCCTTTTGTCCTTAGGTGTATGAATATAGATAGGAAAACCAAATATCTAGAGATGATCTATGATTGGTTTCTTTCTAGTGAACACTTCTTTGGGAGTCTTATTATCTAGTGACCTATGGGAACTTCAATTTTGTATGTATACAATTGTCTTTATAGCTTCACCCCATAGAAATTTCGGTAAATCTTGATCATGTAGCATTGATTTTACACTTTCTTCAATGGATCGATTCTTTCATTCTGCAACTTGATTTTGTTTGGGATTATATGGGACTATCAACTCCCTCTTAATCCCATACTCCTTACAAAAAGCTATGATTTCCTTATATGTTTATTATCCTCCATTATCGGATCTTAATATCTTGATTATTCTTTGTGTAAGGTTCTCAACTTCAACTTTGAATTCTTGAAATTTGGTAAATACTTCATCCTTAGATTTAATTTGGTAAACCCATGTTTTCCTTGAATGGTCATCTATAAATGTGACATAATATAGATGACCTCCAATTGATTTAGGATTCATAGGACCAAAAACATCAAAATGAATATGATACAAGATTTCTTTTGACCATGAAGCATTGCTTCCAAATGGTGTCTTAGTCTTCTTACCCAATGTACATCCCTTGCATACTCCTTCAAGATATTCTTTCAGTTCAGGGATTCCATCTACTATTGAATTTAGAGTTGGAAGGATTTTGAAATGGAGATGACCGAATATTCTATGCCAAAGTTCACATGGGTTGATTTCAATGTGAACTAAAGCTTGAGCAAGATGAGATAGCAACCCTTAAAGTTTTCCTTCACGAATCCCAATCACTATTTTCTATGCTTGAGTTTTCATCCCATACTACAACTTTTCCATCAATGAAATCCACTCTATCACCTTTATCTTCTAGACTTGAAATGGAGAGTAAGTTCTCATGCAAACCTAGAACAAATAGGATGTTGTTGAGATGAATATTGCCTCCATTCTCCAAATCTATTTAGGTTGATCCAAGTCCTCTCACAAGATAACTCTTATTATCACAAAGCTCTATGGAGAAAGAAGAATTTCCTTTTGAAAATGTTTTTAGTTACTTGTGATGATCGATCATGCATCTTGATGCTCCACTATCGATCACCTAAATGATCTCATCTTGAAATGTGCCAATGCGTGCTAAGAAGAGTCCTTCGTCCTTTGTCTTAGTCACTTCCTTCTTCGAAGTAAATAGAAGATTCCATACTTCTTTGATGCCTTTCTTAAGATTACTTTCCACCTTTTAACACTTCTTTAGAAACTTCTTCAATGTAGTAGGGATCTTCATAATGCCCTTTTCCAACCTTAGCTCTGACACCATGTTGAGAAATCTAAAGGGTAATAAAGAAGATGATTTCACTTTTATGATAACTGCTTGTGATGTGTTTTTACTTTTTCTTACTTATCATCTTATTCACTTATATTAAGTTTGAATATCATCAAAAAACTACCAAGACAAGAAGAACAATAGTACATAAGAACACAAAATGTAGGCTACAAGCTAGGGCCAAAACCTCTCCACTTGAGAGGAAAACTTGCAAAATCTCTTCTCTTGTTATAAATTCTTCAATTGACGAATTCCAAGACCTCTAGACCAAGACCAATACCCTCCAAGACCAAGTTCAACCTTTCTAAATGATGTGCTTCCCTTGTCCAAGTCAAACCCAGTCAAATCTCTTCCAACAACATAAGTTTGACTCCTAGCTTCAGAATTCCAGCCTCCACGCAGGTATGAAATTTTCTCCCCCCTGCAACTACTACTGCATACATACGTGTGAGTGAAATTAGCCTTCCAAGTCCTCCCAACAACTTCGCTTGCCTTACTTGTCTAGGGCTAGTAGGTGACCTGGTAGACCCTTCTTCCAATAGATTTGATCATCTCCCAACGGATAGAGAATTTCGACCATGAAGCTACAAACTATAGCTTTTCTTCATCCTATTCCTTCTTCACTTTCTTTCTTGTTCTTCTCCTTCGCTTGAATGAGTGAGTGATGGATGTGTCTCAAGGAGGTCAAGTTTCCTCCTTTATATAGGCTTATAAAGGTGGACGTGGCTCCTCAAAATAGGTTGACTTCCCGGCTGCCAGACCGACTTGGGCTTGAAGGGTATTTTAGGGTATTTTGACATTTTTAATGAAAAAAATATTTTTTTTTACAAGTTATAATTTTCACGATGGGGTATTCAACTTATGACAATGACCCTTTTGAATTCATGACCTAGGAAAAACCCTAAAAGCACTCAATGAGTGATTGGCCTATAAAATAAAAGACCTTGAGAATGAAAACCATGCTCCAAAAATAATGATAATAATTTTATTTCATTTTAAAATATATAAGAATCAAAATTACATTTCATATTTGAAGACCGAACGTAGTTACACATTTTTCAACACCAAGCACAGGGTGCTTTCTTGAGACCGTACAACGCTCACTTGAGTCTGTACACATGAGACTCCCAATCAAAAGTCTCGAAGCCTTCTGGTTTCTCGATATACACCTCCTCCTCAATAAATCCATTGAGGAATTTCATTTTCACATCCATCTGGTGGATCTTCCACCCCATCTATGCAACCAAAGCAAGAATTGATCTAATGGATGAATACATTGCTACAGGAGCAAAGGTCTCCTTATACTCAATCCCCTCAACTTGAGAGTACCCCTTGGCCACAAATCTATCCTTGTACTTTTATATGCTTCCATATACTGCATGCTTTACCTTGAAGATTCATCTCGAACCCACAACTAATTTATTTGTTGGTCTTGGGACCACTTCCCAAATAATGTTCTTTACAATGGATTCGTATTCCTCCACCATTGCATCAAACCATATAGGTTTCTCTACTACTTCCTCGAAAGAGGATGGCTTAGTCTCCACAAGATCAGTCATTAGATCCATGTAGATAGTGTATAAATTTGGTGCCCTTCTTTGCCTGCGCTAATTTGAAGGAGCACCCACATTCTCCCTCGCTTCTTGCACAAGTCTCTCAGCTTCCCTGATCCTTTTCTTGCCTTCTCTACATTGTTTTTCTTTAGTGGATGTCTCCACTCTTTTCTCCTCAATTTGTAGTTTCTCCACAACTTGTTGAGGCTCCTCCTTTGGTGCTAAAATCTCCTCTTCTCGTGGGATCTGAAGCTCCCTCTCAAAAGAGCACCACATCACTTTATCTTCATCAAAGTTTACATCCCTTTGTACAACTGTCATTCTGAAGGATGGAAAGTACACATGGTATTTGTGGGGAGTTTCTATGTAACCCATAAATACCCCCAATTTTGATGTCATCTCTAGTTTCTTCCTTGATTCTTTGGAGACATGGAAGTAAACAAAGGCTCCAAAAATCTTGAAGTGATGCACATATAGATTTCTCCCTGAGAAGGCCTCCTCCGGTGCAATCATGCCCATAATTTGATGAGGACTGTGGTTCTACAAATAGACTATTGTGTTGCATGCCTTGGCCCACAAATGCAGAGGTAGGCCTTGATTATGAAACATCACCCGCGTTTCTCCCACAATGCTACGGTTCTTTCTGTCATCCACCCCATTCTGTTGTGGGTTGTGGGATGCTTTCAACTATAGTTGAATTCCTTCTTTTGAACTTTTTTTTACATTCATTTGACATGTACTCACCTACATTACTGCTCCTGAGAGCCTTCACCTTCTTGCCTGTTTCTTTCTCAACCAGTGCCTTGAATTCTATGAACTTGGAGAATGTCTCATATTTCTTCCACATGAAGAAGATATAACACTTCCATGAGAAATCATCAATAAAAATGAAAAAAAATTTGTTCCTGGAAGTGGAGGCTATCGATAAAGGTCCACATACTTCAGAGTGGATCCTTTCCAGGACTGGATGTGCTTTATTGCCCCAATCATGGAATGTGGATTTTGTGTACTTCCCCAAAGTACATAATTTGCATACATCTTGCTGCTCAAGTGCTCCTTTGGGAAGGCGTGTGGTTATCTGCTACATGATATTCAAAGTGCCATGATGCAAATGGCCAAGTCTTGTATGCCAAAGTTCACCAACATCACGGCTATGCACCTTCTCTGCCTTTATGCTCAATGCAACACAAGCCTCCACATCTAGGTTGTACAGGCTCTTTACACGAACCCCGATATGCTTCAGCTGTCCCATGGCTATGTGTCTCAGGAAAGAATTTCCTTTGCTAATATCACATAATAACCATGGTCTTCCAAAACTACAACAAAGATGAGATTTTTCTTTAGGCCCATAATGAACATGACATCCTTGAGCCTGAGGGGGGAGCTCGACTCCCTCTGAAAGGTGACTATACCAATCTCGACAGCGCTATACCTTCCGTCATCCCCCATCTCAATTTTCATCTGCAAATATTTCTGATGAGTCCCATCAATAGTTATATTTTGAAGATCATTATGCCATCCTATAACCTTAAAACTATCCTTCTCTCAAATTAATTCACATTTTTTGTTATATTATGCTTAGTAAGAGGAGGAAAAGGTGTTTTTCATAGTATGTGTCATAATATAGTTTAATTGCAGGAAAAATAAGCATTTTTAAGACTATTACTATGCAGGGGCTTGATGGAGACAACTAGGAGAGAATGTAGGGGCTTTTTCCACCTCCTTAACTCCCTAACTCAGCTTGGGATCACAATATTCTCTCTCACTAGTTCAAATTCATTAGTAGCCAAGTGATTTCTAGTCCAAGTGAAGCTCGAGAGGGACAAGATCCACCATTTTCAAGATCAAGGAGGGAACCATTCCTACTTTGAAGGGAGTTGCTATCAGCTACCCTTTTGTATAAATAAACAAGAAGAAGATCTCATTAGGATTCAAAATTTTGGTTCAGCTAGGTGTAGCTATTGAGCTTGAAGCTTGACATTGTTACTTTGAAATTTTATGTGATGTATGAGACCTGCACTTTTTGATAATGAGAAGTTAGATTATAAGCTACATATGAGTTAGTTTTAGAGGGTTTAGATCCTTGGGTTTGGGCCCAACCCAAAGGATTTTGTCCCACTTTTTGTACTTATGTTTCTTCTTGATTCCAGGTAGTTCATAGTTTCTTTCATTTCAATTGAGATTAAGATATAAAATCTTGTGGTTGCAAGCCTCTTCCTCACCTCTCTTGTGGGAGAATGAGTGGAAGGATTCACAACCTTGGAAGTTGCAACATTATTGGTGCAATACCGGGGCTCACCAATGGTAACAACCTTGGTGAGGATGCTCTCCAATGCTCTGTTTGTGACCTCTACTTGCTCATTTGCTTGAGGACGATAGGAAATGGAGGTCTTATGGTTGTATGGTGTTGCATCATGAGATATTCAATAAAATTTGATGTGAATTTTGCTCCTTTATCAATGAATACCTCCCTTGGCTACCCGAACTTGTAGAAGATGTTTTCTCTTAAAAAAATCAACCACTTTCTACTCAGTTGCTGCTTTGACTGCTTTTGACTCAATCCACTTTGTCAGGTAATCAGTGCACACAATGATGTAATTCTTCTGTCCTGATGGTGGATCAATTGGACCAATGAAATCCATGCCTCACATATCAAATGTCTCTAAGGTCACTTGAGGTTGTGTTGTAGCGGCTACAACCACCCTCCAAAATTTTGCCTATGCTTTGTTTTGGAGCCTCCCTTATAAACCAAAACAACTCATCTTGCATTGATCTAGGTACTTGTGTTTCAATTGAGCTTTATTCTTTTCATCTTGGCTTATGTTCGATCACTTAGTTCTTTTTCTAATCCACAAGATGATCTCTTGACTTGGTCTTTTGACAATTCTTGGCTTGTCTTAGAGAACTGCACAATTCTTGAGGACAACTGGCCCTGCTCTTAGGAATTATGGAGTCCTGATTGCCAGTGAGCCTTGAGCTCAGGAAATGCACAAAACTGAATGGAAGCCAACCTTGAGATGGGAAATTGCATGGACATTAGAGGCAACCCAAAGCCACTCAACCCATAAATTGTGTAGAATCCATTGTGTTAAGAAATTGCCTAATGCTTGAGCCAGAGAGTTGCCCAGTTCTTCCCAGAAGTGCAAAATATTTCCGGGAAATGCATGGAATTTTTCCTGAAAAATAAAAAAAATAAAAAGAAAAAAGAATCCCTAAAAAATATGGATCTATTTTTAGCAACCTGAAGCAGGCACTTGAGTTATTCTGGAAACTGCTGCCAAGTGTCGCTTTTTCCTTGATTTGTGCCATGCAGATCATAAACCCTAACTTGACCAAATATATTTAATCGACGTTGCTAGAGCTCATTTCAACATTCGATCTTGGAGATCTGGAATTCTTGAGGAGATCAAGGAACCTTCGGTGTGATCGTCGTCACTTTTTCAGGTGAGTTTTGCTTTTCTAGTATTTTTTTGCTTTTTTCTTTTGCTTTTTATTGTTTAGCTTATGAGAGTGTTGTTTCACTTGTTTCCTTGACCAAATGCTAGCGTTTAAACCTTTTTTTAGCTTGTAGAAGTGTTTATTCAAGTTTTATATTTCCTTTCCCAAGTGTCTCATGAGTTATCCCGTTTTTTCACTAATGGTCATGTTGCAGCGACTCACTTCACATGCTTCATTTTCCTTCTCTTTGATTGATTCCTGCACTTGTTTCACTTGCGTGCATCAACACTTAGTCAGATATGCACTTAGTATCACACCATCCTTAAGATATGCTTGATTTCACACTCCCCTTGGGCATATCTAGGCCCCTCTTTTCCCGGCTCTCACATTTCACTTCATGCATTGCACAATATGGGAGCTCAAGGCCTCTACCTTGGCTTCTAGAATTGTGCAGAGGTTGTCCTAGCCTAGATCCAACTATGCATTGTGCAGTTCTATGAGCGAACCTCCCATCTTGGCCACTGAGACCATGCAATGCACAGTCTCTCCTAGCCTTAGCCCAAGACTGAACTGCACATTGTGCAATTCCAGTCATTAAGCTTCCCAACTGACTACTAGGAATGTGCAATGCGTAAATCCCACAGTTAGCTAGTGACCTCTGTCAGCCACAATTATGAAATCCCTCCCATCATGAGCTCATTTTGTTGCTTGGTCTTGTCTTGAAGTTGATTTGGTTTTTAAGATGACATTTTCTTGCTATTAGTGTCCTCTCTGGCCCACAGGTACAACAATTATTGAGCATCTCTCTAGCAGTTACAATTAACATGGCATCCAAGAGAGATGCATCAAAGGAAATTGCCAAGAGAAGTACTAGGGAAGCAGTTGAGTAAATATTAGTTGATCTACTAGTTTATGCATATACTCAGTTGTTCATTGATAAGGGTACAACATTGACATGGCAACAAATCAAAGATACTTTTGCAGATGACTTCAAGGAAGACTTAGAGGACTGGCAAATTTATCTTACCATCCAACAGTCAAGCTTATACAAGGTTTCATGCAGGTACCTCTTCTTCCCATGTGCAAACATTATTAGTTGATTGTCTCACACACAGATGAACAAACGATGACAATGAGTAGTGCCAACGGGATAGAGATTTCCACCTTTAGGGAAGATAAATTTCAGTGGATGTATCAATTACCCCAGCTAGTGAAGTGCATGGACTCATTTTTCTATGCCACCCGTAGCTTTTTGAACACTAGAGATATCGTCAAGTGTTGGGCGAAAGATCCATCAAATTTTAGACAGACACCTAATCATGTTTACAAGACAAAGTCCCTCAGGAATGCTTATCAATTCTTGATCATCTCTACCTGCATAATATATGGTCAAGAGAATACATAAACTTTTCCTAAAGGTTGGGTAGTCGTACTAGACTAGTTGGTGGGTGATGGGAAGCCATTCAACTGTTTAGATTTTTTGGCTCATCAGTTGAAGATCCATGTGACTAACACTCATAATCTGCCCAAGAATGATCAAACAAGATTTTACATGTCCGCATACTCTATGAAATCTATGCCTAACACTAGTTCCCTAGCATGAGATTGACATGGACATCAAAAGAGACCGTCGTCAATGTTTATTGCAATTTTCTTTCCGATTTCAGCTATCGAGGAGTGATGGTAAAGCTAACTGACCATTTTATCATGTCGGTTTATAAGCTTATATTTGAGCAGGAACCCCCTTGCATGTCCCGAGAAGAAATGGAGGCGATAGTAAACATTGCAGATTGGTATGCCTCACTAGGTGGCACCTTCATCAGAGTGTTTGGTAGAGAGAAGCCTCCGCATGTTCTACCAAGGTATTCCACTGAAAATTTAATCATGCAAGAGGTCTCATATCACCTCTCCATAGGGTTGCAAGCAGGACTGAATATGAAGAAGAAAGTGCTTGACCTGCTCTTCCTTTGTGGATCATATTATAAGAGATTAAGAGCTTGAAGGATGTTGATGCCAAGGCTAAGGAGATAGTAAGATTTAAGTTTGACACCAAATAATTTAATCCATATGATCCCCATGGTATTTTCAAGGACCACTGTGTGAGAGTGTACTTTCCATGGATCCACGGGACATTTCAGTAGTCGGAGGAGGACCCTTGGAGGTAATTCTATAATGCCTCAAGACTAAATGAACCAGTGAGTATAGAAACAACTTAGAAGGTTTCTTTGCAGACAACAACAACTCCGGAAGCAACAACAACAACAATAGGCGACAATACAATGTAGGACAAGGGAAAGAGGAATATTGTTGAGAACCCAGAGGTAGAGAAAAGTTGCAAGATGAAAGTTTATCCCCTCTTGGAGAAGGTAGCTTTGGTAGTGGAAGCAAAGAGGGAGTAGCGGTTAAAGAGAACATAGTGAAGGAAGAGATAAAAGAAGAGGTTGCGGGAAGTAGAACTGATGCTGCAGGAGACGAAGAAGAAGTTGAAGGAAGAACATGAGCTGAGGAGGAGAGAAAGAGAATATAAGTAGAAGAAGGAATAAGAACAAAGGCAAGGTGTGATGACAAAGAAAACATCGCCCATACAGGTTGATGAGTTAGAAAAACCAGTAGCTGAGGAAGAGGGTTAACAGATGTAGGATCGAGAGCTTGCTTAATAGATTGAGCAACTGATTAAAGTGAAAAAAATGGAGTTGGAACAAGAGCCACAAAATGAAGATACTGACCTTATGCTGAGAGAACCAGATGTCATCTCTTAGTCTCCTCCACCTATAGTGCCAGAAGAAGTCTCAAGTGAGCAAGGAGAAGTTGTTCTCCTTGATGATGATTCGTTCATGGATGTGTACAATCTATCATTTGGCGGGTTGCATAAGAGGATTGTACAAACACGAAGAAAACACTTTTCGAATGATCATGCATCACCTACATTCATCAAGGAAAGGGTGATAGTGGTAGACACCAGGCATCATCCAATCTCCATTTCTGAAGCTAGCTTGGCCTATGTAGGAGAAACAAGATCAAATGTTAAGTGCCTGATGACCAAGAATGAACAACTGGCAAAGAACTTGCAGGCTTCTAGGCAAGAGGTAGAACAACTTCGAACATCATCACAGAATGAAATTTTCTGCAATGGGGGAGACGAGGAAAGTGATACTTGTGGAAGTATCAACACTTGAGAATACCATGCAGAAGCTCTATGATAGATTTATCACCATGCATAAAGCATTTTTCCGTGTGCATGACCTACAATAGTGAAGCAAAGAGTTTGTTCAATTTTTCAAGAACATACATGCTGCCATCACCCATGTGAAAGAGTGGATAATAGGTACAAAGGGGCCCTGCTTGACTTGGTTAAGAAGATGAAGCCATAGGTGAGCTAGAGAAAGCAAAGGTCTAGATGTTGATCTAGAAATATGAGCAACTTGCCCCATTCATCAGTAGCATACATGTCTCATATGCATGGTTGTACAATAATTTGGATGTCATGGTGAGAGCACACAAGATCCCATCAATCAGTTCCCTCACTGATGCTAAATCCAAGAACCAAGTCTGGCTAGAGATCGATGAGTACATGGAGCAACTAGGGTGAGAGGCTACCAAGAAAGACTTAGAGATGAGCACACATAACATGTAGAAGTACATTGGTGGTCCTGTCATGGTCAACACCATGCTGCACATGCTTCAGAACAAGTTGGATGTAGGTTCCAAGACCATATACTTGGATGTCATGGATGCAAGAGTTCGCTTTTTTGGGGACACCATCACATGATACTAATCTTGGCATCAATATGTGACCGAGAAGCACAAAGTGGAGGTTGTGAGTTGGTCTTTCCCCAAACTTCGGAATCATAGTGTTTTGTCTTGTTGGGACGTCTCTAGCCTATTTTGTCTTACATGGGTACATGTGGAAAATGGAATATTACTTGTAAATATGTTTTAAGTGAAATTCCAAGTGTCATTAGTGGAATGTAAAATGTCATCATGCCATGTAATGAGTTTCTTGTAAGGAAGTGGAAGAGTCATGAGGGTAGTTGAAGAGTCATAGAGGGGAATTTAAAGGGTCACCCCACCCTTTGTTATAAATAGATACTCATAACTCATAGAACAAGCTTTTTAGAGCCAATACTTTGGCTAGGCTTAGGCTTAGAAAAGGCTTGGGAGTATTATGAAGAGCCTTGGCTTCTCCATAGTGTAGAGTGAGTACACTTCTTTAGAGGATCAGGTGTTCTTGACTGCAATGTTCCACTATTGGGGCTAGTGGTCATCAATGTTGTATGTATGGATGGAACTTTCACTTATAATATTAATATCAAAGCCAACACACTTTCATGCATGTCGTTATTGTAGTTGGACTATTCTGGTTACTTTAGCAATGTATGTTGTTTAACTTACGCATTTTCTTATGAACTAATTTGTATGTAATTGTACGAATCCTGTTGAATGCATGTTTTTGGTTTAATTCATCCCTGTAATTTGTGGACTATTCTGCATTTTATCTTGTGATGTCATTATGCTCGTGTGTTCCTTTCATGTTGCATACTATTACAAGCTTCTAAGGGGCACACTTCCTTTTCCCCTCCATGTGTTAGAACCTTCATGCATCACACTTGACTCTCCGTAGGGTCACACACTTGCTATCATCCATAGTTATCATACTTACCTCTGTACGCTAGCACAGTTAAGGCATTACACTACCACCCACTACTGGGACTCCTACTCCAAATGGTTTGAGGTCTAGTTGGTACTTCATATCAGGGAGATCCCTTGAATGTTGATAGGTCCAACACCATCAACAAGTTGTAGGGGCATTTCATCCCTCGGTGTGGGTTTTCCCATCCGTTGGCACTAATCACATCTAGTGGTGTATCTCCTTGGATCTTGATGTAAAGTGCGCGATAATAACCAACCTGTAAAAATTTAAAGGTTGTCCTTTTAGTAGCAAACTGCCATCCACAAGGTCCATCGTGACATGCTGGAGAGGATGCCAAATACCTCCTCTTCTCTTACACAGCTCCTCAAGATCTAATCTGGTCCCAATTTGAAAAGATTTCCCCCAATCTAAGTGAAAGGAGAGATTTTCCTTACAATCTTTCTTCTCTCCCTGGATGATAGATTAAGAGTGAACCACCCAACAACCAAGTAGTTGGCTATGTTAGAAAATCAAGGAGAAAGAACCGAGATGGAAAATATGTGTTCATCTGGGAGTTGATCAACCACCATCTCCTCATTAACTGTAGGCAAGGTTAACCTGTATTAACCACAATTTCTTTCCCTGGTTTGTCAACAATAGTCAAAGCAAACTGTTGTAACAATAACAACCATCTAATTATCCTAGCAATGACATTAGTCTTGTTCATAATATATTTAATGGCTGCATGATCTATATGAACAAAAGTTTGATACCCAGTGATATAGTGCCTAGATTTGTTTAAAGAATGTACTACAACTAAGAGTTCTTTTTTCAGTGACAATGTAATTCAACTCAACTTTAGACAAATTCTTACTAATGAAGTAGATAGCATAAGGAAACTTATCCTCTACTTGTCCCAAGGATCCCCCCACATATTTATCTGATGCATCAATATGGATATGGAAAGGCAATGCCCAGTTGGAACCCCTTAGGATGGGTGCAGTGGTCAATTTTTCTTTCAACACTTCAAGGGCCTCTTGACAATCGCTAGTCCAACAGAAATCTTAATCCTTGGCCAATAACCCAAAAAAAGGTGAAGACACTTTAATAAAGTCTTTGATGAATCTCCTATAATACCCAAACAGTCCCAAGAAACTCCTAACATCTCTTTGCTTTTGAGGGGTAGGGACCCTTTTGATGATGATTTTTTTTTTTTTGGGTCAACCTGTATCCCTTCCTTGGATATGGAATGGCTAAGGAAAGTCACCTCATTCATTAAGAAATCACGTTTCTTAGGGCTCAGAGAGAGATTCGTTTCAATGCATTTATTCAAGGCCTTGCACAGATTGGACAGAGCTTCATGGAAGTCACATCCATAAGGAGTGAAATCATCCATGTATATTTCAACAGAGTCATGAAAAAGTTAAGCAAAAATACTCAAAACTGCTCTCCGGAAAGTAGTAGGGGCATTGTACAAACCAAATGGAAGAACTCTATAAACAAAGGTACCCCAAGGACATGTGAATGTGGTATTATATTGGTCTTCAAGGTTGATCTGGATTTGGTTATATCCAATAAATCCATGCATGAAGGAGAATAATTTCTTCCTTGCAAGGCCATCTAGGACTTGGTTAATGAAGGTTAAAGGAAAATGGTCCTTCTTTGTAGCCTTGTTAAGTTCTCGGTAATCAACATAGATTCTCCACTTCCCATTCTTCTTAGGAACTAAAACAAGAGGTGACACCCACTCACTATCTGAAATAGGGTATATGAACCCTGCATCCAGTAGCTTTTGCAATTCTTCTTTCAAAATGTCCTTAAGAGTTGGGTTCATCCTTCTTTGGGGTTGGCCCATAGGTTTTCATCCCTCATTGATGTAAATATGATGAGTACAAACCGAGGGATGCACACCTCTCATTTCCTTATAATCCCAAGCAAAAGCATCTAGGTGTTTCCTCAACATATTGCACAATTGTTCTTCCTGTTTCGTTGAGAGAAAAGGGTTCATCTTTAAGGCTATGGATGGACCAAAACCTAAAATGTTGATATGTTCTAGACTCGAGTTAATAGGGCATAAGCTAGTCCAAGGATTACTCCCATATTCTTTCATCAACTCATCAATTGGTATGGGAATGGGAAGTTGGTTCTAAAGTATATGGTTAATGAGGTCATCTTCATTAGGTTGTGCCCCTCCTATAATAGTATCTAGAGTGCAGATTTGGTAGGTGGTGCTGTGATACAATTAATATTATTCCTCCTCTTCTAACCACAAGGGTAAGTCAAGCTCAATAGAAGGCCGAGAAGGAGGATACAATACCAACTGTTTCAACAAATGTCCATTCTTAATGGTCATGTTCCTAACCCTACAATTAATGTAAGAATCAACAGTGGATAACCATGATATTCTTAAGATGAGAGGATAACCATTAAACTTGGTTTTTGGCTAGAGAACTAGGAAATTAGTAAGATATTCCCAGGATTCAATGGAGAGCATAACATCTTCAACAACTCCCTAAGGAGCTACTGTGGATCTGTCTGCAACCTGCAACATTCTGGTGGTGTTTCTCAAATCCCCTTAGAGATTTAGATTTAACATGGTTTCCTTAGTCATCACATTGATTGCAACCCCAAGATCAATCAAGGTATTAGGGACTATAAGGCCATCAATGTGCACATCTACTACTGGGCTTCTAGGGTCTAGATATTTTGGGAAGATCACCCTCCCAAGAATCAAATCAGATAGTTGCCCAACAATATATATGGTGGGGGTGTCTATTTTTCTTCTCCCAGGATTTTTGAAACATTTCTCCTTGATGAGATTATTATAGATGGGAACATCTTTAATTGCTGTATCTTAACACACAAGTTATTCAATTCTCCCAAAAGTTCAACCTCTTCTGGGGTGTGCTGGTTAGGGTGGATAAACCTCTCAAGAAAAGGAGGTGTATTGACTTGAGGAACACTCTCTTCCTTCTCCTCTTCAAGCTCTTTATGTGGAGAAGGTGGGTGGTTATTTGGAAGAACTCTCCTAGACCGAAGGTTAATCTCTTGTATTTCCACAACATAAGAATGATAAGATGTCTCTTAAGTGGAGTAAGATGATTGAGTTGTGGTTGAGGATGGGGTGGAGGTAGTAAAGTAGGAGTTTTCTTGACTTGAGGCATCCACCCTTGTGATGGGTTGCGCCATTGAGAATATTGGGGTGGATATGGCTGAAAATTATGGTTGACAGGTTGAGCGGGATATGGAGGAGCATAAGGCAAAGAATGGGGTGTGGACCATGATGGGTGAGTGGGAGAGTACCAAGGTTGCAAAGGTCTTCTTTGATTAATGAAGCAAAGTTGCTCTAACCCACCTTCTGCCCCTTGGTATACAACTTTTAGTCATGGAAAAGAAGGGAATTTATCTATTGCATGATTTTCTTCACAGAATAG
This sequence comes from Pinus tabuliformis, assembly GCA_031772625.1. Classification (NCBI taxonomy): domain Eukaryota; kingdom Viridiplantae; phylum Streptophyta; class Pinopsida; order Pinales; family Pinaceae; genus Pinus; species Pinus tabuliformis. The sequence continues at coordinate 778,254,223 of CM062811.1, forward strand.
GAATAATTCTATGAGATTAAATGGGAATTCATTCCTGGGATGTATTTTGGTGCATCTAGGGAAGACAATAACTAGTGCCGGCCCTTTCTACTTCCTCCTGCATTCTTTTGATTTGCATGGATTGCACACAGTGGAAGACTTCATGGATAGAGGCCAAAAAATACAACCTATCATCCATCCCTCCATCCATACACCTCATATCCATCCTATCCATTCATATGACCATCTCTCTGCACCATCCCATCAACAAGAAAATCGAATTTCACCTCCTCTCTATGATGCTATAGGAAGGACCTGTATTGCTACAAGAGGTCGTGTAATGCTAAAGGAGGAGTCTGTGAAGCTACAGGAGGGAGATCCAATGAGGAGAACTGAGAAAAATACATTATGAATCTAGGGAATGATAAATAAGGTCCTCCAATGATTTTTCTATCATCCATCCATCACCCATCCACTCCATTTCACCAAAAATTTGCTCAAATTTTCCACTCTGTCCTACCTTAAGAAAATCACAAAAGCCATTATTTTCTATTTATACAGTGTCTACACTACTCCTTCATGACTCTAACCCTATCCTCATGACTTGTAATCATATCCCTCAATACCATCATGCAAACTGAAGACTTCAAGGGAGGATAAAAAGACTACTATAGGAAGAAAACTCCTCCCGTTGCAGCTTGTGCAACCACAATAGTAATCACTGATATATATTTTTTTCTTCCACGAGCAGAAGGAATGATGGGGCCTTGTCTGTAACCATGAAGAGACACATCATCCTCAAGGAGGCTTTCCACAAAAAACAACAACTTGGACATCAAATAGGCACCTGCACACACACACCAAAATCAATAATCAAGGTTGTAACACCCTCCTCCCACATCTACCTAAGTAACTGACCAACTGGGGTAAAGATGTGACAAAAGGCTACTATGATTGGATTCAACCTCATATGTCACCTTAAGGAAATGGAATCGATGGAAACACATCATACAAACCTTCTACATCAACTACAGGACTGTAGGTTTTAACCCTGTACAGAAATTGCCTGCATATGAATTCTAATAACAGAAAATAAACAATAGTGAGAGCATAACACATAAAACAAATATACACAAATATTTTCCCCTGGATCCCAAGATTGGGAATACCAGATTGATTTTTCATTATATTCCATTCAATGTTACAATACATATATATACATCCCGAAGCATCCAATACCATGGATTGAAAACCATCGCACCCAAAACCATGTGCAAAAACCATGCACAAAACCATGCAACCCAACAATCTCCCACTTGTTGTTTTCTTTCCACAGGTGGCCACATGAGAGATTAGTTATTTATCCATCCCTGTAATGCCCATTATTTCTCTACACCAAGAGAACTTCTCAGAGCTCACAAATTTTGTCAATGCATCTATAGTATTCTTCAAAGTGTCCACCTTTACCAGCAACACTGTTGGCTTAGTGGGGCCTGGCCCATGTTCGAAAGTGATTTAGCTAAGAAAATATGGTATTATTTTCCCTTTCGGAAACAGTCTGCAGAGCGTGGATTGAGGTCTCACCCGAAGTAGTATGGGAGGGTGCTAGAACTAGGTTTTCGCACCCTGGGGATGTCTGATATGTGGTGATTGGCACGCGATCCAACCTTCACACTTACTGCGCTATGCACACCTGCGGGTACCCTGCTACTATCTTTGCGCAGTTCTAGCCGTAGCGCGACCAGTGTTATTTACCCAAGTCTTCCTTAATTAATCTTTGTTAGCTGATTACTTAGATTAAATTCACATATAAGCATTCATACGAGTATTCATTAAGTGTGCGCAGTAAATAAACAGAGTAAAAGTAATGAATAACATCAACATAAAGATTCCAAAATAGGTGCACAGAATAAACTTATCTTTATTATATTTCAATCTAGAGTACAAACCCGACTCCACCCTACACACTCAGCTGCAGGGGTCTGCGCACTCAGCTGTGGCCTCTACTGGGCCTCTACGCACTTAGCTACAGAGCCTCTACCTACTACTATGACCCAGTACACTTCAACTTTCACTCTATGCTCTTACCATGCCTTCGCTATTCCATTTATTCTCTCCTTAAAACTATCTTTACACTTAGAGCCTCACTCTATTTATACAATCCAATGGTCCACAGACCATGGGTAGGCTAACAAAAATTTACAATATTTTACAATTCTTAGGGAGGACAACCCTATGACTCATCCTAGACTTTCACTCTCCGCGCAGGCACTTCGCAGAGTCTTACAATATAATTGACCAAAATTCAGGCTTTAAGCCCCAAAACTTGTCGTGGGGGATCCCATGCCCAACAGGCCCCCAACACAATCATCGTGACTCATCCTGAGTCACTCTGCTGGTGTGATGATCTTGGCACAAAACCCCTCTAACTGTGCTTGTGCTGCGCAAAGGTCCGCTGCACACTGTTCTACCGTCTGCTAGATCTACTCCATTTCTACTTCTAAATCATCTATGTTTGACATGATTTTCTTCTTTGGTACCGACTGCGAGTGCTTGTGTTTATAGTCCCATGCCCTTGTCCGGCTCCTTGGGTCGCAAATACTGTGCTTCGGTCGGTTAGTTAGATATCTAACCCACTCGTGTAGGGCTTCAGGCGACTGCCATTTACTTTTCCTGTGAAGGGTTCTCCATTAAGTTTGACTAGCTAGACCCCGCCTCCGTCTGTGACCTCTTTTACCACATATGGTCCCAACCAGTGCATTCTGAATTTTTCGGAAAAATTTCAAACTTGCTGTCATACAGTAGCACTAAATCATTTACCTTGAAGGTGTGCAGCTTGATATGGCGGTCATGCCAGGCTTTCTCACACTGCTTTTGTACCTGCTGGTGAAATCCGTCCAGAAATCATTCTTCTTCGAGTTCTTCTAATTGTGCGGGCCTTTCTTCTAGAGCTTTGCTGTCTGTCATGCTTGTGAGCACTGTTGTTCGCAAACTAGGTACAATGTATTCCATCAGCATGACTGCTTCCGTACCATAGACCAACTAGAATGGTGTATGTCCCGTTAATTTCTTGCACATTGTCTTGTATGCCCATAACACAACAGGTACGCGCAGGTCCTAGACATTCCTCTGCGCGTTACATATTTTGGTCAACGCAGTCTCTAGTATTTTATTGAATGCTTCTACTATTCCATTAGCTAGTGGGTGATATGGTGTACTTTTCTGGTGATAAACTTGGAACTCTTCTGTGAGCACACTGATGGTTTCATTCAAGAAATGTGTTCTGCGATTGCTCATTAAGATTTTCGGGCAGCCAAATTGTGTCAACACGTTTTCGAACAAAAAATTTGTAGTCGTGGCAGCTGTGCAGTCCTTGACTAGTTGTGCTCCCACCCATCATGTGAGGTACTCCATCGTAGTGATGATGTAGCATGCACCTGTCTTTCCCTGAGGTTTGATTGGGCCCAAAAAGTCAATTGCCCATTTCTCAAATGGCTGCAATGTCAATTGGGGATTTAGTGGCATCTTGTCCCTTCGTGATGGTTTTCCCATCCTTTGACATATATCGCAGGCCTTACAATGCACTTACGAATCCTAGTGCAGGGTCGGCCACCATAACCCAGCGCAAAGAATCTTTTGTGTGGTCACTTGTCCTGCATAGTGTCCTCCTACAACACCCCCATGTGCTTTCATGAGGATCTGACCTCGTTCAAATTCATGTACGTATCTTCACAATATCTCATCATTTCCCATCTTGTAGAGGTGCCCTGCAATGACAGAAAAGTCCGTCGCATGCACCACCAATTCCTTCTCCTGTTGGATTGAGTACTCCTTCAGCGCAGTCCCTGTTGTTAGAAAATGGATTATATCTTTGAGGTCTCCATCCGTAATGCGTACTACAAAGAGCTGTGCATTAGGTAGTCCTTCCTCCAAATTTGTTGGTTCCTCGCCCGTCTCAATTCGTGACAAGTGGTCTGGTCCTACATTTAAGCGTCTCGGCTTGACTATGACCTCAAAATCATATTCTTGAAATAGTAAGAGCCACCTGCATATGTGCCCCCCAACAAAGGCTTGTTCACCAAGTATTTCAACATGGAATGGTTGATATACATCTTCAAATGTCCTCCAAGTAAATAGTGTCAGTATTTATGGAGCGCATACACCATTGCCAGCCCCTCATGTTCGGTGGTAGAGTAGTTCTTTTCTGCTTTGGACAATATTTGACTTGCAAACGTGATTGGGTGATCCACACCCTCCGTGCCCTCCTATGTGAGTACGGCTGCCAACACGATACACAATGCATCAACATGTACATGAAATTCCACGTCCCATTTCGGGAAGACCAAAATTGGCACGAAGGCCAATTTCCCCTTTAGGACATCCAAACCCTTCATGCAATCATCATTCTAGAAATATGTCACATATTTTTTCAATATATTTTCCATTGGCGTAGTTATTTGGGCATAACTCTTGATAAACTTCCTATAGTAGCCAATGTGCCCCAAAGTAGCGCGTAATTGTTTGACACTGCGTGGTGCTTCTAGATTTAGAATAACAACAATCTTTGTAGGGTCCACCATTAGGCCTTGTTTGCAAACCACATGGCCTAGTAGGTTGCCAAAGGGAATGAGGAAGGTGCACTTTTTAAGGTTCAGTGTAATCTAGTGTCAGCAACAGGTATCTAGCATCAATTGTAAGCTCGCTACATGGTGCTTAACTAATCCAAAGATAGTCCAATTGTCTAGATAGACCTCCAAGAACTTGTGGATGTATTCTTTGAACGCCGCCACCACTATGCACGAGAATATTGCTGGCATGTTCTTCAGTCCAAAGGGCATAACGGTGTACTGAAAGCAGCCCCATTCTATTGTGAAGGTTGTTTTGCTCCTATCTTTCGGCGCGATCTTAATATGATGGTACCCTGAGAAGCCATCTGTAAATGGATAAGCTTCCTGACCGCCGACATTCTCCAATACTTCATCTATGAAAGGTGTCGGGAATGGATCGTGAACATAGGCGTCGTTGAGCTTCCTGAGGTCCACACATATTCTTATTTTGCCTTTCTATTTTTTCTCCTGCACTACCATAGGACTCACCCAATCGGATTCTTCCACTAGTTCGATAATTCTGGCTACGAGCATTTTATCTAGTTCGTCGCGGACCTTTTCTTTATACTTTGGGTTCAAGCAGTAAGGCTGCTGCTTAACTGGCTTCGAGTTCGGTTTCAGAGTGATCTTCATCATCCCTAAGTCACCAATGATCCCTTTCAAGTCTGTGATTTTGGTCAGGAACAAGTCTTGGTATTCGTGGAGTAACTCAACGACCTTATCTACTGTAACATCGTCCCAATAGTCCCCAAGCGTCGCATACTTCGGTTCTGCTTCTGTGCCAATGTTTACTTGCTTTGTTTTTAGTGGCGCAGTGATGTCAGGATCCTTAATTGATGGTCATCAAACCTCATGACAGCCTTTGATTTCTGGAATATCAATATTTCGGGGGTCATCATCATCTTCTTCCACCTGCACGTTATAACATTCTAGAGTGCTACTTAACTAGGTCACCCATACTGGTTGCAGCATTTCCAATAGCTCCTGTGGTACTTTGAAAATGGCCACTTTTACTGCTTGCAACACATCATCAACAGTATCTGACCATCGGTCTCCAAATGTGAATGTTAACAAAAATCCTTCACGCAAGACATCCCATTCGCCCATACCATGTCAGACTTCTGTCTCAGTATACCAGTTCATGGGTATTACCTCCAAGGTATGGTAGAATAAGTGTACCCATTCGGGCTGTGGTTCTTCCCCATATACCTTGGTCCATTTCGCGAGGTGCGTGCATGGGGCGTCTTGTCCATCATATTTGTCTTCTAGCCATAGTTGTGGCATCCCAAATCGTATGCGCATCATCCTTCTGCATCTGCACCAGTCCTAAAAATTTCCTTGATGTGTACCCCACCATTGTGTGGGTGTTGCGCACAATGCCCATTTCAACGGATCGAACCACTATTGTTTCGGTACTCTGCTTTCAAATTTGCTCAGGAATTCATCTAGCACTGTCAATCCATCATATGTCGGTAGCTCTCTTGCCTCGGTTGTCACGCAATGCAGTGATCTAATCATCATGTTGCAATTCAGCACTGTCACTTCGTGCAACCGATTCTGCCATCACTCTACTTCTTCATCTGAATCCGAAGTGTAGGAGCTTTCGCACTCCCACGAGATCCTCCCATCGACAGCCAAATTCACCCAATCCTAGTCTCGTGAAATTATCTTGTAAATACAATCAAGATCATCATCACTTTCATCGTCGCCCACTGGTTCAGTGTAGCGCGCTCCTTCAGCTGGGTCCAGTGGGACTACTACGCGTAGTGACTTTTTCTCGAAGACCATTTTGTACTTCTTCAGATTGATGTCTGTTCATGTTGGTGGCCCAGTCTATTCCTAAAAACATGGGATAGGGATTGTTGTCATCGAGAATCTCTATTACTTCAAAATCAGCCTGCGCGCTCTCACCTTCAATATCAACTATTACCCCTTGCAACCTCCCCATGGGAAAAATCTTCTATTGGTTTGCCATTCGTAATTGAATAGGGGACCACTGTAATGCAGGCCTGCCCATGTGTTCCCATTTTTGCTTTGGTAATACATTCGCATTCGAACCTAGATCTAGGATTACCTGATCTATTTCATATTCTCCAATCTGTGCAGTCAACCTCATTTCCCTTCTAGTGCACAATGCATGCTTCCCCAATTTCTAGACTACACGCGGTTCTCCTGACCCCACGCACCTGGTGATTAGTTCCTGTAGTCCTTTAACTGCCTTGTTGTCGCGCAACAGTTTCATGCATGTCTCCAGAAAGGTAGTGAGCATTGAAGGATCCATTCATGGCTCTGGTTGATCCTTACTACCTGAAGTGGAGGCCTCCGCGAAGCTCTTCTTAGCTTCCATGAATGTTTCCTTTACGCATTCTAAGTCAAACTCGGGTTCCTTTGCAGGAGCCTTGCGAACCCACGTATCTTCCTCGGGCTGCTTCCCCTTATCCTCTCCCGTGGTCACACCACTTTTGAGCATCATGTTTACATTTGGGTCTTCTTCACGTGGCTCAGACCTCATCATTTGTATATTCTGAGTCGAGGGAGGCTGGAATACCCCTTTTTCGTGCATCTTTGTGATCAACGTAGGACAGTCTATTGTTTCATGATCAAATTGAGCATAATACGAATAGGATATCCTCGTCGGGTTTGTACAATCACGGGCATAGTGCCTTGGTCCTCCGCAATTGTAACAAATTAACTATTCGCGGCCCCTTCCTGGTCCCCTTCCACCTCATCCTCATTCTTGCCCCTAAAATCCAGCACGCGCCATCCTCGCATCTGGGTCGAGGGCTCACGTTTCAGTCTACATCCTATAGGCTGGGGTATGATCCATCATTAGCTCGTAACTGTGGCAGGTGCGCTCATCGTGGCTTGTCGACTTGTAGAAATTACAAAAGAATTGCTGGGGTGTTTGTGTATATTTTTGCAACAAATGAAAATTGTCCGTTGTGTGTTTCCCTCCTATCTGATAGATCACATACCATAAAGCAGGTGCCACACTCAGCCCTGCCTATGCCTCCGGTCTCAGCGGCGTTGGCCCTTCTCCTACCAAGTAGTTCACGAACACTGGGCATTGATCCTTGTCATGGCCCTGGACTTTTCATTTTATGCACCATACTTCCTCGTGCGCCTCTGGCCGCGGTGCCCTATCCTACTTCAAGATTTGCATTTCCAAACACATATTTTGTAGTTGCACATGGATTTGTTGAACTCCCAACCTAGGGTGTTATGCTCTTAACCCGCAAGACGATACCAGAATACCAGATATCTGAAGAAATATACCTAGAACACAGAACAATGAGAAATAATAGCAAGTATTTTATTATTCATAAAGCAATGTTCACTTGCCTCTTCGAGGGGGCCACCTCCAATAGAGCAGAGCTCGATTACAAAATAAGACACGATGCTCCTCGAGGGGAGTCTCTATCCTTTATATAGGATTCATACATGCAATACCATGGTTCTTATTAATACCATCTATCTAATACCATGGCCCATTTGCAACTAACTGTGGTCCCTTCATTAAATGCAGGTTAACCACTTACAATTATTAATATGGGCTTTATTGACTCTTTACGTAATTATAACCATGACTTGATCCTATTACATAAATAAGGGGGTTAGGGTGGGACCCTAACATGCCCTCCCCCATAAGAATAACCTTGTCCTCAAGGCTGAAGCTGCAGAAACTGCTGAAGAATAGTGGCTGGTTCCCAGGTTGCATCTTTCGAAGAGGTGTCTTTCCACTTGACGAGGACTTCCTTGATCATGCGGCTACGCAGGTGCCTTTCTCGTGTATCAAGAGCCTGTTTAGGTTGGAGACAGATTGACCCTTCTTCATCCAGTTCAGGTAGATTGGTTTGAATTCTGCAATTGTTCCCAATCACTTTCTTGAGGCATGAGACATGGAAAACTGGATGGATTTTTGTAGTGTGTGGCAAAGCTATCTTGTAGGCAACTTCTCCAATGCGCTGAAGTACTTGATATAGTTCGTAGAATTTTGGAGATAGTTTCTGACAACCCTTGTCTTTGAGTGATGTTTGCTTATATGGTTGCAACCTCAAAATTACCTGATCCCCTTCTTGAAATTGGCGTTCTGAGCGATGTTGATCTACTTGTTGCTTCATGCGGTTTTGAGCTTGATGAAGATTCTCTCTAAGGTGGGCCAGCATGGTTGTGCGGTTCTGTAGGAGTTGATCCACTGCTTGTACCTTTGAGCATCCCTTGATATAAGTAGGGGAGGGAGGGAGTTGACCATAAACTGCTTCATATGGAGTCATTTTGGTGGTGGCATGATAGTTGGTGTTATACCACCATTCAGCTAGAGGTAACCACTGTACCCAGAGATGTTGCTTTTCTGAAGTGAAACACCTAAGGTATGTTTCCAGACATTTGTTGACTACTTCAGTTTGACCATCAGTTTGTGGATGATAGGAAGTACTGAGTTGTAGTTGGGTACCTTGTAGCCTGAAGAGTTCCTGCCAAAAGTTACTGGTGAAGACCGGGTCACGATCAGACATAATGGAAGTGGGCATGCCATGCAATTTGAAGATCTGATCCATGAAAGATTGAGCGACCAAAGTCAGTGTAAAAGGGTGGGGTAGGGCGCAAAAATGAGCATACTTAGAAAGTTTGTCCACAACCACCATGATGACTGACTTGTTTCTTGACTTTGGAAGACCCGTAATGAAATCCATAGAAACCTCCATCTAGATTGAGGCCGGGATGGGCAATGGCTGTAATGTGCCTGGGGATTTGACTATTTCTCCTTTGTGGCGCTGATAGATGTCGCATTTAGCTACAAAAGTAAGAATTTCCTTTTTCATGCCTGTCCAAAAAAATATCTTCGAGTGCGATCATACGTCTTCTGAAAGCCTAAATGTCTTGCAGTGGGAGATGAGTGCAATTCCGCCAAAATGCGGTTTTTGAGGGTGGATGTTGGTGATATTACGACTCTGTCCTTGTAGTGAAGAATCTCATCCTGCCACGAGTAGCTCACTGTGGAATTTGGATCCTCCTGCAATTGATTAATGAGTTGGGAGAGCCAGGGGTGTGAAAACCATTCCTTGTGAGCCTCTTCAATCCATTCTAGAATGGAAGGGAAATTGCGAGTAGGGTACTTTCCTCCTCAAATTGGAAGGATAACGCATCTGCTACAATATTTTCGTGCCATTTCTTGTAAATGATCTCATAATCATATCCCAGTATTTTGGCGAGCCATTTATTTTGTTGTGGTGAGGATAGGCGTTGCTCCAAAAAATATTTAAGGCTTTGATGGTCTTTGCGGATTTGGAAACGTCGCCCCAATAAGTATGGTCGCTAGGTATCTACTACATGTAAGATGGCCATCATATCCTTCTCATAGGTAGATTTTCCTAGATTCTTCCCACTTAGTCGTTGGCTCGTGAAGGCCATGGGTCAACCTTCCTGCATTAAGACCACCCCAATACCTATACCCGAAGCATCACATTCAATCACAAAAGATTTGGTGAAGTCGGGTAGTGCTAAGACTGGAGTGGAACACATGGCATGTTTGAGAGCTGTAAAGGCCTGTTGTGCTTCATCATTCCAAAGGAATGAATTTTTATGGAGGATTTGAGTGAGGGGCCTAGCAATGCGACCATAATTGCAGACAAATTTGCGATAGTAGCCTGTGAGACCCAAAAATCCTCTCAGGCTCTTCAATGTCTTAGGTTGAGGCCAATCCTGCATTGCCTGGATCTTTTTGGGGTCCACCCTGACACCTTCATGCCCCACAATGTGGCCCAAATACTCAACTTCTTCCATGCCAAAAGAACACTTGGACATCTTGACAAATAATTTATGCTTGCGGAGCAATTGCAAGAGCGGATCTACAAGCTGAAGATGTGCGACCTAGGTGCGACTGTAGATGAGGATGTCATCAAAGAAAACAAGGACAAATTTTCTAAGATATGGTTTGAGCAGGTGGTTCATAAGGCTCTAAAAAGTGGATGGGGCATTACAAAGACTGAATGGCATGACTAGGAACTCATAATGGCCTTCATGAGTTTGGAAAGTAGTCTTTGGAATGTCTACTTCTTTCATGCGAATTTGGTGGTAGCCTGAGCGAAGGTCAAGCTTAGTAAAGAATTGAGCCCCATTTAGTTCATCGAGAAAATCATCAACAACCGGGATGGGAAATTTATCTTTAACTGTCAACTTATTAAGGGCCTTGAATTCTGGACACATACGCCATTCCCCATCTTTCTTGAGCATCATGACCACTGGCGATGAATAAGGACTAATGCTGGGATGAATGATGCCTGCTTCCAAGAGTTCCTTGATTATTTTATCTATTTCATTATTTTGGGCAAAGGGATATCTATATGGTCACACATTTGGTGGTTGGGCCCCTGGGACCAAAGTAATGCTATGATCATGTTCCCCTCTCGAGGGTGGAAGCTCATGAGGCTTGTCAAAGACTAGCAGATGGTTGTTTAAGATCTGTTGCATCTCAGGATGAATATGAATAGGATTGGGTTCGCAGGCCTAGATGGCATTAAATTGAGATATAACTCCATGGTGGCCCTTTTTTAACAATTTTTACATCCGATGTGAGCTGATGATAGAGGGAGCTCCCGCCTGGAGTCCGCAAAGGGTATGTGTGTGGTTGTTCTGCTTAAAGCTCATATATAACTCCTGGAAATCCATTGTGATTGGGCCAAGTGAGCGAAGCCATTCAGCACCGAGGATAATGTCACACCCTCCCATGTGTATGGCAAACATGTGGGTCTTTAATTGATAATCCCCCATTTGAAGTTTGACATTTTCACAGTGGCCTTCACATTTCATTGTTCCCCCATCAACGATTTGGACCTGGAAGTTAGAAACTGCTCAGACAAAACAATGCACTGCTTCTGCAACTCTTTGATGAATACAATTATGTGTACTTCCACTATCAATCAAGACTACTACTGGTTGATGCTTAATAAAACCTCTGATTTTGAGAGTTTGAGGCGAAGAAATCCCTACCAAAGCATGCAGACAGATAATTGGTTCTTTAGGTACATTGTTCTGCTAGTTGTCCTCTTCTTCCTCCTCTAGTTGCTCAAGTGGTGGGGCTTCCTCTGATGCATTGTGATCAGTAGCATCAATTTGAAAAAAATTGGGCTCCTTTCATTTATGCTTGGGGGAGTATTTCTCATCACAGTAGTAACATAATCCTTGCTTTCTTCTTTTCGCCATTTCTGCTGGTGACACCTTTTGAACCTTGAGTGTCTGGGTAGTGCTTGAGCTTGTGGGGGGCGACCCTTGGTGATGAAATTTGGGCAATTAAACTGGGCCGCCAATGCATGTTTGAATTCACGAGCTATCCTGCAAGCATGCATCCAGGAGCTAGGGTGGTGCAGTCGAACGTGGGCTTGTATGGCTTCCTTGAGACCACTGACAAAACATTCTGTGTAGAACTCATCGTGTAGACCTCCAGTGCGGAAAGCTAAGGCTTCAAAGGTTGCAATATATTCATTCACTATTCCTGTTTGCCTGAGCTTAGTGAGACGGCCCAAAAAGTCAGATTCATGGTCAAAGCGATCCATAAGAGCTTTTTTGAATGTCTCCCACGTCAAGGGCCTACCATAGAAACGTTGATGCCATTGCCACCATTGCCATCTTTCATTGTCCAAGTACATGATATCCACACTAAGCTGAGTCGCATTATCCAAGATGTAATTCAGTATGAAATATTGCTCCATTTGTGCTATCCATGCAGCGGGGTGAGAGCCATCAAATTTATACATGTCTAGCTTGGGTGGTTGCTGATGGGATTGTTGGTGGGTGCCAAAGAGGTGAAGAGAATGGCTAGACTCACCCTCACTATTTTCATTGCCAATATATGCCTCCTCGCATGCCTCCATCTTGCCCTTAGAGAGTGTTGCAGTTCCTTTAGCTGTGTTATGATCTCTTTCAAGGATGATTCAAGGCTATCCATCCTCTCATTCACCATAGCTTGGGCTCTAGTTTGTACCATGTACCGAGCCAATTTATTTGAAATTTGGAACCGCCCAAATTTTTTGGCACTAACAATTGAATGGTACCACCTTGCTTATCTTGTCGTCCTGATTCTTATGGGCTAAGTCACCAATAAGCGCCGCGGGGGGTCCCAGATTTTTTTTTTTAACTCCAAATGGAGTTTTACTCCTTGCTTAGGAATACTGTAGTAGCTGAATCCTGGAAATTTCAATGCTGCCAAAAGTCCTGCGAAAATCACACTGAGGTATAGGAACCCATACAACTACTCAGATCTGGATGGTGGATCTGATGGATCTGAGAGATCTGAATGGCTGATCTGATAGATTTGAACGACAGAACTGATTGCTGTTGCGGATTTGATGGATCTAATAGATCCAAATGGTTGTTCTGATAGATTAGAATAGTGGAACTGATTGTTGCTGCTGCGACAAAACCCCACTTGCGAGAACTGATCTGGCAGAGATTATGTGTGAACTAGAGATAGAGAAGGGAACTATGGTCTCTGGGAGTGTCAGGTGCTACAGATCGCAATATACATAAGGGTTTGACAATAGTACTCAGCACAATTTTTCAGGGCACTAACCGAGGAGGATCAATCATACCCTTAGCCGTACAACCCGACTACCCTATCGTACGGGCAAGTAATCTATGTCGAGGTTTCAAGGGAGCTAGGGGCCTTCCGATATACCCAGAGGGTACTTAGAAGACAGTTCGTGCACGGTTCTATCTAATGCGCTACTACTCGAAGGGGTACCCACAGGGGTTACAAGGGAGTCCAACAAGCATGATCACTTCTTGTATTTCTTGCGTGCATGCCTCCCCAAATCCGCAGGTTTATGCGCTCAACAATAGATCCCTTGGTTTAAAGACGACGGAACACGTCTCTAGCCAAATTTTTTTTTTGCTAAAAAATGGAGATCCACTGGCCTTGGAAAGTGCTTTGATACCACTTGTTATGCTCTTAACCTGCAAGACAATACCAGAATACCAGATATGCGAAGAAATATACCCAGAACATAGAACAATGAGAAATAACAACAAGTATTTTATTATTCAGAAAGCAAGGTTCACTTGCCTCTTCAAGGGGGCCACCTCCAATAGAGTAGAGCTCGATTACAAAATAAGACATGAAGCTCCTCGAGGGGAGTCTCTATCCTTTATATAGGATTCATACATGCAATACCATGGGGCAATACCATGGTTCTTATTAATACCATCTATCTAATACCATGGCCCATTTGCAACTAATTGTGGTCCCTTCATTAAATGCGGGTTAACCACATACAATTATTAATATGGACTTCATTGACTCTTTACTTAATTATAACTATGACTCGATCCTATTACATAAATAAGGGGGTTAGGGTGGGGCCCTAGCATAGGGTCCTGTATCAGGGTCTCATGTAATCTCATCGCCATCTCCAATGCTTCGGCCTAGGTAGAAAGTTTCTGCTGCGATAGAGCCATCCTCAAGTGTGGTGTCAGAGATGCTACAAACCATGCGTGATGCTGTGCATCTATTAGTGTCATATTGGCTTCGTGGATCATACTCTTCAGCCTTTGGTCTAGATCCTAGGGGGTCTCGCCCGTAAGCATCGCGATCTCTTTAAACCCGATGATTGATTGTGTCTCTGATTTTGGCCTTCTAAATTCTCTGTTCAACGCATTTTGGATCTCTGCTATTCTTGCATAGTTAGAGTGCTTGATGTACCACGTTAATGCACGATCCTACATCATGCTCACCAATGTAGTCTTCTTAATGTTGTTGTTTTTGACACCTTGTGCTTCCCATACTGCTCTTACCATGAACTAGAATTCATCCGGATCCTCATTCCCTACTCCTCTAAATACTGGTAGTTTGATTGCGCTCACCATACTGAACCGTGGAGATGGTGGAGGTGGAGTGGGTGGAGATGGAGGTGAAGGAGGTGAAGTGGGTGGTAACCACGGAATCCACTGCCTTATCAAACTGACCGCACTTCTTGGTGAAACCTTCGCGAGCTCATCCTTGCTCTCCCGCAAGGGTGAAATTAAGGGATTGTTTTCTAATTCTTCACTACTCCCACTTCTGTAGATTTTTCCGCTCCGCATAGTTCAAAACATTAATTTATTTGCATAACCCACTTTTCACATAACAACATCTTAATCCAGGTATTCAAAGATTTAGTATACTTACCTCGCGATCCCTTGAGAAAACGTCGCTCTGCCTCGCTGTAACTGATGATTTTATCTACCGCAAACTCAGTGATAAATCCACCTATTATTCGGTCGAGCCAGTGGTCCACAGCTTGCGCTATCTTATCCTATGAGGCTTCTAGTCTGTGCACTAATTCCAGACTCCATACTATCGGTTGGTCGAGCCTACACCTTCCCTGGTTGTCAGCTAACCTTACGATCCACTCATACAGTTCAAAAGGAAAGGATGCAAATAAAATCTCGTGGATTCCGTATACACGTAGTGATCCAACTGCTATTCCTTAGATACCCACAGATTTCTATTTTCCTGCGCCGTGAACTCGTGAATCTTCTTATCCAACTACTCTTCGATTTCCTTCTTTATTGGGTTCTAGTGGCATGACATCAAACATCCCTTATGCAGATCCTGGTCCTGGCAACAAACCATTTGTTGGCTTAGTGGGGTCTGACCTAGGTTCGGAAGTGATTTAGCCAAGCAAATCCCAATACTACTAGCCCTTTTAGCAACAGTTCACGGAGCGCGGACTAAGGTCTCACCTGAAGTAGTATGGGAGGGTGCTAGAACCAGGTTTTCGCACCCTAGGGATGTCTGATATATGGTGATTGGTAAGCGGTCCAACCTTCGCACTTACTGCGCTATGTGCACTTGCAGGTACCCCACGCCCTGTGATACTGTCTTCGCACAGTCCTAGCCACAGCGCGACCCATTGTTGGAAATAATACTGAGAGGGGGGGGTGAATCAGTATTATCAAGTCAATAAAACTTTTTCATTTCCATAATCAGATTCATATATTCTACTTCCACAACTTCTTATGATTAAGTTAATTGATCTTCAATGAGTGCATTAGAACATTATCAACAGATGCAGTAACATAGAATAGATCATCACACATAAAGCACACACATGAACACCATGATATAAGGTGGAAACCCAATGCGGGAGAAAACCACCTGCTGCAAGTCATCTCAATCTTCTTCTTAATAAGAAAATCCTTTTACAATATTTTGTACTGGTGTAGTCTTATACCAGTACGGGAGCTACAACCCCCTTTGCTCTTGTACTAGCCGATCCATTTACTAGTACGTAGGCTACTACCTGCTACAATGCTCCAAAGATTTCCTTTAGCTCTTGCACTAGCTTAGATACTAGTACGTAGGTGTTGACCTACAATCTTCTCTCCTCCAAGTACCACGTTTCATACATTTTCATACTGGATACTCCTGAAGCACAACACATAATCTGAAAGGCCACATTTCATCCAATTTTCATACTGGGCCCAACAACATTGAAGCTCATAATCAAACAACCTTCTGAATTACCCAAGCACTAGATCAATACATATACAAGTGAGTCATCAATCAGATCTAGTCCATCAGATCACATAAAATGAGTCAATAAGAACCTGATCCATTCATCCATCAATGTATAAACATTTAATCAATCACTGCTGTTATCAGAACTTAATACCAGAAACCAGACATCACTTCAAAACCCAGAACACAACAATAAACAGGGGCAGCTAAATAGATTTCATGAGAAGTACGCAGCTTCACCCATATAACACCTGCGTAGAAGTACGCACTGTTTCCAACTGCGTTCCTGCGTACCCACGCACTGTGCCTCACAGACTTCCTGCGTACCTGCGCTCTGTGTCCAATGAACTACCTGCGTACCTCCGCATCTGCAGCGCTTCTGGTCCTGCGTATCTGTGCGCCTGCAGCGCTTCTGCTCCTGCGTATCTCCGCACTTTTCTTTCACTGTACTTGCGTACCTGCATGTATAGATAATTTCAATACTTCAAGAATAACCCAGACTGTCAGATCTACAGATCTGAACATGCGCCGAGGAGATATCAACCCATTAGTAGATCCGACTTGTAATTCTCATGTTTCTCCTTGATATTGATTCAACTCTCTCTCACAAACCGATTACAAGAATTTCAGATCTAACTTCTCTTAAGATCTTCTAATTTCACAAGTGTCTAGCCAAATGATCTCCTTTGCTTTATATAGGCAAGCTCTTCCTAAAATCATGGATCAATAGGGGCTCAATAATAATAATATAAAAAAATACCACAGGCCAAAACCATAGAACCAAGAACGGCGGGCTAAATACCACGGGCCAAACATAAGAAACCCCACGTGAGCGTGCTTCTCTGCCTTGAAGTGAGTGAATTGGGGGTACGCACCTCATGAACGGGTGACCTGCGTGTATGTATGCAGTTTATCTAAGACATGCCTGCGTGTACGTGTCTTTTGTACGGTGTACCTGCGTACCCCTTATTTTCTTCAATATTTGAGAGCTGATCATCAATCTCTGCTACTGACCTGTTGTACAGTGATCTATCACCTGTATGGTTGCCATCAAGGACAATACTTTAGCCATAATGCCAACAATCTCCCCCTTTGGACTTGATGGCAAAGCTTACTTGTGAACTGTCATCTGATCCCTTTGAACTGTCCTACATCCATCTCTTTTGTGGATTCATCTGAATGTATACAAGTGAGATGATCTTCTACAAGAGGGTTGCCATCAAGTACAACACATGCATCATAATGCCAACACCCGTGTTATTTACCCAAGTCTTCCTTAATTAATCTCTATTAGCTGATTACTTAGATTAAATTCACATATAAGCATTCATACAAGTATTCATCAAGTGCACACAGTAAATAAATAGAGTAAAAGTAATGAATAACATCAACATAAAGATTCCAAAATAGATGCACAGAATAAACTTCTCTTTATTATCTTTCAATCCCAAGTACAGACCCGACTCCGCCCTGTGCACTCATCTGCTGGGGTTCGCGCACTCAGCTGCGGACTCTACTAGGCCTTTGTGCACTCAGCTGTAGAGCCTCTACCTACTACTACGACCCAGTACACTTCAACTTTCACTTTATGCTCTTACCATGCCTTCGCTATTCCATCTATTCTCTCCTTAAAACTATCTTTACACTTAGAGCCTCACTCTATTTATACAATCCCATGGTCTACGGACCATGGGTAGGCTGACATAACTTTACATTATTTTAAATTCTTAGGGAGGACAACCCTAAGACTCATCCTAAACTTTCGTGCTCCGTGCCCGCACTTCGCAGAATCTTACAATACAATTGACCAAAATTCAGACTTTAAGCTCCAAAACCTACTGCGGGGGATCCCATGCCCAACAAACACCTTTTTGTCTTCTATCATATCCCTCACAAAGTGATACTGAACATCAATGTGCTTTGTCTTTGAATGGTAAGCAGGGTTCTTTGCCAAAAAAATTGCACTTTGGCTATCACAATCTATTCTTATAGCTCCATGTACTAACCCCATACTTGAACACAATCTCTGCAACCAAACTGCTTCCTTTCTTGCATGAATGGCTGCCATGTATTCTGCCTCTGTAGTTTATAGTGCCACTAAATATTATTTCTCACTCATCCAACTGAATGTACCTCCAAATAGGTTAAACACATACCCACTTGTAGATCTTCTTTGATCCAGATCTCCAACCCAGTCTGCATCAACAAAGCCACGACTATCAAAACTCTGTCCAATCCTGGTCTTCCTTGGTAGCACAAACCATAATCACTAGTGCCACACAAATACCTGAAAACCCACTTCACTGCTGTCCAATGCTCTTGTTATCACCCCAATAAACTCTCCTAGGTTGTATATCAGAGATGCTCGGTAACATTACAAACTCAACAAAAAATGTTGGAAAATGGTGGATGAATGAAAAAAATGCTGCATATTCAAGCCAGATAACCACTTCTACTATGCTTAACCCCAGACATGGGTGAACACCCCCAGACTACAAGGCTTTAGACCACCAATTACTCACAATTTGAGGATTTAGTGGAAATGGAGAATACTAATCACACCAGCGGATGCACAAGACCTTGTGATGGCCAGCTGCAACCAGTAAAGAGGTCTGCAAATCTATTTCCTAATGCACAGATAGGATGACAGCTCTCTGGCATTAAAACAATAGAAACCTGCATAAACATTCAATAATACATCCTAAATTCTAACACAGAGGTGGGATGACAGCCCCTCTAATGCTAAACATCAATAGCACATGAATAAATGCATAACAGGCACAACCTAGAACAAAGAAAAAGTGGAAAGTGAGCAATTAACAGCAAAAGAAGCTTGCATTAGCTGAAAATGAAGACTAGACGCTGCAGATATCACAGTAGTTACAGTCTCCAGAAATTGAATCTTACAACAAAATAAAATTCATCAACCATCAAGCTTATGTTTTTGGGTATATATGGAGGTTGATTACAAAAAATCTCTACTAACCTATGCGTGGAGGGGTCATAATGGACCACCAACCACATTTAAAATCTAATATGGGCCTCTGATACAAATCTGACTGCTTTAATGGAAAAAATGACCTTTTCTGTTGTTCTGCAGTCCTTCTCTGAGTAGGTGGAGTGTTGACTGAAAGAAACCCATAACTAATAAATGTTGTTATTTGCCCGAGGTCGTCCATTTTCTTCTCGGCCATGCTCTTCTTTAAATGCAATTGGTGAGGAGTAATGGCACAAAGTGCTGGATCTGGCCTTCTTCCTCCTTCGGGAGCACAAAACAGGTTAAAGGTGTGGAAGGAATGGTGGAGGCATGGGTGAAAGGAGAAAGATCAACCATCGGATCACGTGGATCGACGACAAAGATCAATTTGAAGGCATTATCGGGAGACCATAAGATTGGACAATTGTGGGCCGTCGGATTGCACTCGGGTAGATCCGACGGCTATCGGGTGGCAGAGGTGCGTGTATGTTAACGAGCGGGGGATGGGGCGGGAAGGCGGTAAGCGGTTTCCCCACACCGCCCACGGGGGACAGGCAGTTTCCGTATGCGGGGGCGCGATCCAATACAATTGTGATGCGTGGCGGGCGAAAACCACTTCCCCCACAGGTTATCATGTGTGCAAGTCACGGCGGCGGGGGAAGCGACTACCGTCGGATCTAACGACGGACGACCGGACGGCAGGGAAGGCGCACGAGGTTTAATGCGCGGGTTGCGGCGATGGGGACCGTTAGATCGGGGTAATCAACGGCTACGATTGTAAAAGCGACAGAGGGTTATATGGGCGCGGCTACGTGAGTTAAGTGCCCAGGGACTAAGGAAAAGGGGCTACAAGGCAGTATGATCTTGGCGCCCGGGAGTTAAAGAAAACAGGTTTATGCGAGGTTTTGGAATAAATAGAGATAGTGGGGGGGGGGGGTTAGGAAATATGAGTGGGGTGAAAGGGAATACAGGTTTATGAAGGATTTTGGAGGAAACTAGAAGCAGCGAGAGGTTAAGAGGGTGTAAGGAAACTGAAGGAGAAGAAGGTGAAACGATTGCTGTGCACTCCTTTTCGACAAAAACCCATCACCAGACCCAAATTTAACCTTGAAACGCTGAAGCTTGTAGCAAAGCTAACAACTCCTTCCTTGGTTTTGACATAAACATGCTCAATACTCCCATTACATGTGCAATGTCTGGTCTAGTACTTACCATCGCATACATCAGGCTACCGACCGCACTTGCATATGGAACATGGGACATGTCCTCTTCCTCTTCTTGTGTCTTGGGACACTATTCAACAGATAAATTTACACCTACAGGAATAGGAACCTTCATTAGTTTACTATCCTGCATATTAAACCTCTACAATATTGTCTCGACATACTTCCTCTGGTTTAACCAGAGCTTCCTCTTTTCTTGATCTCTTTTAATTTCCATGCCCAAAATATTATTTGCAGCACCAAGATCTTTCATGTCAAATTTGGAGGACAATTGGGTCTTCAAATCTTGGATAATTTATTTGTCGTTTCCAACCAGCAACATATCATCCACATACAAGACTAGATTAATAACACAGTCACCAATTAATTTAAAATACACACAGTGATTTGCTTTGCTTCTGGTGAAGCCAAGTCCCTATATAAATGTATCAAATTTATGATACCACATCCTTGGTGATTGTTTTAACCCATACAGAGACTTTTTTAACTTGCATACCAATTATTTCTTACCCTTCATTGCAAAGCCTTCAGGTTGCTTCATGTAGATCTCTTCTTCTAGATCCCTATGAAGAAATGTTGTTTTCACATCTGTCTGTTCTACCTCAAAATCAAAAGAAGCAACAATAGATAAAAGTAATCTAATAGAAGCTACCTTGGCAATAGGAGAAAAAATATCACCAAAATCAATTCCCGACAACTGGGAATAACCTTTTGCTACCAACTGAGCTTTGTATTTCTCCACCTTTCCTTCTGCATTTGTCTTCTTCTTGAACACCCATTTGTTGCCAATATGTTTCCTTCCAACTAACAACTCCACTAGATCCCAAGCCTCATTTTTGTGCAAAGATGCCATTTCATCAACCATGGCCTCTTTCCAGAGTTTTCCATCCTCTGAATCTACTGCTTCCTTCACAGTTCTAGGATCATCATCAGTAATAGATAAAGAAAAATTTGAACAACAAGCAGATGGACTATACCTTTCTAGCTACCTTCTTTCTCGAACTGATCTTCTCACACTCGGAGTTTGTGGCTCTTCATCTTCTGATTCCTCTTCTGTTGTAGAGTCTGATTCTTCCTCCTTTAGCTCAAACTTTATCTTTTTAGGTTCCTTTGGTTGGACTTCATGTTTAATAACATATTTCACCTCTTTGAACACCACATCTCAACTGTACACAACCTTCCTTGTTACTGGGTTCCAAAGCTTATAACCCTTTAAACCATCCTCATACCCAATAAAGATGAACTTTTCATATTTACTATCCAACTTTGTTCTTTTCTCCTTTGGAACATGTACATATTCATCACATCCAATTACCCTTAGATGTGAAAGAGAGGGTTTCTTACCAGTCCATACCTTTTGTGGAGTCTTATCCTCCAACGCTGATGAAGGTGATCTATTGACCAGGTAACATGTTGTCTCCACCGTCTTTGCCCAGAATTCCTGTCCTAACCCGACACCACTAAACATGCTTCTTGCCCTTTCCATCAATGTCTTGTGCATTCTTTCTGCAACTCCATTTTTCTCAGGTGTGTATGGAGAAGTCTTCTGATGTGCTATACCACACTTCTTACAGAACTCTTCAAATTCCTTCTTGCAAAACTCTCCACTGTTATTTGTCCTCAACACCTTTATCTTCTTCTCTGTCTAGTTTTCCACCAGAGCCTTAAATTCCTTAAACCTGTCAAAGACTTCAGATTTCTTCTTGAGGAAATATATCCATGTATTCCTTGAGAAGTCATCTATAAATGATACATAATACACAGACTTACCCAGTGATGAAACCTTCACATGTCCAAACACATCACTGTGCACAAGCTCTAATATCTGTTTTGCCCTCTTACCACCAAAGGGGAAACTCACCCGATTTTGCTTCCCATATACACAATTTTCATAGAAATCAAAATCCAGAGAGTTAATAGTCATACCTTCTACCATACCTTTAGCATGAAGTATTCGAAGGGCCTTCTCTCCAATATGTCCAAGCCTTTGATGCCATAGCATGGTCCTTTCTCCAAAGACCACTAGATTTTCTGCTCCACTTTTAGGAACCACAAAACTATTGCACCCATCAATAACAATGCTACCTTGCAGCTTGTACAGAGTTCCAATCTAAACTCCGCACATCAATACTAGTGCTCCCCGAACCATCTTACATGTATCTTTCTCGAACAATGTTTTTACACCTGCATCATCTAGCTTGCTGACAGAAATCAGATTTCTGGCCAATGCAGGAATATGCAGAACACCCGGAAGTGTTCTAATCCTTCCACCTTGCAATTTAACTTTAATTTTTCACGACCAATGATTCTAGCCTTCCTATAATCCCCCAAGAAGACATCACCACCATCATATTTGTCATACTCGCAGAACCACTCTCTGTGGGGAGTGAAGTGAAAGGATGCACCTAAATCAATCAACCATGCCTCATGATATACATGTGTACTTGAAGAAGAAGCCAAGTACACATCCCCACCTTCATCTGAAGTGGTTTTCACTTCTACAGAAGGATCATAATCAGATCCCTTGCCTTTGTCAAGAGCTTTAGATTTATAGTCCCTTTTGTAGTGCCCTTCCTTTCCGTATTTCCAACACATCTTTACAGGTTTTCCTAGAGATTTATATCTCCCACTAGATTTAGATCTCCCACTCGATGACTTATTTTTGTTTCTGTTTTGGGATCATCCTCGTACGGACAAGGTATCACCATTCTAGCTCTCCACATTTTTCCGTCTCATCTCCTCCATCAACAAGGATGAGACTATTTCATCAAACTGCAAAGTAGTTGCATTGCTACCTATTGCAATAACTAGAGTATCCCACAAATCTTGTAGAGAATACAACAAACTGATGCACTTATCTTCATCTAAAATTTTAATATCAACATATAATAACTGACTTACCACATTATTAAATGTGTTCATATTCTCTGTCACTGAGTCTCCATCTTTCATCCTCAGGCTATACAACTTTTTCCTTAGGAAAAATTTATTCACCAAAGATTTAGATTGTGTTGTGGCTACAACCACCACCCTATCAAATCTTGCCTGGATAAGATTTTGGATGGGTCCCCTGTTGAGCCTCGAACCTGCACTTTCCTACACACCCTCTCAGCCTTCTTCTTCCACTCATTTCATCCACCTAGCTGATTAAATCATTGTATTTTAGTTTAAAAAGGAGCTTTTGACATGATTTTCTAACTACGCTGATGACTGTTGTTTGGTTTAGAATTTTGTTCAGTTTCCGCAGCCGACACAGGTTTCCGCAGCTGACCCAGGATTCTGCAGCCAACACAGGATTCCGCAGCCATTTTGTCAAACACCATGCTACAGGTGTCCTATGAAGGGATGAGCCACATGGGCAAGTTCCAGGAGTCAAGGACATGGATTGTGTCCCTCCAGATCATCCAACAAAGCCATGAAAGCCCGCTGTCAAACAAGGGGCAAAGGGTGGTCAACGGAAGTGTCCAGCGTTGGCACGGCTCTGCGTAGCTCTGTTTTTGAGCACGTGAAGCTACGTGGCACAATCCTTAGCCACGAAGACATCTTGGTAGCGCAAATCCAACAGCCATACCTCTCGGATTTAATAAACATGATGACAGTTACCTAGATCCGGGCTGAGGAGGATTCACGTGTCTCTGGCAGCGTGGTTAATAGCGTAGATGTAGTTAATTTGTTTTAGCTCTCTTTCCTTATAAATAACGCGTCCATGAACGCTAAAAAGTTAGTCGTTGTTAATGTAATTTGAAGACTGTTGTATTTCCCCACTGCACTTTTTATGTTGCTGTTTAATATATGAGAAGACTGGTTTAAACTTCCGCGTGTAGCTGTTCGTTGAATTGGTTAAAGTGGCAGAGGGCTTACTGAGACCTTGTACAATTGTCTTTAACTTTTGCATTACTTTATTTCTGTTCATGTATATTAGCTGTACAGATGTCATTTCCTTGCTGCGTTTTTATTTCATCATGTATATTAGCTGTACATAACAAAGGTTTTGATTTCTGTTGATTTACATTTTCATTGCTACTCTTTCATGGTTACAACTGATCAGTGTTTTTGCAGGTTTTTTAGGCAGCCCGGGGAAATTTTTCACCTTTTCTTTTTATCACTATTGGCATACGAGATCATCTTGTCTTTGTCGCTGACTTTTGTTTTCTGAAGTTTGATTTCAAGTACTGTCATTTCCTTGAGTAGCACATTTATTTTCTGTTTTTAGATATCATGCTATGCATTTGTTAATGGTTCCTTTCTATAATCAAATAACTGTATTAGGAACCAGAATATCACTCATTATAGCTTGATTCAGTTTGCTTTAAATCTCACATTGCTTGACTTGTTTATGACTGTTTCTCACAGGGTAAATTAAGCTGAAAGGCAAAAGGTCAAGAAAGTTAAAGTAGTGTGATTAGTTTCCTTTCTACAGTTTAACTTCTTTTAGATTTCACATTGTTTAACATTTCATGATATCTTTTCATAAGGAAGATTGAGTTGAAAAGTTGAAATAGTGTGGGTTAGTTGTTCTTGCTTTTAATTGAATTTAGTGTAGATTTCACTTTCATTTTCATTCAGCAACAAAGATACTGGGCCGATGTCATTAGTTCATTGTTTGATGTCTTTATTTCTTTGATTTCATTTCAGTCATTTTAAAGCTTGCTTTCTTTTAAGTTTTAGAGATCACCATAATCATCCATATTTCACTTGCTTTATCACCTTTTCATCATCTCACATCAGGGAAAGATAAAACCAAAAACAAACTTAAAAAAAAACTAAAAACGACAAAAGGACTAAGGAAATGGTTATCTAGTACATATAGTACACTTCACTTCGTCAGTTTACGAACCCCGGGTTGACATTATAAATAGCAATTTAGATCACACTAAATTGACCAAACATTTTGGCGCCGTTGCCGGGGAAGTGAAATTAGGTAGCCAATTTCTAAAAAAAAAAAATAAGAAAATTTCAAGAAAGGAAAATTGATAACCTCTCAAAGTATGCTCTCCTCTTGCACTTAGTGTGATTTGGAGGATCAGAAAAGAGAAATTTATTGGTTTAATAGTTTCTTGAGTATGCTCTCTTCTTGCACCTAGAGTGACCTGGAAGACCAGAAAGAGAATTATTAGCCTGACTTGAAGAAAAAATAAAAAAAAATGACATGCATAGAGCAAGAGATTCTAGGGGAAGGTTTTTAGCTAGAGCCAAGAGTTCAATTTTTACAACTCCATCTACTTCAAGGAATAGACAAGAGACACCTCCATCATCTCCAACTTACAATCCTAGCCCTAGGATTCCTGGAATTCAAGAGGCAGGAGTCGACTCTCCCACACCTTCCATCGAATCTGAACTAGAAAGAGATCCTTTCCTTCCTTCTACAGAGAGACAAATTATAATTGAAGAAGTAGAATCATTTGAAGAAGAGGGAGAAATTCCTTCTCATACACCCTTAGTAGAAGAACCAGAAGACTCTGAAGTCTCCAGGGAAACTATCATGACAGAGGAAGGAGCAACTGGATTTGGTAGAGGTAGAGGTAGAGGAGGAGGAGGAAACAATGGAGGAGGTAGAGGTAACATTGGGGGAAATAGGGATGGGGATAACTCATTCGGATTTCCTATAGTCGATGAGGACTCCCGAGCCACAATGAAAAACATCTCACCATCTGTCCTCCCAAACTTCCATGGGTTCAGGAATGAGGACCCTGAAACATTTCTATTTGAGTTTCAAGTCGTGTGTCGAACTTATGATTATTTGGAAGACTCTCAAAAACCCAAATTGTTTCCTTCAACATTGAAAGGAGCAGCCTTGAAATGGTTCATGGGATTACTCACTCAATCCATTAGGTCTTGGAATGATATGAAACAAGCATTTTTCGATAGGTACCTGGACTATTGTATGCCCACCAATCACAAGGATGAGGTATTCAAAATGATGCAAAAAGAAGATGAAAACTTGGAGGAGTTACTTGAAAGATTTCAATATAACCTGAAAAGAGCAAAAATGAGTAACTTGGATGAGGAGACCTTGAAAGCCCTTCTATTAAAAGCCATTAGAGATGAATGGATAGATATTTTGAACATGATGGGAAAGGGAGATATATCTCAACTTCCACTTTCTAATATAGCAGAATTATGTGTCCATCTCTCAAGGGGGAAATCTAAAACTCAAAAAGGGCCTAGAGATCCTTCTCTCATCAGAGCAAATAAATCTGCAACTGGATCGGTAAGTAGGGCTGAGATTGGCAACATGCTTGATGAATTCAAAACTGACATCTTAGGGAGTCTTAGTGAGCAACTAGATACCCTTAAGATTCATAATAAGCAGAAAGCAGAAGCTGAGGTTTTGGCCATCTTTTGCCCAAAGTGTAGGAAGAAACATGCTCTAAGGGAATGTCCCTTGGATGCAAAATTTGTAGAAACATGTGTAATTTGTTCAGAAAATCATGAGACCAAGGATTGTCCTTCAATTCCTAGGCTCAAAGCTGTCTTTCAAGAAGATCCAAATACAATCGAATCTCTCTGTTTTGTTGCAAGGAGACCTTGGCAGGGGCAACAAAATCAAGGGTTTAGCAACTCTATAAATTTTCAACCCCCACCAAATTGGAATCCTTGGCAACAACCTTGGTCCCAACCTCAAAATCCTTTTCAATCATGGGTACAAGGTATGCAAAATCCTTATGGGAGATTTTCTCAATTTTCCAATATCCTCCATCTTTTCAAAACCAACAAGCTCCACAACTTCCAAATCAAAATCCACAACTATCATTGCCATTTCCACAACAACCTTCTCAACAGAATCCAAATTCTCAACTCTTGCTTCCATTCCAATAGAAGTCAAATCAACTTCCCTCTCAGCCATTGCCAAACCCCAATAACAAAAACCCTCAAAATGCTTACATGATGGAAGGTCGACAATTTCCTACCTATATGATTGTTCCTATCAATGATGTACAACTCAGATCAGGTAGAGTCTTAGATAAGCCTTCTATAAATGCTCAAAAGCAAAGCATTTTTGAGGAAGATTCTCTTGAAGCCAATAAGGGTTCTGAAGCATCTCTTCAAAACCCAAGTACTCAAAAAGAAAAAGAAAAAGAGTTAACCCCCACAACTCCCATAGTTGAGTAACCTACATCTTTATCCACACCTCCTTTTCCTGAAAGATTACAAATTGACAAAGGAGTGGAAAAACAAATTTGGTTGCCTGACTATAATTTTCTAGATGAATTGAAGAATGTCTGTATCAAGATTCCCTTGTTACAAGCCATTAAAGAGATTCCTATTCTAGCAAAAACAATAAAGGAGTTGAGCCTTAAAAGACCAGGAAGGAAACCAAGAGATACCAGAAGAATCCACCTGGTAGGGAAAATTGCAGATATCATGATGGGAAAAATTACTATGCAGAAATATGTAGATCCCGGTAGTCCAATTGTCAAAACACATATCAATGGGGTAGAAATACCAAATACTTTGATTGATTTAGGGGCTGCTATCAACATCATGAGTAGACAGACTATGGAACAGCTAAAACTTCCTAACCTTCTCTTTACACCTACTTTATTGCAACTTGCAGATCGATCAATTATCAAACCAGATGGTGTATTAGAAGACATTCCAGTCTCCTTAGACTCTTGGGAATATCCAATGGATTTCATGATTTTAACTCCCAAGAATAATCTAGGAGGACATCCTCTTATTTTAGGAAGACCTTGGCTAGCCACAGCTAATGCTTTCATAATTTGTAGGTCTGGGGATATGTATATTTCTGATGGTAATTCGACAAAGAAGTTCAATCTGTATCCTCCAGCAAAAGCAATTACAGAAATAGGAGATAATGAATGGGTTGATGATGAAGATACTATACAACCTGTCTTTACCATTTCTGAGATTAGTGAAGATAGTCAAATTCTGAACACATTAGAAAACTTTGAACCATATTCAGAATATGACCACACACAATTTCAGTTGGATTCTGACATCGAGTGTCTATCATCTAGAAAAATGTCTCTTTTCTCTATGGAAGAGTTTGGTAGTTCTGCCATTGAGATTTTTCCAAGAAAAACATTGAATATCAACAAAAACTTGGAAAAATCACAACAGGAAGAGCTAACCAAAATCTTGCAAAAACATTCTACTGCATTTGCATGGGAGTATACCGACATGAAAGGTATTGACCCTAAGACTTGCATTCATCACATCTACATTGAGGAAAATAGTAGACCAATCAGACAACCTCAAAGAAGGATGAATCCAAACCTTAGGGAGATAGTGAAAGAAGAGCTCCAAAAGTTACTTAATGTAAACTTCATTTATCCAATTTCAGATAGCCGATGGGTTTCTCCCTTGGTTATAATACCTAAAAAGAATGGTAAATGGAGGGTTTGCATTGATTACAGGGAATTAAACAAAGCAACTTTGAAGGATCGCTTTCCTTTACCCTTTATTGATCAGGTATTAGATACTTTAGCAGGCAAAAAGTATTTCTCATTTTTGGATGGTTTTAGTGGTTACAATCAGATTCAGGTAGCACCTGAAGATCAGGACAAAACCACATTTACTTGTCCATGGGGAACTTTTGCTTACCGAGTACTTCCTTTTGGATTATGTAATGCACCCGCAACATTTCAAAGGGCAGTACTAGGAATCTTTTCTGATCTAATTCATGATTGTGTAGAGGTCTATATGGATGATTTTATAGTTTATGGTAATTCATTTGAAGAGGCATTAGAGAATTTGGAAAAAGTCCTTATAAGATGTAAAGAAACAAATCTTTCATTAAGTCATGAGAAATGCTTTATGATGTTTACTGAAGGGATTGTTTTAGGACATCATATTTCAGGAGATGGAATTAAAGTTGATAGATCAAAAGTTGAAGTCATCTCCAAGTTACCTATTCCAAATTGTCAAAAAGATGTTAGAAGTTTTCTTGGATTCACTGGATATTATAGAAGATTTATTGAAAACTTCACTAAGATAGCATCTCCGCTTTTCAAATTACTTACAAAAGACTGTGAATTCAATTGGGATCCTGACTGTCAATCTGCATTTGAAACTTTAAAAACAAGAATATCTGAAGCACCCATTTTGAGAGGGCCAAATTGGAAACTTCCTTTCCATATTTCTACAGATGCTTCAGATACAGCTCTAGGAGCTGTGTTGGGTAAAAAGGATTTAGTTCCTTATGCCATTTACTACACCAGTAAAAATTTGACTCCCACTGAGTTAAATTATACTGTGACTAAAAAAGAGTTCTTAGCTGTTGTGCATGCAATCAACAAGTTTAGACATTATATAACAGGCTATGAAACTTTTGTCCATACTGATCATTCTGCAATTAGATATCTCATGAACAAACCTGTTACTAATGGCAGAGTTACAAGATGGCTTTTACTTTTACAAGAATTCAATATTACTGTGTTAGATAGACTAGGGAAACAAAATACAGTAGCTGATTTCTTGTCTAGAATCCAAAATACTAACGAAGATTCTCCTGTAGAGGATAAGTTTCCAGATGAATATTTGTTTGCAGTAACTACTAAAACTCCTTGGTATGCAGATATTGCTAACTATTTGGTTATAGGGAAGCTACCTCCACACTTATTTCCTAATGAGAAGAGGAAAATTATTTAGGAGAGTTCAAATTATTCATGGATTTCTAATGAATTGTTCAAAACAGGGCTAGATTGTGTGATCAGAAGATGTGTTCGGGAAGATGAAATGCCTGACATTCTTAAGGCATGACATGATGAACCATGCGGTGGACACTTTGCTGACAAGAGGACAGCTTATAAAATCCTTTCTTTAGGATATTATTGGCCTTCTCTCTTCAAAGATGCAAAACAATATGTCAGGAGATGTGACAGCTGCCAAAGAATTGGGAGACCAACTCTTTCAAATGAAATGCCATTACAGCCACAGGTACTCATCGAACCCTTTGAAAAATGGGCTTTAGATTTCATTGGACCTATTAATCCACCATCTAAACAAAATAAGTATATATTGGTTTGCACTGATTATGTTACTAAATGGGTAGAAGCCAAGGCATTGCCTTCTGCCACTGAAAATTCAGTTGTTCAATTTCTTTTTGAGGATATTTTTACTCGTTTTGGTGTCCCAAGAGAAATTGTGACAGATCAGGGAAGTCAATTTACATCTAACTTGATGGAAAAGCTGATGGAAGAATACAAAATCAAGCATAGAAAATCTACTTCGTACCATCCGCAAGCAAATGGTCAAGTGGAATCCACAAATAAAGTTCTTGAGAGCATCATCACCAAAACTGTTCATCTCCACAGAAGAGATTGGGCAGAAAGGCTTCCTGAAGCCTTATGGGCCTATAGAACTACATGGAGGAATACAACAGGACATTCTCCCTATGAACTTGTTTATGGGAAAGAAGTCCTGCTCCCCATTGAGTTTCAAGTCAAGACCTTCAAGATGGCAGTTCAGTTGGGGATGAATCTATCAGAAGCCCAAAAGCACAGAATGGAGCAGCTAAATGAGCTAGATGAAATAAGACAAGATGCAATTTTAAGGACTGATCTAGTTTAGCACCAAAGAACTAAGTGGCATGAAAGATATATCAAAGAGAAAAAGTTTCAAAAGGGAGATTGGGCGTTACTGTTTGATTCCAAGTTTAAAGACTTCAAAGGAAAATTTCAGACTCATTGGCTTGGACCATATGAGATTGACGAAGTCTTTAGCAATGGAGCAGTTCGAGTCAAGACCATTGATGAGTTTCAAACTCCTCTTATTGTGAATGGCCACCGATTGAAAATTTATCATAAGCCACTCTCAAAAGAGGACTTTGTCAAAATGTTTCAAGAAAATTCTGCAATGAGGCTGGTGGAGAGGAATCCTTCTCCTCCATCAGCCTAGTCTTTGTTTCTTTCAGTTAAAAAAAAAAAGAAAAAAAAAAGAAAAAAAGAAAAAAAAATCTTTTGTATAAGCCTGAAAACCAATCATAGATTGGCAGTCTTATACAGAAAATGTAGAGTGAAAATCAGGGACACCTGACACTCTATCTTTTCCAAAAAAAAAAATCTCTCTTCCTTTCCATCTTCACTCCACCTCACTTGTCATTTCCATCTTCACCTCCATCTCATCCTCATCTCCATTCCACTTCACTCCACTTCATTTCCATCTCATTCCACTCATTTCATTCCATTGCATCAATAAAAGTCCCTCTCAGGACTATTTCATTCAGTTAGTTCTTTTTCTAACTATCTTTGTGCAGTTAAAGAGGTGTTGTCTTAGTTTCTGCAGCTGGAAACCGTTTCTGCAGCTAGAACCAGTTTCCGCAGCTCGAAACGATTTCCGCAGCCAGCATCACTCTGTCTTTACAGCCGGCACTCTGTTTTCAAAAAAAAAATCACAGTCAAAGGTTAAGTGTCATCATCACCAAGTGCAGCAAAGGCATGGGGCATCCTTAAGATCAGAGAACAACAATGGGTCAGAAACCTTAATCAAGAAATGATCAACTTCCAAAGGTATGATCAAAAATCTCTACCAAATAACAATTTAATGTCATTATTTTCATAGTTATTAAACCATGGCAAGTTCCACTAAACGCAATGATTTGATACGGCAAGCCCCATACCACTCCTCTTCCACGATGTCATTCCATATACACCCTATTCATTTCTAACGGTCCCATAATCATTCTAAATCTATGGACTGCTCTCCCATTTATTGGCCGTACTTTGGAGACGTGACCGACTGCACTACGACTCTCCTTCACCATAATTCCCGCAGCCGTCTGCTGAGACGTGTACGCAAGCCAGCCGATCCAAAAGGACTCAGCCGTTATTCTGCCCATTTATCACTTCACTCCCGCATGCATTCGATGCTAAACCCGTGACTGTTGCTTACCTCGGTGCTCATACCATTCCCTGTTCTCCATTTCCACTGCATCCACTACAGCTTACTCCAAACCCTGACCACAGTCACTACATACATTCCGAACTTTGATTACGGCTACTCCAGTTACCCTAAGAACCCTGTAATCAGCCATTTTTTTCCTGAACCGTCATACGCAGTGGAATTTCCAATCGGAATTTGAAGCCGAGAATGGGAAAACTGCTGAGAGCTGAACCGGAAGGCCCGAAATATCTGGAGGGTTATCCTCAAACAAAGGAGTCGTTGAAGAAAGCAAGGTGGCTGAAATTCATTCAAAAGTTCAGGGGCTATAACAAAGAAGAGACTAAATCTTTTGCGAGGTCTTTTAATGGACAAACAGCGGAGGTCGGAGACCTGAAATTTACAGTGACCGAGGCCACAATAGCAGCTGCAACAAGTCTTCCGCAAGAAGGGGAAAGGTGGTTCAAGAATAGAGGTGTAGAAGATCAAATATGGAAAACAATACTACAAAACCCTGGTATGGATACCTCTATATTTACCAAAGGAATCCCTGTGCATACAATAAAAGAAGAATGGTCCCCTCTGCTATTACTTATTCAGAAATTTATCACATGCGAGGGTCGTTTTGGCTCCATGTACATGTATCATGCCAGGCTTATGATGAATTTTATGGAAGGTTATACCCTTAATTTTCCTTACTTTCTGTTATCAAGCTTGAAGAAAATGAGTTTTACTGTTCAAAAACACGTAGGTAATATTGAACCCCATCTTTACCATCACGGGTTCATAAAAATCCTTATTGAAGAACAGTTGAAAAACACTAAGGATACTTGGGAAAAGTTTTTGAAAAGAAACCACTTCCAAGAGTTGACTGAAGCCTCTGGAAGCAGTCCCCCAAAAATTCCCAAGAGAAGTAGGAGGAAAGAAAAGAATATTACAGCCCAAGACTCTCCTACAATAGACATTCAGGAAACTATGCAGAAAAAGGAAGAAGAGGGAGCTAAAAACAAGAAACAGAAGAAGGACAAGGGCAAAGTAATCATTCAAGAAACCTATCCATCCCCTGAACCATCCATAGAGGAAGAATCTCAAACTTTGGCAGAAAGATTAACACATCTTCAAGCTGCTGCCTCAGCAAAGAAACAAAAAGAAAAATAGAGTGCACAGAAAAAGAGCACTAGTCCACATGTGAGGAGGAGCAGTAGGCTAAAAGGAAAGAAAAGTGTAACCCAAGAAAAACAATCACACTTTATTGATTTAGGTGAAGGAACACCTGAAAAAGGTCCAGCTCTGCAAGACATTGAGTCAAGTCCTCCACGTGAGGAAAGCCCTTTTCAGCTGGAAAGAGAAAACAGTCCTCCTTTACCAGAATTTGAGTCCAGGCCGAGAAAAACACCTGAGGTAGATTCCACCCAACAAGAAGCATATAACTACCTAGAGTCCTTGGAACAATCAGCTGCAGGACCAAGCACTACCTTGCCACTTGATGCACAAGTACAGTCTTTAAAACAGGAAGTGTTCGAATTGGAAGTCCTAAATAGGCACATTAAATAAGAAAACGAAGCACTCAAGGAGCAGAATAAGGTAGACAAGATTGTCCATGATAACACTATGCTCCATTTAGGACTGTGGCAAAAGAAGAACAGGAAGCTGAAGAGAAAATGTAAAAAGTTGAGCAGGGCCTTGATTACTCTTAAGTTCAAATGTCTAGTCAGGAAACCAAGGACTGTTTTAGCATCAAAGAGGAAAAGAAGAGTGCTAGATGTTCTTGCAGAAGCCTCAGAGCATATGGATTGAGGGAAAATAACTAAGTTTTGGTTGCATGAGGACATGCAACACCTTCACAGTGGGGGTATGTTGAGCCTCGAACCTGCACATTCCTACACACCCTCTCAGCCTTCTTCTTCCACTCATTTCATCCACCTAGCTGATTAAATCATTGTATTTTAGTTTAAAAAGGAGCTTTTGACATGATTTTCTAACTACGCTGATGACTGTTGTTTGGTTTAGAATTTTGTTCAGTTTCCGCAGCCGACACAGGTTTCCGCAGCTGACCCAGGATTCTGCAGCCAGCACAGGATTCCGCAGCCGTTTTGTCAAACACCATGCTACAGGTGTCCTCTGAAGGGATGAGCCACATGGGCAAGTTCCAGGAGTCAAGGACATGGATTGTGTCCCTCGAGATCATCCAACACAGCCATGAAAGCCCGCGGTCAAACAGGGGGCAAAGGGTGGTCAACGGAAGTGTCCAGCGGTGGCACAGCTCTGCGTAGCTCTGTTTTTGAGCACGTGAAGCTACGTGGCACAATCCTTAGCCACGAAGACATCTTGGCAGTGTAAATCCAACAGCCATACCTCTCGGATTTAATAAACATGATGACAGTTACCTAGATCCGGGCTGAGGAGGATTCACGTGTCTCTGGCAGGGTGGTTAATAGCGTAGATGTAGTTAATCTGTTTTAG
The DNA here is from genome assembly GCA_031772625.1 of Pinus tabuliformis. Classification (NCBI taxonomy): domain Eukaryota; kingdom Viridiplantae; phylum Streptophyta; class Pinopsida; order Pinales; family Pinaceae; genus Pinus; species Pinus tabuliformis. The sequence continues at coordinate 778,288,810 of CM062811.1, forward strand.
CTCTCTTTCCTTATAAATAACGCGTCCATGAACGCTGAAAAGTTAGTCGTTGTTAATGTAATTTGAAGACACTTGTATTTCCCCACTGCACTTTTTATGTTGCTGTTTAATATATGAGAAGACTGGTTTAAACTTCTGCGTGTAGCTGTTCGTTGAATTGGTTGAAGTGGCAGAGGGCCCCTGCTTATTGAGACCTTGTACAGTTGTCTTTAACTTTTGCATTACTTTATTTCTATTCATGTATATTAGCTGTACATATGTCATTTCCTTGCTGCATTTTTATTTCATCATGTATATTAGCTGTACATAACAAAGGTTTTGATTTTTGTTGATTTACATTTTCATTGCTTCTCTTTCATGGTTACAACTGATCAGTGTTTTTGCAGGTTTTTTAGGCAGCCCGGGGCAATTTTTCACCTTTTCTTTTTATCACTATTGGCATACGAGATCATCTTGTCTTTGTCGCTGACTTTTGTTTTCTGAAGTTTGATTTCAAGTACTGTCATTTCCTTGAGTAGCACATTTATTTTCTGTTCTTAGATATCATGCTATGCATCTGTTAATGGTTCCTTTCTATAATCAAATAACTGTATTAGGAACCAGAATATCACTCATTATAGCTTGATTTAGTTTGCTTTAAATCTCACATTGCTTGACTTGTTTATGACTGTTTCTCACAGGGTAAATTAAGCTGAAAGGCAAAAGGTCAAGAAAGTTAAAGTAGTGTGATTAATTTCTTTTCTGCAGTTTAACTTCTTTTAGATTTCACATTGTTTAACATTTCATGATATCTTTTCATAAGGAAGATTGAGTTGAAAAGTTGAAATAGTGTGGGTTAGTTGTTCTTGCTTTTAATTGAATTTAGTGTAGATTTCACTTTCATTTTCATTCAGCAACAAAGATACTGGGCCGATGTCATTAGTTCATTGTTTGATGTCTTTATTTCTTTGATTTCATTTCAGTCATTTTAAAGCTTGCTTTCTTTTAAGTTTTAGAGATCACCATAATCATCCATATTTCACTTGCTTTATCACCTTTTCATCATCTCACATTAGGGAAAGATAAAACCAAAAACAAACTTAAAAAAAACTAAAAACGACAAAAGGACTAAGGAAATGGTTATCTAGTACATATAGTACACTTCACTTCGTCAGTTTACGAACCCCGGGTTGACATTATAAATAGCAATTTAGATCACACTAAATTGACCAAACATCCCCTAGAAGTTGATCTTTCATCTCTACGAATGATCTTCTTTACCCGAGGGATTTAGCTCTCTGGGGAGCCAAATCTTAAATTCGCAAATGGTTAAAGCCCCTTAATAAATTCCTTGCATGATTCACCTATAACCTTTTTCAAGCCCTTCTCTCATATGCCCATTGGGATTTATTTGACCCACAAAACCTTTCATTGCATCATTATTCCCATCATAGCTATTTATAGCGGAAATGCTTAAAATCATGCATAAACCCCCCTTTTATTACCTAACCCCTGTTGCACGGTCCTCTCATCACTCTTCTTAACCCTCCATTTATTTCCTCTATTGGGACCTTTCCAACCCCCCCAAAAAAACCGCCTATCGCACCTTACTCATTTATAACCATTTACAAAGGAAATCCTTCATAAATATGCATAAATCACCCCTTCTCACTTACCCCAATCAACATTAAAACGCATCGAATACATGGCTTCTGGACCCGAAGATTTTATTAACCTAAATGCACATATTTCAGGTCCAGAGCCCCATTGCATATCGCTATCAGAGGGGTCATGGGCTTATGTATATACAATGCTCCACTGTCTTCCAGACCCGACGGCATCATCAACTATATTACGTATATATCGGGTCTAGGGTTTAATCACTTATCGCTATTGGGAGGCCCAAGGTTTATGCATACATAGCGCGCTACCATCTCCCAGACCTAATGGTTTTATTAACCATGATATATATATATATATATCGGGTCCGGAGCCCATCGCAATATCGCAATCGACCCAATCCAAAGCTTTTATATAAGGTGCACCACTGTTTACCAGACCCGCCGATTATTATGAACTGGGGCGTATAGTATTTCAAGTCTGGCCTTATGGCTGGACATGTTTTTCCCATATATTCTTTTGTTTTTCGAAAAAGTATTGAGTTCCAATATTTAAAGGGAAAGCCCATTGAAGCATTGCGATGTGATATGGTGGACTTGATGGGAACTATAGGCACGAGTGTATAAATTTGAAATCTAACTGTATGGTTGGATGCGAGGTTTTGCGATGATTTTCAATGTAAACCAAGTTTTCACCTGCAGGATTGAATCAATGTATGGATTAAAGACCAGGGCCCGATTCTCTCATGACTGCTACTCTTGATGTTATAAATGCTTCATGAATGCAAGATTGGTGTTTTTAAGCATTTTTATCATATTTTGTATCAGTATGACTGATGTCGGTTATCTATGCAGGCGAGAACCGAGAGAAGACAAGAAGACCCGAAGAGTTTATCCATGTGGACATGTCCATTTAAAGATTGGGCATTAGGCACCGGTGGTCATATTTCCAGGTGTTGCCTATGAAAGTGAAACTGCCCTAGATTTCATTATGAAGAGATGACACACAGTCATCCCCTTCTAATCAACAACCATTCATTTCCCTAGGAAATGAAGCACTCTAGTGACAAGAAAATCCCTCTACGTGTTAGGGGTGACACCAATTGTCTTCCTCTGTGTATTTTGATCTTTGTAGTGAAAGAGGATAGAGGGAAGGCGAAAAGGCAAAAAGGGAGACCGAGAGTCATTTCCAGTTGCATAAATATTCCCTCCGGATAGCAAATGAGGGCTTTTTGTTTGGATAAAAATAACTTTGATTTATTGTGAATAAAGAGGACTATTTGGTTCAAGAAGAGGTCTATTGTCTCAAATTTGTTTCCCCTTTCTCTCATATGTTTAGGATCAGTGTATTGTTGTTGGTATAAAGACATATGTGATTTGCTTTATGCAGATTAATAACTTGCAGTTCATGGCTGTTATCGGTTATTTGAATGTAATTCAATAGCATTAATAATTCATGAAAGGCTTTTGATTCCTAACTTTACATCGATTGCATGTGTTATTTGTATGGGAAGGAATGTATATTCCTGTATAAGTAATTGCACTGTGATTATGATTTAATACAACCTTGTTCTTATGTGGACTAGTAATTGATTCATTTGGACATGGGATTTATATATGATGTTTAACTTCCTTTTGTTGTGCTCCTGCAGGATATATTAGGATAGTTAGGACTAGATTAGAGTAGTTAGAAGTAGTGTAGATAGGATTTAATACACATTGGTTAGCTATTTTATTTTGTTGATCTAATTGAAATCTTCCTCCTAGAAGCCATCTTTCGATGCATTTAATAGTTTACGAGGTCCCTTAAAACCTATTGGAACTAGCCATTCCAAACTAAAGTAGGCCTAATTGGGGTCTGTGATCAGGTTAGTTCCCTTGTTGGTATAGCGAAAATTCTCAATGTCAACAAATTGGCACTAGAAGGAGGGCCTGAACCGCTGTCCACAGCTTTTCAAGATTTCATTTATAAGTGCCACACATGGATTCAAAAATATTAATGCATGGATTATGAAGGTCGAAAATACCCTTCCTCTCATTCGGAAAAGCCTCATTTTGAAGAAGAGACATTATGGGAGTATCCTGTCACTCAGGAACAACCAGTCAGAAGACTTACTCGAGCTTACACTCATTCCCTATCACAACTCCCTATCTTTCAGTCTTTACCTCTAACAACAAAAAGAAAGTCAATAGTCTATCACATAAATGAAGAGACATCTGCAACCCCTTCTCTTGAAGATATTGTGCTTGATTCTTTGCAAAGTATCGACTCTCCTTGGGAAAAAATTCTTGAGGATTCCCCTTCTGAAGGCAATCCCTGGCCTGATTTGGAAAATCCTAACGAAGAAAACCTCAACTAGAACATCCCTATCTTTGATATGGCTAATGTTCCTCAACCAAGTGGAAACCAACTCCCACCCACTTCTAGAGCACTTCCTCCCTGGCTTGCTCAGGATGCCGTAGCGATACTTGGGTTGCAACATCCCTTACCCAAGAATGTAGAAAGAGTACTGCCTAAATTCGACCCTGGGAAGGGAGACACTGTTGATAACCATATTCACTCCTTCTTCCTGGCCATGCGCATGCTGGGGGTGGCTAATGAAGATATAGTATGTCTCTTATTCCCTTTTACCCTGATTGGTGCAGCTTCCACATGGTACTTTAGCTTGAGAACCGGATTGATCACCTCATGGGCTGCCTTTCAACATGCCTTTTTAGACAAGTTTGGTGATGACAAAACCCCTGCTGCCTTAGTTCTAGAATTATCCCGTTTGAAAATGGAGACCAAAGAAAAGGTTAAGGATTTTAACATCTGCTTCAACACCTTGTTCAATAGAATCCCGACCACTGCTAGACCTTTTGAGGAGGTGCTCATGGAATTCTACATCACTACTCTCCCTGTCCCTAATGCGATGTGGGTCAAAAGGAGCAAAGCACAAACCTTATAGGGTGCTATCAATGAAGCAGTAAAAGTTGAGAATGAAATGCTCAGTCTCATAGCATGCCATCATACAATCGGAGAAAAGAAAGCCTCTCAAGCATCCAAGAAGAATAATGGGAGTGATAACAAAGGGGTTGAAACCAAAGAAAAGGATACCACATATGTAGAAGGTTTGCATCAGATCATTAAGAAGTTGACAAATACAGTCATCGATATGAAAAGGAATTCTGGAGAGAGTACAAGTGGGAGTGGAGGAGAGTATAACAATAGAAAACCTTTCAAACCTTTCTATCGTAAAAAGACGGAAGGTAGTCATGGTCCACTTACACTTCCTGCTCCACCCAATGAAGGAAATTTAAATACAGAAGAGCTGGCTCTTATCGGATCGCTCCTTAACCAAGAAGAACCTAAAGTGGAGCTAGAGCTAGAACAAGAATATGAGGAAGAATACTAAGTAAAAGAGCCCTTGGAAGAAGAATCTCAAATCAATGTACTGTGGGATTTCTATACAAATGAGAACGATGACGACCAAGGAAACAATATGGCAGAAATCCACACTAAAAAGGTCCACACACGAAGCAAGGGGCCACTTGCAGGTGTAATGAAGACTGTAGATTAGACCAAGAAAGATGTCCGCCCGGTGAAGGCACCTGATCCCAAAGTCCCTATTGAGAAGAGTAGACCTAGTGGTCAGTCCCAGAATACTCCAGTTGCAAACCATCCAGAGAAAGAAAATCCATTTCCCACTGCAATGAAGGCTACTCAAAATGGTAAACTCCCACCTAAAAATGGGAAAACTAGTACGTTTACTTTGCCCTATCCTGTTTATAACATTGATTACAATATTGTGGATGATCTTAAGAAATCTAGGGCTAATATCACATGCTTTGACTTGATGAAATTAACGCAGCAAAGAGATCTGCTCCTAAAAGCTATGAATGAGCGAAATTCCAATACTCCCACCATCCCAAGCAGCCAAACCAAGAACTCAATGTCCAGACCTGTCAACACCTCCAATACAACCCAAATACCATCAGCTATGGAAGCCAATCTGTCTAAAATGGATCGAAACCCCTAAGATGTCAGTGCAGCCATGATAGGGAGGAAATCAAAATCCATGACTCCACCTTTCCTTATCACATTTGAAATCGTCAACATGAACGTACACAATTTCTTGGTAGATTTCAATGCCTCGACCACTGTGATGCCTTATGCTGTTGCCAAAAGACTGCATACAATACCTGAGAAAACTGGGACACGAATTATGCAATCAGACAGGACAAGTGTGAAAGTGATTGGGGAACTGAAAGATGTGTTAATTTGGATGGCTGTTACCACAGTACACACAAGTCATTGATATAGTGGTAGTCGATATACCCGAGGCTTATGGAATGCTGCTTAGTAGGGATTGGTCAGCAAAACTCAATGGATATTTCTCAACTGATTGGTCCCATCTCTTATTTCCTCAGAAGGGAAAAGGTGATATGTTGAGAGTTGATCGAGAAAGATACATGAAGTATGTGGTAACATAACTAAATGGTCCCAATGAGCTTGTAATGTTTACCAAATCCATCCTTGGGAGCTATAGTTTCAATGTTTATTCTACAGAAACCTGTTTTGGAGAATTCCATGCAGAAATAGTTGAAGAAAATTTGACATACACACAGTTGGAAGCTCCCTCCCATAATCCAACTGATGAACTATCCTGTATTATAGTAGATGATAGGATTAATTTCTTAGATCGTATTTCAATTGATGTAACATTAGATTCTATATTGTGGACACTCTATTTTGATGGCTCTAACTGCCTTGAAGGTGCAGGTGCTGGGAGCATTTTCATTGATCCACAAGGGAACCAACATCTGATGGCCAGCTGGTTGGAGTTCACATACCAACAACACGGTAGAGTATGAAGGCTTGCTGCAGGGCCTAAAGAAAGGCATTTACATGAAGGTGAAAAATCTTAAAGTTTTTGGTGACTCATAGATAATCGTGGATCAGGTAAGGAAGAGGATACACTGCAATTCGCCACACCTGGTAAGGTACCAGCATGAGGCATGGCGCTTAATTGATAATTTTGACTATTTTTATATCACACACATACCTCGAGGGAAAAACCAAGATGCCAATCTAATGGCTAGTATGGTTGCTAAACTTTCGCCTGATTTTAGATTGAAGAAGAATAAATGTTATGTTGAATTGGATTTTAGACCATCCGTGCCCGATAACATTTCAAACTGGTAGGTGTTTGAAGATGACGAGAAAATCCTTGAGTTCTTACACTGCGAGAAGACATTCAAGAATGCAGTCATTGATGAAAAGGAGCACGACAAGCTTATGAACGAGAGGGAAGATGAAGAAAAGGATCAGTCCAATATGATTCCCAAGTCAGTTGTCAAGATGGAGTACTTGTATGACCTGCATAGTAAATTCAAGAAGCCAACTAATTGAAAAATGAATAGCACATCCATGAAGTACGAATCGGTCAACATTGGTACTAAAGAAAACCCAAAAACTATTAATTTGGGCTTGGGGTGCTCTCCATAAGAAAAGGCTGCATTCGTCAAGCTATTCAAAGAATACAAGGATGTCTTTGCATGGACATATGGAGACCTAAAAACCTTTGATACCAGTGTTATGCAACATGTAATTCCTTGAGAAAAGGAGGCTAAGCCCTACCAATAAAAACTTCGCAAGATGCATCCAAGCATGGAACCATTGGTGAAGAAAGAATTGAACAAAATTCTGGATGCTAGAATCATGTTTCCATTTAGACACACCCGCTGGGTAGCTAATATCGTGGTAGTAAGGAAGAAAAATGGAGACATTAGGCTATGTATCGATTTTAGAAACCTAAACAAAGCATCACAAAAGGACAACTATCCTGTCCCCTTTATGGAACACATCCTCAGTGCATTTCCGGGTCTAAAATGTTGTCCTTATTAGATGGGTTTTCAGGATATAATCAAGTGTTGGTATCTAGTGGGGATCAGCTGAAGACAACCTTCAACACTAAATGGGGCACCTATGCATATCGTAAAATGCCTTTTGGACTTATTAACGCGGGCGCCACATTCCAGAGAGCTATGGAAATAGCCTTCTGAGGGTTGATTAACAGATCAATAGTGGTTTACATGGATGACATCACTGTGTATTCATATCACAGAAGGGATCATATTTATCACCTGAGACAGATTTTTGAAATATGCAGAAGGTATGGAATATCATTGAATCCCAAGAAGATCGTCTTTGCAGTCACAGAAGGGAAACTACCGGGTCATATCCTCTCTAAAGTAGGGATTGTTATTGTTCCTAAAAGAATAGAGACCATCATGAGAATACAACCCCTTGCAAATAAGAAAGCCATGCAATCTTTCTTCAGGAAGATCAATTTCGTTAGAAAATTTGTCTCAGGTTTCATGGAAATAGTGCGCCCCATGCAGATGATGAAGAAATACATTGTGTATAAATGGAGCGATGAAACCAATAAATCATCTCAGTGAATCAAGGAAGCTATCACTGAAGCTCCTGCATTGGTCAGCCCCGATTTCAGCAAGGAATTCTTCTTGTACACTTTTGCTTATGATGTTTCATATGCCGTAATACTCACTCAGAAAAATAATGAAGGCAACGAAGTCCCTATTTATTATATGAGCTCTAACCTCCAAGGGGCAAAACTCAACTACCCAGACGTGGAGAAACAAGGCTTTGCAAATTTCAAGGCGGTAAAACATTTCCTCCCTGTATCTAATAAAGGCCAGGACCAAAGTAATCGTTCCCCATCTTGCTGTAAGAGCGCTCTTCGTGCAGAAGGAAATGGGTGAACGGAGAGGGAATTGGATAACCGCCCTTCAGGAGTTCGACCTCGAGATTAAGCTGACACAGATAGTTCGAGGGCAGGGAATTTGCAGGCTAGAAACATAAGCCATGGCAGATAAAGAAGGGGCATTCGAAGAACCAGAAACGTGGAGCATGCAACATGCACAAATGAAATCCATGGAGGAGCCCCTGTGATTAACGAAGCACTGATGTATGAGTGAGAAATGTCGGAAACATTTTTGGATCCTGAGTCATGGTAGTACGACATACACCTCTATCTAATATGAGGATCATGTCTTGAACACATGGATGCATCACAAAGGAGAGCACTCAGACTGAAATCTAATCAGTATCATTTGGCCAATAACATATTATACAGAAAAATTATGATGGAATCTGACTGAGGTGTTTGGAAAAGGATGATGCCGACTATGTATTGAAATAAATGCACGACGGCCTAGCAGGTGGTCACTACGGCGGAGAGACCTCTGCTCACAAAATATTAAGTGCTGGATATTATTGGCCCACAGTGTTTAGAGACTCGTATGTCTACACTCGCAAAATCAAGGTGCGTCAAACCGTCGCAGGATGAGAAAGAAGGCCAGCTATTCCCCTCAGGCCTGTTATGATTTATCGACCATTCCAACAATGGGGCCTAGACATCATAGGCGAGATCACTCCAAACTCTTCACAACAACATAAGTATATACTCACAGCGACTGACTACTTCACCAAGTGGACTGAAGCCATCCCACTTTGGAAGGTGAACGACGATGAGGTAATATCATTCATTGAGAAATTCATTATCAACAGGTATGGCATCCCTGACGCTCTCATATTTGATAATGCTTCTTACTTTTCATCACTAAAATTGACTGAATTTGCTATTGATAAATTAATCCACATAAGGTATGCAACAAACTATTACCCCCAAGGAAATGGAGTTGCAGAATCCTCAAATAAGAACCTCATATGCATAATCCGTAATTCTGTCGTAAACAACCATAGGAACTGGCACAACGCTCTAACAAATGCCCTTTGGGCCGATAGGGTCACCCCAAAAGTGGCCTTAGGAAACTCCCCATACTTCCTCGTCTATGGACAGGAAGCCATCCTGCCTCCCAACGTTACCCTTCCCTCTTTACAGCTCTCCCAAGCTTCAAGAGGAACCCCCTCTGCCTTACTCCAAGAAAGGATCAACCAACTGGTGAAGTTGGAGGAATTGAGAGAGAAAGCCAGAAATAAATTCAAAAATCACCAAATGATTGTAAAAATATGGTTTGATCATCATCTGGCAGGAGATAAAGACTTCCAAATAGGAGAGCTAGTCCTGAAATGGGACAAGTTGAGTGAGCCAAAAGGTAAACACACGAAATTCCAACACTTATGGCTGGGCCCATTCCAAGTTGTTGAAAAAATTGGTCAAGGAACTTACAGGTTGAAAACATTACAGGGAGAGACTAAAAAACTCCCTGTTAATGGCCAGCATATGAAGAGATACTTCCAGTAGCCACCACATGGTGGTTACCTCTTGAGTAGGTTAGAATTCATTTTATTTTTGTGGTTAGTTTAGTTGCATTTCTGTCTTTTCCTTTTTGTTTTCTACAAAGTTTATTTTCCTGCTATTTTGAATAACAGTCCTTTTCAGCCAACTGATTTTAGTCCCCCAGTCTCATTTTCACCTTTTCATATTTCCCTCATTAACTTGCTGATGAGTCTGCTGATCCTAAAACCCATCATTACTTTGCAAATCAAACAAATTTTCAATGAGCCCATGAGAACTGAAAATCAGAAGTGGAATTCAAACTGGAGCCACTCATTGGCCTCTGTTGGGAACCTAGGTAAGATCTGTTGATAACTTGGATTTCTGGAGCATGTGGGGGCATCTTTATAAAACAAAAAATGGTGTAACTGCAGCGGGACTGGCATGGAGGAACGCTGCATCTTAAATAAATTCCACTCAGATCTAGCCTATACTTGCATGTAAGTTTTACAGTCATTCTCCATTGGTCCCATCCACCACACTAAATTGTCCAACACCTGTTATCTACAAGTAAACCTCCTTTTATGGGCTAAGCTCACTGTCATATACCCTGCGGAAAATCCAATTGTGCTCTAGTCCTTGTGCCTGAAACTAGAAGGACTTATTTAAAAGAAAATGAAATGTCAAGTCCTTATACCAATCTGGAAGGACAAGTTATTTGGGAAGTCGGTTAGAGTAGGGACTGTTGCTGGGCTCAGAGTACCGTTAACACAACAAGCCCAACCTGGCTTAAGTGCTTTAAAAACATGGCAAGATCCATGACTGCACTCCATCCAATCATATAAAAATATAACATTGAAATTCTTGTATAAAATGTAGATAAACATATCTACATCAAGTTTGATGAATAATAAAGAGCTGAGGTACACACCTAAATAGGTATTGATAGACCAATGATGGCCCCAAAAGGATTTTTGAAAGTGGGAAACATGTAAAGGAAGGTTAATAAATCCCATAACACTACCTTTGGAGAATGCTTGTCAAAATCTTATCAGTAAGTAGAAGCTATTTGTCTCTATCCCACTAGAAGCAATTGATGTTGAAGTGGAACCCATGCTTGTCCATCTATATAGTTTGCATTTCAAGTTTATCTTAACACCTTGATGTTCTATTGATCTAAGGCTTATTTGGAAATAGAGATAATTGGTTCACCCAGCGGTTCGCCATTTTTTGTGGCTACAACCACCACCCTATCTGTTATAGACATTTTTGGGCACTGCAACCCCAATCATAAATGTCCATAAACCAAGGGCTCTTACGTCCCTAAAAGTGTTGTTCCAACCTCTAAAAGAACAAGGTCAACTGATTATGCCTTCTCCCAGAAGTTCTCCATGAAAAACTGCTCAGAATTGGTCAAAACTGGACCATCTCACCTGCTCCATGGTCAAAGTGCGCTGCATCCCACCTAAATACACATGGGAGGTGTGATGCATCTTGAAAAGCCCTTCTATGGGGTGCGATGGGTGAGAGTGGACAAATGGCAGGGTCAATTTGCAAGGTGGAGGATCATGGAATCTTCCAAAAACTTCTCCTGTGACACTTGCCTCTCTGCATTCGCCCAGGGATGAGTAAGAGATCATGAATGTCCAAGTGGATTCAAGAACCATCAGAGAGAGGACACTAATAAAATCTCAAAAGCTGACTCACCCCCCTTGCAAACATCTATATATGGATCCCTCATCCCAGAGATCCAGAGGCTGGAATTTTGTATCTTGTAAGGAAGTGCTGCTGGTTTCTTGGTGTAATATCATAGTGTTGGGTGATCTAAGCTTTTCATGAGGTGAAGAAGGGCTTTCTTGCTGAGAGGATGATGATGGGTCAGAACAATTGGTTGTAATCCTCTTTGCTATTCTTGATTATTAATAAATCTATTCAAGTTTTCCTCCACATTCTTGTATGATTGATGATATATGCATTTGTGTGGTCAATATATATCTGGTCCTATATTTCTTATGATAATAGATCTATGTTCCTGGATAGTGTTATGCTGCTTTGATTCTATAGGTGCTCTTGGAAGCTGGGTTGACAAGGAAGCGAGTGGCAAAGATATATCAGAAGGGAGAGGAATCAAGCAAGGAACCAAGCGCAAGACAGAGGTTGGTCTCCTTTATTCCCCTCTTATCTATTTCTCATAAAGGAAAACGAAAGTGGTTTTAGTTTGTTTGTTTCTAAGGTAGCTACCAGCCTTAGTGGGACTAGCAGATCTGCATAGACACTAGATTTCCCGATAACAAAATGGCGACTCCCCTGGGGAGCGAATAGATTGTTTGTTGGTCTACATTTGTTTGCTTTATAAACTTACAGACAGAGCCTGAAGTCAAGCCAGCTAGCCTTCGAACTGCATTTGCTATGCAAGTGCAAAGTAGATCAATGCTGCTTTAGTCTATCGTTGGGTTTTGTTTATGAACTAAACAACCGATTTACAAGCTCTCTAATTGCCCTTGTGGTGGCTCTAGTAACCTCTTTAGATCTACCCCTGTGATTGATTTACTGATTACCACTTGCTCGGCCTAAATCTCTGAACTGAGCTACAAACTGTGACCCAGAACCCAGTTGAAGTCCCGTCCCTGGACCATCGCACTATCTCTTCTTTGGATTCTGGATGCATCGCACTTCTCGAGTGTAGTAGGTGCACTGCATCTCTTTTTCCTTGTGTTACAGGTGCGCTGATCAGACAAGGCCTCTTCTGCTCTTAGATTTTGGTTTCTGTGCTCACTCTTTTCAGCTCTATTCAGGAGTTTTGTTGCCTGTAGTCAGTATACCTCTATTGAAACCCCCTTCCTTGCCATTATTCTGCCTCCATTGTGCAAAGAACTGTAAATGTTTTTATGTATTTTGAGCCATTTTCAGTTCTCTTTACAAAGAAGTAGCGTAATTGAACTATCGTTCCTTGATTTGAAAGTGTCGCAAGTGTCGTTTTCAGTCGTAGAAGAGAATCCGATTGTTCTTGATAGTCGATTACACTGTTACTCTTGTATTTGATTTGAATTAGTAGTTTTTCAAGTGTCGAAAGAAAGTTTTCAATTCCAAATCGCAAAGTGTCGTCATTGTCTTCATTTTGTCTTGAAAAGAAACTTGTTAGTAATGTCGCTATGAAAAATAATTCAGATTTGTGCTTAGCTTTCTTTTTATCATTCACACATTAAGAAGGCTGAAAAAAATACATGCATGTGCATTTGCATTTAGACTGTTTGTTGGTTTGATTTAGGACAGTGTATATAGTGTGTGCTCTCTGCTCTATGTTGAAAGAATATCATCTCTATTTCCTTAGTAGCTAGGATTTTCATTGCAAAAAGAAGATTAAACGATTGTTTATCATCTTAGATTGCATTTTAGGAATTGTACATCTACATCATGCGGTGAACCTGAAAGGAAAATTTCTTAAGCAAGATCAACTGTAAAATAAATTTAATGAATCTAAAAATGCTTTGGAACCTAACGCACATCATTTAGAAGTCTAGGCTAGAGACATATTCCGGTGTCGTAAAGCCTGGTAACTGTTGTTTTCATTGATGGTTGGGTGATTCCTCCGCTTTGAGACAATAAGTGCCAGTACGGACTTGTTCTCCCACGTACCGTCGAGTATATATTGGGAGACCACAATAGGCTTTATCCTTTATCCATAGAAAGCCATGTCTGACGCCCTATCGATCACAATGCACTGAACACAGCATTCGGGAAGATTGACTGTCGTACCGTAAAAAGTATTCTGTAGTTTTGCGATTGGTTTGGTAATCCCTCCGTCGAGATTTCCAGAGCAGTCTCTTTCGTTCCTTTTTAGACTCCTTAAAGGAAAAGGTCCATATGAGCACTTGTCACTTCAGGCTCATTAAAAATAGAAGGCGACTAGAGTCATCTTTTGTTTTTTCTCGACTCTTAAAAATTGAAAAAGCAAGTTGTGTCAAAGCGTCTAAAATTCATTTAATTCGGAAACATATTTCCCCTTTTTTTTAGTTGATCAAGTAATCTGCAATCGTGGAAGAAATTCAATTGAAACCCCGTTGTTTGTGGAGGCTTACGAGTCAACCATCTTTGTCTCTAGAATCGAAACTGTTACGGACAAAGCGAACTCGTTTAATCGATTCCAAATCCCCTGGTAAAGTTAGAACAAGTGTTCCAACACCTTCGGAGACTCTGGTTACTCCAAACATTTATGTTATCCCTGCCTTTACAGAAGAAGTTCAGCAGCTACCAAAGGACAGTATAACTGATCCTATTGTGAAGGTAAACACTTGTATTATTGAACCAGCTCCATCTACATCTGATTCAGAAGGTGTTATTCCAAAAACATCTATCGCTGCAGATTCTATACCTTCTTCGGCACCAGAAATATTTTACAGACCTGACGGTCTACCTCTTCCACCCGGTCTGATTGCTATAGAAGATATTGTGGAGGATCCTCCATCTAGTACTCCATCGCGATTTGGAGTCAGGATCACTCTATATCCTTCTTCATCAGAAATTAGTCTACCGTCATCGGAAGCTCCTGTAGAATTGCTAGGCAATCTTTTGGATAGACCAGAAATGTCTAAACTACTGTCGACATCTAGGACTATGTCATCCGACACAACGACAACAGAACTTCCTGTTGTCACTCCAACAATGTTTGCCGGCATACCATCTGTCCCAACTAGCTCTCAATCACTAGAAGGGACCCACTCAGGGGCTATTTCGACAGTATGGTCCGTTCCTGTTTGTTCATCTGGAATAGTATCCGGGAACTCTTATGTTGAGTCTCAGCAAATTGATCCTTCAGGGTGTCAATTTGGGTAGTCCGGTCCTCAAGGACAAAAAATTCCTTTGAGTACCAGATTACCGCCGTATGGGGGGCAATATACCCTTTCATTGTCTCCTCTAGGAGGACAACCATACGAGAGCTCACAACAAAATTCAGGTTATGCTGGAATTACAACTAGTGGTTGGGTGCCAATATTGCCTCAACAACCAAGAGTTGTATATTCGATGCAACAATGTTTACCTATGTCAAATATACCAACTACGCCGGCTATTGTGACGGTGTCGCAATTACAAGCCTTCCCTGTTGTATGCCAACCTCAGGTTTCTCAGGTTTTAATGCAACAGCCTCTTGTCCCTACGACTCAACCACAATCGCCAACTAGTGGAATGACACAGGCCCAAACGGGTACAATTACCCCTCATCTTGGTCAAACGGTCAGTATTGGACAACAGCACATGGCTTTGCAACCATGGCTGGTGCAATACCAACAACCACAATTCCAACAAGTATACCAAGGATCTGAGCAACAAATCTTTGCAAATAATGGGCAGCCGTATATTCAAAATGGTCACAATCAACCATTCTACAATGGTTATGCCCATCAACCTTACCAAAGTTACCAGCATCAAATGCATTATGCTGGTATGCAAAGACCGACTGCTCAGGCCATTCCATCCTATCCTGGGTATGCTTCACCAAACCTGAATCAACAGTTACCCTTCGTGGCAACTTTAGAGTTACCAGATCTAAATCGGCTAATAAACGATCCAATTGCTTACGCCCCTTGGTGGCCAACGATTTCACATAAACTTCTGTCAGATATTCCTAAATTTAATGGAAATCCGGGTGAAGACCCGTTGAATCATGTGATGACATTTCATCTGTGGTGTTCATCAAACACCCTAAACAATGATTCGATTAGGCTTCGCCTTTTTCAGAGGACGTTAACTGGTCCGACAGCAAAGTGGTATATCGAGTTACCTAGAGCTTTGTTTGACAACTTCAGTGCCCTAGCCACAACCTTTTTAACCCATTTTCAGTTACCAATAAGGTATGAAATGGGAACAGAACTTCTTACCAATTTCAAGCAAACAACGGCCACTCACATATCCGATCATATTCATGAGTGGCGATGTTGTCGTAGAATGGTAAGAACGTATGTTCCTGATCAGCTTTTAGCTGAATGGTTTATTAAGTCATTATTACCTTCCATTACAGAAGATGTGGCAAAAGGAGGAGTCATCACTGAAGAGCAAGTTATTGCTCGTGCGCAATATTTAGACTTGATTTATACTTAGTCTGGCACGCTCTACGATAAAATCCCTGATGCTCCCAGATCGGAATTTTCCGTCCCTCCTCCTACTAAATCGAACAATGACTCTCATGCCGGCGATGGCGCGATTGGTACGACAGACATGAAATCGACAAAGGATACATCTAAAAAGACACGTAATATTTCCAGTCAAAATGCAAAAGAGGAACTTCTCACCTCGGAAGTAAATGCCGTCTCGACTGATAAAGGCAAAGAAACCAAGCAACCAGGAGGCAAGAAGAAAAACAAAGGGAAGAAGAAGAAATAGGAGGAATCATCGCCTGAAAAATCTTCCGCAAACCCTTCTGGAGATAAGAAACCAAGTCTTCCATGTTTAATATGTGATGAGGATCATTGGACAAGAGATTGTCCATATAAAGCTGAGCTTAGAAAATTCTTCAAGAATTCGAAAACCTCGGCGGTATTGACTGATCTGTTTCCAAATCCAGGAACAAATCTGGTTGCTAGCGAAATTGCTTCCCCATCCCAAGTGCTGATGTTTTCAGTTTCGAAACAATAAAATGATGCTTTGATATCGACAAGGAATAAAGATTACGGGAATCCACAGCTGTCGAACAACAAGGATAAGGATCAACCTAGTAGTTCAACAACAACTTCGACAGAAGTTGCGCCACCCATCATTCTAGCTAACAATAAAACTGCCAAAGGGAGTAGTACACAAGTCGACATTTAATCCTCGTGCCAGAGTAGCATAGCATTATAATATAGTGGAAGATCTGGCCCAATCGCCATCTGCTATGTCGACACTTGAAGTACTACAAAATTGCGCATCCCAAAAGCAGGCTTTATTATCATCTATGGGTGGGATAGGCCCAAAGGATTCTAATCTTGTGTCCTTTAATAACAAAGGATATGATCCTCAGCTACCAGCTCAACTAGCTTTCCTCATTCAGGTGAAAAACCTCAACAAAACTGTTCATAGAACAATTATTGATGAGTGGGCATCTACATGTATTATGTCGATGAGTTGCTGGAAAACTTTAGGATCTCCAACCTTGTCACGATCTTTGACGACACTAAAAGCATTTGATGAATGAACATATACCCCATATGGTATTCTAAGTAACTTGCAAGTTGAACTAGGGGGGAAAGCAGTAGAAATAGATGTCGAAGTAATCGACAGAAACCTCAATTACAAGATCCTACTGGGAAGACCATGGATATATGCTATGGCTGTAGTTGTGTCGACCTACTTTAGGAAGATTGCATTTCCTTTTCAAGGAGGAATTACAATCGTTGACCAACAAACATTTCTCCCCAATAGTTCCCAGGTTACGGGAAGAATTCCGATGATCCATGGAAGCCCCCATTCGCTTCAAAATATCAGAGTAGGCCTACTAAAAGACCCTATATTAATGGGGACTTTTTCCCTACCACCTCCAATCAATCTGGCGGAAGTGGCAACGGTAGGAGCCTGCAATATGATATCTTCTATTCAAAAGATCTCAGAAAACGATATTAGCATGGATCATCTGCAGGTATTGCCTCCAAGCCAAATAGAAATATTGTAGCAATCAATGTTTTTGGCATGGGAGGCAAACCCAAATCAACGCTCATCAAGTGTTTGGATAGATAGGTCTAAGGAATATGACACCCCTTTAGATCCTTGGTCGCAAGTGCATCACACCGACGAAGGAATTGTTCAGTCAATGATAATTGAAGGGGCGCCATGGGAAGATTACCACCATCGTTCCCATCTTCCATATTGTCAAGAAGATACTCCTGATGACCTTCGCCATCCTTCAGTTTTTGATTTCCTATCAAATACTGTAAACACGGTGGATTCCGAGCGAAACTTGTCCAATATTGAAGAGACTATAGCCATAAATATCTCGACCAAAATGGATGTTGTAGAGAATATTTATGTTGGAAATTTTTTTTCTCCTTCAGAACTGGAAATATATAAAGCTCTTTTTCGTGAATTTAGAGATGTCTTTGCTTGGCCATATGATGAAATTCCGTGCATTGACTCGAGTATAGTTGAACACGAAATCAAGATGTATCCAGATGTCAAACCGGTATGACAACGGCTACGGCAGGTGCACCCCAAGAAAGCCACTGCCATCAAGGCAGAAGTTGAGAAACTTCTCCATGCTGGTTTTATTTACCCGGTTCCTCTAACCGATTAGGTATCGAACATTGTTCCTGTAATGAAAAAACAAGGAATAATTAGAGTGTGCATCGATTATATGGATGTAAATCAAGCTTGTCCGAAAGACAACTACCCTACACCCTTTATTGACCAGATAATTGATGAATGTGCCAGATGTGAAATCTTTTCATTTATGGATGGATTCTCCGGGTATAATCAAATAAATATCCACCCACAGGACCAGTCAAAGACTGCATTTATTTTTCCGTGGGGCACATTTGCATATCGAAAATTACCCTTTGGTTTAAAGAACGCAAGGGAAAAATTTCAGAGGGCAATGAATTATGCCTTCCATGACATCAAAAAAATCGTTCAACCATATATCAACGACCTTCCAGCTCATTCGCGAAAGCGGACTGGTCATCCGCAGCATTTGAGAGCGATATTTCTACGTTGCCGACACTACAAGATACGACTCAATCCACACAAATGTGTGTTCTGTGTCAGTTTTGGTTGTTTACTTGGCTTTGTAGTCTCGAAGGATGGGATCTGTCTCGACCCCTGTAAGGTTCAGGCAATCATAAATTTGCCTCCACCTTCAAATTTGCTTCAGATTCAGAAACTCCAAGGGAAAGCAAACTTTCTGAGGAGGTTCATTCCAAATTATGCCAAACTTGCTAAAGGTTATACACGTCTATTGAAAAAGGAAGTACCCTTCGTCTGGGATCAGGTTGCGCAAGCATCCTTTGATGCTTTAAAAGAATCCCTAATGAAAGCATCATTAATGTACGCTCTTGATTATCAAAAAGACTTTAACCTGTATCTAGCTACAGCGGATACAACCATCGCAATGGTTTTAGTTCAAGAAGACAACGGAATTGAACATCCTATATATTGTTTGAGAAAGAACTTAAATGATACAGAAAGAAAGTATTCCTATGTTGAAAAGCTGGCTCTCGCAGCTGTTCAAGCGATACAGAGATTTCGACACTATGTCCTCTTTCGAAAAACTACCATTTTGTCAGATTGCAACCCCATGACTTATATATTGTCGCAACAGTTGCTGGGGGGAAAATATTCAAAATGGATAGCAATTCTCCAAGAGTTTGATCTAGAATTCGTAAAATCCAAATCAAAGAAATCCCTGGTTTTCACAGAATTATTATGCGATCTCCCATCATTGTCCAACGATGAAACATCCGAAGAAACCATCGTGGATGAATCTTTGTTTCTGATATCTTCAAGCAATCTGTGGTATGGAGATATAATCATCTATCTCCAAACCCAAAAATATAGGTCTAATACCTCTCGCTTGGAAAAAAAAATGTATTCGATACCAATCAAAATACTACATGATCGTTGGTGATACACTTTACTGTCGTGGTGTCCATACAGTTCTGAGGAGGTGCCTCACCCATGAGGAGGCCGAAAAAGTCTTGAATGATTGACATTTAGGCGCGTGTGGGGGGCATCAATCTGGTTACGCTACGACGCAATTTTTTTTACAAGTAGGATACTTCTGGCCAACAATGTTCAAAGATTGCATAACCGCAGTCAGAAGTTGCCATGCATGTCAAATTTTCGATAGCAAAACCAGAAAACCACCTGCACCTCTGCAACCGATAGTTGCTGTTGGGCCATTCGCCAAATGGGGCATTGATTTCATGACATGTAACCCCACCTCGACCGGGGGGCATGGGTATATCATAGTCGCAGTAGACTATTTTACCAAATGGGCCGAGGTGATGCCTACATTAGATAACACTGGTGAAACAACTGCCCTTTTCTTTTTCAATCATGTAGTCGCCAGATTCGGCGTTCCACAGGCTATAGTCACAGATCATGGATCGCATTTTCGCAATCACATGATGGTCGAATTGGCTGCCAAATTAGGGTTGTCCCACGATAGCTCTACTCCATATTACCCGCAGGCCAATGGACAAGTTGAAGCAATCAACAAAGTCCTGAAGCGGATGCTGCAAAGGATGATTGGAGTCCACAAAAGGAGTTGGCACCTAATCCTATACTCAGCCTTGTGGGCATACCGAACATCGGTAAGAAATGCAACCGGGTTTACACCTTTTCAACTGGTGTATGGCCTAGAAGCAATCTTACCAGTTCAGTGTGAAATCTCGTCCCTCAAACTCGTAGTCGACCTTCTCCCCGAAACTTCAGAAGAGGAGGCTCGTTTCTTGGAACTAATCCAATGAAACCTGTCGCGATGCCACTTTGGCTAACGAAGCCCATAAGAAACGAGTCAAGGTGCAGTTCGACAAAAATGTCAAAACCCGTGTCTTCTCAGAAGGTGACTTGGTCTTACTTTAAGACCAGGAATCTGATAAATTGGGAGCAGGTAAATTCAAGTCTTTGTGGATGGGCCCCTATATTGTTAAGCGTGCATTAGCAAAAGGAGCCTACGCATTAATGGATTACGATGGGATTCCACTGGCACAACCCCATAACGGGTTGTACCTTAAGCGTTACTACACATAATTCAGTGTGGTAACCCATATGATTTTGTTACATTTTTGTTTTCACTAAGAGTAATTGTTTTGGTCAAGTAATCCACTTTTTACATTTTTCGCAGATGTCGAACCTATTGGAATCTTTTTTTGGATATGCCAACGGAGCGAGTCGTAGTTCGCGGAACCTATCTTCTGCGGCCTGGGCCATTTTTGATCCAAGCGGCGAGTTAGTAAGTTTTAGAGGAGTATGTATTGGTCGGTCAACAAATAACATCGCTGAATATAGCGCGTTGATAGAACTTATCTCTGATGCCATCTCACATGGCATAATTCGACTTGTCGTCAGGATAGACTCATAGCTTGTCATACTACAACTCACTAGTATCTACTCCGTCCGAAATCCAGCTATATATCACATGTTCCTAAGGGTCAAGATTTTGGAAAGACAATTTGATTTTATTCAATATCAGCATATTTCCAGAAACTTAAACACATTAACAGACTCATTGGCAAATTATGTGTTAGATAGACATTTGCAACATTTATAAAAAGAAGCATTTCATCAGTATTTTCATCAAGATCATGTAACTTAACCAAAATAAAACTCCGAAAATCAAAAATATATATATAACTGTTTATGGTTTACACATAATGTTCTGTAACCAAGAAAAAATTGGTCAAATGACCCAAAACTCAAAACGCTAGGGGGCACCCTAGTCTAATGATGCTGGTGATAACAAGTCATCGCCTGTGCAATCATGCGTAAAAGCCTAGTCCACTGACTCGGTACGCCGGTAGTATGTCGCTACAACCTCAGGGGCAGCTCGTCGGTCCTCACGTCTGGAATACAAAGAGTGAGGCCTTCGACTTGATCCTGCAATGCTGAAAGAGTCTCGACCACATCAAGTTCGTGAAGGATAGCCCTTCCCACACCCTCTCCTGCTGGAGCGGCAGCTGGCACTCTCAGGCGTACTATTGGACGAACTGGTCCAACATCTGCATGAGCACATGAGTTTTTATTAGTCCTGATAGAATAAAGCACAAGAAAATTATAAAAGAAACGATAAATGGAGATATGGTCAGAGAATTTACTGATGACACCCCACTGCTCGCCAATAGGCAGTACCAAATCCGGATCACCCCGGAAATCCATACTAGCATATGGATAATCAGAAAAAACCATCTCCTGATGCTTTAACCACTCAAAAATGGTATCAGAAAAGGAAACATGGGACTGAACAACATTTCTGGCCATAAGGTCGACCCATCTTTGCATCCGTGGCTCAGTCGGTGGAGGTAAACCAAGTGAAACATACTGTAGCTGCATCAGCGGGATCTTTTCCAAGGCGAAAGCTGTCAAGATAGAACCATATCCAAAGTTCTTCAATCTTCCATTTTTCACCTTGGTCAGTTGTTCTTTCATCACAGAGAGTATTGCATCACACCAGTTGAACACCTTTGGTTCAAGGCATTCCAAGGCGTACTGCATATAAGACCTGTTGGCCACGTGAAGAGCCGCACTACTAGCCAGTCTAGCAAAAGTAAATAGAATGGTCCTCAGGGACCTGTCAGTGACATCTCGAATAATGATCTTGCCGTCCTTACTTGGATGAGGTCCCTCTCTGCAATACCTGTGAATGTAATCTCTCACAGATTCACCCCCGTGGACCGGACCTGATAATGAGATAGGGGCACCCCGCCTCGATAAGCCGGTCAAAAAATAGATGTCCACGACAGTCAAGGGGATGGAATTGCCCCTAATCTAGAACACCTGGGTGGTAGGATCCCATGCATCGAGAAAATATTGCAACAGGTAGATTTGTTGCCTCATGCAAGAGATGCAGAAAAACTTGAACATGCCATAGTTCCGCAGTGCATTTACCATAACCGGATCATGTAAAGCAAGCATGTCCTCTTCTTCATGCTCACGTTCTTGCCATGTAATAGGCATTTTGATGCAATGAATCTCTGAAACAAACAAGAGAAGAGTCAAGATCCTGATTTGGTGAAAACAGGAAAACATTTCCATGAAAAACTGTGCATAAATTGCCCTCTTTGCACCCATCGCACCCCCAACAGTGTTCTAGGTGGGATGCATGCTGACTGGCCAATGGCCAAGCCAACATGCATCACACCTTTCGATGTAGAAGAGGTGCGATGGAGCCAGGGTGAGTTTTTCAAACCCCAGAGGCTCAGAAAAACTGCAAAACATGCTCAGAATTCAAAAAGGAAAGGATGAAACTAAAGAGCTCAGGTTTAGCTCCTACCTAGTCCAGACGGCGCCGAGAATCGTCCACAGAATCTCCCGGAATCAGCTAGTGAAAATCAAGGGGGAAAGCACCTCCAAAGCTCCAACAAACCAAAGTTCAAATGAAATGGTAAAATGAGAGGTAAAAAGCACTTTTAAATTACTTTTCACGTAATTCAAGTAAAATATTAGTGTTTTAACTCATTTTTCAAACATGTATTATTCATTTCTAACTATTTTGATGAAGCAATTGAGCAGGCAGTACAACCTTTGAAGGAACAAAGTTGTCAATGGTAAAACCAAAATAATCAATGACCATTATATCGAGCAGTTTTAACGTGAAATTCAAGCTCGTTAAAAAATAAACATAAGCAATGAGCAAATGTTCCCCCGTAATTTAAGCTCATTAAACAATGAACCAATTTCTGGTAAATAACCATCGTGAATGTATTATCATCAGCCTTTGAAGCCTTGGTCGTGTTCTCATCATCACCTCCACTCTGTATTGGCCGATCATTCACCCCCATTTGATTGTTTACCCTTTTTGAGGAACAACTGCGAAGAGTGATCCTGTTAGCCATCCTTGTGACACTGCTGTGATTGGAAAATCCCAAACCTTACTTGGAATTAGCTGCTACCGGAATTTATCACTTGTTCCTCAAAGAACGAATCTCCTTTAAGCTCTTTTCAACAGACTCGTAAAATATGAAAAGATTGCCGAGCGGTTGGCCTCTCCAGCTCGTTAAAGTGACCGGAAGTGCTATCCCTCCTTTAGATTTTAATCTTTTTGGACTTGAGGGATTATTACACAAAAAGATTGAGCACTTGTTTTGTTTGGCTCGTTAAAAGTACCGAAAATTCATCCCTTTTGTATTGTTTTATACTTTTTTCGGACTCAAAGGATTATATGACGAAAAAGGATTATTGGAGTTTTCTTTACGTCCCTTTTTCAGACTCTCTAAAATTGAAAAGGACCGAGTTATCCTTGTTGTTAAACTCGTTAAAACTGAATAGCGACAAACTTGTCCATACAGACGAGAACGAGTTTCACTATCACTAGGCTCGTTAAAGCATAGTGATGGGTTTGCCTGAAGGGAAAATTATAGAACAAGCATATGTTATCCTCCTCAAGCTTGACAAAAATAAAGAGGTACTGGTCAACAATGACTGGGGAAAAATTGGGAAGAAAACTTGAAAAAAAAAACTTTATTGGTAGCAAGTTTCTCTTGAACATGACACTTTCACTCCACATCCGAGCTGGGTTGGGTTGTTCCGTTCACTGGTCATATCACCATGGGTCCATCACACCATCCATAGTTGGGGTTAACACTACCAATCCATCATGTTAGTGTCGCCAATATGTTCAAGAGAAGTCACTCAGAGAATTCACCTGTGTCTCACCCATTGCAATACATTTACGCTCCATTCGTTCATGACTGCCACCCTGAACCTTATATCACCAGATCATTTTCACCTCCATTAAAATCATTTGCTTCGTTCCATGTCATTGATGTGGGATCCACTAAGGCCCTCCTATGACGGATCGATTCTTGTCGACATCAGTTCATTATCCAAGAGGTCGATCTAGGAACAACCCTTTCAGTACTTTGAAGCTTGCATGCCTCAATGGCAAGTTTCTCACTTCCAACGACAGGTTTACATCAATGGCCTTCGACCGAAAGATTTTGCGTGGTGTTCGACACCAAGTCCCTTATTCACACCACGTGAATTGTACTGCAGTACCTTGAGGGTCATCATCATTATCGGTGATTCCTCTCACACCTGTTAACAACTTACATCATTGGCTGGTAATCAGGTGATGTATTTCCATGTTCGACTCTAGAACATCTCTCACATGGATCGACTTGTACTTTGAGTGAAGATTGAATGAGATTGAAGACCCCGGATCTAGTTTCATCCATCCGGGCTGCGATATATATTCAGGAAAATAAAGACATCAAATGTACATCATTACTGCACATATAATCATCCAACCTAAGGGATGATGGCTCTACCAGAATCATCAGTCTACAATCAGACGATTGTCTGTCTTATGTACATGAAAATGAATTTATAAAGCTGAGCATAGGAATGCCCACCTCAGCTAGATCATGAAAATATTATGAAGATAATGTATTGTATTGTATCTTATTACAGGTCACCTTCCAGCTTGAAAAAACTTCAGATCCTCATGATAAAGCATTTCACCCGACATCAACAGATTAACAACCTCATGCTTTAGGGGGAAATTGTTATATACATTTTTGGGCACTGCAACCCCAATCATAAATGTCCATAAACCAAGGGCTCTTAAGTCCCTAAAAGTGTTGTTCCAACCTCTAAAAGAACAAGGTCAACTAATTACGCCTTCTCCCAGAAGTTCTCCATGAAAAACTGCTCAGAACTGGTCAAAACTGGACCATCTCACCTGCTCCATGGTCAAAGTGCGTTGCATCCCACCTAAATACACACGGGAGGTGAGATGCATCTTGAAAATCCCTTCTATGGGGTGCAATGGGCGAGAGTGGACAAATGGCAGGGTTAATCTGCAAGGTGGAGGATCATGGAATCTTCCAGAAACTTCTCCTGTGACACTTGCCTCTCTGCATTCGCCCAGGGATGAGTAAGAGATCATGAATCTCCAAGTGGATTCAAGAACTATCAGAGAGAGGACACTAATCAAATCTCAAAAGATGACTCAACCCCCTTGTAAACATCTATATATGGATCCCTCATCCCAGAGATCCAGAGGCTGGAATTTTGTATCTTGTAAGGAAGTGCTGCTGGTTTCTTGGTGTAATATCATAGTGTTGGGTGATCTAAGCTTTTCATGAGGTGAAGAAGGGCTTTCTTGCTGAGAGGATGATGCTGGGTCAGAACAATTGGTTGTAATCCTCTTTGCTATTCTTGATTATTAATAAAGCTATTCAAGTTTTCCTCCACATTCTTGTATGATTGATGATATATGCATTTGTGTGGTCAATATATGTCTGGTCCTATATTGCTTATGATAATAGATCTATGTTCCTGGATAGTGTTATGCTGCTTTGATTCTACAGGTGCTCTTTGAAGCTGGGTAGATAAGGAAGTGAGTGGCAAATATCTATCAGAAGGGAGAGGAATCAAGCAAGGAACCAAGCGCAAGACAGAGGTTGGTCTCCTTTATTCCCCTCTTATCTATTTCTCATAAAGGAAAATGAAAGCAGTTTTAGTTTGTTTGTTTCTAAGGTAGCTACTAGCCTTAGTGGGACTAGCAGCTCTGCATGGACACTAGATTTCCCGATAACACTATAAAATCTTGCCTGGGTAAGATTTTGGATGGGTCCCCTAGAAGTTGATCTTGCATCTCTCCGAATGATCTGCTTTACCTGAGGGATTTAGCTCTCCGGGGAGCCAAATATTCAATTTGCAAATGGTTAAATCCCCTTAAGAAATCCCTCACATGATTCACCTATAACTTTTTTCAAGTCCTTCTCTCATATGCCCATCGGGATTTATTTGACCCACAAAACCTTTCATCGCATTATTATTCCCATCATAGCTCTTTATAGCGTAAATTCTCAAAATCATGCATAAACCCCCCTTTTTTACCTAACCCCTATTGCAGAGTCCTCTCATCACTCTTTTTAACCCTCCATTCATTTCCTTTATCAGGACCTTTCCAACCCCCCAAAAAAAACCGCCTATCACACCTTACTCCTTTATAACCATTTAGAAAGGAAATCCTTCATAAATATGCATAAATCACCCCTTCTCTCTTACCACAATCAACATTAAAACGCATTGAATACATGGCTTTTGGACCCGACGATTTTATTAACCTAAATGCACATATTTCGGGTCTGGAGCCCCATCGCATATCGCTATCGGCGGGGTCCTGGGCTTATGTATATACAACACTCCACTATCTTCCAGACCCGACGACATCATCAACTATATTACATATATATTGGGTTCGGGGTTTAATTGCTTATCGTTATCAGGAGGCCCAGGGCTTATGCATACATAGCGCGCTACCATCTCCTAGACCTAATGGTTTTATTAACCACGATATATATATATATATATATATATATATATATATATATATATATATATATATATATATATATATATATATATATATATATATATATATATATATATATATATATATATATATATATATATATATATATATATATATATATATATATATATATATATATATATATATATATATATATATAGATATATATATATCTATATATCTATCTTGGGTACGGAGCCCATCGCAATATCACAATCGGCTCGATCCAAAGCTTTTATATAAGGCGCACCATTGTTTACCGAACATGCCGATTATTATGAATTGGGGCGTATAGTATTTCAAATCCGACCTTATGGCCGGACATGGTTTGCCCATATATTCTTTTGTTTTTCGAAAAAGTATTCAGTTTCGGTATTTAAAGGGAAAGCCCATTGAAGCATTGCGATCCGATATGGTGGACCCGATGGGCACTATAGGCTAGGGTGTATAAATTTGAAATATGGCTGTACGATCGGATGCGGGGTTTTGGGATGATTTTCAATGTAAACCAAGTTTTTGTATGCGGGATTGAATCAACGTATGGATTAAAGACCAGGGGCCGATTCTCTCACGATTGTTACTCTTGATGTTATAAACGCTTCATGAATGCAAGATTGGTGTTTTTAAGCATTTTTATCATATTTTGTATGAGTATGACTGATGTCGGTTTTCTATGCAGGCGAGAATTGAGAGAAGGCGAGCGGAACTGAAGAATTTATCCATGCAGACATGTCCATTTGAAGATTGGGCTTTAGGCGCCGGTGGTCATATTTCCAGGTGTTGCCTATGAAAGTGAAACTGCCCCAGATTTCATCATGAAGATATGACACACAGTCATCCCCTTCTAATCAACAACCATTCATTTCCCTATGAAATGAAGCGCTCCAGTTATAGGAAATGCTCTCTACGTGTTAGCAGTGACACCGATTGTCTTCCTCTATGTATTCTTATCTGTGTAGTGAAAGAGGACAGAGGGAAGGTGAAAAGGCAAAAAGGGAGACTAAGAGTCATTTCCAGTTGCATAAATATTCCCTCCGGATAGGAAATGAAGGCTTTTTGTTTGGAGAAAAATAGCTTTGATTTATTGTGAATAAAGAGGACTGTTTGGTTCAAGAAGAGGCATGTTGTTTCAAATTTGTTTCCCCTTTCTCTCATATGTTTAGGATCAATGTATTGTTGCTGGTATAAAGACAAATGTGGTTTGATTTATGCAGATTAATAACTTGTAGTTCATGGTTGTTATCGGTTATTTGAATGTGATTCAATAGCATTAATAATTCATGAAAGGCTGCTGATTCCTGACTTTGTTAAACATCGGTTGCATGTGTTATTTTTATGGAAAGAAATGTATATTATTGTATGAGTAATTGCATTGTGATTATGATTTAATAAAACCTTGTTCTTATGTGGACCAGTAATTGGTTCATTTGGATATGGGATTTATATATGATGTTTAACCTCCTTTTCTTGTGCTCCTGCAAGATAGATTAGGACAGTTAGGACTAGATTAGAGTAGTTAGAAGTAGTTTAGATAGGATTTAATACACATTGGTTAGCTGTTTTATTTTGTTGATCTAATCGAAGTCTTCCTCCCAGAAGCCATATTTCGATGCATTTAACAGTTTATGGGGTCCCTTAAAACCCGTTGGAACTAGCCATTGCAAATGAAAGTAGGCCTAATTGGGGTCTGAGATTGGGTTAGTTCTCCTTGTTGGTATAGCGAAAATTCGCCATGTCAACAGATTGGTGCAAAGTCCCTAACTTGTCCCATAAAGCCTTCGCCGTAGCTTCCCCTAACACATTCAACAATACTAAATCTAAAACACACAATCATATTGTGCTCTTTTCCTTCTGATCCAACTTCTTCTATTCTTCATCGGGAACTCTTGTTGTTTTAGTACCCAGATCTACCACGATCCACTGACCTTTATCCACCAAGAGATCCTCCAACTTGAGTTTCCACAACTCAAAACTTTTACCATTAAATTTCTCGATCTCTATCTTTCCACTGCCCGCCATCTTCTTTCACCACCAGAATTGATCCCGCAAATCTCCCACTGAACAGGGTCTACCATAGGTCCGAGCGAAACCCCTCAACAATAAAGGCATCCCCTTGAAGCCTAAACAACTCTGATACCAAATGTAGGTTTTAACCCTGTATAGAAATTACCTGCATACGAATTATAATAACAGAAAATAAACAATAGCGAAAGCATAACACATAAAACAAATATACACAGAGATTTTCCCCTGGATCCCAAAACTGGGACTACCAGATTGATTTTTTGTTATATTCCATTCAATGTTACAATACATATATAAATGCCGAAGCATCCAATATCATGGACCTGTTGGAGCCTTCGTTAATTTTGAAGAAGTTTTGAGCAACTGTAGGGTGGGAAAGGACAAATGGCAGCAATGGTTGGGTGTTGGAATGAGCAGTTGCGGGGGAGTGATGGAAAAGTGGCAGCGGAAGGAAAAGGCAATCGAGGAGACGGGAAGGCATAGAAGCAGCCAAGGGAGCAAGCAGTCGAGCGAGAACTGGTAGTTCAGGCAGCCGGGAAGGATATAAAAAGGGGAAGAATAGAAAGGAAGGGGTTGTTGTTGAACCCGCCAGATGCAGGAGGACTTGGTTGCTGAGGAGGTATGTAGATGCAGAGGCTAAAGTAGGAAGAGCTGGGAGCCGAGGAACTGGGTTGCGGAGCTGATCCGACCTGAGCTACTAAGCCGGGTATTCTATGTATTGTTTATGGTGAGATGTTGAGTTATGATGTACTTTGTCCTATTGATTTAATGTAATCAGAGTTGATGGTTGTTAAGACTTATAATGTATTATGTATCATGTTGTGTGGGATTATTAAATTTTAAATAGTCTACTTGTTGCATGAAGATGGTGATTACTAGATTGATGCTAGAATGCTGTTAGTTCTGTGTTATTCATGATGGATCCATGTGTATGAGTTTAGGGTATCACTATCTCTATCTCATGTATTATGGACGCATATGTGTATGATCGCCTATGCCCGATTGTTATTCTTTCGACCCCATGCTAAACCCTTCACCCCTTTGGTTGCGGTGTGCTTTGGATGAGACTCCTTGCCCTTTGGGGTGAGGTGAAAATGCTAGCGCTGTCCTAGACTACATCGGACCACTGTTGGTCTCCATTACTAAACTTGGGGTCTTTTCCCT
Source organism: Pinus tabuliformis (assembly GCA_031772625.1). Lineage (NCBI taxonomy): Eukaryota > Viridiplantae > Streptophyta > Pinopsida > Pinales > Pinaceae > Pinus > Pinus tabuliformis. The sequence continues at coordinate 778,318,845 of CM062811.1, forward strand.
GATGATTCTTCTGAGCCAAAAAATGGTTCCATATGGTGTCGAGGATGTTTAAAAGAGAGATCAGAAACTGGTGGAACTACAAAGTAGACCAATTTGTGGCAGAAAGAGCTTCCCGGAGGAATCAACCAATTGGCAAGGTGTGTCCAGAGATTTTATACACTAATAGCTCAGACGACTAGTATGAAATTTTATAGTGCAAGTTTCTTGGAGACCTGTACAATTGGTTGAGGGAATTGAAGCAGAAAATTCGATCGAGCGGATCGGTGACAACCCACCATAGTTGGACTTCATCTAACACTGCATTACTACAACAGTTGGATAACAAGTGGATTAGAGCAGTTGATTTCTGGGTGACGACTATGGTGGAGGGATACATGGTTGAGTTTGCTGTAGGAAGCTATCAGTCCTACTCAAAGGCAGAGGTGGTGTTCAACTCTGGGCTAAGGGGGGAATTGATAGGCGAAGTTCCAACATGGATTAAGATGTTTCTGGTAGAAGAGGGACTGCTATCTTTACCCACTACCGGAATGGAAGCATAAAACCCCAGTATCGGGGGAAGGAACTAAAGGGGAAAATGCTTCCCAAAAGGGGATAGGGATGCTGCGAGGGGATGGATGCAGAAGGATTGAAGAGAGCTAGGGATGTTAGAGCACAGAGGAGGGCACTGCTAGCAGACAAGTGGTAGGCAAGAGCATCTCGGGCCCTAGGAGAAGGAAGGAGAGGGTCCTGCCAAATAGGAGTGGTGAGGAGAAAACCCCGGGTTGGGATGAAGGGAGAGGATGATGCTAGGCAACCTAGATGCAGGAAGAAGGGATGTTGGAATCAGGAAGAGGAGGAAGGACATTCCCTGTAGGTTGTGGAAATAGGATTTCAACAGGAAACAGGGGGAGGACCCTCTCAAAATGTTGTGGATTGGGAATCGTAATAGGGAGCGTATGGGGGATCCTCCCTAAAGGTTGCGAGAGAAAGACCGCAAGATCAGCACCCTTGTTGGCATGAAGATGATGACAATGTGGGCAATGGGATCAGGAGGTTATTCGACGAAGAACAGGCATCCACCAAGGTTCAGCAACCCCAACCCCGGAATGTGAGTAGTGTTTTCCCCTACCCCCCCTGGTACCTTATCACAAACCAGAAGAATTCATCCTTAACTTAGCCAAAGCGGCGCGAGGATACAGTGCGTGGGAGAAATACAAAACCGGTCTCAATATTGGAAGTAATACAAGAATCGACTATAGTAGTAACTTGGGACTACAGGGATCCCTATAGCTGGGAACCAAAGGTTTTGTGCTATTAGCTAATACTCAGAGCAGTATGGTGGGATCATTTACTAGATACCCGGAGTTTGCAAGAAAGGGGAACGAGGATGTGGAGCAACATTGGTACCTTTGCGAAGCCATCTGGAGGGCCTGTCAGACTCCGGATAATGTTTGTGTGGTGGAATTCTAGACCACGCTAAGAGAACAGGCTCTATGTTGGTTCATAAAGTGGGCATAACAGAACCAGAACCCAACCATAGATGATATTAAGAGGGGATTTGTGTAGGAATTCAAGGTACCGCAAACAGATCAACAAGGGTTATCAGAGTTGTGGGAAATTAAGCAAAGGGAGGGTGAGACTGCTTGGGATCTCATACAAAGGTTTAAGGATGCCATTGCCAAGCTAAGTTACACCCTCAACCCAAATGACTAGCGAGACTGGTTCATCAAGGCACTCTTGCCCCTGACCAGGACACCGCTGACACAACAAAAGATAGGAACCTTGCAAGATGCATTAGAGCAAGCATCTTGGATAGAAGCAATGGTAGGGTATCCCCATGAATACCGAGGAGGCATGAGTCTGCAAGATCCAGCAATCACGGGCTTGCAAAGCCAAATCACAAATCTGACCAAGATGTTGAGAGACCTCCAGCCCATACAACCAGCGAGCCCAATGTTTGGTGCACCCATTACCTAGTGGAAGGGAATGTTGTGATGGAGTGCCTGTGACTACGAGGTCTTAACCAATAACCAAACAGGGGGGTGGCGGGGTAGTCTGGAACCATTCCCACTACAGGAGTTGTAGCAATTAGAGCGTAAGGACCCTTCTGAGGAAGGAATAACGTAGACTTCTGTGAGATTTGTAGAACATACGGACATCTTCCATAAATGTGTCCATTTTTGCAAAAGTATTCCAATGTCCCTAATAAAAACTACTGCTAGTTCTGTGTGTCGACCACTCATCACACTGATCAGTGGCGAGCACTGCATGCTCTGGCTGAAAGGCTGGATAGATCCACATTCAGGGTCAATGAAGCAAGTCAAGGGGGGTGAGGAGGAAACAGACACAAAATAAGAAAAGGGGGCAGGGGACCCTTAAGATAGTAAAATTGTGATCAGGAAGGACATTTCGCAAGGGAATTCCTGCTCCCGAGAAGAACATGGTATTCGCAATGTAGAGTTAACACCCACGTGACGAAAGACTTCCTAGAGCTCATTGCAGAATGGGAAGAGAGAATCAAATAGTGAGGGGCCAACCTGGTGAATGCTGAGCCTCAGAAAAATGAGGGTTTCCCCGCGAAAAATATTAATACAGTCACCCGAGGAGGGAAGAAGACATGGGAAAATTGCTACACCGAGGAACCCTCCGCGATCGCCAAAGCAGATCACCATGAAAGGCATATTAGCCTAAGTTCCAAAAGCAGTATTATCATGAAGCAGCCAAATTGTTCGAGGGAATGACTGAAGATAGGGACACCCGAAGACCGCAAGTCTATGGGCCTGCTCCTACCCAGCCCATTGGGGAATGGTTTAAACTATTCTTAAAAATTGTTGAAGATGAGGCCATGCTAAAAGAATTGTGGAAAAGCTTAAAGGCCATGGTATCCATAGAACGAGAGGACACAGGACAACCATGTGAAGCCTGGTCAGAGAAAGCCTCTAGGAGGGTGAAGCCAAATAAGAAAAGAAGTGGGAAGGAGTTTCGAATCAACGCGAAGGCGATAGGATTATAGATAACGGACACCATGCTAGATCTATGGTTGGATGTAAACGTCCTACCCCAGAAGACCTGGGAGGAAATGGGGAAGCCATAGTTGAAGTATTCACCAATTCAATTGAGAATGGAAAATCAGTATTGTATATTGCCTATCAGGAGATTAGAGAATGTAGAGGTTGATGTGGTGGGAGTGAAAACACACATTGAGTTCGAAGTAATAGACATCATGGGGGATAAAGACCCGTATCCAACACTCTTGGGGATTGACTTGGCATACGAGAACTATGTTTTCATATATTTGAAGAAGGAACTAATGATGTTTGAAGCAAGAGGACTAAGGGTGATTCAGCCATTGGACCCTTACCAAGGACCCAGGTTGAAAGAGCCAACGGATGATAGGGAGGAACCAGGGATGTTAGATCAGTTGTATACACTCACACCTGGAAAGAGGGAGGACTACGTAAATCCCACAACTAGAGGATTAATTAGCTGGAGGAGAATTCAAAGTTCAGAAGCTAGTTTAGAAGCTGCATGGGATGCATGGAATCAGGGCGGGTATGAACTTACAACCCGACAACGTGAAATGATAAGCCGAGTAACCTAGGGAGACATAGGAAAGGGCGAAAACTTGAAGTACTGTGGCCTTGAACTGATAGATCAGTTCCTGGAAAGGATGGACCAATATGTATCGAAAAACCAGAGAATTTCCTTACTAGACATTATGCTCATGGAAACACTGGCTAGGTGGTGGAAAGCACACTGCCAAGTATTAAAAAACTGGAAGGATGCCAAACTAGCAATGAAGGAGAGGTTCAGCAAGAAATAAAATCGGCCACCAGATGAAAAAGAATACATGAGGAATTCAAGTCCTGAGGAGCATATCAAAAAGTGCACGACCAACTAGGAAAGTCGGGGGTTGCCAAAGGACTTGTGGGTGCATGCTTTTATACACACCCTCAGTGCCATCCCCCAGGCTTGGTACATCCAGGAAGAACTATGACGACAAACGACTGCTTGGGATGCCTTGAAAGCACAATTCATCGATGATTTTTCATTCAAAAGTAGTGAAGCACAAATGATAGAAGTACTTCAAGCGGTGAAAGGGGTTTTGTTCACCCCAGAGACGCTAGTTGAAGGGGAGCACGAAGAAAAATTTCTGCAGTGCTTGTATGATATGGAATCACCAGGATTTGTGACATACAACAAAATTGATGCAGAACTAGAAGAAGACGGATTGGAAGGGCTTAGACACCTAGCCTTTGAAGAAACAAAGGGAGAAAGGGTGATTCAGGAGAATCCCTCGACGGTAGGTGCCCATCTCCTACTAGTAAAGCTGGGAAAATAGAATGTAGGGATGGAAGATAAGCCCAATATAGCATCAGTGGGAGACTATTGGGACGAACAGACCACCAAAGAAATTTTTTATTTATTACAGGAATACCAGGACCTATTCCCAGCTTCAGTAGCATAACTCAAGGGGATAAAAGGTATCTTGGGAGAGATGAAAATTATTCTAAAAACAAGTGTTCGAACAGTGAAGCACAGACCATACCGACTGAACCCAAGGTTCAAAGAGAAAGTTAAAAGGGATATTGAAAAAATGTTGGATGCAAGAATCATATTTCTAGTCGATGAAGCTGGCTGGATAAGCCCTATAGTTATTTAGAACAAGAAAGATGCGACCAAGATTAGAGTATGTGTCAACTACAGAAGCCTGAATAATGCATGTGTGCACGACCTGTTCCCCATGCCTTTCAGCGATGAAGTCCTAGACAATGTTGTAGGGAACGAGGCATACTCGTTCACAAATGGCTTCTCAGGCTACCACCAGGTCCGAATAACTGAAGAAGATAAAAGGAAAACAACTTTCACGATGGATTGGGGGTTATACACATAAAGTGTAATGCCATTCAGGTTAAAAAATGTGCTAGCAGTCTTTTCAAGGATTGTAATAGCCGCATTCTAAGATTACATTCATAAGCTCCTAAAAGTCTACATGGACGACTAGATAGTATACAGCTTGCTGAAGCATACCAGTCTATTGAGAGTAATGTTCGAAAGATGAAGACAGTTGTAGATCTCTTTAAATTTAAAAAAATGCATTTTCGCAGTTCCCTTTGGAACGTTGCTGGGCCATATTGTTTGCAAGGATGGAGTCTGTGTGGACCCTGCCAAAATAGCAGCAATCGTCCACATGGAACCACCCTGCAACGTAAAGCAACTAAGAGAAACTCTAGGCCATATGGGGTACTACAGAAGGTTCATAAAAAACTACGCAACCATAAAAACCCCAATGGAGAAACCGCTAAGGAAGACGGAGCAATTCATCTGGACAATTGATTGTCAAGAAGAACTGAACAAAATAAAAGAAAGGTTAGTAAGTGCCCCCATATTGGTGTACCCCGACTGGAACAAAATATTCCATGTACACATCGACGCATCTAGAATAGCACTAGGAGAAGTCCTAGCGCAACCAGGAGAGAAGATGGATCATTCGGTATACTACGCAAGCAGAAATCTCTCCATGGCGGAAAAAACCTACACAACAACAGAATGGGAAGCTCTAGCAATGGTCTACTCTCTCCAAAAGTTCAGGCACTACTTGCTAGGTGTGCGATTCAAAATTTTCACAGACCATTCTACACTGAAGTACCTACTAAACAAGCCAGTACTAGAAGGAAGAATATGCAGGTGGCTGTTACTTTTTCAAGAATTCACGTTTGAGGTGGTTGTTAAGCTAGACAGATTGAATGTAGGCCCAGATCACCTGTCTCGCCTGGAAACAGGGGAGAATGACAGAGCAATAGATGATCAGTTACCCGATGCCGATATGTTAAGGATAGAAGCCATACCCGATTACCTAGAAGAAATTGCTACTTTACTAACAACAAGAAATTTCCCATAGGGATACACATCAACGCAGAAGAGGCACTTAGTGGTCATAGCTATAGATTATCAGCACATAGCATGACACCTTTACAAAATGGGCTTGGACCAAATACTCAGACGCTATGTCCTACAACATGAAAGAGAAGCCATCCTATGGGAGTGCCACGCAGGGGTCACGGGAGGTCATGTAGGGGGCAAGGCTACCACAAGGAAGATACTACACGCAGGATTGTGGTGGCCCACTATACATAAGGATTCAAAGGCATTTTCTAATAATTTCCATGTCTGTTAAAGGATTGGTAAGCCTTTCCAATGCGATGAGCTACCACTACACACGGTCCATACGGTGAAGATATTCGATAAGTGGGGAGTAGATTTCATTGGACCAATCTCCCCACTAGAAAGACACTCCCGAGCCCGAAACATAATTACAACAAAAAATACCTAACAATATGGGCAGAGGCCATGCCAATAAAAGACTGCACAATAGAAACAACGACAAGATTCATTTTTGAAAATATCATTTCAAGGTTCGGATGCCCGAGGAGCCTCATAAGCGACCAGGGCACACATATTTTGAAAGAAATAATTGAATTTTTGTTAACAACTTTTATGGTACAACATAACAAGAGTAGTCCTTATCATCCATAGGAAAATGGTGCAGTAGAGGCATTTAACAAGATACTAGAAAGAGGGCTAACAAAAATCGTATCGGCCAACCGGGATGACTGGGATGAAAGAGTTCCACTGACTCTCTAGGCATATAGGACAACAATTAAAAGAATCCACAAACAAACACCATTCCAGCTCGTCTATAGGAGAGATGCGGTGGTGCTAGCGGAGTTCATACTGCCTAGCATGTTGATTTCAGAGGCTACAAGAATGACCGAGAGTAGTGCCTTGCGGAATAGACTGAGCCAACTGATGGAACTTGATGAAACCCGGTTCCTGGCAGAGTTCCATCAATCTGTCAAGTAATGAAGATAGAAGGCTTGGCATGATAGACACATCAAGAACAATCGTTTGAAGTTGGCAACCAAGTGCTCCTCTATGACAGCAAGTTCCTCAAGTTCCCAAGAAAACTACAATTGCACTGGTTAGGCCCATTCATCATTACACAAATAAAAAAATCAGGTGTAGTAAGACTTGCACAACTGGATGGCGTTCTACTGTAGGGATGGGTGAATGGTGCACACCTGAAGCCCTTCCACAAGTGAAAAAAAAAAATGTTTCTTCCGAATAATAAGGTTGCGGCCTAGAGTGGGATACCGCAACCCATTTGTGGTCGGGGGGGTTGTGTCAGTGGCCATATAATGTTATATCGCAGTGGTAGGCCTAATCAGCAGGGAAAGTAGCCACGTGTGTGAACCCTTGTTAGCAGAATACACATAGGTCCACACCTTTTCCAGAATTGATGACCGCACAAGTACCCGTCCCATCCACCGTACCAGTAGGTAATTCCCAATTAAGTAATCAATAAGGCAATTATCAAGATAGGGTTGCAAAATCTTTCCTGTTAAGCATAGAATTAGTTAATAAATAAGCCACGATAGAATAAAGACGCCATGAAACCCACTTTGTACCTTCCAAACCCACGTCATAGTTGGCACGTATCAGTCGGTCGACGGTGGAAAAATATGACTAGAATACATGGAAAGGTTGCCAGAGTAATTAGTTGATTAAAGCCTCGTCAGTTAGGGGACGTCGTGTCAGAATTGGCTACATAAATCTTAGGAGAATGTAGAGAATGGTAGAATTTCAAACAACAGAAGGATTCCAGGATCACTCGGAAGAACAGGAGCAGGACAAGAGAAACAGGAGACCACCAGTTTGAAATTGTTTATAGTAGAAGGAGAACAATGGAAAAAAGAATCATATCAGTCCCACAAACCGCTCTGGATGCAAGAATTGAAGTCATGGATGACCTATACGGGAAGTATGACAGTCGAATCTCATTGACAATGACTTCACAAACGGATTCCAATTTCCAGCAATGAAGAGGGAAGTATATGCGGAGGAATTTCAAAGGGAGGATGGCACCAGGACCTCCAGAATCAGAGAGGACTTCAGAGGGCTACAGAGGTCTACGTTGTTCAACCTGTGAAATCTACCTGTATTCGGCACCCAATTGGCCACCATGCAATGCACCAAGCTATTGGCGAGTAGGATGCATGGAGGTTCGCTATGGTTGGACAGAGAATACCATATTCATGCCGAAGATCGATTGACTGGGTTGGTAGAAATGGGGAATGTAGTCAGCATAGCATTCCATGCTGGGGCCAAGCGGGGGAAGAAACAGATATAAGACAACATCTACGCCCGCTATGGAATAGAGTGAGCGGGAAAGGGCACGAAGCTGGAAAAGATCAACAAAGATAACATATGGTTCACCTGCTACCTTATTGCAGGTAAGACAATGAGGCACCTCACGAGAAACGAGTGCACCGTGGACACTGTTTCAATAGCAGAAAACTGTTGCTAGGGAGAGATACTCAACTGGTAAGCTTTCGTGCTCAACGAACTTTTTAAGGCATGTGAGGATGTCTACCAGCGGAGCACTGGCTTTGTGTTCGGGTACTTGGTAATGGCGCTGGCAATGTGGAAGTGGAGGCCACCACCAAAGAGGCAGATGACAACCATTATTGAAGACTGGCCAATTGCGCTCAGGTACGAACCATGGAGGGCATCAGGGGATCCCAACACAAAAGATATCAATGAAAGGTCCTTCAAGAGCTAGTACACATAGATGGTGGACGCCATTCAATCCACGGAGAGAATACCTAGGACTCTCCTAGATGAGTTCTCAAGTGAGCTTTGGTTCGGTGGCTCACACGTGCACACTTATCTTAGACCACGATGTGTTAACCCCACCACATTCAAATTAAGGACACTGAGGTTTAGCCTGACAGAGGAGGCCTTACATAGAGAAGTGGAGTACTGGTCAGAAGTGGCCTGCAAAGTGAGAGAAGGGAAGCCCAGGTACCTGTTCGGAGCTTTAATGCCATAGAATAGAGAGGGTGAGGGGGTAGAAAGCAGCAGGAAGAGGGTGGCTAATGAATTTCTCCAACCGATGTTGCTCCAAATTGAAGAGAAAATGTTCAAAGTAAGAAGGAAAATCACAAGCTTCAAGCCAGGTGAGGGTGACTGTCCTGAGTGTTTTCAAGGTTCAACCATGTTGTTCCCCATTATAACACCAACTATCTCAATGGAAGCTCCTGCAGGCGTAGCCCAGGCTCCCTCCCTAATACCGGTACCCAAGTCACAAAAGAAGCGAGTTATCCACACCCCCCAAGTCAAAAAGCCGGTTGCCAAAAGGCTGAAAGTTAACCCCCCAGCTCCAGTCGTCGACCTTACTGTTGAGGTCGAAATCCAATTCCCACAACGACCATAGTCGAGGAGATCCCTGCCACCACATCCACTATAGTACACCCATCGCGGGAGTCATGCACTCAAACTGCTTCCACCTTCACAACTGTGTCTAAGATCCTCCCGTTCAGCCACCAACGGACTTCTGCAGAAGCAGAGGTTCAGTTGGTTGGTCGGAAAGAAGGCGCCACCTTGACCATAGGGATGCCACCCACTGAGAGTACAACACCGATGCTTGAGTTGGACCCACCAACTGGGAGATGCCTGGATACTAGTTGGTAGGGAGAAAGGACTGGCCCGTACTTACTCGCTCTCCCTATAAAGATCACAGTCCCCCCAAACCCTAGCATCACTTCAGCCACACCATAGTCCACTCAGCCATCCCAACAATCATCCCAAAAAGAACATTCACCTGCCTCCCAATATGATTAGTCCATTGCAAGCGACCTACCCTTATAGTAACGATTCCCGGATCTAGACACAATGCAGGGCGATACACTCCATCATTGGTCATCAACCCAACTATTCTCTTTTATTCACCAAGCAGCCCACAAAGCCGAGAGCCTTCATGAGGACTTGGCCAAGGAACATGAGCAACAACAAATGCAATTGCTTGTAGTGGTGGAAGAACGAGATCACCTGCGGGAAGCAAATACAAGATTGCAAGCCCAGGTGAATCAGCTTAGCCAACGGTTCTAATCCATATGCCCAACTGTCATTGAAGTCAACATAGAAGCACTAGCAGACATGTCCACCTACACATTGATTGACTGTTGCGATCATATACAGACGGCGTGAATGCGCCTATCAACCACAAATGCAGAAATGAAGTGGAAGCTAGATACGGTCAGGTTTGCACTGCCCGATCCTGTAGAAATACCCACGTAGTCAATTGAAAGCAAGGTCAGAGAGCTAGAGATGAAGAAACAAGCCTTAGCCAAAGCTGTCACCAATGGATATGCCTAATGGGCAAGGTCCGCAATCGGTCAGGTAGTCTAGCTCAGAAAAATCACTGGTCTACCCATTAAGAGAACAAATTCAATCCCTATTTTCCAGCACAAGGGCATGCATAGACCATGCGCAGTTCCAGCAAATAAGTGAACAAATTGACGTCTTCCAAGCCCAGGTTAACGCAATTGAGGAGGAATCGGCGAGGACGAAAAGAATAATCCAAGACCTACGACCCCCGCTTGGATGTAGGTCTTGCTGTTGAAGGAGGAATGCGACTCAAGCAACCAACAATGGGACGACCTGCAGAGCCAACGACCGACAACATTAATGTCAAAATCAAACGAGGCATTCACATAAAGCACCGGTGCAATCCTCGCCAACTGGGACTTGGAAATTCAACGATGCAATGGGTTCAGGCATCAAACAACAACAACAGTCCCAGAGTTGGAGCCTTCATTTGGAACGAAGGAGCCACAAGGTCAAGAAAGGGCCACAGAAACAAATGCCATGCCACAAGCTAGGATTGAGATAGAAGAGATGCCTACTCCACAAGAAAGTATCGCAACAACAAAGGTGCCGACACAACAGCTAGTGGAGACAGTGTTGGTAGCAACACAACCACCACCCGTAGAACACATGGAAGCATCAATAGAGCCGCTAGAGGTTGAAACAACTTGACTTGAGGATGAGTCAAGAAATTGTGGTTGAGGCCTGTCGGAGCATTCGTTAATTTTGAAGAAGTTTTGACCAACTGTAGGGTGGGAAAGGACAAGTGGCAACAACGGTTGGGTGGTAGAATGAGCAGTTTTGAAGGAGTGATGGCGAAGTGGCAGCGGAAGACAAAGGAAATCGAGGAGACGGGAAGGCGTAGAAGCAGCCAAGGGAGAAAGCAGCTGAGAGAGAACTGGCAGTTTAGGCAGTCAGGAAGGATATAAAAAGGGGAAGAACAGAAAGGAAGGGTTTGTTGTTGAACCTGATAGACGTAGGAGGACTTGGTTGCCGAGGAGGTATGCAGATACAAAGGCCAAAGTAAGAAGAGCTGGGAACCAAGGGATTGGGTTGTAGAGCCTATCCGACCCGAGCTACTAAGCCAAGTATTCTATGTATTGTTAATGGCAAGATGCCGAGTTATGATGTACTCTGTCCTGTTGATTTAAGGTAATCAGAGTTGAGGGTTGTTGAGACTTATAATGTATTGCGTATTGTGTTCTGTGGGCTTATTAAAATTTTAAATAGTCTACTTGTTGCATGAAGATGGTGATTACTAGATTAATACTGGAATGTTGTTAGTTCTGTGTTATTCATGATGGATCCACGTGTATGAGTTTAGGGTATCACTATCTCCGTCTCATTTATTATGGATGCATATGTGTATGATCGCTTGTGCCTAATTTTTATTCTCTCAACCCCATGCTGAACCCTTCTCCCCTTTGGTCGTGATGTGCTTCCAGTGAGACTCCTTACCCTTCGAGGTGAGGTGTAAATGCCAGCGCTATCCTAGACTACAGCGGACCACTGTTTGCCTCCGTGCCTGAACCTGGGGTATTTTCCCTAATGATTCTTCTGATCCAATAGGACTAAAAACCATCACACCCAAAACCATGTGTGAAAACCATGCACAAAATCATGGAAAAAACCATGGGTCCAAAAAAAAAAAAAAATTCCCAGGGTGCTACCTAGACCCCGTAGAGGGGGGCTAACTACTCCCCTTAAACCCCCCTATATAGGGGGGGGGGGTGCTGTACCCCCTCTCTAACCCCTCGATTAAACTATTGGGGCTAGTCGTGGAAAGAACATAACACAACCCAACAAGGACCCCTTAGAACCATCCCAACACTTATAGTAACCAATCCCTGGGTCTCACTAAGGTTTTGGACCTCTTGACCTCTAGACGCTCCCATGCTATGGGCCTGAAAATGTCAAGAGGCTCTGGACACTCTCATAACAAGGCATGCCAACATCCAAGGACTATTTTTCTTAGTGTTATTCCAACATCCTCAGGATTAGAGCCACTTCTTTTAGGCTCAGAGCATAGGTCGTTGCCCAAAATTTATTGACACCTTCATAATAGAAAGATACCAATGAAACAATGATGAAATGTAAATAATTGAACAAGCCCTTGACTGGACCCCTTCTAGCCATGACAGACATTTTGTTAAACATATCACAAATATGTAATCTACAAGTGTAAGAAACAATTTTAAGCATAGGGGTCTCATACTCATATGAGAATAACTAAGAGATATTGATGCCTAAACACATTAGCTATAGTTTCATCCATTAGGTCATAGATACATTGTTCATTCATTTACAAGTAAAAACACGATGAGAGCCATACATAGCTACTGTCATAAAACATAAACATAACCAACATAATAGCAACATAAATACCAAGGAAAACATAGCCATATGATCCACATATAAACCAATATAATACTCATAGAAATACAAGGAGAAACAACCTCATATTGATGATGTAAAATCCAAACTCAGGATGGGACTACCACATTCCACTTGGCTGTAGAATGGATGAGCCAAATCTCTCTTCAACCATTCACCGCCATGCCATATTCCAAGCATGAATGTGGGATCTCATAGAACACATCAATCCAAAACAATTAGGGATTCTAGAGGCTATCCACCTCACAGTCAGACATCACGAAACCATCATCAGGTTGGTCTCTACCCAAGCCTTCCAAGGCTCTAGAGTGTTTGTTCCAACCAAGGCTTCTAGTACTAGTAACTTAACCCATAGCTTATTCTGGTCTTCTAGAGCATTTGTCCAACCAGGGCTTCCAGGACAAGCAACTCCTCCCACCTAGGGCTTCCAGAGTGTTTGTCCAACCAAGGATTCTAGGACTAGTAACTCAACCCAAGCTGATACAGGGCTTCCACAACGTTTATCCAACCAAGGCTTCCAGGAACTAGTAAATCAACCCAAGCTAAAGGAAACATGAGAACCAACCAGAAAAATAAAGAAATGAACCCATAAAACTATGGCTATCCAGGAAATGGAAAGGCTAGGAAAATCAACTATCAATCCAGGAAATCCTCCATGCCAATGATAGATCATGACCAATAAACCACATCCATATGCCATGCATTCCAAAACTAGTGAGGAAAACATACATGCAACTTGGTACCTGAAATAAAAACCCGTTGTAGTTGTTGATATTGATGTCCTCTTGCACTTTCTTGCTCTTCCTTTTCCTTTTTGCTCAAAAACTCCAAGTATGCCACACTCTCCAAGAGTGCTCCAAAAAAAATCTAAGTGTCCAAGAGTATGAAAGAGAGAGAATAGAGAGGGAGAGCTCCAAAACTAGACTGACCAAGCTTACCCACTAATCCTTAGAAGCCTTTTTATTAATGAGGCCTCTATTTTCTTCAATGTTCATTATTTTCCTTCAATTTCCTCCTTGTTACACAGTATTTTTTCATGCCTCCTGCACTTCCCTGTGTCATACCCTGAAGTGCTCGAAACTTGGCAATCATGCATTGTACCCATCCTGATATGCAATTAGATCCTCCCTGAAACATTGATGGAAACATGCCTTGTGCCTTCCCTGAATAAGTAAGCTCTAAAACCCTAATTACAGGACCAGCGCAACTATGACACTGGAAACTAGTGCTGATGGTGAGTTGAACCATACTAGCCTCGCGCTGCCAACACACTTTTTACTTGGATACTCATGCTGATCTCTAAAAGGAATCTTTCCCAAAGAGGACAAGAAGCTTCATGATCTAGAGGTTTCTAGAACGACGAGTTGGAGGTTGTTCAGTGTGGATATGGTCGAATTCTCCCAATATTGCCCTTTGATCTTCTCCCTATGAGCTACCTCCTTGAGATGAGGGCCTTCCTTTATCTTTGGAGAGATCCTAACTCCCTCTCCCTACCTATATATTCATCCTCTCCTATTACCAAATGGTTGGTCTTTGATTATTTTCACCCTTATGCTGAGATAGTGCCTACATGCTACTCATTTGGCTTGGGATGGAGTGCTTGGAGATCTTGAGCTTGGACTTGGACATTCACTCAAGGAGAGCTTATTGACATCAAAGCTTGGTTCTATGCTTCCTCCTTTATTTCGTTTATATATACAATTGTTGGTTCACTTTCCATAAATGTTTGTGTTAATGCATCATTTATCTTAATGCTCCTTGATATGTTAAGTGGATTACTTTCGAACATGATTGTTGTATTTGTATGCTTTGTTGTGTCTTTGATCTCTTGTGCGGGTATCCAAATGTTGTGAGAAGTAGAGCCTCAGGAGCAAGCGATTCGATATATTCAACAAAGGAGTGCGTTATAGCATCAGAACAAGGTAGGCCATCTTCCTCTTCTCTCATTTCGATTGTAATTTAGGAAAGTGTCTTGTATATTGTCACGTAGGTTGCTAGTCCCACTCATTGGACTATAGGTATTGTCTTTGTCTACATAGAGGATTTACCTAGAAAACAAAATGGCGACTCCACTAGGGAAGCTATAACCCTTTCCATCCATTCCTTTGATCAGATTCTCTGATGAGTTTAACCAACCATCGACTTCTTGGCTTGTGTGCATCACTGTAGATATTTGTAGTCACTGGTTATGTCAAACATGTTCTAATCTTGAAGATTTTTTTTTCCTTATTTTTCTCACCCAACATGTTTTCTGGTCCGACAAAAGCTTTGACAACACTAATTTTCAAATTATAGATGCGTTTCTCTACCTTTCATCACCCTTTTGCCTTCAACAGGTGTGTTTATCCCATAGGATAGAGAAAAATTAGGGTTTCTTCTTGTTTTCAGTGGTTTTCGACCTCTGTTAGTGATTTTCTAGGGTAACTACAATGTGTTTGTCTTGATTGTTATCCTTATATGATTGCAATTGCCTCTTGGCTTTTTGATGTGTATTTGAAGCTTGATTTCCTTATAGGGTTTCTAGGTCACCCTCCACTCATTGCTTGGCTTGTTTATGTGAGATTGATTTCTTTCCATTTAGGAGTCTTGCTGCAGTTAGGACACCATTTTCAAGTTGTTTTCGGTTCGTGATTGTGAATTTATTTTCATTAGTATTGAGTCATATTGGTGCTTTGAAAATTACTTTTGCTCCATTGTTAAACATAGATTACAATTGTTTGATTTGGTAGGACTGAAAGTGAATGCTTGTTTCGATTTCTTTGTTTCAAAACTAAAAGTGAAAGATTTATTCATTTTAGTATTTTTAAAACGATTTTCATTTGAAATCATAAGTGAATGAAATTTTAATTTTAGTTGTTTTAGATTGCATTTTTTTCCTTTTCTCATTGCATTAGTTTTCATTATTGAATCAAAATGAAAGGAAAAGAACAAAATATTAGTGCATCTTAGTGAAAGGAAAGTGATTTTTGTTTCTCATAGGATTGCATTTTGGCATTGCATTTTCTAGTGAAAGTGAAAGATTAGATTGCATTTTTACATTTTACATTGGAAAGATAAAGAATTGTGTTTTGATGCATTTAGCTTGATTGATGCATTATTTGGTTGTCTCTCCTCCTTCATTAGTTTAGCCTTCATCGAATGAAAATACTTCATTTTTATCATTTAGTTGCATTATCGGAATTCAGGTGACATCGTTGAGACATAAAACTAAAAATTAATTGAATATAAACTTAAAATTTACCTCAATCAACCTAAGGAGCATTTGTCATCTAATGCAAAGATCTAGAGGTCTAGGCTAGAGATGTGTTCTGGCATCTTTAAACATAGCAGTGGTCGTTAACTGCCTGCATTATATTGCGGGGGTGAAATCCCGTCCTAGTACAGAATTATATCAAAGGTTCTCCAGTACTTTCAAGTATATAGGAGTCACTTTAGTATGGAAAGTATATAGGGACGCTCTCATAGAATGGTTATGCATTAGACAACACTAACACAGACTTGTGCTCCTCATATCGTCGAGTATATATTGGGAGACCCCACTAGGTTTCTATCTTTTAGCCACAAGGAACCAAGTCAACTTCCTTGTAAATGTGATACACTGAACACAACATTCGGGGAGATCGACCATCGTACGTCAAGTCATTGGTTTCGGCTAAGGTGTATATAACAGTTCATGGATACTTGGTAAACCATCTTTCCTAGTATTACCCATTTTGATTTATTTGTTGTTTAGTGTCATAAATTTAACTGCCAACGATAACATGTCAAACCCATGTAGTTGCTTCTTGGCCTCACTTTGAGTAAATCCTTGTAAATTTTAATTTTAATCAACCCTCAACGAATTATCTCTTGTCCTTCTTCTCTTGAGAGGAAGTCACCATGGCTGAACCCTTGAGTTCATCTCATAGTTCCCCTTCGTTGTATGCTATTGAAGGGTCTTCACAAGGAGTTCATCCTGAAATTTCTCAGTCACTTGAAGCTCAAGGCTTTGAACTTGGAATTATCCCAAGCATCCAACCCTTTATTTCTCATTCCCCACCTCGAGACTTATCATCATCTGAGGAGTCTAATCTAGAAACCCCTGAGAGTCCACAAAGGTTTTTTTTATACCCTTCAAATCCATTATTCAATCCATTTGTGATATCTCCTCAACGTCCTTATAGTCCATATGGTTGACCTGGTGTTCCTTCGGAGTTATCTCCTCATCCATATTGGATTCCTCCTCATCAACTGTTTCCACCTATGGCTTCAGATGGCGAGATTCAAACCTCTCCTTGAGGTCCTCCAGAAGTCTCCACTACTCATACTCCTAATGTTGATAATGAATCTGAATATGACTTTCCTCTGGAAAGCTTTCCTTATGTAGGAAGCGTTCCATCAAAACCACCTCCTGAAAATAGTAGGCCTATGTTTCCACATGGTTATACAACCTTGGCTTAATTAGTTTAAGGAATTCCTAGTGCTTCTTATTTATACCAAAATCAAATTTTGTCATCAAATGCTATGCCTACTTCTGGTCCATTTATTCCTAACATGACCTCTCAGATCCCTGTGCAAACTGCCATTGCTTCAGTTTCGATTCAACCAACAATTCTGTCACAACCATTGCAGCCATTTCAACCTTCCATTCCGGTGCAACTGAAAGTTTCGGTTTATACGTTTGTAAGTTCCTCAGTCCCTCCATCAGGTGGACAAAATGTACCATGAACTCATTCACAGCCTAGGGGGAAAATCCAAACTTTCTTCTTGTGTCAGGTGGAACCCATATGAGTGTGTCAAAATTAGATTCCCGGTGCATATGGTCAAATCCCAATTGGAACTTATTAGTACCAATAGAGAATCCCTCAAGGAACTATTCAACAACCTTTTCTACAACAAGGGAAACCTTTACATCAGCAAGGGAAACCTTTGCAGTAGCAAGGGAAACCTTTGCAGCAGTTTCAACAACCTTTGTAACAACAAACACAATTTTTCCAACAATCCAACCAACCTTTGTATCCGTAAGGAAAAACATTGCATCAACAAACTCAACCCTTCAGTAGCAAGCTTAACCTGTATATCAAAAAGGTCAAACCTTGCAGACACAAGGCCAACCCCTACAATAGCAGGACCAACAATTTTATTACCAGGGTCAGCAGGTGCAACAACCTTACAATCCATATGCTGCACACAATTTTTATCCTCCTTATGGTTATCAACAGCCTATGCTAGGTCAATATCAACCTTGCCTTGGATAGAATCCACCTTATGGTCAATGTTGGGTCCCTATAATACTAGTGATTACCCCTTGTAGTTATACCCCTTATTAATATTTTTGTGCCCCTATTGCCCCCATAGTGTTATTACTGTGCCCCATAGAATCCCTCTATTGTTATTTTTGTGGCTCTATATTATTATTATTGGGTCGGTTGGATTATATTATGGCTCCTTAGACTCCTCTATATAGAAAGGAGGTTTTGTCATTTGAATCATCCAAGAATTGTTCATTTATGTAATGTAAAGGAGGTTGCCCCCTCGAAGAGGCTGAATTCTAAGGCGTTGATCTATCTTTTCTATCTTTTCTTGAGCTGGTTTCATAACATTTGGTATCAGAGCATTGGATTCTAGGGTTTCGCTGCTCCAAACAGGTCATCGTGGAATTCTCGCTATAACTTTTTCTCTGCGACGTTTCAGAAGTTGCAAAAAAAAACCATTTGAGAAGAAATCGCGCTGAACCTTGGGTCCGAATTTTAGAGCTTTTCGTGCTATATTTGTGGAGATATGATCTGAGGAAGTTGGTCTTTTTGCAGACTCCTGAATTACATTCCAAAAAGGTGACCTGGGGAAAATCATCATAACTTTCTCTATGGGGGTCAGATTGAAATTTCATAAGAAGGTACAGAAATAGGATGGACTGTAGTTTCTTGTATACATTTTTTAGATCCAAAGGTCGAAACAGTGACTCGTGGCACATCGTACAATTTCGCTCTACTGAACTAGTCTATAATCAAGTCACTATGGGAGATTTCGCATAACTCTTCCTTGGAGAGTCCAATTTGGGTCAGACTTGTGGCATTGGAAAGAGGACATAGAAGGCTACTATAGATCACAATTTCAGAACTGGAGGATCTGAAATTACAGAGATACATCAGATTCAATATCAAGCTTCTACAAAGTTTTTTTAAATTTTTGCGTAAGCTTGGTTTGAAGGAATTCAAAGGGCATAGTAAAGAATTATTATTGGTAACTGATGCCCCGAGGAAATAAAATGAAAAAACCTAGTAAGGAACCTGAAAGCTCTAGCATGACTCATGAAGAAGAGGAAGAAATGCTACATGATACATCAAAATTACAAGAACAAGTGCAACAAATGTCACGCTCACAAAAGCTAACAGAAGCTAAGATAATGGCGTGGAATCTATGATAAATGGCGTGGAATATAAGATAAAGGGCATGGAAGCTAAGATGGATGATTCGAAGACAGATTTGAAGAGAGATATGGTAGATTTGAAGACAGACATGGCAGATTTGAAGACAAATTTGACAAATTTTCTACAAGAAATACTTACTAGTGGTGAAAAGGTTGTAAAGGAAACTCATGATGTGAGCAAAAGAAATGTTAATCATGATTCCATAGACTCTAATGTTGGATCAAAGACCCAACATATTCCAAAAATCGATATGAGGAAGTTTGATGGCAAGGATCCCGCCACATGGATATTACAGATGGAGCAATTCTTCGATCTCAATAATGTGCAAAACACATAAAAGGTACGTATGGCAACTTTATATTTGGAACCAAATCAGTTTGTATGGTATCAATGGCTTTGCTCTCGTAAACAATTTATCACTTGGGCAATTTTTACGAAAGAATTGATAGCACATTATGAGGATACAAAAAGCAACACTTTTTTTAGCCAATTGATAAGTCTCAAACAAAAGGGTTCAATAATGGAGCACATTGAGGAATTCCAAAAATTGAACATAAGGGTAAAAGATATTCCAGAGGAGCATAGGATTGATGTGTTCATAGGGTCTTTAAAGGATAATATCAAACATGATGTTCGCCTTTGGGAACCTGATTCATTAGAGAAGGCATTCAGGTTAGCAAGAAAAATGGAAAGCAAAATTATGGCAACCAGGAAGCATGCCACTCACAACTATAAAGACGGAAGTGTTGTTGCCCCTAGTCTTCCACAACCTATAAGGTTGACACCACAACAATTGGAAGAAAAAAGAGCAAAAGGGCTTTGTTACAGTTGTGATAGCAAATACACTAAAGGTCATAAGTGTGCCGAGAAGAAATTATTTTACATAGATTGTGAAGAGGAAGAAGAAAAGGAGCAAGAAAGGTCAAAAGAAGAGGATATACTCCAGGAACAAAGCCTAGATGAAGAAAAAATAAATCCGACCATATCTTGTAATGCATTGGCAGGAATTACCACTCCTCAAACCATCAAGATAGAAGGACAAATCAAGAAGAAAAAGGTAATAGTGTTGATTGATTCAGGAAGCACCCACAATTTCATTCATTGTAAGGTAGCAAAAGAATTGAATTGCTTCCTATATCCAGCACCAGAGTGTCAAGTGATGATTGCAAATGGAGGAACAATAAATTGCTCTGGAAAGTGCCATAATATCAAGCTATCCATGGGAGAATATGTATTGACTAGCCTAATGCTTTCCATTCCAATGGGAGGTGCTGATGTTGTACTAGGAGTCCAATGGCTACAATCATTGGGTACAATAGCTTTTAATTTTCAAGAAATTTTCATCAAATTTTCTACGAAAGGAAAGGAAGTTGAATTAAGGGGTATTGCAGGGAAACCAGGAAAGATAATAAGCTCTAATGGTATGACAAAGCTTCTAAAAAAGGAGCAAAGAGGTGTAATTGCACAATTATGTTCGCTAGATGTTTCCACATTGGAATCATCTATTTCTCCGGATCTCCAAAAAGTCCTGGACAATCATTCCAAGGTATTTGAGACTCCCAAAGGTCTCCCACCTATGCGTGATCATGATCATGCTATTCATCTGATTCCAGGAAGTGTTCCTCCAAACATCAGGCCGTACAGATATCACTATGTCCAAAAGAGTGAAATTGAACGTATGGTTGCAGAAATTCTAGAGGCTGGTATAATTCAACCGAGTCAAAGTTCTTTCTCTGCTCCAGTAGTATTGGTGCACAAGAAGGATGGATCATGGTGCATGTGTCCAAATTATAGGGAGCTCAACAAGCTCATTATCAAAGATAAGTTCCCCATTCTTGTCATTGATGAATTACTAGATGAATTGCATGGATCAATTTACTTCACCAAGTTGGATCTTCATTCAGGATATCATCAAATCAGAATGAAGACTGAAGACATTCTGAAAACAACATTTAGAACTCATGAGGGTCATTATGAATTTTTGGTCATGCCTTTTGGCCTTACCATTGCACCTTCAACATTTCAAGGTTTGATGAATTCAATTTTCAAACCATTCCTTAGAAAATTTGTGTTAGTATTTTTTGATGATATACTAATCTACAGCAAGTCTTGGAAGGATCATGTTGAACATGTTGACAGGGTGCTACAACTATTGGAGGAGAAACAATTATATGCAAAAAGATCCAAATGTTTCTTTGGAGTCCATGAGGTGGAATATCTGGGTCATATTGTATCTCATGAAGGAGTTAAGGTAGACCCTAGCAAAATTAAATCCATTAAGGAATGGAAAATCCCCACATCCATAAAGCATCTGCGAGGATTTCTCGGGTTGATAGGGTATTATCGCAAGTTTGTTAAGAATTATGGGAGAATAGCAGCACCTCTAACAACATTATTGAAGAAAGATGCATTTTCATGGACTCTGGAAGCAACAAAGGCCTTTGAACATCTTAAAGAGGAAATGTGCCAAGCACCGGTCTTAGCTACATCGGACTTCACAAAAACCTTTATTGTGGAATGTGATGCTTCAGGAAATGGAATTGATGCTGTTCTAATGCAAGATGAAAGACCCATTGCTTTTGAAAGTCGCCCAATCAAGGGAAAGTTTTTAAGAAAAGATATTTATGAGAAGGAAATGTTGGCAATACTCCATGCTCTTAAGAAATGGCGACCCTACCTAATGGGAAGACACTTCAAGGTAAAAACGGATCATGATAGCCTTAAATACTTTTTAGAACAAAGATTATCCTCTGAAGAGCAACAAAAGTGGGTCACAAAGATGTTGGGTTATGACTTTGAAATCATCTACAAAAAAGGGAAGCAAAATGTGGTGGCAGATGCACTCTCGAGAAAGGATGAGGATGTGGAAGCATTGTTGTGTGCCATTTCTATTATCCAACCAGATTGGATAAACGAAGCAAGGGAGGAATGGAAGAATGATGAAGAAGTGTGGGCACTTATTCGAAAGTTACAACAAGATTCCAGTACGTCTGATACATTTAGCTGGCAAAATGATTCGTTATGGTACAAAGATCGCTTATACCTCTGTAAGAATTCCCAGCTAAAACAAAAGATTCTTATGTGCATAAGCACTTCTCCCTTAGGAGGGCACTCAGGGTTTTTAAAAACTTACCACAGGGTTAAGAAGGAATTTTTTTGGGATGGCCTTAAATTAGATATTCAAAAGTTTGTGGCGGAATGTTTGGTTTGCACACAAAATAAAGTTGAAACAATGAAGACACGGGGTCTATTACAACCTTTATCCATTCCAAGGCAACGTTGGGAGGAGGTTTCAATGGATTTTATCATAGGTTTACCCAAGTCTGAGGGAAAGAGTGTCATCATGGTGGTAGTTGACAGACTTACCAAGTATGCAAACTTTTGTGCATTATCACATCCATTTAAAGCCAGTACAGTTTCTACTGCATTTATGGAAACAATTCAAAAGCTACATGGAAACCCAAAGATTATTGTAAGTGACAGAGATCCCATTTTCATGGGAAATTTTTGGACATAATTATTTTCTTGTCTTGGTACTCAGTTAGCTCATAGCTCATCTTATCATCCTCAATCTGATGGGCAAACTGAGATAGTAAACAAATGTGTGGAAGGATATCTTCGTTTCTTTGTATATGATAAACAGACACAATGGGTCAAATGGTTGCCTCTGGCTGAATGGTGGTATAACACTTCCTTCCATACAACAACAAAAATGACCCCATTTATGGCACTTTATGGGTATCAACCACCATCCATCACATCACATTTAAGAGAAAATTCTAAGGTTCAGGCAGTGGAACATCACATCGAACATCAACAACAAGTCCTCCAACTCTTAAAGGATAACCTCGTGTTGGCACAGAATAGAATGAAACAACAGGCAGATCAACATCGCAGTGAAAGAAGTTTTGATGTAGGTGATTGGGTATTCCTACGGCTACAACCATATAAGCAAATGTCCCTCAAGCAAGCTAAGAAGGATAATAAATTATCACCAAAGTATTATGGTCCATACAAGGTGTTGCAAAAGATTGGTACTATGGCATACAAATTGGAGCTTCCTACAGCTTCTCGATTGCACCCAGTTTTCCATGTTTCATGTTTAAAGAAGGTTATAGGCGACAAGCTCCTAGTTCAAACAATATTTCCAGAACTTGACGAGGAAGGAAAAATTATATTGGAACCGGAAGTAGTCACAGAAACAAGAACTCGACAGCTACGAAATCGATCAATTTTAGAGTATCTTATCAAGTGGAAGAACTTATCCGCTGAAGATTCCACATGGGAGGATGAGAATTTTATGCAGAAGTATCTAGAACTACTCAATCGTTGAGGACAACACTTTTTTGAAGGAGAGGGGCATGTTGGGTCCCTATAATACTAGTGATTACCCCATTACTATTGTAGTTATACCCCTTATTAATATTGTTGTGCCCCTATTGCCCCATAGTGTTATTACTGTGCCCCATAGAATCCCTCTATTATTATTTTTGTGGCTCTATATTATTATTGTTAGGTTGGCTGGATTATATTGTGGCTCCTTAGACTCTTATATATAGAAAGGAGGTTTTGTCATTTGAATCATCCAAGAATTGTTCATTTATGTAATGTAAAGGAGGTTGCCCCCTCAAAGAGGCTGAATTCTAAGGCGTTGATCTATCTTTTCTATATTTTCTTGAGCTGGTTTCATAATAGTCAAGGTACCCCTCAGTGGGGGAAAAATCAAGCCCCTTATGGTCAAAATCCTCCACTTTGGGGGCAGAATCCTTACCAACAAGGTTGGAACCCGTAGGTTGGGCCTTATCAAAGGACTTATATGCCTTTTAACCTGTAATTTCCAGTTTTAGCGATGTTGGAACTACCCGATGTCTTGAGGCTTACTAATGATCCAATTTTTCATTCACTTTATTGGCCTCCAATTCCCACTAAAATTCCGAGTGACCCCAAATTTGAAGGAAAAGCTAAAGAGGACCCTCATTCCCATGTGATGACATATCACTTATGGTGTTCTTCCAATTCCTACATTGACAATTCTATTCGTCTCCGCCTCTTTTAGCGAACCTTGACAAGTGTTGCCACAAAGTGTTACATCGAGTTGCCTCGAGGTACCTATATAGACTTCAACTCTTTGGCCATGGCCTTCCTCACCCATTTCCAGTTACCAGTTCATTATGAAACAGGTACCCACTTTCTCATATCTATGAAACAGGATACCACGACCCATATCTCCGATCACATCCATGAATGGAGACATCAGCGTCACCTCATCAAATTTGAAATCCACGATGAGTTGTTGACGGAATGGTTCAGCAAGTCATTCGCAAACAAAATTGATACAGATATAGCAATGTGAGGTTGTGTTACGGAGGATAAAGCTATTGCTCATGCCTAGTATTTAGATTTGGTTTATTCCCAATTTGGCACGCTTTATGAAATGTTGCCTGAAGATACAAGGCCATATTCGAATCCAGCATCTTCGAAGTCTCCAGATTTATCTCCTATTGCTGGTACAATTGGAACAATATCTCAAACTTCCACTAAAACTTCTTCGAAGCAAGAATATGTTTCGAATACGGGTTCTAATCATCCTTCAAAAAACCCATTGAATCCTGGTAAAACCTTTTAAGGTCAATGCCCTCCAGTCTATTGCGGCAGACAAAGCCTTGAAAGATAAGAAGAAGGGTAAAGGTAAAGAAAAATATGATACCCCAAAATAGGATCCTCCTAAGTCATATGCTAATGATGCCTCCAAATGAAAGCCAAAATATCCTTGCCTCATTTTTGAGGAAGATCATTACACCAAGAATTGTCCCCGACGTGCAGAAGTTAGTCGTTTATTGAAAGGGACCCTGAATGTATTAAAAGATCCATTTCCATCTCAATAGACTCAGTTGGTAGATCAACCATAATTCTCTGTCTCATATGGTTCTTAGGTTTACATGATGATGGGTTCATTGCTTATCTCTGTAGCCACTCGATCGAAAGATTATCAAACTCCTAAAAAATAGACGGTTGAAAAGGAAGCTATTGATATACCTTCTAATTTTGCTCCACCCAGTTCTAATCCTATCCATATTGAGAGACCTAATAATAAATTCTTTATTTGACCACCTCCCAAAGGTGTGCTTCAGAAGTCATCCTATAATTTGAACACTAGAGCTGCTCAACATTATAGTATTGTCAAATATTTAGCTTAAGTGCCTTCGATGATGTCTACTTTGGAAGTTCTCCTAAATTTCCCAATGAATCGGAAATCATTATTGTCTGCTATAGGGGGCATCGATCTTGCTGATTTGAATTTGATTACATTCGATCTGGAAAACCATGTTCCTTGTCTTCTTCATCAAATTGCATTTTTGATTCAAGTCATTATAAAAAGAAAGACGATCCATCAGAATATCATTGATGAAGGTGCTTCCACCTGCATCATGTTTGTTTCATGTTGGAAAGCTATTGGCTCTCCACCTCTTAACCAGTCCCCAAACACCTTGGAGGCCTTTGATGGCAGAGGCTCCTGTCCTTATGGTATTCTCACAAGTTTTCCCATTACCTTGGAAGGGAAGACTGTTGAGTTAGAAGTAGAAGTTGTAGACGCAAATTTGAATTACAACCTTATACTTAGGAAAAGTTGGACCCATGCCATGTTTTGTGTGGTTTCCTCTTTATTCTGGGTACTTCGTTTTCCTCATGAAGGAAAAATTGTCACCGTCGATCAATTGTCATTTTTCTCTTCTGGTGCTTCAAATGGCAACGTCCCATATGTGGGAAATACCAATATTCCATATGAGAGCATGGGGGTAGGTATTTTCAAAGATTCTCCCTTAATGGGAACATTTTCTCCCTCACCTCTGCATGTCACCTCGATCAACATGATCTCTATCTCCACTAACCTGTGGATCATTCCTTCTCCAGATTAGGTTGATTCATTTGGTGACGCTATGCCGCTAAGTCCCTTAGAACAAGCTTATCATGAAATTGTCTCGACTTCAACGATCACTTCAGAAAGTCATGATGTTCTCAGTATGCACCTGGATACGTATTCAAATCTCCTTGGCTTGGTTCTTGGGATTCTCCGAATCCCTTGAACAAGATATTCCCCACTGACAAGAGTATTTTTGAGGTTATGTCTCTTGATGAAACTCCTTGGAATGATGCCCATCATCATTCCTCGTTTCTTCCAAGTCTAAGTGAGATTCCTTCGTGTCTTGAAGCTTTTGTTTCTCATAACCTGACACATCCACTTCAAACACATGTTCTGGTGCATGAAGTTTTGTTCGAAGGTAATATGGGAAATATAACTGCAACCATGCCGATCAACATTTCCATTAAACCTGGAATTGTCGAGAACATTTACATTGGGGTTTCTTGTTCTCATGACGAGATCAGGGTTTACATTCTCCTTTAAGAATTTCTTGATGTCTTCGCTTGGTCATAGGAGTAAATTCCTAGTATTGATCCAACTATTGTGGTGCATGAAATACCCATGTATCCTAATGTGAAGCCTATTCATCAATGAATCCGTCCCTTGGATCCTAGGAAGACCGCTGCTATTAAGGGAGAAGTTGAAAAAATTCTAAAAGATGGTTTTATTTAACCTATCCCATTGACAGATTGGGTCTCTAATATTGTACCTGTTACTAAAAAGTAGGGAACAATCCGAGTTTGTGTTGATTACCGCAACGTCAATCACGCATGCCTATAATATAACTATCCCACTCCCTTTATTGATCAAATCATTGATGAGTGTGCTGGGAGTGAGATATTCTCTTTTATGGATGGTTTTTCTAGTTACAACCAGATTATCATATTACCCGTTGATCAACACAAGGTTGCTTTTATTTGTGCTTATAAGAAGCTCCCTTTCGGTCTAAAAAACAATGGTGCTACCTTTCATATAGCAATGTCATATGCCTTTCATGATATTAAACACATTGTTTAACCTTATCTAGATGAATAGCTATCTCATTCTGCTAAGTGTTGTGACCATTCAGACCACCTTCGAGCAATTTTTCTACATTGTCGACACTATACTATTTGTCTCAATCCGAATAATTGTGTCTTCTGTTTAGAATTTGGTCAAATCTTGGGTTTTGTTTTGTCAAAATAAGGTATCCGAATGGATCCTCAAAAAGTTGATGCTATTGTAAATTCCTCCCCTCCTTCATCGCTGCACCAATTGTAGAGTTTGCAAGGAAAGGCTAATTTTCTTCATCGCCTTGTCCCTAATTATGCTGAGATTGCTAAGGGATTTACTTGCTTTCTTAAGAATGGGATCCCATTGATTTTGGATGAAATTTCATGAAAATATTTCAATGATCTAAAGCAAACACTCATCAATGCTCCTTTATTGCATCTCCCTAACTATCGCCGCAATTATTTCCTATACTTGGCTGTAGATGATAGTACCATTTCTATGGCGTTGGTTCAGGATGATGACAATGGAAATGAACATGTGGTTTATTATTTGAGTCGAAATATTATTGAAATTGAAACTCGATATGCTCATGTTGAAAAACTTGCCTTGGCAGTAGTCCATGTTGTTCAATGATTTTTCCATTACATTCTTCTATGGAAGACCACAGTGATTTTTGACTGTAACCCCATGACTTATATTTTGACTCATTAGTTACTTGGGGGAAAATACTCTAAATGGATTGTTATCCTACAAGTGTTTTATTTGGATTTCATTTCCACCAAATCGAAGAAGTCACTCGTTTTTTTCCGACTTAATCTACACCCTTCCTTCTGCAAACACCCCCACTGATTTTACTAAGCATATTCCTGATGAAACTTTGTTTTTCATCAACACTCTTGACCTATGGTATGGAGATATCATTGTTTATATTCAGATTCAAACTTTCTGATCTGAGTTGTCTCGATCTGACTGACGCCGCATCTGACATCAGTCTCAACCTTATCGGATTATTGGTGATACATTGTACCGAGTCAGTGTTGATTATGTTCTTCGCAGATGTCTAACACTTGAAGAGGCTAAAAGAGTCTTGAATGAATGGCACTCTAAGACATGTGGTGGTCACATGTGAGGCTATGCCATTTCTCAGAAGATCCTTCGCACCGGTATTTTTGGCCTTCTATCTTCAAAGATTGTATTATGGCAGTTTAAAAGTGCCACGAATGTCAGATTTATAACCGTAAACAACGTGCCTCGCCATCACCCTTAAAATCAGTCGTTACCATTGGCCCATTTTCTAAATGGGGCATAGATTTCATGACATGTAACCCTCGCTCGACTGGGGGGCATGGCTATATCATCGTTGTCGTCAACTATTTTACTAAATGGGTCGAGGCGATGCCCACATATAATGTTGACAGTATCACTGCTGCTTATTTCCTCTTTAGCCATGTTGTAGCCCATTTTGGCATCCCTTAAGCCATTATCACTAATCATGGATCACATTTTTGTCAGTACATGATGGCAGAGCTGACTGCTCAGTTGGGTCTTCGCCATGATAGCTCAACTCCTTACTACCCACAGGCCAATGGCCAAGTTGAAGCAATTAACAAAGTATTGATTACTATGCTTCAACGAATCATTGGGAAGCATAAAAAGAATTGGCATCTCATGTTATTCTCGGCTATTTGGGCTTAACAGGCTTCAGCTTAGACAACCACTAGTTTCACTCCATTCCAGTTGGTTTATGGTTTAGAGGCGACACTCCCGATCGAGTGTGAAATTCCTTCGTTAAATCTAGCTATCGAGTTACTCCCTGATACCTCACTTAAAGAGGAGTGGTTACTTTATCTAGAGAGTCTTGATGAGACCCATTGCATTGCTGCGATGGTGATCGAAGCATAGAAAAAATGAGTTAAATCTCATTTTGATCAAACTATTTCTCCACGAGTTTTCTTTAAAGGTGACTTGGTCTTGTTGTATGACCAAGAAAATGATAAGTTGGGAGCTGGGAAGTTTGAACCTATGTGGCATGGGCCATACATCATTAAACGTGTCTTGCAAAAAAGTGCCTATGACCTGGTTGTATACAAAAGTAATGCGTTATCACAGCCCCGCAACAGGCTTTATCTGAAAAAATATTATGTGTGAATTCCGTGTAATTACTTTTGTACATTTTTGTGCGAATTCATTGGTGTGCAGTTTTGATTTTTTGGTGTGATTGTTTTCTTTGTAGACATGTTTCCTTTGCTTACCTTGTGTTCCACTCGGTTTTTACATGTCGTCAAACCATTATGTTGGTTTTGCTGATGGTGCTTGTCATAGCACATGGAAGCTATCTTCCGTAGCTTGGGCACTCTTCACCCCTAATGGAAAGTTGATCGATTTACAAGGTATTTTCTTGGGACAAACAACTAATAATATTGCCGAGTATAGTGCAGTTATTAAACTGTTATTAGAAGAAATTTCTCTTGGAATTATAAATTTAGTTGTTAAGTTAGATTCACAACTCGTTGTGTTACAATTGAATAGTCATTACTCAGTAAGAAATCCACAAATTTTGCGTATGTATCTACGTGTTCGATTACTGGAAAGAAATTTTGATTATATCACATATTAGCACATTCCACGGAATTTGAATACACTAATAGATGCATTAGAAAATTATGTTCTCGATAGGCATTTTCGTAACTTATAAAACCAATCACATCATCATGATACATGAACACATAAGTAGAAGATAGAAACATGTATATGTATATACATATACATATATCTATATATATTGCGTCTGTCAAAGTTTTCTCATCAAAATCTCAAAAAATAAGTGTTTAGTGCAAAAATCACGACTAGAAAAGGCTATTCGCCCACTTGGTGCTTGCGATAGCATGAGACCTCTTTGATTACTTGGCCTAACAGCTGACATAGTCTCGCAGACACTCCTACTATATGCCTCTGGTATCGCAATGACATGTCATCTATAGTCGCATATTTTGGAATCCCTCGAGTAATCACTTCCAAATTTTGTTCCATTTCTACCATAGGATCTGCTCCTTCCTCATATGGAGCATATTCTATCTGACGTACTACTCACTGTGCTATTGGCGACATGCCAGGAGGCCTTTCTGGTCCTACATCTGCACATTTATCACAAGTAAACTCTTAGATACACTTTAACAAAAAACTCATAAAACTTTAAAAAATTCCAAAAACAAGTTTTACCTGCATCGGTCCACTGTTCACCTAGTGGTAGAGGCAGATCTGGATCTCTTCTGAAATCCATACCTGCATAGGCATAGTCATCCATAACGATCAATTTTTGGTGCAACCAACCAAAGAACGATGGAGGGAAATGCATCTACTGGCCCCCTCCTCCATGAGGCATGATCTCACTCCATCTAAGTAGCCTCAGATCTTGTGGGGTTGGATCCTTCACCTCTACCCACTGCTACTGAAATAGGGGCATACGCTCCAAAAAGAAAACCACCAAAATTGAACTAAAGCTGAACTACTTCAAGTTTCCCAACTTGCCTTTGGTCAGTTGCCTCTTCATGTTGACTAGTAGTCCCTTGCACCAGTTGAACACTGTTGGAGTAAGGAAATCCACTGCATACTGGAATTGTGATTTCGAGATCTCATGCAAAGCCTACGCCCTAGCTATATGGGCCATGGTGTGTAGAATTGTCCTTAAGGGAATATTTTCAATGGTTGCTATCTTCACCTTCTCGCTCACAGTTGTCTCTGCACCCAGGAAATGCCTTCTGATTAAGGTATTGGTGCTCTCACCTCCACCATGGGATCCAAAGAGTTGAACTCTTTCCCCTCTTCTGGATAATCCAATAATGAAGTAGATATCAGCTACTTCCAGCTCTAGTTCTTGGTCTTTGATGATGAAGATCTGCCGATCAACATCCCATAGAATGATCAGATAGTGTAGCAACTCATTTTGAGCTCTGAGTCCTGGGGTTCAGAATAATTTCAATAACCCGCAGCCCCTCAAAGCATTGACACATTCAACACTTTGGGTAGCCTAGTTATCTTCTTCCTTATGGTCTCTTTCTTCCATTTGATGACCATGTTGTCGAAATCTATTGCAAAAAAACCATTTACATTAATTAAATGCCTTTTTGCAGATCGAAAACTAAAAAAAAATTGATCAAGGGAGAGGATTTATCTTTCTTTTTTCCACCCTATGGCTAGCGCATTTGTTTTAATTATTTTCAAATTGGCAGCACGAGAGCTTTTTGGGCTCAGGTGTGATCAACGTGGATCTGATGACCAGATTTGTGCTGGTTTCCCCCGATTTTAAAAATTGAAATCCTCCCTTTTAGCCAGAAAAAATTCTATGCAATGGCATGAAAGTAGAATAAAAAGCAAGGAAAAAGGAAGAACACTTACCTGTAGCTGACGATTCATGAAATGGTGCCCTTGATCTCCTAACCTGCTTGCCTAAAAAATCAAGGAAAATAGGGTAAAATTCACTCTCCAATTTACTCCAAGTGAAATGGTAAAAATGTTTTTACTTTTGGTCTATTTATAAGTTTTTAAATACATTTTTTCCAATATTTTATTATTTTCCTTGATATCAGTGATGTGTGGTTGTCTTTGTGTAGTTACAGGTTTTTTTCGGTGGTTACAATGATCATTTTTTACTAATTCAATGAGTTTTTATTTTATCTCTTTTTCGGACTCGTTAAAAATAAACGAAAAACGAACCCCCTCTGGAGTCATCTTTAAGCTCTTTTCTGACTCTCGAAACATGAAAAGATCACTGAGTACTTGTATTTTTGAACTCGTTAAATTAAATGAATTGATGTCGTCTTAGTATACGTTTACCCCTTTTTCAGGCTGAGGTTGACTATTTATGAAAAAGGTACAACTTGGTCAATATGGTCAAGTGGTTCTCTTGAATATTGTTTTCTACCTTTTCAGGTTTGAGAGACAAATTACGAAAAGGGACATGATTGAGTTTTATTTTTCGTCTCTTTTTCAAACTCTCTAAATATGAAAAAGATACCGATTTATTCTTCCATCAGACTCGTAAAAAATTAAATGACGAAAGACTTGTCACCATGATGAGACCGAGTTTCTCCTTCCTAGGACTCATAAAACTTACTGGGATGGATTCATTCAAAGAATGAACTTATACGATAGGCATATGCTATCCCCTTCAAGCTTGTGATGAAAAATAATTTGGGTACTCGCTAGAAATAGTGGAGAAACATGAAAGTGAAACATCTCTTGTATAGGCAGCATGTCACTCTTGAACATGACACTCATCTATTTCTCGTGTTAGGTTTGGGATATCCTCACTTAGTCACTTGTATTTTCGGGTTTGGGTGATCCATTTTTCCTCTCATATGACTATTCCATTTCATCATCATGACCCTTGGTCTTATGTTGACTCAAATGCTGCCACACTTCGGAGTCATGTCACTGATATGCTCAAGAGGAGTCCTATCTGTAGTTTGATTACCTATACATTGTCTGACCTTTTGCTACAACCTTCGATCATACTTCATTCCACTTTATTCCTTGTTTTGTGTCGATGATGGGGGAATCATCGTGGCCCTCCTTCGACAGGTCACTTCCTGTCGACTTCAACTCATTATCTAGGAAGGTGACTTAGAGTCTCCATTTCAGTACCTCAGAGCTTGCATGCCTTAATGGCAAGTTCTTTGCATCCGACGATAGGTTTTCATCATTGGCCTTTGATAAGATGATTCTACAAGTGTTCAACTTCAACTTTATTTTCACATTTATGGACTATACGATCGTACCTTGAGAGCCATTGTCATTATTGGTGGTTCCTCTCGTACCTATTAATGGTCCACATCATTGGCCATTAAGTTTTCTAGCATGTTTGGCTTCAACACATTCATTCGCATGTTAGAATTCCTAATTTTATCAGGTTAGGATGGAGCGCAAGACCATGAGTTTTGTTCGATATAACTCAGAGTGCATGGAGTTATGTATTGTTCACGATTGTACACATGTTTCTTCTATATGGATGGCTGTGACCATACCATGGGACTTTATATTTATGATGATGATGATCCTTCTATATTGGGTGGCTACATCCATACCTTGTATCTTAGACTTATAGATGATCCTTTTCACTTGGATCGATGTTCCCATGCCGTGGATCTTTTCACATATTCCTTTCTATCTGGATGGTTGCATCCATATTGTGGATTCATGTTTTGATATTAGATATGTATACATATTGATTTGCAGGTCTCCTAACAGTGTTTTTTTCTTGTCCTTGCAAAATATCATAAAGCATCTCAACCATCACTCCCTATTCAACCTTCATGATTTAGGGGGCATTTGTTACACAATATTTTGTCATGCCTCCTTCACTTCCCCGTGTCATACCCTGAAGTGCCCGAAACTTGGCAATCGTGCAGTGTACCCCTGATATGTAGTTCAGATCGTCCCTGAAACACTAACGGAAAAATGCCTTGAGCCTTCACTGAAGAAGTAAGCTCCAAAACCATAATTTCAGGACTAGCGCGACTGTGGCACTGGAAACTAGTACTAATGGCGAGTTGCAGCATACTAGCCTCGCGTTTCCAACACATGTTTTACTTCGATACTCATGCTGATCCCTGAAAGGAAAGTTTTCCCAAAGAGGACAAGAAGCTTCGTGATCTAGAGGCTTCAAAAATGACGAGTTGGAGGTTGTTTAGTGTGGATGTGGTTGAATTCTCCCAATATTGCCCTTTGATATTATCCCTATGAGATACCTCCTTGAGATGAGGGCCTTCCCCTATATTTGGAGAGATCCTAACTCCCTCTCCCTACACATATATTCATCCTCTCCTATTCCCAAGTGGTTGGTCTCTGATTATTTTCACCCTTATGGTGAGATAGTGCCTACATGCTATTCATTTGGCTTCGGAAGAAGTGGTTGGAGAGCTTAAGCTTGGACTTGGAAATTCACTTAAGGAGATCTTAGTGACATCAAGGCTTGGTTGTATGCTTCCTCCTTTATTTCATTAATATATACAATTTTTGGTTCACTTTCCATAAATGTTGGTGTTAATGCATCATTTATCTTAATGCTCCTTGATTTGTTAAGTGGGTTACTTTCAAACATGCTTCTTGTATTTGTATGATTTGTTGTGTCTTTGATCTCTTGTGTGGGTATCCAAATGTTGTGAGCAGTAGAGCTAAGCCTGAACAAGCGATTCGAGATCTTCAACAAAGGAGTGCATTATATCATCAGAACAAGGTAGGCCATATTCCTCTTCTCTCATTTCGATTGTAATTTAGGAAAGTGCCTTGTAGATTATCACATAGGTTGCTAGTCCCACTCATTGGACTAGAGGGACCATCTCTGTCTGCAGAGAGGATTTACCTATACAAAACTCCTCACATGCAACTTGTGACCTTTCACCTCCCTTTTATGCTATTCTCCTTTATTTTCATAAATAAATGTGCCAAAATGGCCCTTTTTCCTTTTTAATGCCTTTGCCTTTGCCTTTGCCAATTTACTTTGCCATAATAACCAAAATTAACACCCACATGATGTTTTTACCACCATTCAACTTGGAATACATGTCCCATGACTGTGGTCTTATATATTTTACATGGATTTTTAACCAAGGATGTTATAAAGGTATCATCAAGAATGAAGTCATGTAGAACAAACAAGCCAAAGAGTCAACTATCTTGATCATAATGATATATGGTCCAGCTCCAACATGCAAACCTCTACAACAGTTTGATCCACAGGTAGGCTCAGGTATGGAATTCCTCACCTCCTCCCTATGAATAAAATGACTAAAATTTGTTTTAAGCAAGAAAAGTTGTTTTAATAGGCTCGAGCTGGGCAATGAACTTGGCCACCCTCGACTAGTAAACTTAAGTTTGAGTTCAGTCACCCATGCAACGTGTAAAGGCCAACTCAAAATGAAGTGGTGTCCTTGAAGAGTGGGGCGATAATCATGAGGAGAGAGAAATGATTACAGCTAGTGGGGACAATGGTCCAAAAGAGGAAACTCGTGTTAATGCCAATTCATTAGAGTACTCCAATATTTTAACCAAAAGAGGATATTATGTGTTTGGCTCAAATTCATTTGCACCATTACTCATTCCAAAAGCAAGTGGAGGAAGGAAGAACTAGTGCACCATAAAACCTAGGGTGCCACCAAGGAGTTTCGAAGCATGTCTGCAAGTGCTACAGGAAAGCTACAGGTAGGCCTGTAAGTGCTATAGGAGACCCGATAGGATCTATAGGAGGGATTGGGAGGTGAAAAGTGAGTCATAGTGGTTTGATATTGTCTCAAAACCTTCATGCACACCTAGAATTGTTTTGAAAAGAAGTGATACCCTCCTTCCTTGTTTCCACATCCATTTGCATGAGAAGTCTACTTGAAATTAAGATCTTTGTAGCATTCAATTGATTATTAGGATGTATTTTTGATGTTTGTTGTGGTTAAAAGAAGAGAAAAATAGTGGTTGACATAAATTCGAGCACCCTTCTCCCTCACTACTACCAAGCATTTTAACACTGTTCACCACTGAGACTTCTAGGAATTTTTTTATTTCCACACCTACATAGCATCAAGGAGGAATAATAGAAGAAATGGGGGGAGGATTTAACAGAAAAGAACCCTCATACACTAGGAGAAATCACCAACACCCTCCTATAGTGGAAATCTTTAGAAGACACCAATGGTTGGGTTTCTTTGAGTTTCTAAAGGGGTATGATGATGATCTTGCCCATGAATTTGCCATGTTATTACACTCTCAAGAGGAAGACAATGCCACTAATGTTATTAGAGGGTTGGTGATCTCTCTCAATCTTGAAATGATAAGTAGAGTGACCACCTTGCCTCTAGGAATTAGGTGGAGAAAATAAGACAAGCAAGTGAGTGTCAGAACTAGTAAAAACTTCTACCTTTCAAAAGAGAAGTCTGTAGAAGATAAGAATGGAGTGAGAAGAGAAATTCTACCTTATCCTTGGGATGAGGTAGATTACCATATCCTTAAGTATATATCTTGTGAAGGAAGATTAAGTGTGGTTTGTGCCTACCACTTCATATTTCTCCATGAGATGAGATTCAAGGCATAATTTCCTCCCCCTCAAAGATTTAGTGTTCCCCATTTCCTCCTATAGTCAATCATGGAGATGAGTCAGAAGGTGAGGGAGGGGAAGCACTAACATTTAGCTCACCATGGCCTCATCAAGTTAATAGTGGTAGATGCTCTGAACCACTCTATCTTATGGAACAAATCTGTGGACATGGATAGGGAGTCTTTAATAGAAACCAAAGCCATCACACTAGGAGAGACACCATCCTATAGTATTAGAGGTAAAGAAGGGAAAATAGAGGAAGAATAAGGAATAAAAACATAGGAGGAAGAGGCAGCAAGAACAAAAAAGGAATGAAGAAAAATCTAGGAAAAATAGGTAGCAGAGACAGAGGAAGGAGAAGTAGAGATGAAAGGAGAAGAGGCGGAGAAGAAAGTGAAAGAAAGAGTAAGCCCTGAGGAGACTTCTCAACCTAAAGGATCAGAAGAACAACCACATCAAACAAGTCTATCTCCAAGAGATTCTGAAGAGGTAGTAGTTGCAACATTAGCTACATTGGGCACTCTTATCAAGCCCAAGAGGAAGCAATCAAGACAAGGTCCCATGTATTTCAGAACCAGAAAGAGCACCAGAATTAGACAAGGGAAACCACAAACTCCTACAAAGGTTCCTATAATTATTGACAAGTCACCAAGAAAAAAGGAAGAAATAGGATCCGGTGAAGGAAATATTGAGGAGGTAACTCCTCCCAAAACCAAAACCAAGTCACCTATAGCACTTGTGAGTAGGCCTACCACTAGGTCAGTCACCTTCAAGAAGCCAAGGACACAATATGCCTTTGAGAAATAAGAAAAAGAGAAGCTACAGGAGGATCAGGGTTTGCTACAAGAGAGATAAGTTTGCTATAGGAGGGGCAAAGTCTGTTACAAGAAGAACACATGAAACTACATGAGCACAAGAAAGAGCTACAAAAGGAAGCCACCACCTCAAAGTTAGTTGGAAAAGACCTACAAGAGCTCCAAGAGCCTAGCCCACAACCTAGCTTGGGGTCCTATTACAAATTTATTGAAGGAGGAAGGATTAATCCTAAAAAATTTGCAATCCCACTCCTCTATGAGATGGAGATAAAGAGAGGAAGAACCCAAAGGTGGATGAAAATTGCTAAATCTAAGAACATGGAAGATGTGGGCCTCATGGAAGAGAAGGTCATTGAAATGGGTAAGGAGTTGAGTGATTTAAGACCGAGGGAGTCCATTATGAAGGAGCATCAATAGGCAAGTCTTATGCTCTCTTTCTATGGAAGCCCTACAATGAAAGAATCCATCAAAGTCTTATGCTCTCTTTCTCAAATAACAATAGTTCTAGTTCTGAATCAAGACTCTAGCATAATATGGATCTCTACCTTTTGAGGACTACCGGAAGTTTATTGAGTTTTGCAACCAAAATAATATGGAAGACAGGGAAAAAATAGATGAATTATATATGCACAATCTCACTTTGACAAATATGAATTTTTAGGATCCCAATTCAAGATTGGAGGACATGAAACTGAAGGCTTTAGCATCCTATATGACTCATGAGGAGACAAGAGATGAGGAGATGAAAAAGGTAATGGAAAAGGAGGAGAAGGAACCCTTGTATATCAGAGCAGAGCTAGTGAACCCTAAGGATATCATTAACAATCATAACATCATCTCCAATGAAGCTTCTTTAGCATCCAAATACGTCACTACCCAGGAGCAAGCCATTCTACACTTTGAAGGCACATTTAGGATGTTGGGAACATAAATTATTAAAGCTTGCCAGAGATGATGGCATGCCTTACCCCACAACCTAAAAATCATAGAATATTACTCTCCCAAAAGGCTAAGGAATGCCTGGGAGAGAACACCATTGTACAAGAGAATCATGCATAGGATGAAAATCATGTGGATAGGACTCAAAATCAGTCCACCCTTGCTTCTAGGCTTACAAGAAGGAAGAGATGAAGCATGAGAGCAGAGGGAGTGGATAAAGATAGAAAGGAATGTAGGTTTTTACCCATAAGAGGGCACACCATTTGAGGAGCCTTGGGATGTCAGGGAGGCCACCAGGGCCATGAAAGAGCTTCACATGGATGACTGAGTTTCTCAAAGGATGAGCAACATCTTTAGTAGAGGGTGATGATGAGTCCCATCAATAGGTATATTTTGAAGATAATTATGCCATCTTCCAGCCTTAAAACTATCCTTCTCTCACATTAATTCACATTTTTTGTTATATTATGCTTAGTAAGAGGACTAAAAGGTGTTTTTCATAGTATGCAACCTAATGTGGTTTAATTTCAGGAAAATGAAGCATTTTTTAGGCTATTACTATGTAGGGGCTTGATGGAGACAAATAAGAGAGAATATAGGGGGT
The DNA here is from genome assembly GCA_031772625.1 of Pinus tabuliformis. NCBI lineage: Eukaryota > Viridiplantae > Streptophyta > Pinopsida > Pinales > Pinaceae > Pinus > Pinus tabuliformis. The sequence continues at coordinate 778,357,192 of CM062811.1, forward strand.
TTTTCCACCTCCTTAACTCCCTAACTCGTCTTGGGATCACATTATCCTCTCTCACCAGTTCGAATTCATTGGCAGCCAAGTGACTCCTAGTCCAAGTGAAGCTTAAGAGGGACAAGATCCACCATTTTTGAGATGAAGGAGGGAATCACTCCTACTTTCAAGGGAGTTAATATCAACTTTCCTTTTGTATAAATAAACAAGAAGAAGATCTCATTAAGATTTGAAGTTTTTTTTCATCTAGGTGTAGCTATTGAGCTTGAAGCTTGACATTGTTACTTTGAACTTTTATGTGATGTATGAGACCTACACTTTTTGATAATGAAAAGTTGGATTTTAAGCTGCGTCTGAGTTAGTTTCAGAGGGTTAAGACCCTTGGGTTTGGGCCCAACATAGAGGTTTTGGTCCCTCTTTTTGTACTTATGTTTCTTCTTGATTCCAAGAAGTTCATAGTTTATTTGATTTCAGTCGAGATTAAGATATAAAAACCTGTTGTTGCAAGCCTCTTCCTCACCTCTCTTGTGGGAAAATGAGTGGAAGGATTCACAACCTTAGTCCAAAAATATTGTGTTTATGATTTCTTGGAAATATATTAGTGTTAGTTTTTCTGTTTTAAATTTGCTTTTTGTAGCTTACAAGTCAGTTCAGTGATTAGATCAGTGTTATGGCATAAACTACATGTTATTTAAATTCAACTCATCTTTTCCATCATTGGTTATATCACTTTGTTAATGGTAAATGTATGTATACATGTGATTGATTGTAGGGCTATGTTGATCTATAGGGAATGGAACCTTTACCTCTTTCAGATTAGAATCCTTCATCTTCTTTCCACCTTCAATTCTGTCCCAAAAATCTATTTCCATAAGTCATTTTGCCTAAGTATACAGTAAACATTGATCCTAGTGCAAAAAAGGCCTCTGAGAGGAACTGAGCTTGGCTAGGGACTCAACCTAATTCATTTTATTCAACCTACATAGACCTCTCCATACCCTCAAGACATCATTCTGACCCTAAAAAACCACTTGGAATCTGTCCTGTAGCATTATAGGCCCTCCTGTAGAAATATATGACCTCTTGTAGCAACCACCTATAATGAGCCTGTAATACCACTTTCCTTCATCATTTTTGATCCCCATTGCAACTTTGAATCAGTCAAGATGAATAATGACCCCCACGTGTGATTTGATGATCAGGGGAATCTCCTAGGCCACTCTAACCATTCCTTCTTCACTACAAAATATAGTAGACTCTTAGTTATTTTTATCACAAGTATGATGCAAGTAGGCTACTGATTGTCAAGCAAGTGTGAGCTAGGTATGTGAGACATGTAATTGTGATTGGTAGTTTGATGAATTACGCAAGATAAAATAGATTTCTTTCTACAAGTAGATTTGGTAGTTTGAAGGATTTTGCAAGATAAGATAGATTTCTTTCTGCAAGTAGATTAGCCCTATTCCTTTTGTGAATTGATTAATTAGCATCTATAGGTTAAATAATTGGCATTTCCATTTTAATAGCTAGAATTAGCTTTTAATTGTATCTTCATAAACAATATTTCATTTTAACTCAGTAGGGGGAATTTCTCTGAGCAGTTTTGATCTAATGTCACGTCTGAGGGTGGCATGAGTGGAATCCAAACTATTGTTCATATAACACTGCCACCTCTAAGTTTGTATCAACCCCAGGTTGATAATTTTAGTTGAGGAGCCCTTGGGAGTTTCAAAATTCTTGGTGAAATACTAGGGCTCACCACTTTCTCCTCTAGGTCACTGAAAAAGTCTCTACACCTTGCCACGTGGAATGATCCACCTAAGTCCAAGTACCACACACTCCCCATTACTATGTTGGCCATGCATGCAATGAGGGTAAATTAAAAATCGAACTGTGAAGCCAAAAATTCACCTGTTTCTCCTCCTAAGGTCTTCTTTCTTGTCTTCTTGTGTGAATACTTCGTGGCAAAGTGCCTGAATTCATGACAATGGAAGCATTTAATTTTTGAAAAATCTTTCTTCTTGCCCCCTCAACTAGATTTTGGTTTGGATTGGGATTTATTCCATTTTCCCTTATTTTCCTCTCCATCCAATGCAAATTTTTGTTCATCCTCACCCTTGGATGAAGTCCCATCTTTGTTATTATGCCTTATTTCCTCCTGTACCAAATTGGACCATAAGCACTCCCAATTTTGTAGTTTCTTCCTCCCGTTTTCCAAATCTTGATAGCTATGCCAGCTCTTTGGAAGGCCCAAAAGGGCTAGGCTTACCAAGTCATCTTTAGGGACAGTAACACCAACCCTGCCGAGTTCATTATGACATTGTGTGAAGTTGCTAAAATACTATGGTATAATGTCATTCTTCTGCATCCTGATACTTCAAAGTTTATCCTTGAGTGCCATCTTCCTGTGGTCACCACTATTCTCGAACAATTCTATCATTTCTTTCCACATTATGAATGAATTTTTTTTTATTTTTTTTATGGAGTTTCAAGACAATATGATCCCATACTCCCTCCAAGGTTATTCTCCTTGCCTTGACTACATATTTCTTCCACTGTGTAAGGTCCTAAACATTAGCTGTTAGTGGTCTTGGAATATTTGTCTTGACATATTCAAGCAATCCATTGTCATCTAATACCGCCTACATGTGGTCCTTCCATATAAAATAATTTTAGGTGCCTTCCAATGCATACTCTAGCCTTCTTCCATCAAATTTCATCTTCTCAACTTTGAAGAAATCCTATTGCATTGAGCTCCAAATTCGAACCTCTTGAAAAACAACTTCGAAATTCTTGCTCTAATGTGAATCATGCTCTGATACCATGTAGAAATTAGGCTGTATATTTTCAACTTCACATGAAGTTTTAATCAAAATCACAAGACACAAACCTACTCTACTACTCTACAGACATTAATTCACAATTTAGAACAAAAATCTCAGACATGCGAGAAGAAATAACACACATGAAACAAGTATTTTTATTTGGGGAAAGAAATCTATTAAAAACCCCAATCCCTACTTGCAATAATCAAATGAATATAGATGTATTACAATTTCTTTACTCAACTGAGCACACCTTGCAAGTGCATAACCTATCTCTCTGCTCATTGAAGGCCTTTGACCCAGACTTAGTAAAACATTTCCTCTTATTGAGATCCTATTTTCTTGTACCATTCCTTGAGGAATTAGGCCCCTATTATTTATGAAATCCCCCAAATTTAATTTCACAATTCCTTAGGCTGATCATCTGACTATGTGCAACACTTGTACACTCAAGAATAGTCTACAACTGATGTTACACTGCCATGGGATCTCCACCTCAACTATGTAACTCGAATTATCTACATGCAATAGCTATTTTTGACTAATTGATCAGTTAATTGGATGATTACCTAGTTTGACTAAAGTCCCATTGCTTAATTGACCTTCTACTAGTTCCTCCAGAAGTTGGAACTAGTTTAACTGAGAACAACCTTAGATAATTGACCTTGATTGCTATAAATTAGCAATCACACATGCTTAACTGAACTCTAACTCCTCCAACTCGAATTTAGTGAGTAATCTGGGTGACACAAGAAATGTCACACAAGTTAACATCATCCAAGTTGTCTGTTGATATGGAAATTCAAATTTTCTCAATTTAATCAAAGCAAAATCAAATTGAGAATTTCTTACTACATTTTTCAACAATCTCGGAGATTGACAGTACATTATTCAATAACCATAAAAATTTCATGTGAGCCTTGAATTTTTCGATGGAATATTGTATAATAATGTCTTTGGTGATATCTAAGCCTTCCTGTTCCGATTCATGCTTGATTTGTTCTATGTATTGTCTGATATCCTGGAAGATAAATTCCATGCCTTTAATTTCTTCAAGTGATCTTGTTGAGGGAATCACATGTTTATGTGTTAGATAATCTGATCTAGATTCAATCATTATATTTTTTTTCATCCATCTCGATTCATTTTTAGTGGAAAAAGTGGAGGAATCAGCTCACATGACCATTTTTACCAGCAGGGCCCAATTTGGCAAATCAGGGTTTGAAACCTTCCATGAGTGTTTTGAGGCATCAAATGATGTTTGGGGGGGGGGGGGATTTTTTGATTTAATGCCACACCCTTTAATTTTGTTTGACACACAAATATCTTTCTAATGGCACAAGAAGCACATCAATCAGAGTCCATATGCAAAAGTTATGCCACTTAGAAGTTTACCTTCCTGTTTTCACCACCATGGTTCGAGAGGATGCTGCATTAGCCCCCATTATTCATGGAAAAGGGTATAAACATGAGTTTGTGATGTAAAATTCTCTAGAAGAGTCTATATTGTAACTCTAGTTTGGAGTTGATGTAGTCAAACTTAACCACTAGTAGGCTATCAGGCTGTGTTACAACTGGGCCACTAGGAGAAAGAGGCATTTCATTATTTTGAGACCATTTGGTTCCATAGCCGAGAAAAGATATCCAAGAGAGATAGAAGGTAGAGAAAACAGAGAGGATCTATGCACTGTAGCAGCCCACAAGCCACAAACTTTACTGCTTTGTACCTGTATCCTTATTTTCCAGACAGAGAAAGAGAACGAAGCGACTTCACCTTCCAGCTGGGTTTTCTCCAAAAAGGGTTTCCCAGAGTATATATTGTGTCTTATGTGTGTGTGTGAGCTTATTTTTTTGTTCTCTACTTTTCTACATAATTTCCATTTACATGCATGCACTAATTACAATTAAATTTATAGATTTAGAGTTTTAATAAAATTGTAATAGTGTAGAAATTTAGAAATTTAATATATTATTTTAGATTTGTTGTGACGAACTGTCTAGTGGAATATCCACAATAGTTTATGGAACAAACTAAAAACCATTGTGTATTCGATTATAAGAGGAAATAATACTAATCGAATGTTCTCCTAGACACATGTAGTTATGATGGCAGAATCTCAACCGAACTCCATCTATCTTAGTAGAAATCCTATCTTTTCTTTCCAAATGTTGCAAAGCGTCCAAATACTCGACAACTCGTTCTTGAAGTTTGAAAATTTCTCTTTTCACCCCTTTCATGAGTCTTACCACTTCTTATGCTTTCTTCTAAATGTCGATGAGAGTAGCCACCACATGTTGTAGAAGTATCATCTTATCATATAATCATGACATGGTTTCCTCCCTTAGCCCCAGTTCCTCCTGCATGGATGAATTCCCTTTTGTGATTTTCAATCCATGTGAAGATAACTGTTGATTCTCTGCCACAATGTGTTCTACCTGTTTCTTCATTGAAACAAGTTCTCTCCTTAATATAACATTCTCATTCAACAAATATTCCAAGTTGTCCTGTGCTACTATAGCAATAGAAACATTTTCTGCCATGATTTCCTTGGGATTCCTTTTGGTATTGACATTTATCACCTTCTCTATAGATACTGAGACTGGGTTCTGAGAAGTATCTTCATCTCTACAGCTTGATCCTCTGCTTGTTTTGATCAAACATGAAATTTCACACATCCATGACTTTGTATTCAAGTGGAGGTGTGATTCCCATTTATCAAAATGGAAGATGACCACCTGTGAGAGGAGGTTCTTCTGGAGAACCTGGTTCATCATCCATGGGTTGGATGGTATCCTCCTCCTCCAACTCTTCTTCTATCTCTTGAGTCAACTATTCTTCCTCCAGTCTTTGTGCTGCTTCTTCCTCATAGGACTGCCTTTGTTTTTCCTCTTCTATTCTTCTCCTTTCCTCTTCTTCTTCCTGTTGCTTCCTAAGCAACTCATCTTGCTTCCTCTTCTCCTCTTCTTCTACTTCTCTCCTCTCTTGTTATGCTTGAATAGCTCCTATGTTCAAAGGATAAAATTTCCATTTCCTATTGCTTTCCCCTGTCGAATCATACTTTATCATCTTCTTAGGAGCTACACACTTTGCTTGAGGGGTTATCTGTTCTGCCTCCTGCACCTACATATCTTGAGATGGTAAATCTTGCGGTGAAATGGTCTCCATCCCTGCATGTGTATTTCTAACTGCATTGTACCAGTTATTCACCTTTGATGAGTATCCTTAATTGAAATAGTTCCTTTCAGAATGTTGCCTACACACTCTCTTGGGATCATATCCATGAAAGTATTTAGTTATGAAGTGCAAGGGATCCAACTCTTGTATTTTGCAGCTGCTGCTCCATGTGACCTCAATAGACTTAATGAAGCACTATGTGTTTGCATATATGGGAATGGTTGGCTTTGTCACTTCAAATTCTTCCTTAGTGCTTTCTTTTGAGTCTTATTTGGAGGCCACTTTACGTGTAGCGGGAGGCATGGCTCCAACAAATGATGAAAGAGTGACAATAATTGTAGGTTGAACACTTGCTGGTGGAAGAAAACTCATGGTGACAAGATTAGATTTATGAAATATCCTAACTATGCAGCAATATCTTAGCAAATCGCATTCAGAGAGCCATTAAAGGTAACCGAGAATGTAAATCTATCAATGACAAGACATAACTACATGCATGGGTAAGAAATATACATGCAAATAAAGAGGGCACACTTTCAAAGCACAAAGGGGGTTTAAGGGTCATTTGGGGCTTTTTAGTGTGCTCACACACTCAAGCAAGCGAAGGGAAACCTTAAGGGCGCATGGGAGCACTTCGAAGAGACAAAGGAATGATATTTCAAGCCTTCAATCCTTCATGGTGTGCTCATGCACTCAAAGAGATAGAGGGGGCATACTGGCACACTCCGAAGAGATGAAGGAATGAAGCTTTGGTCCTTCAGGTCTTCAAGGTGCACTCATGCACTCAAGGACAAGGAGGGCACACTGCCGCATGCCAAAGGGATGAAGGGAAAACATTCAAGCCTTTAGGGTGTGCTCGTGCAGTCAAAGAGGTCGCAGTTCTTTGTGACGAAGAAGTGAACTGAAGAGGCAAACTTGTCTTTTCTAGGTGTAGTTTTCAGAGCTGATGGGCTTCGGGTTCTAGAAGTGTGCTCTCCAGAAAGTGGCTCAAGGACAAGTGTAGCAACAATATTGCATGATGGAAATAAGAAGAAGAAATATCTACAAGCTTTTATGGATGCTATTGCAATCATGATTAGAATGTGAAGAGTCATGGAACATGCAGAGTTTCAGTTTGCAGTGACAAATTAACTTTTGTAGAGGCAATATTGAATAGAAACACCGGTAAATAAACCGAAAAACAAAGAAATGAAAACAAGGAAAGCAATATCGACAACAAAATCATGAAATGCAACAAAGAGATTCAACATGCAAAACTTACTTTTAACACAGATCGATGAGAAGTTTCTTGATCCAAAGATGTGCGCCCAACCCAGATGAGAATGACTGATTAGCTAGGTTTATTTAAAAGAGATTACATGCAAAACTGCCTCATGCATGCTCACCACTTGTCAATAGGTGAATGAGTTAGTTAAGGGAAGCTAAGTGGGCTCCTATTTTCTAGGAGTGTACCCACATGCAACAAGGAAGCTCGTGCATGAATTGAAGAAGGGGACATATCTTCATGTTGAAGGAATGCTCTCAAGAAGGGCTCACTTCTTCATCCTGAGGGAGTTCACTTAACACAAGAGAAAGTCTTCATCAACTTGAAGTGTGCTTTTGCCTTAAAGAGCGCTTTTCTTGCTTCTTCTTTTTTGTGCTTTTGTGCGCTTTTCGTGTTTGTGCATGGTGAAAAGGCTAGTTTCTAAGTCAAGAAAATTCACGAGTCCACCTAACCATGAACACGATAACACAAGTGCTTCTAAAGGTTAGATGAAAACACTTAGGAAAAAATGACTTAGGAGGATGCGACATTGGGAGAAAACATAAGAATAATAAAACAACCAATGTGAGGACACTAAGGGGCTTGAAATGATAGTTCATGTAGGCTCCAAAATTGACTTAGGGAAACATTTTGGAGGGTCATTTTCATAGCAACAATAGAAGGGAAACCAATTTCTTATTTCAACGAGAAGCTAAATGAAGAGAAAAAGAGGTATTCATCTTATGATAAATATTTTTATGCTACAATTTAGGCTTTGAAGAAATGAAGGCACTACCTTGTACCAAAGGAATTTGTTTTGTACACTAATTGATCCAATCTTAAACCTCTAAGTCTTCAAATATCAGAAATATAGAATGCAGAGAAAAACACTAAGGAATGGCAGAAACCCAAGTGAAGCAGAAATGAGGTATCGTTGAATCAGAGCCATTGGATCCACCAGATCAACGATCAGGATTGAATCGACGATATCACATCAGAGGTAGCCAGTGGAACGTATTGGAGGCAACCCATTGGGAAGTGCAATCAGCGACCCAGTGATTTAATGAGAGCCGTCAGATCAAGTGTGTAGATCCAACGGTGGAGATCACACAATCACATCACACATGTTACCAAAGGCAGAACCTACCCGCAGGCCCAAAGTTTATGCAATATGCGATTTTCACTTTATTGCATCGTAAATAATCAAAGAGGAGGACTTTACATAGGCACAAAGGATTTTAACGGACCTGAAGGAATTATCAACCAAAACAACAGAAATTTTAATTTCGTGGTAAACAATATTTTGGATGGGCTTCAAGTAGTAAGCAGTATTGGATGGGCTCCACCCGATTCCATACATTGGCTGACATGTAGCACGATGTAGGAGAGACGAAACCACTTTTTCATGCGAGTAATCCCTGTGCAAGTGGGCCACTCGAAATGGTTGTCGGCTGTTGGATTAACAAAGCATAGATCAACGGTCAAAGGGGGTGTTGGCGGATGAGGCATGACAGCCGTCTGAATCATCTGTTTCACGATTAGCACCGGGGAAAGGATGGATGGTTGGGACCACTTGCGCCCGCCGGTCCTTTCGTTCAAACTGTTTCTAATATAAAAAAATAAGTTTCCACAATTTAAGCATTTTTGTAACAAAAATGTGTCATAAAACACGATGAATGTAGGAAAGTTAAACACATAAGAAAACAAAGAGGTGGACAGAGCTCGAGAGCTAGAGAGTCAGAGGGAGTTGATAGTATAGATGTGGAGAAAACAAAGTAGAGTAGAACCAGAAGGGTTTGGAGAACCATCCAGGGGGTCTGGTGGTCGTGTAACTCTATGTAATTGCCACTGACTGTTGTGTTGAGACTCAGTGTTTGAGCTCACACTTGTAATCTCTGTTTTGAAGACATAATATAGAGGTCGCACTGAAAGCTTGGACCAGGAGATGTAGCCAAGAAGTCTGGTGAACTCCTTTATCATTTGGCTATGTTGATATGTGTTTTATTGTGTCTTTTAACTGTTGATTGTCTATATTATTCGCAATCTTATCGATCCATTGCACTAAGTAATATAGGCATTTCCTGCACATAAGTCTGTAATACCTTAGTCTTTATTTAAGATCACATTTCAGATCAAGTGGTATCAGAGCTTAAGGTTTTTGTTAAGGTTAGACAAGTTTGTGTAGGAATTTGAATGCTAACTAGATTGAAGCTCAAAAGAGGAGAAGGAGTACTTGTTGAGGCTAATCCAGAGATTGGAAGAGTCTTTTCTCAGAGGATAATGGTAGAAGAAACTCCATTGGGATGAGAATCTCAGTTTCTAGATAGTTTAATGACCATAAGAGTTATGGTGGAAGAGATGTATTTGGAGTTCAAAAAGGTTCGAGGTGAAGGCACTTCAACACCAACATCAGACAAAGAAGGAGATGAACCTTTTCTATTTGCACCTCCACAAGACAAAGGAAAAGGAGGAATAACTCCTCCACCATCTCCTCCATCATCATCATCATCCTCAGAGTCATCCTCTTTGCATAAAACTAGCTCTTCAAAGAAGAAGAATAAAAGTTCTTTAATCAAATTAGATGTAAAGTTTGATTTGCCAATTTATGATGGAGAACTTAATGCAAAGAAGCTAGATAATTGGATAGGGAAAATTGATGTATATTGCAGGGTGCAGAATGTTGAATCGGAAAGGAAGAAGATCTAGCTGGCTAGCCTTCGACTAGGAGGAATTGCACTGGTATGGTGGGAAGGCAAGACACAAGCTGATCTTCAAAAACATGGTAAAATCATTTCTACCTAGAATGAATTTGTTTTTGCTATCAAAAAGAAATTCTATCCTTTAGCTTACATGCAACAGGAAATGATGAGTTGGAAAACTCTTCGGCAATTGAAGGGACAGAGTGTACAGATTTATACTTAGGAATTTAGGAAAAGAGCTTTAACTCTAGGTATTTCTAGTTATTTAAAACATACTATACTTATGTTTAATCCCACTAGCTTAGATGATGTATCAGTTCAAGCAACACATCTAGAGGCTAGAGGTAAGAATGTAAACCCAGAGGTTGGGAAATCATCTAAATATTATGTAAAAAAGAACAAGGAAAAGAATAAACTGAAATGGAAGGAGAGGAAAGCAAACACTGTAAAGAAGGATAAACCTTCATGCACTCATTGTAAGAAAGAAGGACACGATGAGGCACACTGCTAGTATTTGCATCCAGAACTGAAGCCTAAGAAGTTCGGGGGTAAGGAGAGAAAGAATGTTGTTGCTATTCAGAAGGACTTGGGGTCAGACTCAGGTGATGAAACAACAGTTATAGCCACAAGTATTAAAGGTAAAGATTCTGAAGCATCCACAAGTAATTCTTCACAATCTATAGATAATGAAAGTAATGAGAGGAAAAGAAATGACCTATTTCATATTAGAGTAATTTCCAAGCATAATAAGATTGATACTTTAATTGATAGTGGATCACAGGTAAACTTGATTTCTGAAACAATTGTAAAGAAGTTGGGATTAGAAATAAAGCCTCATAAGAAGCCATATCCATTAGGTTGGGTGTGTGATAAAACAAAACTACAAGTAACGAGACAATGTAAACTTAGGTTTGCTATTGGATCAAAATTTGTAGATGAGGTTGAGTTAGATATAGTTCCATTGGATATATGTGGTATTGTTTTAGGAAGTCCATACTTGTATGATAGAAAATCTATTTTCTATAGAGCTGAGAATAAGTATCAACTCACTAAAGATGGAATAGAATACACTATAAGGGCTCATAAACTTAAAGATAACTACTCTCTCTTAAACTCAGGGCAGATGAAAGAATTGTGAATTTAGGTAAGCAATTTTAAATAATGGTTGTAAAGGCAAAGGATCCTGCAAAATCCAATGCATTTGAGGGCTGTGATCCTAGACAAAAAGCTAATTTAGTTAAAGTTGTTTTGGAGTATGATATGTTATTTCAAGAACCTAAAGGTCTGCCACCCAAGCGGGAAATAGTACATGATATTCATTTACAGCAAGACGCTCCCCTACCTAACATTGGAATGTATAGGTTATCAACTTTAGAGAATGTAGAGATAAAGAAGCAAGTACAAGAGTTGCTCGATAAGGGGTTTATATGACCAAGCACATCACCATGTGGATCGCCAATCGTGCTGGTGAGAAAGAAAGATGGTTCGTGGCGAATGTGTATTGATTTTTGAGCACTAAATAAAATAACGATCAAGAATCATTATCCTCTTCCTCGAATAGATTATTTGTTAGATCAATTGAAAGAAGCAATTTACTTTTCTAAGTTAGATTTAAGAAGTGGCTATCATCATATCAGAGTCACAGAATAGGATGCCCGGAAGACTGCTTTCAAGACAAAGGAAGGACTTTATGAATGGTTGGTTACGCCTTTTGGCTTAACTAATGCTCCTGCTACATTTATGTGAGTTATGAATGATGTATTTAGACCATTTATTGATGATTTTGTAATATCTTATTTAGATGACATTCTTGTTTTTAGTAAGACATGGGATGAACATGTCAGGCATGTGAAGCAGACTTTAGATGTTTTAAAAATAGAAAATCTCTATGTAAAACTGTCGAAATGTGAATTTGGCAGAACATCTTTAAATTATTTGGGTTATATTGTAGGGGGTGGTGAATTGAAGATAGATCCCTCTAAGGTTGAAGTCATTGTGAATTGGCCTAAACCCAAATCTGCTTCAGAAGTTAGGAGTTTCCTAGGGGTAGCACAATACTAGAGAAAGTTTATTGCTAACTTTTCATTGATTTCAACTCCTTTACATGCTTTAACAAGTTTGAAATAGGTGTTTCAGTGGGGAGGCAAATAGCAGAAAGCCTTCGACACCTTGAAAGAGAAAATTAGTACAACACTAGTACTAGCACTGCCAGATTTGTAGCATCCATTTGAGATTGAGATAGATGCCAGTGACTATGCCATGGGAGCAATGTTGATACAACACAAGAAACCCATATGCTATCATTCTAAGACATTTACTTCTACAGTAGTTAATTATCCTACATATGATAAAGAATTGTATGCATTAGTACAAAGTGTGAAAAAGTGGAAACATTACATAATGGGTAAAGAAACAATCATACATACAGATGATCAACCACTTCAATATTTGCACTCTCAAACTAAATTGCAACAATCAAGACATTATAGGTGGATGGGTTTTCTACAACAATTTCATCTTGTCATCAGATATAAGAAAGGCATACACAATAAGTTTGCAGATATGCTATCACGACCAATCATAAACGCATCTCCTATACTTAAGCATAACTCAGTAACTCATGAAAGTTACATTGAAAAATATGCTCAAGATGTAGATTTTAAATATGTATATGCAACTTTAAGTCATGGCAAACAGGTAGAAGAATTGGATTATTATGTAAAGAACCAACTCTTATATCATTTGGGAAAGCTATGCATTCCACAAACTGAAAGAGTTAACATAATTCGAGAAGCACATACTTCTCTCATATTAGGTCATTTTGGTGTAAGTAAAACAGTTGCATAGTTGCAAAGGTTCCGTTATTGGCCAAGAATGCATGAGACAATTTCTATATATATCAAATGGCGTACTATGTGTGCTACAAGCAAGCCTAGTAATAGAAAATTAGGCTTGTACACTCCACTTCCAATTCCTTCTCGTCCTTGGGAAAGTGTTTCCATGGATTTTGTTGGGGGATTACCAAAGTATAGGAAAGGTCATGATTATTTGTATGTAGTTGTGGACAGGTTCAGTAAAATGTGTATTTTGATACCATGTAATAAGCAGGTTACAGCTGAACAAAAAACAAAGTTGTTCTTTCAGAATGTATGGGTTCATTTTGGGTTAACCTCTTCTATTGTATCTGATCGAGACTCTTTATTTGTTAGGAAGTTTTGGTCAAGTCTATGGGAGTCTATGGACACCAGATTGAAGAAAAGCACAACATTTCATCCACAAAAAGATGGTCAGATAGAAGTGGTCAACAAGACAATGATCCAATTGCTCAGAGGCTATTGCAGCAAGCATCCCAAGCTTTGGGATGAGCATTTGTGTTATGTGCAACATGCTTACAACTGTGCCAAACACTCTTCTACTTAGGGATCTCTTTTTGAGACTTGTTTTGGTTTTATACCAAAGTCTCCCTTGGATTTTGTCTTTGGTAAAGACATAGCAGTTGATGGACACAATGATGTGGACAATGCAACTAAGTTCATTGAACAAATCCAGGAAATTCACCAGGCAGTACAGGAACAACTGGAAAGAAGTTAAGCCAAGTACAAGGAAAGACATGATAAGCATCGAGTTGAGCATAGTTTCAAAGTTGGTGATCAAGTTTGGTTGTATATTAGCAAAGACAAAATGCAAGGTGAAGGTAAGAAGCTTAAACCAATAAGGTATGGACCTTTCAAGATACTTGAAAAAATTGGTGAAAATGCTTTTTTCCTTGATTTACCAGCTTATATCCAGATCTACTCAGTTGTTAATGTTGAAAACTTGAGCTTGTATGAACCTTCAATGATTGAAGATCTTGAAGAGCAAGGAAAGTTGCCTTCTATTGAGGATCTGTTGCCTGAGTATCTCAATGAGTTGCAGGAGGAAACAATTCTAGATAGGAAGGTGAGAACTACGCATCGAGGGGATGTTAAGTACCTGAGAGTAGGACTCAAGGGTTCAAATCCAAGAAAGGCACGATGGATAGAAATTGGACAAGTGAAGGAATAATATCCTCACCTGATCAATGCCTAAAACCAACTTTTGGTGGTCCAAAAGCTTTTCAGTGGGGAGGCGTGATCCAAAATAGATCTTAAACCTCTAAGTCTTCAAATATTGGAAACAGAGAATGCAGAGAAAAACACTAAGGAATGGCGGAAGCCCAAGTGAAGTGGAAATGAGGCATCATTGAATCAGATCTGTTGGATCTGCCAGATCAACGGTCGAGATTGAATCGGCGATATCACATCAGAGGTAGCCAGCGAAACATATTGGATGTAGCCCATTGGGAAGTGCGATCAACGATCCAGCCTTTTAACAAGAGCTGTCAGATCGGGCGCGTAGATCCAACGGTGGAGATCGCATAATCACATCGCACATGTTACCAAAGGCATAATTTACCCGCAGGCCCAAAGTCTATGCGATATGCGATTTTCACTTTATCACATGGTAAATAATCAAAGAGGAGGACTTTACATAGGCACAAAGGATTTCAACGCACCCGAAGGAATTATGAACCAAAACAACAGAAATTTGAATTCCATGGTAAACGGTATTTTAGACTGGCTTCAAGCAGTAAGCAGTATTGGATGGGCTCCCCCCGATTCCATACATTTGCTGACACGTAGCACAGCGCAGGAGAGAGGAAACCACTTTTTCGAGCGGGTAATCCCCGTGCAAGTGGGCTGCCCGAAATGGCCGTCAGCCGTTGGATTAATGGAGCGTAGATCAACGGTCAAAGGGGGTGTTGGTGGATGAGGCATGATAGCCATCCGATTCATCTGTTTCGGGATTAGCACTGGGGAAAGGCCTGATGGTCAGGACCACCTGTGCCCGCCAGTCCTTTTGTTCAAACTGTTTCTAATATAAACAAATCAGTTTCCATGCTTTAAGCGTTTTTGTAACAAAAACATGTTATAAAACACGATGAACGTAGAAAAGTTAAACACATAAGAAAACAGAGAGGTGGATAGAGCCTGAGAGTCAAAGAGTCAGAGGGAGTTGACAGTATAGAGGTGGAGAAAATAGAGCAGAGCAAAACTAGAAGGGTTTGAAGAACCATCCAGGGGGTCTGGTGGTCGTGTAACTCTGTGTAATTGCCACTGACTATTGTGTTGAGACTCAGTGTTTGAGCTTACACTTGTAATCTCTGTTTTGAAGACATAATATAGAGGTTGCACTAAAAGCTTGGACTAGGAGACGTATCTAGGAAGTCTGGTGAACTCCTTTATCATTTGGCTATGTTGATATGCGTTTTATTGTGTCTTTTAACTGTTGATTGTCTATATTATTCACAATATTACTGATCCATTGCACTAAGTAATATAGGCATTTCCTGCACATAAGTCTCTAATACCTTAGTCTTTATTTAAGATCGCATTTCAGATCACTGATAATCATGCTATGTAGTTCATTAATAACCAACAAAAGCTAAATCATAGGCATGCAAAATTAGTTGAATTTCTATCTAATTTTATTTTTTTGATTAAGTATGAGAATGATTCATTAAACAAGGTCATTGATGGCTTAAGCATAATCAACTTGGTATTGCGATAATTCCAAGTTAATCTTTTAAGAATTGATGAGCTATGAGGAATGTACAAGGATGATCTAGATTTTAAGGACGCATATGTAGCTTGTGAAATCCCAGCCAACATTATTAGGAAACATTGGTCAAGCTATATGATCCAAGATGGCTAAGCTATTAAAAAAAAGTTGACTTTTCATACCAAAGTGTGCCATGAGAGATAATTTGTAAGGAGAAACATAGTGGAGGATTGTGAGGACACTTTGGGAGTGACACAACTTTTTCTTTCTTAAATCCCTTTTATTATTGGCTAGGTATGCAAATTGAAGTAAAGAAATTTGTGGAAAAGTGCAGAGGGTGCCAACATGCCAAAAGAAGAAGGAAAAACATAGGATTGTACCAGCCACTGCCCATTCCAAGCTAGCGTTGGGATTCTACTAGCATGGATTTTGTTTTATGTGTAGGTTTTAACCCCGTACAGAAATTACCTGCATATGAATTCTAAAACACAGAAAATAAACAATGCGAGAGCATAACACATAAAACACATATACACAGAGATTTCCCTTGGATCCCAAAACCAGGACTACCAGCTTGATTTTTCATTATATTCTTTTCAATGTTATAATACGTATTTATACATGCCGAAGCATCCAATACCATGGGCCGAAAACCATCGCGTCCAAAAAAAATGTGTGAAAATCATGCACAAAACCATAGGTGGGTCCACCCAACCTAACATAGGGTCCAAAACCAAAATTTTCCGGGGTGCTGCCTTGGACCCATAAAGTGGGGTTACAGATACACCTCAAACCCCCTGTGACCCCCCCCCCCCACTACACAATCGAAGCAATGAAGGGGGGCTCCACGCCCCCTCTAACCCCCCGGTTAACTACGTGGGCTAGTCATGGAAAGAATATAACACAACCTAACATTCTCCCACTTATTGTTTTCTTTCCACAAGGGGCCACAAGAGAGCTTAGTCATTTTTCCAGCCCTGAAACACCCATTGTCTCTCTACACCAAGAGAACTTCTCAGAGCTCACAGATTTTGTCAATGCATTTGCAGTATTCTTCAAAGTGTCCACCTTTACCAGCAACACCTTTTTGTCTTCTATCATATCCCTCACAAAGTGATACTGAACATCAATGTGCTTTGTCTTTGAATGATATGCGGGGTTCTTTGCCAAGAAAATTTCACTTTGGCTGTCACAGTGTATCCTTATAGCTCCCTGTACTAACCCCATACTTGAACACAATCTCTACAACCAAATTGCTTCCTTGCTTGCATGAGTGGCTGCCATGTATTCTGCCTCTGTAGCTGATAGTGCCACTACAGATTGTTTCTTACTCATCCAACTGACTGCACCTCCAAATAGTTTAAACACATACCCACTTGTAGATATTCTCTGATCCAGATCTCCAGCCCAGTCTGCATCAACAAAGCCATGAATATCCAACATTATGTCCAATCCTGATCTTCCTTGGTAGCACAAACCATAATCACTAGTGCCACGCAAATACCTGAGAACCTGCTTCACTGCTGTCCAGTGCTCCTTCCCTAGTTTTGAAATAAACCTGCTCAATACTCCCATTGCATGTGCAATGTTTGGTCTAGTACAGACCATTGCATACATCAAGCTACTGATTGCACTTGCATATGGAACACGGGACATATCCTCTTCCTCTTCTTGTGTCTTGGGACACTGTTCAGTAGATAACTTTACACCTACAGGAATAGGAACCTTCACTGGTTTACTATCCTGCATATTAAACCTCTGCAGTATTGTCTCGACATACTTCCTCTGGTTTAACCAGAGCTTCCTCTTTTCCCGATCTATTTTAATTTCCATGCCCAAAATATAGTTTGCAGCACCAAGATCTTTCATGTTGAATTTGGAGGACAATTGGGTCTTCAAATCTTGGATAATTTCTTTGTCATTTCCAACCAGTAACATATCATCCACATACAAGACCATATAAATAACACGGTCACCAATTAATTTAAAATACACATAGTGATCTACTTTTCTTCTGGTGAAGCGAAGTCCCCGTATAAATGTATCAAATTTCTGATACCACATCCTTGGTGACTATTTTAACCCATACAGAGACTTCTTTAACTTGCATACCAGTTCTTTCTTACCCTTCACTGCAAAGCCTTCAGGTTTCTTCATGTAGATCTCCTCTTCCAGATCCCCATGAAGAAATGTTGTCTTCACATCCATCTGTTCTACCTCAAAATCAAAAGTAGCAACAACAGATAAAAGTAATCTAATAGAAGTTACCTTGGCAACAGGAGAAAAAATATCACCAAAATCAATTCCTGGCACCTGGGAATAACCTTTTTCTACCAACTGAGCTTTGTATTTCTCCACCTTTCCTTCTGCATTTGTCTTCTTCTTGAACACCCATTTTCTGCCAATGGGTTTCCTTCCAGCCGGAAACTCCACCAGATCCCAAGCCTCTTTTTTGTGCAAAGATGCCATTCCATCAACCATGGCCTCTTTCTATTTCCATCCTTTGAATCCACTGCTTCCTTCACAATTCTGGGATCATCATCAGTAACAGACAAAGCAAAATTTGAATAGAAAGCAGATGGACTATACCTTTCTAGCTGCCTTCTTTCTCAAATTGATCTTCTCATAGCCGGAGTTTGTGGCTCTTCATCTTCTGATTCCTCCTCTCTTGTAGAGTCTGATTCTTCCTTCTTTAGCTCAAACTCTATCTTCTCAGGTTCCTTTGGTTGGAATTCATGTTTAATACCATCTTTCACCTCTCTGAACACCACATCTCGACTGTACACAACCTTCCTTGTTACTGGGTTCCAAAGCTTATAACCCTTTAAACCATCCTTATACCTAATAAAGATGCACTTTTCAGATTTACTATCCAACTTGGTTCTTTTCTCCTTTGGAACATGTACATATGCATCACATCCAAATACCCTTAGATGTGAAAGAGAGGGTTTCTTACCAGTCCATACCTCTTCTGGAGTCTTATCCTCCAACGCTGATGAAGGTGACCTGTTGACCAGGTAACATGCAGTATCCACCGCCTCTGCCCAGAATTCCTGTCCTAACCCGACACCACTGAGCATGCTTCTTGCCCTTTCCATCAACGTCTTGTTCATTCTTTCCGCAACTCCATTTTTCTAAGGTTTATATTGAGTAGTCTTCTATTGTGATATACAACACTTCTTATAGAATTATTCAAATTCCTTGCTGCAAAAATCTCCACCATTATCTGTCCTCAGCACCTTTATCTTCTTCTCCGTCTAATTTTCCACGAGAGCCTTAAATTCTTTAAACCTATCAAAGACTTCAGATTTCCTCTTAAGGAAATATATCCATGTATTCCTTGAGAAGTCATCTATTAATGATATACACAGAATTACCCAATGATGGAACCTTCACAGGTCCAAACACATCACTGTGCACAAGCTCTAATATCTGTTACGCCCTCTTACTACCAGAGGGGAAACTCACCCGATTCTGCTTCCCGTATACAAAATTTTCACAGAAATCAAAATCCAAAGAGCTATTACTCATACCTTCTACCATACCTTTACCATGAAGTATTCGAAGGCCCTTATCTCTAATATGTCCAAGCCTTTGATGCCACAGCATGGTCTCCTCTTCTAGATTTTCTGCTCCACTTTCAGGAACCACAAAACTATTGCACCCATCAACAACAATGCTACCTTGCAACTTTTACAAAGTTCCAATCTGAACTCCCCGCATCAATACCAGTGCTCCCCAAACCATCTTGCATGTATCCTTCTCGAACACTGTTTTTACACATGCATCATCCAACTTGCTAACAGAAATCAGATTTCTGGCTAATGCAGGAATATGCAGAACACCCGGAAGTGTTCTAACCCTTCCACCTTGCAGCTTCAAATTTACTTTTCCGCGACCAATGATTTTAGCCTTCCTATCATCCCCTAAGAAGACATCACTACCATCATATTTATCATACTCGCAGAACCACTCTCTATGGGGAGTGAAGTGAAAGGATGCACCTGAGTCAATCAACCATGCCTCATGATCTACATGTGTACTTGAAGAAGCCAAGTACACATCCCCACCTTCATCTGAGGTGGGTTTCGCCTCTGCAGAAGGAGCATCATCAGATCCCTTTCCTTTATTAGGAGCTTTAGATTTACAGTCCCTTTTGTAGTGCCCTTCCTTTCCGCATTTCCAGCACACCACATTTACAGGGTTTGCTGGAGATTTAGATATCCCTCTAGATTTAGATCTCCCACTCGATGACTTAATTTTGTTTCTGTTCTGGGACCGTCCTCGTACAGACAAGGCATCACCATTCTGGATCTCCATATTTTTTCATCCTATCTCCTTCGTCACCAAGGTTGAGACTATTTCATCAAACTACAAGGCAGTTTCATTGCTACCTATTGCAATAACCAGACTATCCCACGAATCTGGTAGAGAACACAGCAAACTGATGCACTTATCTTCATCTAAAATTTTAATATCAACAGATGCTAACTGACTTACCACAATATTAAATGCGTTCAGATGCTCTATCACTGAGTCTCCATCTTTCATCCTCAGGTTATATAGCTTTTTCCACAGGAATAGTTTATTGACCAGAGACTTAGATTGGTATAAAGTCCCTAACTTGTCCCACGAAGCCTTCGCCGTAGCTTCCCCTGATACATTCAGCAATACTGAATCCGAGACACACAATCGTATTGTGCTCTTTGCCTTCCGATCCAACTTCTTCCATTCTTCATCGGACACTCCCGTTGGTTTAGTACCCGGATATACCGCGATCCACTGATCTTTATCCACCAATAGATCCTCCATCTTGAGTTTCCAGAGCTCAAAACTCTGACCATTAAATTTCTCGATCTCTATCTTTCCACTGCTCGCCATCTTCTTTCACTAACATAATCGATCTCGCACTGAATAGGGTCTACCATAGGCCTGAGCGAAACCCCTCAGCAGCAAAGGTGTCCCCTTGAAGCCAAAACAAATCTAATACCAAATGTAGGTTTTATCCCCGTACAGAAATTACCTGCATATGAATTATAAAACACAAAAAATAAACAATGTGAGAGCATAACACATAAAACACATATACACAAAGATTTGCCCCTGGATCCCAAAACTGGGACTAATAGCTTGATTTTTCATTATATTCCTTTCAATGTTATAATACATATTTATACATGCCGAAGCATCCAATACCATGGACCAAAAACCATTGCGTCCAATACCATGGACCGAAAACCATCGCGTCCAAAAAAACATGTGCGAAAATCATGCACAAAACCATAGGTGGGTTCGCCCAGCCTAACATAAGGTCCAAAACCAAAATTTCCCAGAGCGCTGCCCCGGACCCCATAAATTGGGGTTACGGATACACCTTAAACACCCTGTGACCCCCCCACTACACAATCGGTGCAACGAAGGGGGGCTTCGCCCCCCTCTAACCCCCCGGTTAACTATGTGGGCTAGTCGTGGAAAGAATATAACACAACCCAGCATTATGATTACCTCAATCAAAGAGAGGTAATGATTATAATTTTGCGGTTGCGTATAGGTTTTAAAAAGTGGCTCATTTTATACCTTGTACAAAGACTACCGATGCAACCAGTGTTGCAAATTTATTTTTTAAACAAGTTGTAAGATTGCATGTTTTTCCTAGAACAATTGTTTTAGATCAAGATACGAAGTTTGTAGGTCATTTCTAGAGGACCTTATGGAAGAAACTAGGCACCAATTTAAATTACAGTTCAAATTACCATCCACAAATAGATGGATAAACAAAGGCGGTGAACAGAAGTTTTGAGAACATATTAAGAAGTTTGACAAGTGAACACACCAAGCACTGGGACCAAGTGCTTGCCCAAGATGAATTTTCTTATAATGACTCTCCCAATAGAAGTAATAGAATGATCCCATTCTAGATAGTATACAAAATTCATCCAAGAGGAATTTAAGAGTTGAGGAACTTGGGAAAACAATAAATCAAGAGTGTTGGGGGTGAATATTTTGTAGAAAGCATGCAAGAGCTACACGAGAGAGTCAAGAAACAACTACAAGAAACCAAAAAAAGTACAATTAGAAAGAAGACAAAAGAAGGAAGAAAATAGACTTTAAATTTGGAGACTTAATGGCTTATCTCAAGAAGGAAAGGTTTCCTAGAGGTACATACAATAAATTGATGCTTAAGAAACTTGGCTCATGTAAAATCCTAAGGAAGTTTTCTTATGATGCTTATGAAATAGAACTTCTAAGAGATATTGGAATTTCATCAATTTCCAATGTAGAAAATCTATATGCCTTTAAGAAGATAACATATGCAACTGCAAGTGATGAAGACCGAACCTACAGATGGGAGAATCAATTTCCAAATGTAGTTTAGAAGGATATTTGTTAAAATTGGCAACTAGGGCCAAACTCCATGGGGGTCACCTTATTCATGGCTAATAATATTTTTATTAGATTCCTCTCATCGAGAGGTTTAGGATTGATCTAAAGATCATTTGATTCCGATAAGTATTTATGGAGATATGAATTTTATTTTGATTATGGAATAATTATCAAGTCAACCAACAACTCATGTAGGTTCAGAAGCCCAACAGACACATCTATTCATCATCAACATTTGTATATAAATACAGGAGGTATTTTCCTCATTTGAACACACTCATCTCATCACATCTCTCTCTCTCTCCTGCGCAAAAAAGAGGCTCTTCTCCTACTGCACAGAAAGAGACTCTTCTCTCACATGTGTTGAAGAAAGGACTTGGATTTAGGGTTGCAACTATAGATCGGAAGTTTGACTAGCGTTGACCATCAGACTCTCTCTCAGAACTACATTGTAGGTGGAACTGACTCTCCTCAGAAGGCCACATTTTTTGGTGAAGGAATCTTTCTGATCCGACAGTCGATTTGCAAGATATTGTCTACCCTAGTTTAGGGTTGATCTAGGGTTTGTTGCTGCTAATGCAAATAAGGTTTTTGTACTATTTCTCTCTGCTGAATTATTGAAGATAAAAAAATATTTGATCAAAGGGTTTCCCCATATTGGGGTTTGTCCCTGGCTAGCCTCCACATCTTGTGTCTCTTGTCTTGGCTTGTTTTCTTTCGATCGTTTAATGTTCTATCTGCACTTTACTTAATGTACATGTGATTGCTAATCTATGGATAATAATAATAAAAATAAGTAAACTGCTCTAAGCATAGAACATAACATAAATTAACATGAGATCAGAGCTGAGGTGAAGACAAAGCCCAAGCAAGAGCAAGAGCAATCACCGAAGAAAAGATTGGCAAGGCTATCCTAAAAGAGCTATGGGGTCCTCAACACTCTTCCATGTCAAAGACAAGCTCCGTGAGAAGAGAAGTCTGACTATCACGGATGGAAGATGTCTCTCGATCTAACCTTAGAAGATCAAGGAGTGTTGGACCATGTGAGAGGCAATATTTTTGAGCCTCCATCAAATGCACCCGCTGCTGCTAGGAACAAATGGAAAATCGGTGAAGTCAAAACAAAGATGATCATCCGAGACTTTATCGACAAGCGCTTGGTGGCCTATGTTTCTGATCTAAACACCTCCAAACAAATCTACGATAGACTAGACTACTCTTCTCAACAATAAAATAATTCCTGGTTTTGATGAATTAATGGCAAGATGCATTCAAGAAGAAACAAGGATAGAAGAGCAAGAAATTCCCATGCCTAAAGGTCCTCCTGCTACCGTTTCTTCTCATGCTAAGAAAAGAAATAATTCTGGGACTAAATCAAAAGGAAAGGATGGACCTAAGGGTGGAAGAAAAGGATGATGTTACATTTGCGATAAAACAGGTCACTATGCAAGGGAATGCCCTAATAGAAGGGACTCACACCAGGACGATGATCAAAATCCCTCTCATTGCAATCAAAGGAATGAAAAATCTAATAACAGAGGTAAAAGGAGTGCTGGAAATCAAGGAAGAGGACAACCATTCAAGAAGGCTAGAAATTACAGGTATGAATATAACACTATTGACAATAAGCAGGATAAATATTATCTACCGTTGCTCTATCTACCTCTACTCCCTCAGACTCGTTGGGAATTTGGCTTATTGATAGTGGTGCCTCAAGGCAGTTCACTGGTTACAAAGAAGTTCTCCATAATCTGATAGAGCAAGAAACTAACCTGGAAATTGTCCTTGGAGATAATATGAAATATCCTGTGAAAGGTGTAGGCAATGTCTCTCTTAAATTGAATCAAGGTAATATGATCCACTTACAAGATGTATTATATTTACCTAACCTCAAAAAGAACCTGGTGTCCATCTCGGCAATGGAAGACAAAGGCTACAAGGTGACCTTCAACGATGGCAAGGTACATGAATGGAAAAACAATGTTAAAGATGCCTTCACTCTTGGGTTTCGAGTTGATTCATTATATTAGGTCGGAGGAAGTTTGCTAGATGTCATGCCTTGTGACACATCTCAAGCCTTGATCGAGAATCAAACCGAAAATAAGATCAAGATCTTAAGAACTGTTAATGGGACTGAATATGAATCTAACGAGTTTCATGACTTTTATAAAGAGGCTAGCATTAAGAGGGAGACTACTACACCATATACTCCTGAACAGAATGGTGTGGCGGAAAGGAAGAACCGTATGATTGTGGAAGCTGTCCATGCCATGCTACATGATCAAAGACTTCTGAAGTTTCTATGGGCCGAAGCCACAAACACCACTATATATGTAAAAATTTGATTCCCTCATCAAGAATTGGGTTCCAAGACTCCTAAAGAAATGTTCACTGGTAAGAAACATGACATATCTCATTTCAGAATTTTTGGAAGCCCTGTATATTTTCATGTGTTGAAAGAGAAAAGGAATAAATTAGGTGCATCTGGAAAGAAAGGAATCTTCGTGGGCTATGGTGAAAATACTAAGGGCTATAGAATCTATGAAGCCGGTCAAAGGGAAGCCATGATTAGTCATGATGTCACCTTTGATGAAGATATGGCTCTCAGCAAGGAGAAAAATCTTCCTACTTTAAGGAGCTCTCAAGAAGTAGACACCAGGGAACCAAAGGAAAAGATGATGAAACTCTACCCAATGTGGATGAACCCATGGATCCTATTGATCCACTTGAGCCTTCCTCTTCTACGAAGAGGCCCTCTTGGCTTAGGGGGCTACTTGATGATGTTGAAGGACACACTGCACCCCGAGGAACCTTCTGTGAAAGTAAGAAACCTAACAGGTATCAGGGATACCTGACAATCAGGAGCAAAATCATACAAAATGAGCCTTCATCATTCTCAGATGTCATCAAGCATCAATTATGGAAGGATGCTATGACCGAAGAATATTAGTCTATTATGAAGAATGATGTCTGGGAAGTATTTTGAAGACCCCAGGACAAGACAATTGTCACTTCTAAATGGCTTTACAAGATAAAGCATGCAACAGATGGAAGTATGGAAAAGTATAAGGCTCGTTTTGTTGCTTGTGGCTTCTCCCAGAAGGAAGGTATAGACTATGACAAGATATTTTCACATGTTTCTAGATATACCACCGTCCGCTTGATCATAGCCCTTGTGGCTTCACAAGGATGGAACCTACATCAGATAGATGTCAAGACCACGTTCTTGCATGGTTTGATCAAAGAAGAGGTCTACGTAGAGAAACCTGAAGGATTTGAGATTTATGATTGAAAATCTCATGTATGCAGGTTGAAGAAGGCTCTTTATGGGCTGAAGCAAGCACCCCAAGCATGGTATGAGAGGATCGATAGCTACTTGATGAAGCTGGGATTCACTAGGAGTGAAGCCGATCCTAACCTTTAGTTTAAGGTTAAAGATGACAAACCTCTCATACTGGTGATGTATGTGGATGACCTCTTTCTAACAGGTGCAAACCCTCTCATTCACAAATGTAAGAGGGAGTTGGCTTCTAAATTTGAAATGAAGGACCTAGGACTAATGCACTATTTCCTAGGACTCGAAGTTTGGTAGAAGCCAGGGGAAATTTTCCTATCTCAAGGAAAATATGTGGTGAAGATATTGGAAAGATTCGGTATGGTGGACTACAAGCCCATAAATACCCCGATGAAGCTTGACTTCAAGAAGTTAAGCGGTAGTGCTACTGGACCTGTTTTACGGAATGCCACTGAGTATTGTCAACTCGTCGGAGCATTAATGTTCTTAGGGAACTCCTATCCAGAAATATGCTTTGTAGTCAACACATTGAGTCAACATATGGTTGAACCTCACCACATACATTGGATTGGTGCCAAGAAACTGTTAAGATATCTACGTGGCCCATTTACATATGGGTTAAGATACACTGTCGGGGATGTGAGACTACTTGGATACACTGATGCTGATTGGGTAGGCAGTGTGGTGGATCATAAGAACACTTCTGAGTGTTGTTTCTCCTTGGGATCTGCTTTGATATCCTGGATGAGAAAGAAGTAGAATTCGATGGCTTTGAGCATTGCCAAGGCAGAGTATATTGTTGCTAGCATGGCCACCTGTGAGGTAGTATGGTTATGAAAGCTCTTCAGTGAGCTGTTTGGATTTACATTGGATACCACCGTGATCCTGTGTGATAACCAGAGTGGGATTTGTTTATCAGATAATCTTGTATTTCATGATCACTCCAAGCATATCAATATCAGGTACCACTATATTCAAGAGATGGTGCAGCTTGGAGCTATAAGGCTTCAACATATCGGTACAGATGAATAGGTCATCGACATTCTGAAAAAGCCCCTAGGAAAGGTCAAATTTTTGACTTTTTGATAACGACTTGGTGTCGTTCAAAAACCCTTTGATGAGGGTCCTGTATGATGCATTGAGCTCTGTGAGCTTCAAGGGCCACGGGGTACTTCTTGGAGAAACACATGACCACAGGGAAACTCAACATCCCCTGTTGGTGCACTTAGTACAGGGTAAAAGGGTCAACCTTCCCCTGTGACACCCCATGGTGACTATATGTAGCAAGATGATTAGTTCTCCTGTGAGGTCTAGATGATGTGTTCTCCATGACAACTATGTAGCAGGATGATTAGTTCTCCTGTGAGGTTTGGATGATGTGTTCTCCATGACGACTATGTAGCAGGATGATTAGTTCTCCTATGAGGTTTGGATGATGTGTTCTCCATGACGATTATGTAGCAGGATGATTAGTTCTCCTGTGAGGTCTGGATGATGTGTTCTCCATGACGACTGTGTAGCAGGATGATTAGTTCTCCTGTGAGGCCTGGATGATGTGTTCTCCATGGTGATTGTGGACAGGATGATTCACTCTCCTATGGACAAGATGATTCACTTTCTTGTGGGATAGGATGATTCGCTCTCTTGTGGACAGGATTGATTAGTTTTCCTGTCGAGGCATCCTACCCATGCAGTCTAGGACTCATGGGAAGTACCTATCATCTGGTCAATGAGTAGGGAAATGAGGATAGGGACCATAGTAGTACCAATGAATGAATCTCTGTATCTATCATACTCCCTATGCTAGGATGACCTTCATTGATCTGGGATCAATGATACTAGTCTGGGACCAGTGGTAGGAGTTGTACCCACTATGACACTGACTTCGGGTCGGTCGAGGACTGGTTTAGGACCAGTGGTACACACTTTGAGACTGACTTCGAGTCAGTGGAGGATGGTATGATACATCCTCGATCATTTCTTCTTCTTCATAATTCGGACAAAGCAGAGCAGAGAAAAGCAGAGTAGAGCAGAGCAGGGTAGAACAGAATAGAGCAGAGCAGGCAGAATAGAGCAGAGTAGAGTAGGGGTCAAGCTGTATAGGGCAGTGCATTTGATGGATGAATAGTAGCTACTAACAGACAAATTGCAGATGTAGTTCTCCCTAGTTGAGAGGGAGTTTTAAAATTAGCAACTAGGGCCAAACTCCATGTGGGTCATCTTATTCATGGCTGATAATATTTTTATTAAATTCCTCTCATCGATAGGTGTAGGATTGATCGAAATATCATCTGATTCCGATAAGTATTTATGGAGATATGAATTTATTTTGATTATGGAATAATTATCAAGCCAACTAGAAACTCATGTAGGCTCAAAAGCCCAACAGACACATCTATTCATCATCAACATTTTTATATAAATACCGGAGGTCTTTTCCTCATTTGAACACACTCATCTCATCACATCTCTCTCTCTCTCTCTCCTGTGCAGAAAAGAGGCTCTTCTCCTATTGCTTAGAAAGTGTAGAAATTTTGAATAATTAAACACTTATTCACAGAGATTATCCTGATTATACACTATTGCGGAATACATGCATAATACATAACCTCCTCTACGTTGATCATCAATTTTGTAGCATTAAAAACAATGAAACATCAATCGCATGCGCACATTAACACAGTATGTAACCTGGGGAAAGCATACAGCTGAAAACCCCACACTATCTGTATATTATAATGATTGAGAACATGTAACAATACATAGTACAATACTCCTCACAAGTACTCAGTGCTATCTCCACCTGTTACACACAAACTAGCTCAGATTTGAATCAATCACAGGTTCAAATCTCTTCCACTGCTTGCCTGCCTCTACTGTGAAATCCTACATGAGAATAGATGAGTGTGGCTGATCCAAACTCGCATTTTTCTTGGCTGAACCATGCAATCCTCATTGGCAATACTCAATCCATGCATGTGAAAAATCTCATGCACAACTATAGTCACAACTAATAGCAATCTCAACCTCTAACACCTGTCTCCACTGAACTGTCCATGCACTGAGTTAACTGATGTATTCTTTAGTTGCTTTATGAGTTAATAACTAATGAATTGATTAATAATTAATTCACATCACTCATCACTAGTGTATTTGCAGTTAAACTAAATACAACTAGTTTAACCAAGTCAAACTGAACACAACTCCATCAACTCCTCAATCAACTCCACCAAACTCAACCACATGAGTTCTAACTAAAGTCCATCATGCAATAGCTCAACTGACTCATAAGAAAAGCATATTTCCTTCTGACAGCTACATGTGCCACATTTGTAGCTCAAACTGAAGTGCTCCAAGAGGATAAGATAATGTTATAGTCCAAATATATTATGAGCTAATAATATTCGACTGTTCTATTTTTAGCTTGGCAGTCTAAAAATAGAAACTGCCCATATGTCTAAAAATAGAAGTCCATCTATTTTTACCAACATGACCAATCATCCACAAATAGCATCTTGCAACTCATAGACCGTGATCCATATGTCTAAAAATAGACATAGTCTAAAAATAGACTTTGCGCCAAAAATAGCCTGCGGGCCCACTTAGTGAAGGCGACTTCTTTCCACTAAGCTCCATCATCTTGTTGCATTCTCAACACTCCCTCTCAACAAGATATGGATTATCAGCAACCCCTATCCTACCTCGGTGGTATTTGAATTTGCTCCTGGTGAGCGCCTTTGTCAAGATATCAGCATCCTGATCCTCCATTGGAATGTATGAAAGTAACATGATTCTCCGCTGCACAAAATCTCTGATATGATGGTACCTAATGTCAATGTGCTTGGATCTATCATGAAATAATGGATTAGCCAAGAGTTTAATGCAACTCTAGTTATCACAATAAATCAATGTAGGCTCCAAGTATGAACCGAACAACCTGACCAGGATCTTCCTCATCCATATAGCCTCGCATGTAGCCAAACTTGCTGCTATATACTCGACCTCTGCTGAACTGAGTGCCACGGATCTCTGCTTCCTACTGTACTAAGAAACTGCTATCGACCCGATACCAAAGATCCCTCCAGATGTGCTCTTTCTGTCCGTTGGGCTCCCTACCCAATCTGCATCCGTGAAGCCACATAGCTTCACCTCATCCTCCTGTCTGTACCACAATCCATATCTCGATGTGCCTCTGAGATAACACAATACATGCTTGCCTGCCTTCCAGAAGAGCTTGGTTGGCTTAACCATAGCTTGTGAAAGCTGGTTAACAGCATAGCATATATCGGGTCGTGTATTGACCAGATACATAAGTGACCCCACCAACTGTCGATAAACAGTGGCATCCACTACTTCTGCTGAAGTAGCATCCTCCTTCCTCCAAACTCCAGGAACAGGAGTATCAACAGGCTTGCAGCCATGCATGTTGAACTTCTCCAATATCTCCCGAGCATACTTACCCTGAGAAACAAATAGTCCATCACTGCACTTCCAAATTTCCAATCCCAGGAAATAATGAAGGAGGCCCAAGTCCTTCATCTCAAACTCCTTAGCAAGATCATCCTTGCATGAAAGTATCAACAGCTCATCACCTGTCAGAATCAAATCATCTACATAAAGTACAATGATAAGCAACTTACCCTCCACCACAATCTGGTATAGGTTAGGATCTGCCTCACTCTTGGAGAATCCAAGTCCGGTGAAATAACTGTCTATCCGTGTGTACCAAGAACATGGTGCTTGTTTCAACCCATACAATGCTCTCTTGAGCCTGCACACATGCAACTCACCGGTGAAGATCTAAAAACCTTCAGGCTGCTTTATGTACACCTCCTCCTTAATGACTCCATTGAGGAACATAGTCTTCACATCCATCTGATGAATGTGCCACCCCATCTGTGCTGAGAGAGCAAGAATCGTCCGTATGGAAGAATACCTTGCGACAGGTGCAAAGGTCTCCTCATAATCGATTGCCTCTATCTGTGAGAAGCCTTGGGAAATAAATCTTTCCTTGTACTTCTCCACACTCCCGTTAGCTACTTGCTTCACTTTGTAGATCCATCTCGAACCCACCACTGATTTCCCCTCCGGCCTTGGGACAATCTCCCATGCACTGTTCCTGAAAATCGAATCATACTCTTCCACCATGGCATCTACCCATGCGGGATCCTCCATAGCTTCCTCAAAAGAGGATGGTTTAGTCACAACACATTTTCTCACAAGAGCCATGTATCCAGTGTACCAATCAGGTGATTATCTCTGCCTGCGTTGAGCTGTAGGTGGTCCTACAACCTTCTCTACATTTTAAGCCATTCGCTCAGCTTCTGTAATGCGATTTCACCCTCTAATGGTTGGCGCTGCATGAGTGATCTCTTCCACTCCATGAACTTCATCCTGTGGCTGATCCACATCCTGAAGCTCATCCTTAGGAACTAATAGATCCTCATCTACATGCAAGTGTCGCTCCCTCTCAAGCGAACACTTCATGGCTTTCTCCTCCTAAAATTTTACATCTCGTCGCACAACAGTCTTGCGACTGTCTGGCAAATACACATGATAGTTGTGGGGCGTATCAGTTTACCCCACAAATATCTCAAACTTTACGGTTGGCTCCAGCTTCTTCCTGGCATCCTTCGTCACATGCATGTAAACGTTAGAACCAAAAATCCTCAAGTGAGAAATATCAAGCCTCTTACTAGAATACGCCTCCTCGGGTGTACTCATGCCAAGTATCCTGTGAGGATAACGGTTCTGCACATATATTGCAGTATTGCATGCTTCCGCCCACAAGTGAAGGGGTAGGCCCTGATCATGCAACATCACCTGTGTAGCACCCACGATCGTTCTATTCTTCCCCTCAGCAACCCTGTTCTGCTATGGGTTATGGGGAGCTATGAGCTCTCTTCGAATCCCTTCTGCACTGCAGAAGTCCTTGAACTCGCCAGAGATGAATTTACCACCATTGTCGCTCCTAAGAGCCTTCACCTTCTTCCCCGACTCCTTCTCGACCAGTGCTTTGAACTCATAGAAATTTGAGTATGTCTCTCTCTTCTTCTGCATGAAGAAGATCCAACACTTCCGAGATAAATCATCAACAAATATCACATAGTACCTGTGCTTTACTGTCGAAGCTACTAAGAAAGGTCCACACACGTCTGTGTGAATTCTCTCAAGGATCGTCGTGGCGTGACTATCCTTCTCGTGAAAGGTGGCTTTCACAAATTTTCCCAAAGTACACCCCTTGCACTAATCTGACTGCGCAAGAGTGCCTTTAGGAAGCCCAGTAGTAATCTGTTGTAGTATCTTCAAGGCTCCATGGTGAAGGTGGCCCAATCTCCTGTGCCACAGCTCGCCATCATTCCGGCTCACCAATCCTTCTGCCTTGCATGCCATTGCTACGCAGCCATCTACTTGCAACTGATAAAGGTTCCTGACTTGAACCCCTATTTTCTAGGTTTCTCCAGTTGTCTTACTGCGCAGGAAAGCCTTTCCCTCGCTGAAAACAACATCATATCCCTTGTCTTCTAACATCGCCACAAAGATAAGATTATTCTTCAATCCTGCAACATGCATCACTTCCTTCAATACGAAGGGTTTACCAGACTCCCTCTCAAATGAAATGGTACCAATACCGGTCGCACTATATCTACCATCATCGCCCATCTCGATGTGCACTCCAAGATCTTTCTCCTCTAGATCAGAAAACAAATCTTGATCTCTTGTCATGTGAAAAGATGCACCACTGTCCAAGAAACATACCGATCCCATCACACTTGATACCAAGCATGCGATCAATGAAAAATCAAGCTCAAACTGCGAGGCTAAGGCCTCTCCCACTGCAGATCCAACAACTTGCTTATTTTTCTTCTTCTGCGGACAATTTGTGGCATAGTTTCTGTGCTGGTGACAGTGAAAGCACTTCACCTTGGACATGTCCTGCTTCTTGCCATTCGCACTGGAATGAGAAGCTTTCTTGTTCTTCCCCTTCTTTGCTTTGGCAGCCAAAGCGCAATGTTTCTTCATCAGTTGCCTTTGATGAAGATCCGTCCCTAGTATTCCGCCTGATCTCCTTCTGCACAAGATCTGACCAAAGTCTCTCCCATCCTGGCAATTTCTCCTGACCATTGACAGAGTCCTGATAGGAATTCCAACTCTTCGGAAGACCAAGGAGAGCCAAGCTCACCAAGTCCTCAGCATCGACAGTCACCCCCACACTTCCCAGCTCATCCCTGCATTGAGTGAACTTCGTGAGATACTTGGGCATACTGTCTCCTTTCTCACACTTGATGTTTCTGAGTTTATCCTTGAGCGCCAACTTCCTCTGGTCGCTCTTGCTTTGGAATAGATCTGTCAACGCTTTCCACATCAAGTATGGAGAAACCTTTCCATGCAGGCTGGACACAATGTGATCCTTCACGCCCTCCAATAGAATCCTTTGACACTTTGTTGTCTTCTTTTGCCAAGCATCAACTTGAGCAGTATCAGTAGGCTTTGGGACCTCAGCCTCTATGAACTCCTTCAACCCATTATCATCTAACACCGCCTCCATCCTGTCTTTCCATGCAATATAATTCGAGCTACCCTCAAGAGCATATTCCAATCGCAATCTGTTGAAAGACATTGCAACATTGACACTAAGAAAACACTGCTGCAAATTCGAATTCCACCAGCCCAAAACTCAACCGCTTCAGATCTAAAATTCATGAGAACAAAGTATTTCTCGTACAGAGATTGAATGTATGGGCTTTTATTGGATATCTCACCTTCCAAAGGAAGGATGAATCCAGAGGCTACTTGGCCTGATTACAGACTCTGCCTGAAGAAATAAAATGTAAACACTTTTTGAATGATAGATCTGATGATCAACAGCTCTGATACCATGTAGAAAATTTGAATAATTAAACACTTATTCACAAAGATTATCCTAATTATACACTATTGCGGAATACATGCATAATACATAACCTCCTCTACGTTGATCATCAATTTTGCAACATTAAGAACAATGAAACATCAATCGCATGCGCACATTAACACAGTATGTAACCCGGGGAAAGAATACAACTGAAAACCCCACATTATCTGTATATTATAATGATTGAGAACATGTAACAATACATAGTACAATACTCCTCACAAGTACTCAGTACTATCTCCACCTGTTACACACAAACTAGCTCAGATCTGAATCAATCACAGGTTCAAATCTCTTCCACTGCTTGCCTACCTCTACTGCACAATCCTGCATGAGAATAGATCAGTGTGGCTAATAAAAACTCACATTTTTCTTGGCTGAACCATGCAATCCTCATTGGCAATACTCAATCCATGCATGTGCAAAAGCTCATGCGCAACTATAGTCACAACTAATAGCAATCTCAACCTCTAACACCTGTCTCCACTGAATTGTCCATGCACTGAGTTAACTGATGTATTCTTTAGTTGCTTTATGAGTTAATAATTAGTGAATTAATTAATAATTAATTCAAATCACTCATCACTAGTGTATTTGTAGTTAAACTAAATACAACTAGTTTAACCAAGTCAAACTGAACACAACTCCATCAACTCCTCAATCAACTCCACCAAACTCAACCACATGAGTTCTAACTGAAGTCCATCATGCAATAGCTCAACTGACTCATAAGAAAATCATATTTCCTTCTGACAGCTGCATGTGCCACATCTGTAGCTCAAACTGAAGTGCTCCAAGAGGATAAGATAATGTTTATAGTCCAAATATTATTATGAGCTAATAATATTCGACTGTTCTATTTTTAGCCTGGTAGTCTAAAAATAGAAACTGCCCATATGTCTAAAAATAGAAGTCCATCTATTTTTACCAACATGACCAATCATCCACAAATAGAATCTTGCAACTCATAGACCATGATCCATATGTCTAAAAATATACATAGTCTAAAAATAGACTTTGCGCCAAAAATAGCTTGCGGGTCCACTTAGTGAAGGCGACTTCTTTCCATTAAGCTCCATCATCTTGTTGCATTCTCAACAGAAAGAGACTCTTCTCTCACATGTGTGGAAGGAAGGACGTAGATTTAGGGCTGCAATTGCAGATCAGAAGTTTGACTGGCATTGACCATTAGACTCTCTCTCAGAACTATGCTATAGGTGGAACTGAATCTCCTCTGAAGGCCACATTTTTTGGTGAAGGAATCAAGCCAATCCGACACTTAGTTTGCAAGATATTGTCTGCCCTAGTTTAGGGCTGATCTAGGGTTTGCTGCTGTTAATGCAAATCAGGTTTTTGTACTATTTCTCTTAGTTGAATTATTGAAGATAAAAGAAGATTTGATCAAAGGGTTTCCCCATATTGGGGTTTGTCCCTGGCTAGCCACCACATCTTGTGTCTCTTGTCTTGGCTTGTTTTTTGTCGTTCGTTTAATGTTTTATCTGCACTTTACTTAATGTACATGTGATTGATAATCCGTGGATAATAATACTAAAAAGAAGTAAACTTCTCTAAGCATAGAACATACCATAAATTAACAATATTGAAGTAGTGTTGGAAAAAAGAGTGACCAAGAGAACCATAGGAAAATAATATTTTAAGTATTTGGTCAAATGGAAAAGCCAACCAATAGAAGATGCTAGTTGGATGACAACAATAGAAATTTTTAAATATGGCATGGATACTGAAAATCTGATAGAGAAGTCCTTTTTTCCCCAGGATTCTAATGCAAGAGCATCTCAGTAGAAAGATATTTCACCCATGTGAATAATTCACTTTTTATATTTTCTGCGATTTGTGATATTTAACCTAGGAGAATCATTTTTAGTTAGGAGGTTATGTTGAAGTGTCCTTATGGGACAAATGTAAATATTGCATTAGGTGGGGTGGCATTTAGATTTTAGAATAGGGACAATTGTAGGAATACTAGAGGGTTGCTAGTTACATCCTCCATTTTTTCTTAGTTATATTTTTTCTAGGACAGAGAGGATGTGGGAGGAATAGAGAGTAGAAGAGAGAGAGAGAGAGAGAGAGAGTAAAATTCATTGTGTCCTATGTAGTTGTCTGGCTCTGTATAGTAGAATTATTAAACCCTGTGTAATTTCTTTTGTTCAGTGTAATATAATTTTAGTTTGAGTTGTACTCTTTGTTCACGGTGTTTGATTGTTGTAGCATTGTTTCAATATTCTGTAGAGACAATTATTGAGCGGTCGTAGGCTTTATATCAAAGGGACAGAGAAATTTCAAAATTATATAGATTTTTAGGGTTTGTAGGCAAAATTATTTTTTTGTGTTGAGTCATGATTTCCAACTACACACCATTTAATTCAAAGTCCAAATATTTTTCAAATGCTCACTCAAGTCTCAGGTATCAACTCTCAAGATAGCGCAACATTCCATTTCCTAGATCCAAGACACAGATTAACCTGACCCCGCCAACACGGGATTTTGAGAAACTGGAGCAGTTCTTGTGGGGGGTGCCATAATAGTATGAAGCAATGAGAGAGGAGGCCCCGAAATAAATGCCATTAAACCAATTTCTATTTAATATATGAATTTCAATATGTCCAAGGATAGATTAACTTTGGCAACACAATTTTTCCAATTCCATGACAAAAGATAACTAAACTGCACATTATGATCCAGTTTCATATACAAATTGGATCATGTTCAATAAACCTGAGATTTCAAGATGTAAACCCCATGGGATTATTGGAAATAAGAATACAAAACTTGATATTGAACCATCCAATTTTCTGTTCATGAAATGAGCATTAGCACAATAGTATTGGGTTCGATTCCTGGCCTTTCAATATTTAACAAGGTATCTGAGCCAGGTGTTCAGTTTGACTGAAAATGTCAATGAGGGTTGTGAGAGATAGAAATCCATGCCTTAATATTGAAATGGTTACATAATACATTGGTAGAGAAGTGAAGGAGTGGGTAGGTCCTTAGTTTGTCCACTTTTCAATAGAGATAACAACCTAGAAATGGAAAATGTGCTTAGGAACATAAAACCTAGTTTGATAAAGTATGGGATTGAGATAAACTCTTCTTTAAGAAAACAATGTTGGTATCAATAGTAAATGAATTGGAAACCAAAAAAGAAAGTGTATTTTGTCTATTCCAATACTTAAATCAATTTCTCCAAATTGAGAAAAGGAATCATTTAGGTCTCCATGACAATGGCACTCGCTGCCATCTTGGCCAAACCTAGAGAGCGATGGAAATATGAGTAGAAAAAAATGAATAATAAGCATAACAAAGACTTTCATTTACTTCTACTTTCATAATGAACTTGCCTCTTTTCACCTTGAATGTTCTGGCCTCTATTATAAGTAGTTAATTTTCTTGTTTGGAAAACCCTTATGTCACTTGGATACTTATATCCTACTCCCTTGTACCCAAAATTTGAAATTTTACATTATAATATATATCTATGTCCGTATGAAAGTGATATAATTATAATTATAATTATAATTTTTGGAATTATTCATAGGTGATTTATAAAAGGAGCAATCTAACTAATATACAAAATGGATTTTTGATTGGAATCCAACAATACAATTTTCGCAAGATTGGGATTTCTTATTGTTTAAAATGCACTTTTGAATGCATAAATGGATTCAACACCCTAAAAAATCCCTTAGGCACTCGAAATTTGCAAATAAAACAACTTAAAATTATGATTTTAAAAAATCTCTATTGGATTTTGGATAAAATTAATCAGAAAAAGTGCTCGGAAAAGGGTCATTTCATCTATTAGAAAGACTACACATTTATAAAAGGTAAATTTCTATTTTTTTTTTTGTAAGTTAATTGTATTTCCTCCAAAAGTCAAATTAAATCAATGACAACCATTGTTCAAAAAATATCGACTTCACTCTCACATACCCGAAACCAGATTTGTTGGTCGGTATATGGTAGTTCTAATTTTTTACAAAATACCACAAATAACAACTAAACATAAAAGACTATGCAACCAAAAAGTAAATTGTTGACAAAAATCCACAACATGGTATCCATATAAAGGGTTCAACAATGTAAATGGAGTTGGGTCCTTCACGCTCATACCAGGAGGCATCAAGGGCTTAAACTCACATTGAATGTGTTTCTCAATGTGAGCTACTTGAGCTTCTAGCCTATCCAAATAAGCCTGCATTTTCCACTGGTTTCATTGAATGTTGTTAAGAAAGGAGACGATGTCATTATTTTCCTCGTTCTTCTTCTTTAACACTTGCCCCAATAGAGTTTTTAACTATTACTGGAGAGTATTAGCATGCATGTACTAGTTCCTCCTTCCCCTGGTGTGGCCAAGGTCGGGGAGTTAGTGAACAACTTCATATAGTAGTTCTAAGTCTTAATAAACCTGTCTGTCCTGATGAACATGTCTCTCTAGTCATTGGATATCATCCCTTGTACTAGGAGAGGTTCTAGAGTGATATGAAATCACTGCCTCCTGAGCCTGCATCTCGACACATGACTAGATTTTTAACCACAAACCCCAATGCAACAACAACCACGCATGCATTGACGTGGCATTTTAACCCCCCAAAACAATGAAGCAATACAATACCAGGAATAAAAACTCCACCAACACTTCAAAAACTAAACAATCAAAAACTCCTCAGAGGCAAGTAATATAATCATAGGTGTAGTATATTGTATTCCCCCTATACTTTCTACATAGCAAAGAATCAGTTTCCACTAAAATATGTATACAACAAAGTCAAACAAGGATAAAGAAGGACATAAAGCCACCAATCTTAACATAGTATGGCCAACAAACTAGTTTCTTTGCTGAGGGCAAACTGGACTAGGGAGAATAACCATGTCCCAAAATAATAAGTCCCCAAGGCTCAAATTATGTAAAACAATCACCTTCCCTAGCAAAAAATATACCACATGGCCTAGACCAGACCAGTGGCAAGCATGACCCAAAAAATTAATACATGTAGCCAAGGGATAAATAAAAGCTATTAGTAACCATGAGGAGGAACTAACATGGAAAAAGCAAGTACACCATGACTTGAGTTCTCATTGATGGAGCTTCACATTCCATCCAAAGGGACCAATTCATTTCCAGATGAAGTCTTCAACCTGACAAGCATGTCAATCTTGTCTTCTTTCATGATATTACCACTATCTCCTTTCTCCCATAGAGGCAGGGCATTAGAACTAATAAAAAACACAAACTTGATATGAATTCAAGCATGTCTATTCCATTCCAGAAGTTTCCAACTTGCTACTTAGTTCTTTGGTTTCCCAACATCACATATTAAGGATGTTGAACTTTGAAGGGGATGTGAGAGTCCCACCAACAATAGGGGAATTATGTTCCTCAGGCACAAAATACCTCTCCATTACATAGAAGCTACAAAATAACTCTCAAGAATATGGAAATCCATGTGTTTGTTAAAATTGTAGTCACATGCTTCGTACATGGGGGTGGAAAGCCATGCCAACCCCTCTCTAATTGTCTGTAAAGTTGGTGGAGTGGCACCCCCTCCCTCCCACTCTAACTCGTTTATCTCATGTGTATCCATCCGCATTGGAGAAATTTTTTAGTTATTATTATGATCTAGATCTTGGGGGGAGGCCCCTAAGATTTGAAAAAATTGAAATGGATCTTTCGGGTGGGGGGGGGGGGGGGTGTGGAGAGGCCTCCAAGATCTGAAAAATTGAAATGCTAGAAGAAAATAAGAGAACAAACATTAAACAAAACCACCAAGATTTTTTTATTAAAATATAGAATAGCTGTAAAAGCTACATTATGGTGGACAATCTATCCTTTTACAAAATGTGACTTGTTACTTATAACCTTTTTTTGGTTACAATACCATAGGTAAATTCCATGGGTGGGTAAATACCATGAGTGAATGAATACCATGGGAAAATACCATCGGTGAATGAATATCATGGGTTGTTGTCACTTACAATACCATGGGTAAATTCCATGGGTGGATGAATGCCTGAAGTAAATTATATGGGTGGATAAATACCATGGGTAGATGCCATTTTCCATTCGGATCATTCCTCCCTCCTTAAGAAGCAATGGTCCCCATTGTGTGAATTTCCCTCCTGAGAAGCTTATGTTGAATATGAAGAGCCACTAAAGATAAAGGGTTTTATGTGGTTAACCCATAACCGTGATGAATGAAGATCCAAGGATAGAGATACCCTGCAATGCTTGTGACCAGTTGTGATACTACTAGTGTGCGACCTAGCAAATGGACTTTGATGAATTGTGGGTTTGTGGATGACCCATAACCATGACAAACAAAGATCTAATGATAGAGATACCCTGTAGTGTTTGTGACCAACTGTGATACTCACAGTGTGCGACCTAGCAAATGGAATTTGATGAAGTGTGGATTTGTGGATGACCCATAACCATGAAAAATGAAGGTCCGATGATAGAGATACCCTATAATGGTTGTGACCAATTGTGATACTAACAGTGTGCGACCTAGCAAATGGACTTCGATGACAAGGATTTTGTGTGGTTGACCCATAAACGTGATGTTGATTGTTGATGAAGTAGCAAGTGCCTACATAGCATGGGGTGGGAGGGCACATATAAAAATAACCCAACCCAGATGTTACTATGATGAACTGATGAATGTGAAGCAGGTTCCTACTAAAGCAGGGTGGGAGGGCACGTCTCCAGAGGGAACTCACTCTGAATGTCGCTCTAGATTTAAAATGAACATAACTCGCTTAATATAACTCAAAATATTTAATATAACCTATTTTTGGAAATAGAATAACCATTTTCATCTTCACATATGTTTGAAATCCCTATCTGGACACTCTGGAAACTCAAATTCGTGCTACAACTATTCCGTCATCACAAAAGTTATGAAAAAATAATTGATTTTAAATCAATGATATCTCCCTCATCAGAACTCTGTTTCGACCAATTTATTTTTTGAAATTGGATGATTTTTTGAAAGGAGCTTAGATCTACAATCATTTTTTTTCTGAAATTCTGCACAAAAACTGCAAAAAATGATAGGAGAACCACTATCCACGAATTGCCGTCCGAAACATTTTTGCAACATAGTTGATTTTAAATCAGCGATATCTCCCTCATTCAAACTCTGATTTCCTTGTTTTTTTTTTTTTTTTTTTTTTTTTTTCTGAATTTGGGTATTTTTTTACAAGGATTTCATATATGTTATTTTTTTTGTAAAATTTTCACCAAAAGTTTCATATCTGATTTGAAAAATCTCCAAGAAAAAAAAGTAAAAATAAAAATTCTTCCTGCTTGGCCTAAGAAAGTGCTCTATGGAGGTCATATCACGTGCATGAATATTGTTGAAGATTTATGCAAAACTTTGAAACTGAAATATGCATCAAACCCTCATTCCCATGGAGTCATAACCTGAATCTGATACCACTGATCTAGATCTTGGGGGAAGGCCCCTAAGATCTGGAAAAACTAAAATGGATCTTGGGGGTGGGGGGAGACCCCCAAAATCTGGAAAATTGAAATGCCAGAAGAAAATAGGAGAACACACATTAAACAAAACCACCAAGAAACTTTTTATTAAAATAGAGAATAATTGTAAAAACTACATTGTGGTGGACAATTTGTCCTTTTACAAAATGTGACTTGTTACTTATAACCTTTTTTGGTTACAATACCACAGATAAATTCCATGGGTGGGTAAATACCATGGGTGGGTAAATACCATGGGTGAATGAATACCATGGGTGGATGCCACTTACAATACCATGGGTAAATTCCATGGGTGGATGAATACCATGGGAAGATGCCATTTTCCATTTGGATCATATTAAATATAACAATTATTTGTTTTTATTATTAATTTAGATTTATTAATTATTATATTTAGTATATTTTTTGGAATGATGATGAAGGTTTATAAAGAATAAAATTTTATCTTACTAAATATTTATAAATTTGATTATTAATTAATTATTTTTTTAAAGAAAATAGTTGTTTAACTCACTAAACTTAGGTTTGGAGTATATCTAAACTTAATTTTGCTTTGCTAAGAGCTCATTGTCCTCGGATAAGTGAACAACCGAAGACCTAGGGGCATCTCATAAGAGCCAAAGCCTTCCCCCTTACAAATATCAGTGGTATTTATAGGTAGCATGATTTTCCTTGAATATGGGCGATCAGTTAGACTACATTTGTAGATAACTGTTAGTGATGGTTGCCACCTTTATTGATTTAACAGTTGAATAAAGATAAGATTTCCCACTCTGTAAAAGAAATAAAATAAAAATAGCTTTAACTTAAATAATATTGTTGATTGATATTTATAAAAACCAGCTTAGATCCATCTTAACTCTGGATCTACCAAGTGTCGATAGGGATCAAATATATTTTCACTCTAAAAGAGGTTTGCATCTCAAGACATTTGATCCCTCTCGACACTTGATAGATCTAGAGTAAAGATGGATTTAGGATTGTTTAATATCCCCATTTAAATAAGATATTCCACATTTAATACCATGGGTTCTCATAAACCTAAAGCTCAAAAACTACCGTTAATAGTTTATAAAATTAATAAAAACAAACATTTTTTTAATATTTTATTTTGACCGAGTTAAAATGTTTATAGGACATTACATTACATTACAACATCTCTACCATATTGGGCTAGAGAGCACCTCTCAATTATAGATATCTACATATATATATATATATCTATCTATATATATATATATATATATATATATATATATATATATATATATATATATATATATATATATATATATATATATATATATATACACACATTTTTAGTAGATGTTGATGCATGTCAATTATGAAAAATTTTACAATCCATAGTGATTATCTTCCCTTTTACCTTAACAAGTGAATTATATATGGATTAATTTTTTTTTGAATAACATCTTAAAAAATGAAACTAGTATGTGGGACCCTACCTTAAGATCATCACATGAAAAGCCATTGCCATGTGCGATAATAAAGAAAATCTAACGCAATAATATATATATATATATATATATATATATATATATATATATATATATATATATATATATATATATACGCACCATTTTTAGTAGATGTTGACGCATGTCAATTATGAAAATTCTACAATCCATTGTGATTATCTTCCCTATTACCTTAACAAGTGAATTAGATATGGATTAAAAAAAATTGAATAACATATTAAAAAATGAAACTAGTATGTGGGACCCTACCTTAAGATCATCACATGAAAAGCCACTGCCATGTGCGATAATAAAGAAAATCTAACACAGCAAATGTTTCTTCACATTTAGATTTTAACCATGTTTGAAATAAAGTCAAAGTTTTATGCTATGGATATGGAAAATAAATAAAAGAAGCTTGAGTAGATGTATATTGATAATAACCAAAGATTCCAAAGGTGATAAGTTTGCCCAAGCATAAGAATGATGTTTTAAATGTATAAGGGTCAAAGTTTTGTTGTTATACATTGAAACTTTATATTTTCTAATGTCGGAGTTTAGGAGCTAGCCATGAAATGCTTCCAATGCGAAATCACATTCACACCATATTTTCTTATTCACTATGGTCAAGGCATGGTATAATTAAAAAGTTGCTCGAGAGGTTTTGAATGGATACAAAACATTTTTTATATTTTTGTGTTCACAACTTTCCATGTGTAACAAAGGATGACAATGTTTATATGATGCTTATGGTTATTAAGCCTAATATATTGTTTATACTATCAAGCCTAATTTTTTCTTAGCGCATAATACATGTTTCTAACATATAGTTAAGGTGGCAAAGGGGACATGTTCAAACAATGAAATATTGGATACAATGAAATATTGAAGGCATGTTATAGGTGGCATAATATGATTTTTGACTTTGGTTAATACATGGCACATGGATTAAGTGAAAAGGCCAATTTTTCATTGATTCGAATTTAAACAGGAACGCCACAAATTACATATATATCCATAAATACATACATGCAACAAAAATAACACTTCATTTCATTAGTATCAAATACTGAAATATGCTTACAAACAAAATGGAAATAAGACTAGCTCAGACAATGGTAGCTTATGTCTGAGAAGAGATGTGGTGACTACATTCCTCTCAACCATGTTACAATGAGGCTCGGAGGCCTATTTATTATTGAGAAAGAATGGCAAACCCTAAACATCCAAAAACCTAACCCTAGGAGATGAAGCACCAAAACTATGGGCCCCATTTGGGTAAATTGGTACATCAACTTCTCGAGGTTGTAACTTTGGCATACAATCTTCGTTTGACACACACAATACCTCATTAGAAAGATCTATCCGAGGAATACAACTTCTGAGTGGCCAAAAATTGTTTATGAATCATGTTGGCCCCAATTTTCTAGAAAAAAAACATCGTTTATGGCCTCAAAACAACCCCAGAAGTTCAAGACCCGAAAACTACCAAAAGTAGTAAACTGTGCTACAACTAAGGAAACTAAAAAACTAAAAGAGACTGTGGTGGGGGCCCAAGTGGAATAGGTAGGTGGCCACCAAAATTCACTTCGATCAGTTATGATATGTTATCATTTGGATTTTACATGGCATGGAGTTAGATATTTCTAGGGCGACTATGCTCAAAACGAACAAATTAAGACTGATGTGTCATTCCATGTATCCTGGTTTGGATAACACCGGAGTTTTGTTGTAAATGAGGTTTTAATTACAAGTCCTTTCTAGGATCCTTGCCCAATATTTACCATTAACATCATGTCTTATCTAGCTATCCTTATCGGCACAAATTGATAATTGTTACCTGTTCTTACCTTGCATTTATAAAATATGGCGACCATGCCCACATAATATGATTTCCCTCTAATTTATTGGTGGTTGCTGACACTACCCATCTAGTTTGGAGTCCATGCTTTGCAGTCTCACCATCCACGATGGAAATCCATGCATCTACCATTAACTCTAACATTTTCTCACCACTACTCCTCGA
This sequence comes from Pinus tabuliformis, assembly GCA_031772625.1. Taxonomy (NCBI): domain Eukaryota; kingdom Viridiplantae; phylum Streptophyta; class Pinopsida; order Pinales; family Pinaceae; genus Pinus; species Pinus tabuliformis. The sequence goes on from CM062811.1 coordinate 778,401,325, forward strand.
CCTTAGATCACAATATGCCATTTTCCACTCTGCTCGCAAATTTTTAGGGTTATTGAACATGTTGGGCTCCTCTAATTTTTGTTGTTTTCCATCCAAACTACCCATAACTATTGTTTGGAGCTAAGGAAGGAGTAATATTTTTTTTGGCACACAGGACAACTGTCTTTTGATGCAAAATTACTAGGTATGCATAGTGATATATAATTTGTTTTAGCTCTAATTATTGAAGTTACATTGAATTTCTGGTCCCTATCCCTTCCCCCCCTCGAGTTTTGTTTATTAATTTCTTTATGTAGTTTTAGAACCTCCTCAAATCCTTTCACATAGTCCATTGTTTAATTTCTTTGTCCATTCAGATGCACCATCCCAGTCGAGAATTTATCATTATAAGAACCTCATTTGGTTCAAAACTAGTGTCATCCTTTATATTTTACACCTCTTGTCGTATACAAAGGTTGTTACAACCTTGTTCTATCACAAGGTTTGTTAAATTCTATATTATTATGTCATGCATTTTTCCATGTGAGCCTTTAAGGCCTAGTTCTTGGGCACAAAAGCATGCCAACACCTACAAAGTCACTGAATACGTGTCTATCTTTTTGGGTAAGTCTCATTTTATCTATCATTAAACCCAACAACGAAAAAATATTGTATTTGTGTATTCTATTCTTGAACTTTGCTTGGTTAGTTTCAATGCTCATATTTTTTTTCAAAATCTAGAATTATCGCCTTCCCCAACACAACCATATGATAGCCCAGGGTTAAAGTTTCATGTAATAAAGGACATTAAAGGAAAAAATAAGACCAAGGTCATGGGACACACATTCCAAACTATATGGAGGGGGAAAACATTATAGCGGGCATCACTTGTGGTTAATTAATGGATATGGAAATTGGCAATGGCATTGGCAAAGGCAAAAGGTAATAAATGGAAATTAATTAAAGGAAAAAAGGAAAATATGAGAAAAGGGAGATGAAAAGACACAAATATGCATGCAAGTTAAATTAGAGAGAAATTAGAGGAAAATGTTGGAAAAAGGAAAGGAAAGAAGAGACTAGACATCATTGATAAAAAGGCAATAGAGAAACAATTCAATTTTTTTTTATCAATTTTCGCTTTGGATCAATTTTAGAAAGAGAGAGAGCTCCACGAGGAGAGAGAAAGCACACAAGTAAAGGACAAACAAAGGAAATAAGGGAGCACAAGGTGAATATTGGTAGAGTATCTATAATAGGAAGAATTTGTAGGGAATAGGTTGCATGTGTGATTTCCTTTTTGGGATTTGAATGCATGGTGCATGCATTTGGTTTACATGGTTATTTGTTGTCATTGGCATGAGATTTTCTTGGATTGATAGTGGATTCAACCTTACCTTTCCATTTCCTAGATAACCATGGTGTGATTGGATTCATTCTTGGTTGAGCTTTGGATTGTTGGAAGATTTTGGATCTAGGTGAGGTGGTCTCAGGAAAAT